>OZ007597.1:36540437-37740437 GCA_963931845.1 Maratus michaelseni | reverse complement strand
TTTCAGATAAGTTTCAGAGATGATGCTCCAGAATTAAATATACAAATTTTCAAAAGAAACAGCCAAGCAATAAGCAACGTATATGTCGAGCAACAGGGTGGTGAACTCCATGGATTTTATGTAGTACATGAACCCGGGAATTACGAGTTGATTATAATTATTAACAAATTCTGCATGCAAATTTTTATCATGCATGCTGCCAGTAAGTCATAATTTTCTATTAAATAAATCTTTTTTATTTTACTTTGTTTTACTTTATTTTACTGTAAAAATCATTCATCAAGTTATTAATCAAAATTATAGGACATCACACTCCTATCCGAAGTCGAGTTTTCGTTCAAACATTTCACAGTAGTGAAGAAGATATTTGAACTAGAGATCGACCGAAATTTCGGTTTAGGCTCAAAATCAGATTTTTGGCAAAAATTCGTTTTTGGCAAAACTGCTACTAAAATTTCGGCTAAATGTCTAGCTGAAAAAAAAATCGCTACATAGCCGTTTATTTTTTCTGTTAAAATGTGGCATGATATTAACTTTGTAAACAAAGTTAATTTTGTCAACAAAATATACCAAATTTCATTTATGAATGCTCAACGTGCATTAGATGCACTCGATGATCTAAATAAGTTTTTAAATGACCATAGAAGTGTCGTAAAAATAGTAAAAAGTTCAAAATTAGATAAAAAAGAAATTGACATGAAAAATGTTTTTTTAAATTATTAAACGACCACTGAGATGGGGTAAAAAGACAAAACAGTTTGATTATGAACAAAAAAATATAGAAAGCCCTGAAATTTCATTTAAAATTAATTTTTTTTTCTCTGCATAATCGACAGGAATGGTTTATTTGTTAAAAGATCATAATACATTTCAGTTTTTGTATATGATAAGTATTTTATAAAATAAAGAATCTTCATTATCTAGTTGTAAAAATCCCAACAAACATTAACACATGAAAACCAGACATTGTTGTTGGCAGTTTATGTGAGGAAATTCTGCATTTCCAGCCATCTATTTCCAATTTTAAAACAGTATATATCAGATTATTGAATATATTTACTAAAACGACTTTACCACAGTTTATCCAAACTTTATAATTTCTCTTAGGATTCTTTTGACATTTCCAGTATCGGTAGCATCTGCAAAACAGTCACTTTCAAAGCTTAAATTCATTTAAAATTATTTACGCAATGGTTCAAGAGAGGCTTCTCTTGCTGATTGACCTTAACTTTTTTTCCTTGTATCATTAAAGGAAGACTGGAACCATTTCAGATAAGTTTCAGAGATGATGCTCCAGAATTAAATATACAAATTTTCAAAAGGAACAGCCTAGCAATAAGCAACGTATATGTCGAGCAACAGGGTGGTGAACTCCATGGATTTTATGTAGTACATGAACCCGCGGATTACGAGTTAATTATAATTATCAACCAATTCTGCATGTAAATTTTTATCATGCATGCTGCCGGTAAGTCATAATTTTCTATTAAATAAATCTTTTTTTATTTTACTTTGTTTTACTTTATTTTACTGTAAAAATCATTCATCAAGTTATTTAATCAAAATTACAGGACGTCACACTCCAATCCGAAGTCGAGTTTTCGTTCCAACATTTCACAGTAGTGAAGATATTTGAACTAGAGATCGACCGAAATTTCGGTTTAGGCACAAAATCTGAGTTTTGTCGAAAATTCGTTTTTGGCGAAACTGTTGCTACAATTTCGGCTAAATGTCTAGCTGAAAAAAAAATCGCTACATAGCCGTTTATTTGTTCCGTTAAAATGTGGCATGATATTAACTTTGTAAACAAAGTTAATTTTGTCAACAAAATATACCAAATTTCATTTATGAATGCTCAACGTGCATTAGATGCACTCGATGATCTAAATAAGTTTTTAAATGACCATAGAAGTGTCGTAAAAATAGTAAAAAGTTCAAAATCAGATAAAAAAGAAATTGACATGAAAAATGTTTTTTTTTAAATTAATAAACGACCACTGAGATGGGGTAAAAAGACAAAACAGTTTGATTATAAACAAAAAAATATAGAAAGCCCTGAAATTTCATTTAAAATTAATTTTTTTTTTCTCTGCATAATCGACAGGAATGGTTTATTTGTTAAAAGATCATAATACATTTCAGTTTTTGTATATGATAAGTATTTTATAAAATAAAGAATCTTCATTATCTAGTTGTAAAAATCCAAACAAACATTAACACATGAAAACCAGACATTGTTGTTGGCAGTTTATGTGACGAAATTCTGCATTTCCAGCCATCTATTTCCAATTTTAAAACAGTATATATCAGATTATTGAATATATTTACTAAAACGACTTTACCACAGTTTATCCAAACTTTATAATTTCCCTTAGGATTCTTTTGACATTTCCAGTATCGGTAGCATCTGCAAAACAGTCACTTTCAAAGCTTAAATTCATTTAAAATTATTTACGCAATGGTTCAAGAGAGGCTTCTCTTGCTGATTGACCTTAACTTTTTTTCCTTGTATCATTAAAGGAAGACTGGAACCATTTCAGATAAGTTTCAGAGATGATGCTCCAGAATTAAATATACAAATATTCAAAAGAAACACCAAACAATAAGCAACATATATGTCGAGCAACAGGGTGGTGAACTCCACGGATTTTATGTAGTACATGAACCCGCGGATTACGAGTTAATTAGAATTATCAACCAATTCTGCATGTAAATTTTTATCATGCATGCTGCCGGTAAGTCATAATTTTCTATTAAATAAATCTTTTTTTATTTTACTTTGTTTTACTTTATTTTACTGTAAAAATCATTCATCAAGTTATTTAATCAAAATTACAGGACGTCACACTCCAATCCGAAGTCGAGTTTTCGTTCCAACATTTCACAGTAGTGAAGATATTTGAACTAGAGATCGACCGAAATTTCGGTTTAGGCACAAAATCTGAGTTTTGTCGAAAATTCGTTTTTGGCGAAACTGTTGCTAAAATTTCGGCTAAATGTCTAGCTGAAAAAAAAAAAACGCTACATAGCCGTTTAATTGTTCTGTTAAAATGTGGCATGATATTAACTTTGTCAACAAAATATACCAAATTTCATTTATGAATGCTCAACATGCATTAGATGCACTCGATGATCTAAATAAGTTTTTAAATGACCATAGAAGTGTCGTATAAATAGTAAAAAGTTCAAAATCAGATAAAAAAGAAATTGACATGAAAAATGTTTTTTTTAAATTATTAAACGACCACTGAGATGGGGTAAAAAGACAAAACAGTTTGATTATGAACAAAAAAATATAGAAAGCCCTGAAATTTCATTTAAAATTAATTTTTTTTTTCTCTGCATAATCGACAGGAATGGTTTATTTGTTAAAAGATCATAACACATTTCAGTTTTTGTATATGATAAGTATTTTATAAAATAAAGAATCTTCATTATCTAGTTGTAAAAATCCAAACAAACATTAACACATGAAAACCAACATTGTTGTTGGCAGTTTATGTGACGAAATTCTGCATTTCCAGCCATCTATTTCCAATTTTAAAACAGTATATATCAGATTATTGAATATATTTACTAAAACGACTTTACCACAGTTTATCCAAACTTTATAATTTCTCTTAGGATTCTTTTGACATTTCCAGTATCGGTAGCATCTGCAAAACAGTCACTTTCAAAGATTAAATTCATTTAAAATTATTTACGCAATGGTTCAAGAGAGGCTTCTCTTGCTGATTGACCTTAACTTTTTTTCCTTGTATCATTAAAGGAAGACTGGAACCATTTCAGATAAGTTTCAGAGATGATGCTCCAGAATTAAATATACAAATTTTCAAAAGAAACAGCCAAGCAATAAGCAACGTATATGTCGAGCAACAGGGTGGTGAACTCCATGGATTTTATGTAGTACATGAACCCGGGAATTACGAGTTGATTATAATTATTAACAAATTCTGCATGCAAATTTTTATCATGCATGCTGCCAGTAAGTCATAATTTTCTATTAAATAAATCTTTTTTATTTTACTTTGTTTTACTTTATTTTACTGTAAAAATCATTCATCAAGTTATTAATCAAAATTATAGGACATCACACTCCTATCCGAAGTCGAGTTTTCGTTCAAACATTTCACAGTAGTGAAGAAGATATTTGAACTAGAGATCGACCGAAATTTCGGTTTAGGCTCAAAATCAGATTTTTGGCAAAAATTCGTTTTTGGCAAAACTGCTACTAAAATTTCGGCTAAATGTCTAGCTGAAAAAAAAATCGCTACATAGCCGTTTATTTTTTCTGTTAAAATGTGGCATGATATTAACTTTGTAAACAAAGTTAATTTTGTCAACAAAATATACCAAATTTCATTTATGAATGCTCAACGTGCATTAGATGCACTCGATGATCTAAATAAGTTTTTAAATGACCATAGAAGTGTCGTAAAAATAGTAAAAAGTTCAAAATTAGATAAAAAAGAAATTGACATGAAAAATGTTTTTTTAAATTATTAAACGACCACTGAGATGGGGTAAAAAGACAAAACAGTTTGATTATGAACAAAAAAATATAGAAAGCCCTGAAATTTCATTTAAAATTAATTTTTTTTTCTCTGCATAATCGACAGGAATGGTTTATTTGTTAAAAGATCATAATACATTTCAGTTTTTGTATATGATAAGTATTTTATAAAATAAAGAATCTTCATTATCTAGTTGTAAAAATCCCAACAAACATTAACACATGAAAACCAGACATTGTTGTTGGCAGTTTATGTGAGGAAATTCTGCATTTCCAGCCATCTATTTCCAATTTTAAAACAGTATATATCAGATTATTGAATATATTTACTAAAACGACTTTACCACAGTTTATCCAAACTTTATAATTTCTCTTAGGATTCTTTTGACATTTCCAGTATCGGTAGCATCTGCAAAACAGTCACTTTCAAAGCTTAAATTCATTTAAAATTATTTACGCAATGGTTCAAGAGAGGCTTCTCTTGCTGATTGACCTTAACTTTTTTTCCTTGTATCATTAAAGGAAGACTGGAACCATTTCAGATAAGTTTCAGAGATGATGCTCCAGAATTAAATATACAAATTTTCAAAAGGAACAGCCTAGCAATAAGCAACGTATATGTCGAGCAACAGGGTGGTGAACTCCATGGATTTTATGTAGTACATGAACCCGCGGATTACGAGTTAATTATAATTATCAACCAATTCTGCATGTAAATTTTTATCATGCATGCTGCCGGTAAGTCATAATTTTCTATTAAATAAATCTTTTTTTATTTTACTTTGTTTTATTTTATTTTACTGTAAAAACCATTCATCAAGTTATTTAATCAAAATTACAGGGCGTCACACTCCAATCAGAAGTCGAGTTTTCATTCCAACATTTCACAGTAGTGAAGATATTTGAACTAGAGATCGACCGAAATTTCGGTTTAGGCACAAAATCTGAGTTTTGTCTAAAATTCGTTTTTGGCGAAACTGTTGCTAAAATTTCGGCTAAATGTCTAGCTGAAAAAAAAATCACTACATAGCCGTTTATTTGTTCTGTTAAAATGTGGCATGATATTAACTTTGTAAACAAAGTTAATTTTGTCAACAAAATATACCAAATTTCATTTATGAATGCTCAACATGCATTAGATGCACTCGATGATCTAAATAAGTTTTTAAATGACCATAGAAGTGTCGTAAAAATAGTAAAAATTTCAAAATCAGATAAAAAAGGAATTGACATGAAAAATGTTTTTTTTTAATTAATAAACGATCACTGAGATGGGGTAAAAAGACAAAACAGTTTGATTATGAACAAAAAAATATAGAAAGCCCTGAAATTTCATTTAAAATTAATTTTTTTTTTCTCTGCATAATCGACAGGAATGGTTTATTTGTTAAAAGATCATAATACATTTCAGTTTTTGTATATGACAAGTATTTTATAAAATAAAGAATCTTCATTATCTAGTTGTAAAAATCCAAACAAACATTAACACATGAAAACCAGACATTGTTGTTGGCAGTTTATGTGACGAAATTCTGCATTTCCAGCCATCTATTTCCAATTTTAAAACAGTATATATCAGATTATTGAATATATTTACTAAAACGACTTTACCACAGTTTATCCAAACTTTATAATTTCTCTTAGGATTCTTTTGACATTTCCAGTAGCGGTAGCATCTGCAAAACAGTCACTTTCAAAGCTTAAATTCATTTAAAATTATTTACGCAATGGTTCAAGAGAGGCTTCTCTTGCTGATTGACCTTAACTTTTTTTCCTTGTATCATTAAAGGAAGACTGGAACCATTTCAGATAAGTTTCAGAGATGATGCTCCAGAATTAAATATACAAATTTTCAAAAGAAACAGCCAAGCAATAAGCAACGTATATGTCGAGCAACAGGGTGGTGAACTCCATGGATTTTATGTAGTACATGAACCCGGGGATTACGAGTTGATTATAATTATTAACAAATTCTGCATGCAAATTTTTATCATGCATGCTGCCAGTAAGTCATAATTTTCTATTAAATAAATCTTTTTTATTTTACTTTGTTTTACTTTATTTTACTGTAAAAATCATTCATCAAGTTATTTAATCAAAATTACAGGACGTCACACTCCAATCCGAAGTCGAGTTTTCGATCCAACATTTCACAGTAGTGAAGATATTTGAACTAGAGATCGACCGAAATTTCGGTTTAGGCACAAAATCTGAGTTTTGTCTAAAATTCGTTTTTGGCGAAACTGTTGCTAAAATTTCGGCTAAATGTCTAGCTGAAAAAAAAATCGCTACATAGCCGTTTATTTTTTCTGTTAAAATGTGGCATGATATTAACTTTGTAAACAAAGTTAATTTTGTCAACAAAATATACCAAATTTCATTTATGAATGCTCAACGTGCATTAGATGCACTCGATGATCTAAATAAGTTTTTAAATGACCATAGAAGTGTCGTAAAAATAGTAAAAAGTTCAAAATTAGATAAAAAAGAAATTGACATGAAAAATGTTTTTTTAAATTATTAAACGACCACTGAGATGGGGTAAAAAGACAAAACAGTTTGATTATGAACAAAAAAATATAGAAAGCCCTGAAATTTCATTTAAAATTAATTTTTTTTTTCTCTGCATAATCGACAGGAATGGTTTATTTGTTAAAAGATCATAATACATTTCAGTTTTTGTATATGATAAGTATTTTATAAAATAAAGAATCTTCATTATCTAGTTGTAAAAATCCCAACAAACATTAACACATGAAAACCAGACATTGTTGTTGGCAGTTTATGTGACGAAATTCTGCATTTCCAGTCATCTATTTCCAATTTTAAAACAGTATATATCAGATTATTGAATATATTTACTAAAACGACTTTACCACAGTTTATCCAAACTTTATAATTTCTCTTAGGATTCTTTTGACATTTCCAGTATCGGTAGCAACTGCAAAACAGTCACTTTCAAAGCTTAAATTCATTTAAAATTATTTACGCAATGGTTCAAGAGAGGCTTCTCTTGCTGATTGACCTTAACTTTTTTTCCTTGTATCATTAAAGGAAGACTGGAACCATTTCAGATAAGTTTCAGAGATGATGCTCCAGAATTAAATATACAAATTTTCAGTAGGAACAGCCTAGCAATAAGCAACGTATATGTCGAGCAACAGGGTGGTGAACTCCATGGATTTTATGTAGTACATGAACCCGCGGATTACGAGTTAATTATAATTATCAACCAATTCTGCATGTAAATTTTTATCATGCATGCTGCCGGTAAGTCATAATTTTCTATTAAATAAATCTTTTTTTATTTTACTTTATTTTACTGTAAAAATCATTCATCAAGTTATTTAATCAAAATTACAGGACGTCACACTCCAATCAGAAGTCGAGTTTTCATTCCAACATTTCACAGTAGTGAAGATATTTGAACTAGAGATCGACCGAAATTTCGGTTTAGGCACAAAATCTGAGTTTTGTCTAAAATTCGTTTTTGGCGAAACTGTTGCTAAAATTTCGGCTAAATGTCTAGCTGAAAAAAAAATCGCTACATAGCCGTTTATTTTTTCTGTTAAAATGTGGCATGATATTAACTTTGTAAACAAAGTTAATTTTGTCAGCAAAATATACCAAATTTCATTTATGAATGCTCAACGTGCATTAGATGCACTCGATGATCTAAATAAGTTTTTAAATGACCATAGAAGTGTCGTAAAAATAGTAAAAAGTTCAAAATCAGATAAAAAAGGAATTGACATGAAAAATGTTTTTTTTTAATTAATAAACGATCACTGAGATGGGGTAAAAAGACAAAACAGTTTGATTATGAACAAAAAAATATAGAAAGCCCTGAAATTTCATTTAAAATTAATTTTTTTTTCTCTGCATAATCGACAGGAATGGTTTATTTGTTAAAAGATCATAATACATTTCAGTTTTTGTATATGATAAGTATTTTATAAAATAAAGAATCTTCATT
The DNA here is from genome assembly GCA_963931845.1 of Maratus michaelseni. Classification (NCBI taxonomy): domain Eukaryota; kingdom Metazoa; phylum Arthropoda; class Arachnida; order Araneae; family Salticidae; genus Maratus; species Maratus michaelseni. Next base: position 37,731,948 of record OZ007597.1, on the reverse strand, counting down.
ATCTAGTTGTAAAAATCCAAACAAACATTAACACATGAAAACCAGACATTGTTGTTGGCAGTTTATGTGACGAAATTCTGCATTTCCAGCCATCTATTTCCAATTTTAAAACAGTATATATCAGATTATTGAATATATTTACTAAAACGACTTTACCACAGTTTATCCAAACTTTATAATTTCTCTTAGGATTCTTTTGACATTTCCAGTATCGGTAGCATCTGCAAAACAGTCACTTTCAAAGCTTAAATTCATTTAAAATTATTTACGGAATGGTTCAAGAGAGGCTTCTCTTGCTGATTGACCTTAACTTTTTTTCCTTGTATCATTAAAGGAAGACTGGAACCATTTCAGATAAGTTTCAGAGATGACGCTCCAGAATTAAATATACAAATTTTCAAAAGAAACAGCCAAGCAATAAGCAACGTATATGTCGAGAAACAGGGAGGTGAACTCCATGAATTTTATGTAGTACATGAACCCGGGGATTACGAGTTGATTATAATTATTAACAAATTCTGCATGCAAATTTTTATCATGCATGCTGCCAGTAAGTCATAATTTTCTATTAAATAAATCTTTTTTATTTTACTTTGTTTTACTTTATTTTACTGTAAAAATCATTCATCAAGTTATTAATCAAAATTATAGGACATCACACTCCTATCCGAAGTCGAGTTTTCGTTCAAACATTTCACAGTCGTGAAGAAGATATTTGAACTAGAGATCGACCGAAATTTCGGTTTAGGCTCAAAATCAGAGTTTTGGCAAAAATTCGTTTTTGGCAAAACTGCTACTAAAATTTCGGCTAAATGTCTAGCTGAAAAAAAAATCGCTACATAGCCGTTTATTTTTTCTGTTAAAATGTGGCATGATATTAACTTTGTAAACAAAGTTAATTTTGTCAACAAAATATACCAAATTTCATTTATGAATGCTCAACGTGCATTAGATGCACTCGATGATCTAAATAAGTTTTTAAATGACCATAGAAGTGTCGTAAAAATAGTAAAAAGTTCAAAATCAGATAAAAAAGGAATTGACATGAAAAATGTTTTTTTTTAATTAATAAACGATCACTGAGATGGGGTAAAAAGACAAAACAGTTTGATTATGAACAAAAAAATATAGAAAGCCCTGAAATTTCATTTAAAATTAATTTTTTTTTCTCTGCATAATCGACAGGAATGGTTTATTTGTTAAAAGATCATAATACATTTCAGTTTTTGTATATGACAAGTATTTTATAAAATAAAGAATCTTCATTATCTAGTTGTAAAAATCCAAACAAACATTAACACATGAAAACCAGACATTGTTGTTGGCAGTTTATGTGACGAAATTCTGCATTTCCAGCCATCTATTTCCAATTTTAAAACAGTATATATCAGGTTATTGAATATATTTACTAAAACGACTTTACCACAGTTTATCCAAACTTTATAATTTCTCTTAGGATTCTTTTGACATTTCCAGTAGCGGTAGCATCTGCAAAACAGTCACTTTCAAAGCTTAAATTCATTTAAAATTATTTACGCAATGGTTCAAGAGAGGCTTCTCTTGCTGATTGACCTTAACTTTTTTTCCTTGTATCATTAAAGGAAGACTGGAACCATTTCAGATAAGTTTCAGAGATGATGCTCCAGAATTAAATATACAAATTTTCAAAAGAAACAGCCAAGCAATAAGCAACGTATATGTCGAGCAACAGGGTGGTGAACTCCATGGATTTTATGTAGTACATGAACCCGGGGATTACGAGTTGATTATAATTATTAACAAATTCTGCATGCAAATTTTTACCATGCATGCTGCCAGTAAGTCATAATTTTCTATTAAATAAATCTTTTTTATTTTACTTTGTTTTACTTTATTTTACTGTAAAAATCATTCATCAAGTTATTTAATCAAAATTACAGGACGTCACACTCCAATCCGAAGTCGAGTTTTCGATCCAACATTTCACAGTAGTGAAGATATTTGAACTAGAGATCGACCGAAATTTCGGTTTAGGCACAAAATCTGAGTTTTGTCTAAAATTCGTTTTTGGCGAAACTGTTGCTAAAATTTCGGCTAAATGTCTAGCTGAAAAAAAAATCGCTACATAGCCGTTTATTTTTTCTGTTAAAATGTGGCATGATATTAACTTTGTAAACAAAGTTAATTTTGTCAACAAAATATACCAAATTTCATTTATGAATGCTCAACGTGCATTAGATGCACTCGATGATCTAAATAAGTTTTTAAATGACCATAGAAGTGTCGTAAAAATAGTAAAAAGTTCAAAATTAGATAAAAAAGAAATTGACATGAAAAATGTTTTTTTAATTTATTAAACGACCACTGAGATGGGGTAAAAAGACAAAACAGTTTGATTATGAACAAAAAAATATAGAAAGCCCTGAAATTTCATTTAAAATTAATTTTTTTTTCTCTGCATAATCGACAGGAATGGTTTATTTGTTAAAAGATCATAATACATTTCAGTTTTTGTATATGATAAGTATTTTATAAAATAAAGAATCTTCATTATCTAGTTGTAAAAATCCCAACAAACATTAACACATGAAAACCAGACATTGTTGTTGGCAGTTTATGTGACGAAATTCTGCATTTCCAGTCATCTATTTCCAATTTTAAAACAGTATATATCAGATTATTGAATATATTTACTAAAACGACTTTACCACAGTTTATCCAAACTTTATAATTTCTCTTAGGATTCTTTTGACATTTCCAGTATCGGTAGCATCTGCAAAACAGTCACTTTCAAAGCTTAAATTCATTTAAAATTATTTACGCAATGGTTCAAGAGAGGCTTCTCTTGCTGATTGACCTTAACTTTTTTTCCTTGTATCATTAAAGGAAGACTGGAACCATTTCAGATAAGTTTCAGAGATGATGCTCCAGAATTAAATATACAAATTTTCAGTAGGAACAGCCTAGCAATAAGCAACATATATGTCGAGCAACAGGGTGGTGAACTCCATGGATTTTATGTAGTACATGAACCCGCGGATTACGAGTTAATTATAATTATCAACCAATTCTGCATGTAAATTTTTATCATGCATGCTGCCGGTAAGTCATAATTTTCTATTAAATAAATCTTTTTTTATTTTACTTTGTTTTACTTTATTTTACTGTAAAAATCATTCATCAAGTTATTTAATCAAAATTACAGGACGTCACACTCCAATCCGAAGTCGAGTTTTCGTTCCAACATTTCACAGTAGTGAAGATATTTGAACTAGAGATCGACCGAAATTTCGGTTTAGGCACAAAATCTGAGTTTTGTCGAAAATTCGTTTTTGGCGAAACTGTTGCTACAATTTCGGCTAAATGTCTAGCTGAAAAAAAAATCGCTACATAGCCGTTTATTTGTTCCGTTAAAATGTGGCATGATATTAACTTTGTAAACAAAGTTAATTTTGTCAACAAAATATACCAAATTTCATTTATGAATGCTCAACGTGCATTAGATGCACTCGATGATCTAAATAAGTTTTTAAATGACCATAGAAGTGTCGTAAAAATAGTAAAAAGTTCAAAATCAGATAAAAAAGAAATTGACATGAAAAATGTTTTTTTTTTAATTAATAAACGACCACTGAGATGGGGTAAAAAGACAAAACAGTTTGATTATAAACAAAAAAATATAGAAAGCCCTGAAATTTCATTTAAAATTATTTTTTTTTTTCTCTGCATAATCGACAGGAATGGTTTATTTGTTAAAAGATCATAATACATTTCAGTTTTTGTATATGATAAGTATTTTATAAAATAAAGAATCTTCATTATCTAGTTGTAAAAATCCAAACAAACATTAACACATGAAAACCAGACATTGTTGTTGGCAGTTTATGTGACGAAATTCTGCATTTCCAGCCATCTATTTCCAATTTTAAAACAGTATATATCAGATGATTGAATATATTTACTAAAACGACTTTACCACAGTTTATCCAAACTTTATAATTTCCCTTAGGATTCTTTTGACATTTCCAGTATCGGTAGCATCTGCAAAACAGTCACTTTCAAAGCTTAAATTCATTTAAAATTATTTACGCAATGGTTCAAGAGAGGCTTCTCTTGCTGATTGACCTTAACTTTTTTTCCTTGTATCATTAAAGGAAGACTGGAACCATTTCAGATAAGTTTCAGAGATGATGCTCCAGAATTAAATATACAAATATTCAAAAGAAACACCAAACAATAAGCAACATATATGTCGAGCAACAGGGTGGTGAACTCCACGGATTTTATGTAGTACATGAACCCGCGGATTACGAGTTAATTAGAATTATCAACCAATTCTGCATGTAAATTTTTATCATGCATGCTGCCGGTAAGTCATAATTTTCTATTAAATAAATCTTTTTTTATTTTACTTTGTTTTACTTTATTTTACTGTAAAAATCATTCATCAAGTTATTTAATCAAAATTACAGGACGTCACACTCCAATCCGAAGTCGAGTTTTCGTTCCAACATTTCACAGTAGTGAAGATATTTGAACTAGAGATCGACCGAAATTTCGGTTTAGGCACAAAATCTGAGTTTTGTCGAAAATTCGTTTTTGGCGAAACTGTTGCTAAAATTTCGGCTAAATGTCTAGCTGAAAAAAAAAAAAACGCTACATAGCCGTTTAATTGTTCTGTTAAAATGTGGCATGATATTAACTTTGTCAACAAAATATACCAAATTTCATTTATGAATGCTCAACATGCATTAGATGCACTCGATGATCTAAATAAGTTTTTAAATGACCATAGAAGTGTCGTATAAATAGTAAAAAGTTCAAAATCAGATAAAAAAGAAATTGACATGAAAAATGTTTTTTTTAAATTATTAAACGACCACTGAGATGGGGTAAAAAGACAAAACAGTTTGATTATGAACAAAAAAATATAGAAAGCCCTGAAATTTCATTTAAAATTAATTTTTTTTTCTCTGCATAATCGACAGGAATGGTTTATTTGTTAAAAGATCATAACACATTTCAGTTTTTGTATATGATAAGTATTTTATAAAATAAAGAATCTTCATTATCTAGTTGTAAAAATCCAAACAAACATTAACACATGAAAACCAGACATTGTTGTTGGCAGTTTATGTGACGAAATTCTGCATTTCCAGCCATCTATTTCCAATTTTAAAACAGTATATATCAGATTATTGAATATATTTACTAAAACGACTTTACCACAGTTTATCCAAACTTTATAATTTCTCTTAGGATTCTTTTGACATTTCCAGTATCGGTAGCATCTGCAAAACAGTCACTTTCAAAGATTAAATTCATTTAAAATTATTTACGCAATGGTTCAAGAGAGGCTTCTCTTGCTGATTGACCTTAACTTTTTTTCCTTGTATCATTAAAGGAAGACTGGAACCATTTCAGATAAGTTTCAGAGATGATGCTCCAGAATTAAATATACAAATTTTCAAAAGAAACAGCCAAGCAATAAGCAACGTATATGTCGAGCAACAGGGAGGTGAACTCCATGGATTTTATGTAGTACATGAACCCGGGAATTACGAGTTGATTATAATTATTAACAAATTCTGCATGCAAATTTTTATCATGCATGCTGCCAGTAAGTCATAATTTTCTATTAAATAAATCTTTTTTATTTTACTTTGTTTTACTTTATTTTACTGTAAAAATCATTCATCAAGTTATTAATCAAAATTATAGGACATCACACTCCTATCCGAAGTCGAGTTTTCGTTCAAACATTTCACAGTAGTGAAGAAGATATTTGAACTAGAGATCGACCGAAATTTCGGTTTAGGCTCAAAATCAGATTTTTGGCAAAAATTCGTTTTTGGCAAAACTGCTACTAAAATTTCGGCTAAATGTCTAGCTGAAAAAAAAATCGCTACATAGCCGTTTATTTTTTCTGTTAAAATGTGGCATGATATTAACTTTGTAAACAAAGTTAATTTTGTCAACAAAATATACCAAATTTCATTTATGAATGCTCAACGTGCATTAGATGCACTCGATGATCTAAATAAGTTTTTAAATGACCATAGAAGTGTCGTAAAAATAGTAAAAAGTTCAAAATTAGATAAAAAAGAAATTGACATGAAAAATGTTTTTTTAATTTATTAAACGACCACTGAGATGGGGTAAAAAGACAAAACAGTTTGATTATGAACAAAAAAATATAGAAAGCCCTGAAATTTCATTTAAAATTAATTTTTTTTTTCTCTGCATAATCGACAGGAATGGTTTATTTGTTAAAAGATCATAATACATTTCAGTTTTTGTATATGATAAGTATTTTATAAAATAAAGAATCTTCATTATCTAGTTGTAAAAATCCCAACAAACATTAACACATGAAAACCAGACATTGTTGTTGGCAGTTTATGTGACGAAATTCTGCATTTCCAGTCATCTATTTCCAATTTTAAAACAGTATATATCAGATTATTGAATATATTTACTAAAACGACTTTACCACAGTTTATCCAAACTTTATAATTTCTCTTAGGATTCTTTTGACATTTCCAGTATCGGTAGCATCTGCAAAACAGTCACTTTCAAAGCTTAAATTCATTTAAAATTATTTACGCAATGGTTCAAGAGAGGCTTCTCTTGCTGATTGACCTTAACTTTTTTTCCTTGTATCATTAAAGGAAGACTGGAACCATTTCAGATAAGTTTCAGAGATGATGCTCCAGAATTAAATATACAAATTTTCAGTAGGAACAGCCTAGCAATAAGCAACGTATATGTCGAGCAACAGGGTGGTGAACTCCATGGATTTTATGTAGTACATGAACCCGCGGATTACGAGTTAATTATAATTATCAACCAATTCTGCATGTAAATTTTTATCATGCATGCTGCCGGTAAGTCATAATTTTCTATTAAATAAATCTTTTTTTATTTTACTTTGTTTTACTTTATTTTACTGTAAAAATCATTCATCAAGTTATTTAATCAAAATTACAGGACGTCACACTCCAATCCGAAGTCGAGTTTTCGTTCCAACATTTCACAGTAGTGAAGATATTTGAACTAGAGATCGACCGAAATTTCGGTTTAGGCACAAAATCTGAGTTTTGTCGAAAATTCGTTTTTGGCGAAACTGTTGCTACAATTTCGGCTAAATGTCTAGCTGAAAAAAAAATCGCTACATAGCCGTTTATTTGTTCCGTTAAAATGTGGCATGATATTAACTTTGTAAACAAAGTTAATTTTGTCAACAAAATATACCAAATTTCATTTATGAATGCTCAACGTGCATTAGATGCACTCGATGATCTAAATAAGTTTTTAAATGACCATAGAAGTGTCGTAAAAATAGTAAAAAGTTCAAAATCAGATAAAAAAGAAATTGACATGAAAAATGTTTTTTTTTTAATTAATAAACGACCACTGAGATGGGGTAAAAAGACAAAACAGTTTGATTATAAACAAAAAAATATAGAAAGCCCTGAAATTTCATTTAAAATTAATTTTTTTTTTCTCTGCATAATCGACAGGAATGGTTTATTTGTTAAAAGATCATAATACATTTCAGTTTTTGTATATAATAAGTATTTTATAAAATAAAGAATCTTCATTATCTAGTTGTAAAAATCCAAACAAACATTAACACATGAAAACCAGACATTGTTGTTGGCAGTTTATGTGACGAAATTCTGCATTTCCAGCCATCTATTTCCAATTTTAAAACAGTATATATCAGATTATTGAATATATTTACTAAAACGACTTTACCACAGTTTATCCAAACTTTATAATTTCCCTTAGGATTCTTTTGACATTTCCAGTATCGGTAGCATCTGCAAAACAGTCACTTTCAAAGCTTAAATTCATTTAAAATTATTTACGCAATGGTTCAAGAGAGGCTTCTCTTGCTGATTGACCTTAACTTTTTTTCCTTGTATCATTAAAGGAAGACTGGAACCATTTCAGATAAGTTTCAGAGATGATGCTCCAGAATTAAATATACAAATATTCAAAAGAAACACCAAACAATAAGCAACATATATGTCGAGCAACAGGGTGGTGAACTCCACGGATTTTATGTAGTACATGAACCCGCGGATTACGAGTTAATTAGAATTATCAACCAATTCTGCATGTAAATTTTTATCATGCATGCTGCCGGTAAGTCATAATTTTCTATTAAATAAATCTTTTTTTATTTTACTTTGTTTTACTTTATTTTACTGTAAAAATCATTCATCAAGTTATTTAATCAAAATTACAGGACGTCACACTCCAATCCGAAGTCGAGTTTTCGTACCAACATTTCACAGTAGTGAAGATATTTGAACTAGAGATCGACCGAAATTTCGGTTTAGGCACAAAATCTGAGTTTTGTCGAAAATTCGTTTTTGGCGAAACTGTTGCTAAAATTTCGGCTAAATGTCTAGCTGAAAAAAAAAAAACGCTACATAGCCGTTTAATTGTTCTGTTAAAATGTGGCATGATATTAACTTTGTCAACAAAATATACCAAATTTCATTTATGAATGCTCAACATGCATTAGATGCACTCGATGATCTAAATAAGTTTTTAAATGACCATAGAAGTGTCGTATAAATAGTAAAAAGTTCAAAATCAGATAAAAAAGAAATTGACATGAAAAATGTTTTTTTTAAATTATTAAACGACCACTGAGATGGGGTAAAAAGACAAAACAGTTTGATTATGAACAAAAAAATATAGAAAGCCCTGAAATTTCATTTAAAATTAATTTTTTTTTTCTCTGCATAATCGACAGGAATGGTTTATTTGTTAAAAGATCATAACACATTTCAGTTTTTGTATATGATAAGTATTTTATAAAATAAAGAATCTTCATTATCTAGTTGTAAAAATCCAAACAAACATTAACACATGAAAACCAGACATTGTTGTTGGCAGTTTATGTGACGAAATTCTGCATTTCCAGCCATCTATTTCCAATTTTAAAACAGTATATATCAGATTATTGAATATATTTACTAAAACGACTTTACCACAGTTTATCCAAACTTTATAATTTCTCTTAGGATTCTTTTGACATTTCCAGTATCGGTAGCATCTGCAAAACAGTCACTTTCAAAGATTAAATCCATTTAAAATTATTTACGCAATGGTTCAAGAGAGGCTTCTCTTGCTGATTGACCTTAACTTTTTTTCCTTGTATCATTAAAGGAAGACTGGAACCATTTCAGATAAGTTTCAGAGATGATGCTCCAGAATTAAATATACAAATTTTCAAAAGAAACAGCCAAGCAATAAGCAACGTATATGTCGAGCAACAGGGTGGTGAACTCCATGGATTTTATGTAGTACATGAACCCGGGAATTACGAGTTGATTATAATTATTAACAAATTCTGCATGCAAATTTTTATCATGCATGCTGCCAGTAAGTCATAATTTTCTATTAAATAAATCTTTTTTATTTTACTTTGTTTTACTTTATTTTACTGTAAAAATCATTCATCAAGTTATTAATCAAAATTATAGGACATCACACTCCTATCCGAAGTCGAGTTTTCGTTCAAACATTTCACAGTAGTGAAGAAGATATTTGAACTAGAGATCGACCGAAATTTCGGTTTAGGCTCAAAATCAGATTTTTGGCAAAAATTCGTTTTTGGCAAAACTGCTACTAAAATTTCGGCTAAATGTCTAGCTGAAAAAAAAATCGCTACATAGCCGTTTATTTTTTCTGTTAAAATGTGGCATGATATTAACTTTGTAAACAAAGTTAATTTTGTCAACAAAATATACCAAATTTCATTTATGAATGCTCAACGTGCATTAGATGCACTCGATGATCTAAATAAGTTTTTAAATGACCATAGAAGTGTCGTAAAAATAGTAAAAAGTTCAAAATTAGATAAAAAAGAAATTGACATGAAAAATGTTTTTTTAAATTATTAAACGACCACTGAGATGGGGTAAAAAGACAAAACAGTTTGATTATGAACAAAAAAATATAGAAAGCCCTGAAATTTCATTTAAAATTAATTTTTTTTTCTCTGCATAATCGACAGGAATGGTTTATTTGTTAAAAGATCATAATACATTTCAGTTTTTGTATATGATAAGTATTTTATAAAATAAAGAATCTTCATTATCTAGTTGTAAAAATCCCAACAAACATTAACACATGAAAACCAGACATTGTTGTTGGCAGTTTATGTGAGGAAATTCTGCATTTCCAGCCATCTATTTCCAATTTTAAAACAGTATATATCAGATTATTGAATATATTTACTAAAACGACTTTACCACAGTTTATCCAAACTTTATAATTTCTCTTAGGATTCTTTTGACATTTCCAGTATCGGTAGCATCTGCAAAACAGTCACTTTCAAAGCTTAAATTCATTTAAAATTATTTACGCAATGGTTCAAGAGAGGCTTCTCTTGCTGATTGACCTTAACTTTTTTTCCTTGTATCATTAAAGGAAGACTGGAACCATTTCAGATAAGTTTCAGAGATGATGCTCCAGAATTAAATATACAAATTTTCAAAAGGAACAGCCTAGCAATAAGCAACGTATATGTCGAGCAACAGGGTGGTGAACTCCATGGATTTTATGTAGTACATGAACCCGCGGATTACGAGTTAATTATAATTATCAACCAATTCTGCATGTAAATTTTTATCATGCATGCTGCCGGTAAGTCATAATTTTCTATTAAATAAATCTTTTTTTATTTTACTTTGTTTTACTTTATTTTACTGTAAAAATCATTCATCAAGTTATTTAATCAAAATTACAGGACGTCACACTCCAATCCGAAGTCGAGTTTTCGTTCCAACATTTCACAGTAGTGAAGATATTTGAACTAGAGATCGACCGAAATTTCGGTTTAGGCACAAAATCTGAGTTTTGTCGAAAATTCGTTTTTGGCGAAACTGTTGCTACAATTTCGGCTAAATGTCTAGCTGAAAAAAAAATCGCTACATAGCCGTTTATTTGTTCCGTTAAAATGTGGCATGATATTAACTTTGTAAACAAAGTTAATTTTGTCAACAAAATATACCAAATTTCATTTATGAATGCTCAACGTGCATTAGATGCACTCGATGATCTAAATAAGTTTTTAAATGACCATAGAAGTGTCGTAAAAATAGTAAAAAGTTCAAAATCAGATAAAAAAGAAATTGACATGAAAAATGTTTTTTTTTAAATTAATAAACGACCACTGAGATGGGGTAAAAAGACAAAACAGTTTGATTATAAACAAAAAAATATAGAAAGCCCTGAAATTTCATTTAAAATTAATTTTTTTTTTCTCTGCATAATCGACAGGAATGGTTTATTTGTTAAAAGATCATAATACATTTCAGTTTTTGTATATGATAAGTATTTTATAAAATAAAGAATCTTCATTATCTAGTTGTAAAAATCCAAACAAACATTAACACATGAAAACCAGACATTGTTGTTGGCAGTTTATGTGACGAAATTCTGCATTTCCAGCCATCTATTTCCAATTTTAAAACAGTATATATCAGATTATTGAATATATTTACTAAAACGACTTTACCACAGTTTATCCAAACTTTATAATTTCCCTTAGGATTCTTTTGACATTTCCAGTATCGGTAGCATCTGCAAAACAGTCACTTTCAAAGCTTAAATTCATTTAAAATTATTTACGCAATGGTTCAAGAGAGGCTTCTCTTGCTGATTGACCTTAACTTTTTTTCCTTGTATCATTAAAGGAAGACTGGAACCATTTCAGATAAGTTTCAGAGATGATGCTCCAGAATTAAATATACAAATATTCAAAAGAAACACCAAACAATAAGCAACATATATGTCGAGCAACAGGGTGGTGAACTCCACGGATTTTATGTAGTACATGAACCCGCGGATTACGAGTTAATTAGAATTATCAACCAATTCTGCATGTAAATTTTTATCATGCATGCTGCCGGTAAGTCATAATTTTCTATTAAATAAATCTTTTTTTATTTTACTTTGTTTTACTTTATTTTACTGTAAAAATCATTCATCAAGTTATTTAATCAAAATTACAGGACGTCACACTCCAATCCGAAGTCGAGTTTTCGTTCCAACATTTCACAGTAGTGAAGATATTTGAACTAGAGATCGACCGAAATTTCGGTTTAGGCACAAAATCTGAGTTTTGTCGAAAATTCGTTTTTGGCGAAACTGTTGCTAAAATTTCGGCTAAATGTCTAGCTGAAAAAAAAAAAACGCTACATAGCCGTTTAATTGTTCTGTTAAAATGTGGCATGATATTAACTTTGTCAACAAAATATACCAAATTTCATTTATGAATGCTCAACATGCATTAGATGCACTCGATGATCTAAATAAGTTTTTAAATGACCATAGAAGTGTCGTATAAATAGTAAAAAGTTCAAAATCAGATAAAAAAGAAATTGACATGAAAAATGTTTTTTTTAAATTATTAAACGACCACTGAGATGGGGTAAAAAGACAAAACAGTTTGATTATGAACAAAAAAATATAGAAAGCCCTGAAATTTCATTTAAAATTAATTTTTTTTTTCTCTGCATAATCGACAGGAATGGTTTATTTGTTAAAAGATCATAACACATTTCAGTTTTTGTATATGATAAGTATTTTATAAAATAAAGAATCTTCATTATCTAGTTGTAAAAATCCAAACAAACATTAACACATGAAAACCAGACATTGTTGTTGGCAGTTTATGTGACGAAATTCTGCATTTCCAGCCATCTATTTCCAATTTTAAAACAGTATATATCAGATTATTGAATATATTTACTAAAACGACTTTACCACAGTTTATCCAAACTTTATAATTTCTCTTAGGATTCTTTTGACATTTCCAGTATCGGTAGCATCTGCAAAACAGTCACTTTCAAAGATTAAATTCATTTAAAATTATTTACGCAATGGTTCAAGAGAGGCTTCTCTTGCTGATTGACCTTAACTTTTTTTCCTTGTATCATTAAAGGAAGACTGGAACCATTTCAGATAAGTTTCAGAGATGATGCTCCAGAATTAAATATACAAATTTTCAAAAGAAACAGCCAAGCAATAAGCAACGTATATGTCGAGCAACAGGGTGGTGAACTCCATGGATTTTATGTAGTACATGAACCCGGGAATTACGAGTTGATTATAATTATTAACAAATTCTGCATGCAAATTTTTATCATGCATGCTGCCAGTAAGTCATAATTTTCTATTAAATAAATCTTTTTTATTTTACTTTGTTTTACTTTATTTTACTGTAAAAATCATTCATCAAGTTATTAATCAAAATTATAGGACATCACACTCCTATCCGAAGTCGAGTTTTCGTTCAAACATTTCACAGTAGTGAAGAAGATATTTGAACTAGAGATCGACCGAAATTTCGGTTTAGGCTCAAAATCAGATTTTTGGCAAAAATTCGTTTTTGGCAAAACTGCTACTAAAATTTCGGCTAAATGTCTAGCTGAAAAAAAAATCGCTACATAGCCGTTTATTTTTTCTGTTAAAATGTGGCATGATATTAACTTTGTAAACAAAGTTAATTTTGTCAACAAAATATACCAAATTTCATTTATGAATGCTCAACGTGCATTAGATGCACTCGATGATCTAAATAAGTTTTTAAATGACCATAGAAGTGTCGTAAAAATAGTAAAAAGTTCAAAATTAGATAAAAAAGAAATTGACATGAAAAATGTTTTTTTAAATTATTAAACGACCACTGAGATGGGGTAAAAAGACAAAACAGTTTGATTATGAACAAAAAAATATAGAAAGCCCTGAAATTTCATTTAAAATTAATTTTTTTTTCTCTGCATAATCGACAGGAATGGTTTATTTGTTAAAAGATCATAATACATTTCAGTTTTTGTATATGATAAGTATTTTATAAAATAAAGAATCTTCATTATCTAGTTGTAAAAATCCCAACAAACATTAACACATGAAAACCAGACATTGTTGTTGGCAGTTTATGTGAGGAAATTCTGCATTTCCAGCCATCTATTTCCAATTTTAAAACAGTATATATCAGATTATTGAATATATTTACTAAAACGACTTTACCACAGTTTATCCAAACTTTATAATTTCTCTTAGGATTCTTTTGACATTTCCAGTATCGGTAGCATCTGCAAAACAGTCACTTTCAAAGCTTAAATTCATTTAAAATTATTTACGCAATGGTTCAAGAGAGGCTTCTCTTGCTGATTGACCTTAACTTTTTTTCCTTGTATCATTAAAGGAAGACTGGAACCATTTCAGATAAGTTTCAGAGATGATGCTCCAGAATTAAATATACAAATTTTCAAAAGGAACAGCCTAGCAATAAGCAACGTATATGTCGAGCAACAGGGTGGTGAACTCCATGGATTTTATGTAGTACATGAACCCGCGGATTACGAGTTAATTATAATTATCAACCAATTCTGCATGTAAATTTTTATCATGCATGCTGCCGGTAAGTCATAATTTTCTATTAAATAAATCTTTTTTTATTTTACTTTGTTTTATTTTATTTTACTGTAAAAACCATTCATCAAGTTATTTAATCAAAATTACAGGGCGTCACACTCCAATCAGAAGTCGAGTTTTCATTCCAACATTTCACAGTAGTGAAGATATTTGAACTAGAGATCGACCGAAATTTCGGTTTAGGCACAAAATCTGAGTTTTGTCTAAAATTCGTTTTTGGCGAAACTGTTGCTAAAATTTCGGCTAAATGTCTAGCTGAAAAAAAAATCACTACATAGCCGTTTATTTGTTCTGTTAAAATGTGGCATGATATTAACTTTGTAAACAAAGTTAATTTTGTCAACAAAATATACCAAATTTCATTTATGAATGCTCAACATGCATTAGATGCACTCGATGATCTAAATAAGTTTTTAAATGACCATAGAAGTGTCGTAAAAATAGTAAAAATTTCAAAATCAGATAAAAAAGGAATTGACATGAAAAATGTTTTTTTTTAATTAATAAACGATCACTGAGATGGGGTAAAAAGACAAAACAGTTTGATTATGAACAAAAAAATATAGAAAGCCCTGAAATTTCATTTAAAATTAATTTTTTTTTTCTCTGCATAATCGACAGGAATGGTTTATTTGTTAAAAGATCATAATACATTTCAGTTTTTGTATATGACAAGTATTTTATAAAATAAAGAATCTTCATTATCTAGTTGTAAAAATCCAAACAAACATTAACACATGAAAACCAGACATTGTTGTTGGCAGTTTATGTGACGAAATTCTGCATTTCCAGCCATCTATTTCCAATTTTAAAACAGTATATATCAGATTATTGAATATATTTACTAAAACGACTTTACCACAGTTTATCCAAACTTTATAATTTCTCTTAGGATTCTTTTGACATTTCCAGTAGCGGTAGCATCTGCAAAACAGTCACTTTCAAAGCTTAAATTCATTTAAAATTATTTACGCAATGGTTCAAGAGAGGCTTCTCTTGCTGATTGACCTTAACTTTTTTTCCTTGTATCATTAAAGGAAGACTGGAACCATTTCAGATAAGTTTCAGAGATGATGCTCCAGAATTAAATATACAAATTTTCAAAAGAAACAGCCAAGCAATAAGCAACGTATATGTCGAGCAACAGGGTGGTGAACTCCATGGATTTTATGTAGTACATGAACCCGGGGATTACGAGTTGATTATAATTATTAACAAATTCTGCATGCAAATTTTTATCATGCATGCTGCCAGTAAGTCATAATTTTCTATTAAATAAATCTTTTTTATTTTACTTTGTTTTACTTTATTTTACTGTAAAAATCATTCATCAAGTTATTTAATCAAAATTACAGGACGTCACACTCCAATCCGAAGTCGAGTTTTCGATCCAACATTTCACAGTAGTGAAGATATTTGAACTAGAGATCGACCGAAATTTCGGTTTAGGCACAAAATCTGAGTTTTGTCTAAAATTCGTTTTTGGCGAAACTGTTGCTAAAATTTCGGCTAAATGTCTAGCTGAAAAAAAAATCGCTACATAGCCGTTTATTTTTTCTGTTAAAATGTGGCATGATATTAACTTTGTAAACAAAGTTAATTTTGTCAACAAAATATACCAAATTTCATTTATGAATGCTCAACGTGCATTAGATGCACTCGATGATCTAAATAAGTTTTTAAATGACCATAGAAGTGTCGTAAAAATAGTAAAAAGTTCAAAATTAGATAAAAAAGAAATTGACATGAAAAATGTTTTTTTAAATTATTAAACGACCACTGAGATGGGGTAAAAAGACAAAACAGTTTGATTATGAACAAAAAAATATAGAAAGCCCTGAAATTTCATTTAAAATTAATTTTTTTTTTCTCTGCATAATCGACAGGAATGGTTTATTTGTTAAAAGATCATAATACATTTCAGTTTTTGTATATGATAAGTATTTTATAAAATAAAGAATCTTCATTATCTAGTTGTAAAAATCCCAACAAACATTAACACATGAAAACCAGACATTGTTGTTGGCAGTTTATGTGACGAAATTCTGCATTTCCAGTCATCTATTTCCAATTTTAAAACAGTATATATCAGATTATTGAATATATTTACTAAAACGACTTTACCACAGTTTATCCAAACTTTATAATTTCTCTTAGGATTCTTTTGACATTTCCAGTATCGGTAGCATCTGCAAAACAGTCACTTTCAAAGCTTAAATTCATTTAAAATTATTTACGCAATGGTTCAAGAGAGGCTTCTCTTGCTGATTGACCTTAACTTTTTTTCCTTGTATCATTAAAGGAAGACTGGAACCATTTCAGATAAGTTTCAGAGATGATGCTCCAGAATTAAATATACAAATTTTCAGTAGGAACAGCCTAGCAATAAGCAACGTATATGTCGAGCAACAGGGTGGTGAACTCCATGGATTTTATGTAGTACATGAACCCGCGGATTACGAGTTAATTATAATTATCAACCAATTCTGCATGTAAATTTTTATCATGCATGCTGCCGGTAAGTCATAATTTTCTATTAAATAAATCTTTTTTTATTTTACTTTATTTTACTGTAAAAATCATTCATCAAGTTATTTAATCAAAATTACAGGACGTCACACTCCAATCAGAAGTCGAGTTTTCATTCCAACATTTCACAGTAGTGAAGATATTTGAACTAGAGATCGACCGAAATTTCGGTTTAGGCACAAAATCTGAGTTTTGTCTAAAATTCGTTTTTGGCGAAACTGTTGCTAAAATTTCGGCTAAATGTCTAGCTGAAAAAAAAATCGCTACATAGCCGTTTATTTTTTCTGTTAAAATGTGGCATGATATTAACTTTGTAAACAAAGTTAATTTTGTCAGCAAAATATACCAAATTTCATTTATGAATGCTCAACGTGCATTAGATGCACTCGATGATCTAAATAAGTTTTTAAATGACCATAGAAGTGTCGTAAAAATAGTAAAAAGTTCAAAATCAGATAAAAAAGGAATTGACATGAAAAATGTTTTTTTTTAATTAATAAACGATCACTGAGATGGGGTAAAAAGACAAAACAGTTTGATTATGAACAAAAAAATATAGAAAGCCCTGAAATTTCATTTAAAATTAATTTTTTTTTCTCTGCATAATCGACAGGAATGGTTTATTTGTTAAAAGATCATAATACATTTCAGTTTTTGTATATGATAAGTATTTTATAAAATAAAGAATCTTCATTATCTAGTTGTAAAAATCCAAACAAACATTAACACATGAAAACCAGACATTGTTGTTGGCAGTTTATGTGACGAAATTCTGCATTTCCAGCCATCTATTTCCAATTTTAAAACAGTATATATCAGATTATTGAATATATTTACTAAAACGACTTTACCACAGTTTATCCAAACTTTATAATTTCTCTTAGGATTCTTTTGACATTTCCAGTATCGGTAGCATCTGCAAAACAGTCACTTTCAAAGCTTAAATTCATTTAAAATTATTTACGGAATGGTTCAAGAGAGGCTTCTCTTGCTGATTGACCTTAACTTTTTTTCCTTGTATCATTAAAGGAAGACTGGAACCATTTCAGATAAGTTTCAGAGATGACGCTCCAGAATTAAATATACAAATTTTCAAAAGAAACAGCCAAGCAATAAGCAACGTATATGTCGAGAAACAGGGAGGTGAACTCCATGGATTTTATGTAGTACATGAACCCGGGGATTACGAGTTGATTATAATTATTAACAAATTCTGCATGCAAATTTTTATCATGCATGCTGCCAGTAAGTCATAATTTTCTATTAAATAAATCTTTTTTATTTTACTTTGTTTTACTTTATTTTACTGTAAAAATCATTCATCAAGTTATTAATCAAAATTATAGGACATCACACTCCTATCCGAAGTCGAGTTTTCGTTCAAACATTTCACAGTCGTGAAGAAGATATTTGAACTAGAGATCGACCGAAATTTCGGTTTAGGCTCAAAATCAGAGTTTTGGCAAAAATTCGTTTTTGGCAAAACTGCTACTAAAATTTCGGCTAAATGTCTAGCTGAAAAAAAAATCGCTACATAGCCGTTTATTTTTTCTGTTAAAATGTGGCATGATATTAACTTTGTAAACAAAGTTAATTTTGTCAACAAAATATACCAAATTTCATTTATGAATGCTCAACGTGCATTAGATGCACTCGATGATCTAAATAAGTTTTTAAATGACCATAGAAGTGTCGTAAAAATAGTAAAAAGTTCAAAATCAGATAAAAAAGGAATTGACATGAAAAATGTTTTTTTTTAATTAATAAACGATCACTGAGATGGGGTAAAAAGACAAAACAGTTTGATTATGAACAAAAAAATATAGAAAGCCCTGAAATTTCATTTAAAATTAATTTTTTTTTCTCTGCATAATCGACAGGAATGGTTTATTTGTTAAAAGATCATAATACATTTCAGTTTTTGTATATGACAAGTATTTTATAAAATAAAGAATCTTCATTATCTAGTTGTAAAAATCCAAACAAACATTAACACATGAAAACCAGACATTGTTGTTGGCAGTTTATGTGACGAAATTCTGCATTTCCAGCCATCTATTTCCAATTTTAAAACAGTATATATCAGGTTATTGAATATATTTACTAAAACGACTTTACCACAGTTTATCCAAACTTTATAATTTCTCTTAGGATTCTTTTGACATTTCCAGTAGCGGTAGCATCTGCAAAACAGTCACTTTCAAAGCTTAAATTCATTTAAAATTATTTACGCAATGGTTCAAGAGAGGCTTCTCTTGCTGATTGACCTTAACTTTTTTTCCTTGTATCATTAAAGGAAGACTGGAACCATTTCAGATAAGTTTCAGAGATGATGCTCCAGAATTAAATATACAAATTTTCAAAAGAAACAGCCAAGCAATAAGCAACGTATATGTCGAGCAACAGGGTGGTGAACTCCATGGATTTTATGTAGTACATGAACCCGGGGATTACGAGTTGATTATAATTATTAACAAATTCTGCATGCAAATTTTTACCATGCATGCTGCCAGTAAGTCATAATTTTCTATTAAATAAATCTTTTTTATTTTACTTTGTTTTACTTTATTTTACTGTAAAAATCATTCATCAAGTTATTTAATCAAAATTACAGGACGTCACACTCCAATCCGAAGTCGAGTTTTCGATCCAACATTTCACAGTAGTGAAGATATTTGAACTAGAGATCGACCGAAATTTCGGTTTAGGCACAAAATCTGAGTTTTGTCTAAAATTCGTTTTTGGCGAAACTGTTGCTAAAATTTCGGCTAAATGTCTAGCTGAAAAAAAAATCGCTACATAGCCGTTTATTTTTTCTGTTAAAATGTGGCATGATATTAACTTTGTAAACAAAGTTAACTTTGTAAACAAAGTTAATTTTGTCAACAAAATATACCAAATTTCATTTATGAATGCTCAACGTGCATTAGATGCACTCGATGATCTAAATAAGTTTTTAAATGACCATAGAAGTGTCGTAAAAATAGTAAAAAGTTCAAAATCAGATAAAAAAGAAATTGACATGAAAAATGTTTTTTTAAATTATTAAACGACCACTGAGATGGTGTAAAAAGACAAAACAGTTTGATTATGAACAAAAAAATATAGAAAGCCCTGAAATTTCATTTAAAATTAATTTTTTTTTCTCTGCATAATCGACAGGAATGGTTTATTTGTTAAAAGATCATAAAACATTTCAGTTTTTGTATATGATAAGTATTTTATAAAATAAAGAATCTTCATTATCTAGTTGTAAAAATCCCAACAAACATTAACACATGAAAACCAGACATTGTTGTTGGCAGTTTATGTGACGAAATTCTGCATTTCCAGCCATCTATTTCCAATTTTAAAACAGTATATATCAGATTATTGAATATATTTACTAAAACGACTTTACCACAGTTTATCCAAACTTTATAATTTCTTTTAGGATTCTTTTGACATTTCCAGTATCGGTAGCATCTGCAAAACAGTCACTTTCAAAGCTTAAATTCATTTAAAATTATTTACGCAATGGTTCAAGAGAGGCTTCTCTTGCTGATTGACCTTAACTTTTTTTCCTTGTATCATTAAAGGAAGACTGGAACCATTTCAGATAAGTTTCAGAGATGATGCTCCAGAATTAAATGTACAAATTTTCAAAAGAAACAGCCAAGCAATAAGCAACGTATATGTCGAGCAACAGGGTGGTGAACTCCATGGATTTTATGTAGTACATGAACCCGCGGATTACGAGTTAATTATAATTATCAACCAATTCTGCATGTAAATTTTTATCATGCATGCTGCCGGTAAGTCATAATTTTCTATTAAATAAATCTTTTTTTATTTTACTTTGTTTTACTTCATTTTACTGTAAAAATCATTCATCAAGTTATTTAATCAAAATTACAGGACGTCACACTCCAATCCGAAGTCGAGTTTTCGTTCCAACATTTCACAGTAGTGAAGATATTTGAACTACAGATCGACCGAAATTTCTGTTTAGGCACAAAATCTGAGTTTTGTCGAAAATTCGTTTTTGGCGAAACTGTTGCTACAATTTCGGCTAAATGTCTAGCTGAAAAAAAAATCGCTACATAGCCGTTTATTTGTTCCGTTAAAATGTGGCATGATATTAACTTTGTAAACAAAGTTAAGTTTGTCAACAAAATATACCAAATTTCATTTATGAATGCTCAACGTGCATTAGATGCACTCGATGATCTAAATAAGTTTTTAAATGACCATAGAAGTGTCGTAAAAATAGTAAAAAGTTCAAAATCAGATAAAAAAGGAATTGACATGAAAAATGTTTTTTTTTAATTAATAAACGATCACTGAGATGGGGTAAAAAGACAAAACAGTTTGATTATGAACAAAAAAATATAGAAAGCCCTGAAATTTCATTTAAAATTAATTTTTTTTTCTCTGCATAATCGACAGGAATGGTTTATTTGTTAAAAGATCATAATACATTTCAGTTTTTGTATATGACAAGTATTTTATAAAATAAAGAATCTTCATTATCTAGTTGTAAAAATCCAAACAAACATTAACACATGAAAACCAGACATTGTTGTTGGCAGTTTATGTGACGAAATTCTGCATTTCCAGCCATCTATTTCCAATTTTAAAACAGTATATATCAGGTTATTGAATATATTTACTAAAACGACTTCACAGTTTATCCAAACTTTATAATTTCTCTTAGGATTCTTTTGACATTTCCAGTAGCGGTACCATCTGCAAAACAGTCACTTTCAAAGCTTAAATTCATTTAAAATTATTTACGCAATGGTTCAAGAGAGGCTTCTCTTGCTGATTGACCTTAACTTTTTTTCCTTGTATCATTAAAGGAAGACTGGAACCATTTCAGATAAGTTTCAGAGATGATGCTCCAGAATTAAATATACAAATTTTCAAAAGAAACAGCCAAGCAATAAGCAACGTATATGTCGAGCAACAGGGTGGTGAACTCCATGGATTTTATGTAGTACATGAACCCGGGGATTACGAGTTGATTATAATTATTAACAAATTCTGCATGCAAATTTTTATCATGCATGCTGCCAGTAAGTCATAATTTTCTATTAAATAAATCTTTTTTATTTTACTTTGTTTTACTTTATTTTACTGTAAAAATCATTCATCAAGTTATTTAATCAAAATTACAGGACGTCACACTCCAATCCGAAGTCGAGTTTTCGATCCAACATTTCACAGTAGTGAAGATATTTGAACTAGAGATCGACCGAAATTTCGGTTTAGGCACAAAATCTGAGTTTTGTCTAAAATTCGTTTTTGGCGAAACTGTTGCTAAAATTTCGGCTAAATGTCTAGCTGAAAAAAAAATCGCTACATAGCCGTTTATTTTTTCTGTTAAAATGTGGCATGATATTAACTTTGTAAACAAAGTTAACTTTGTAAACAAAGTTAATTTTGTCAACAAAATATACCAAATTTCATTTATGAATGCTCAACGTGCATTAGATGCACTCGATGATCTAAATAAGTTTTTAAATGACCATAGAAGTGTCGTAAAAATAGTAAAAAGTTCAAAATCAGATAAAAAAGAAATTGACATGAAAAATGTTTTTTTAAATTATTAAACGACCACTGAGATGGTGTAAAAAGACAAAACAGTTTGATTATGAACAAAAAAATATAGAAAGCCCTGAAATTTCATTTAAAATTAATTTTTTTTTTCTCTGCATAATCGACAGGAATGGTTTATTTGTTAAAAGATCATAAAACATTTCAGTTTTTGTATATGATAAGTATTTTATAAAATAAAGAATCTTCATTATCTAGTTGTAAAAATCCCAACAAACATTAACACATGAAAACCAGACATTGTTGTTGGCAGTTTATGTGACGAAATTCTGCATTTCCAGCCATCTATTTCCAATTTTAAAACAGTATATATCAGATTATTGAATATATTTACTAAAACGACTTTACCACAGTTTATCCAAACTTTATAATTTCTTTTAGGATTCTTTTGACATTTCCAGTATCGGTAGCATCTGCAAAACAGTCACTTTCAAAGCTTAAATTCATTTAAAATTATTTACGCAATGGTTCAAGAGAGGCTTCTCTTGCTGATTGACCTTAACTTTTTTTCCTTGTATCATTAAAGGAAGACTGGAACCATTTCAGATAAGTTTCAGAGATGATGCTCCAGAATTAAATGTACAAATTTTCAAAAGAAACAGCCAAGCAATAAGCAACGTATATGTCGAGCAACAGGGTGGTGAACTCCATGGATTTTATGTAGTACATGAACCCGCGGATTACGAGTTAATTATAATTATCAACCAATTCTGCATGTAAATTTTTATCATGCATGCTGCCGGTAAGTCATAATTTTCTATTAAATAAATCTTTTTTTATTTTACTTTGTTTTACTTCATTTTACTGTAAAAATCATTCATCAAGTTATTTAATCAAAATTACAGGACGTCACACTCCAATCCGAAGTCGAGTTTTCGTTCCAACATTTCACAGTAGTGAAGATATTTGAACTACAGATCGACCGAAATTTCTGTTTAGGCACAAAATCTGAGTTTTGTCGAAAATTCGTTTTTGGCGAAACTGTTGCTACAATTTCGGCTAAATGTCTAGCTGAAAAAAAAATCGCTACATAGCCGTTTATTTGTTCCGTTAAAATGTGGCATGATATTAACTTTGTAAACAAAGTTAATTTTGTCAACAAAATATACCAAATTTCATTTATGAATGCTCAACGTGCATTAGATGCACTCGATGATCTAAATAAGTTTTTAAATGACCATAGAAGTGTCGTAAAAATAGTAAAAAGTTCAAAATCAGATAAAAAAGAAATTGACATGAAAAATGTTTTTTTTTTAAATTAATAAACGACCACTGAGATGGGGTAAAAAGACAAAACAGTTTGATTATAAACAAAAAAATATAGAAAGCCCTGAAATTTCATTTAAAATTAATTTTTTTTTTCTCTGCATAATCGACAGGAATGGTTTATTTGTTAAAAGATCATAATACATTTCAGTTTTTGTATATGATAAGTATTTTATAAAATAAAGAATCTTCATTATCTAGTTGTAAAAATCCAAACAAACATTAACACATGAAAACCAGACATTGTTGTTGGCAGTTTATGTGACGAAATTCTGCATTTCCAGCCATCTATTTCCAATTTTAAAACAGTATATATCAGGTTATTGAATATATTTACTAAAACGACTTTACCACAGTTTATCCAAACTTTATAATTTCTCTTAGGATTCTTTTGACATTTCCAGTAGCGGTAGCATCTGCAAAACAGTCACTTTCAAAGCTTAAATTCATTTAAAATTATTTACGCAATGGTTCAAGAGAGGCTTCTCTTGCTGATTGACCTTAACTTTTTTTCCTTGTATCATTAAAGGAAGACTGGAACCATTTCAGATAAGTTTCAGAGATGATGCTCCAGAATTAAATATACAAATTTTCAAAAGAAACAGCCAAGCAATAAGCAACGTATATGTCGAGCAACAGGGTGGTGAACTCCATGGATTTTATGTAGTACATGAACCCGGGGATTACGAGTTGATTATAATTATTAACAAATTCTGCATGCAAATTTTTATCATGCATGCTGCCAGTAAGTCATAATTTTCTATTAAATAAATCTTTTTTATTTTACTTTGTTTTACTTTATTTTACTGTAAAAATCATTCATCAAGTTATTTAATCAAAATTACAGGACGTCACACTCCAATCCGAAGTCGAGTTTTCGATCCAACATTTCACAGTAGTGAAGATATTTGAACTAGAGAACGACCGAAATTTCGGTTTAGGCACAAAATCTGAGTTTTGTCTAAAATTCGTTTTTGGCGAAACTGTTGCTAAAATTTCGGCTAAATGTCTAGCTGAAAAAAAAATCGCTACATAGCCGTTTATTTTTTCTGTTAAAATGTGGCATGATATTAACTTTGTAAACAAAGTTAACTTTGTAAACAAAGTTAATTTTGTCAACAAAATATACCAAATTTCATTTATGAATGCTCAACGTGCATTAGATGCACTCGATGATCTAAATAAGTTTTTAAATGACCATAGAAGTGTCGTAAAAATAGTAAAAAGTTCAAAATCAGATAAAAAAGAAATTGACATGAAAAATGTTTTTTTAAATTATTAAACGACCACTGAGATGGTGTAAAAAGACAAAACAGTTTGATTATGAACAAAAAAATATAGAAAGCCCTGAAATTTCATTTAAAATTAATTTTTTTTTTCTCTGCATAATCGACAGGAATGGTTTATTTGTTAAAAGATCATAATACATTTCAGTTTTTGTATATGATAAGTATTTTATAAAATAAAGAATCTTCATTATCTAGTTGTAAAAATCCCAACAAACATTAACACATGAAAACCAGACATTGTTGTTGGCAGTTTATGTGACGAAATTCTGCATTTCCAGCCATCTATTTCCAATTTTAAAACAGTATATATCAGATTATTGAATATATTTACTAAAACGACTTTACCACAGTTTATCCAAACTTTATAATTTCTTTTAGGATTCTTTTGACATTTCCAGTATCGGTAGCATCTGCAAAACAGTCACTTTCAAAGCTTAAATTCATTTAAAATTATTTACGCAATGGTTCAAGAGAGGCTTCTCTTGCTGATTGACCTTAACTTTTTTTCCTTGTATCATTAAAGGAAGACTGGAACCATTTCAGATAAGTTTCAGAGATGATGCTCCAGAATTAAATGTACAAATTTTCAAAAGAAACAGCCAAGCAATAAGCAACGTATATGTCGAGCAACAGGGTGGTGAACTCCATGGATTTTATGTAGTACATGAACCCGCGGATTACGAGTTAATTATAATTATCAACCAATTCTGCATGTAAATTTTTATCATGCATGCTGCCGGTAAGTCATAATTTTCTATTAAATAAATCTTTTTTTATTTTACTTTGTTTTACTTTATTTTACTGTAAAAATCATTCATCAAGTTATTTAATCAAAATTACAGGACGTCACACTCCAATCCGAAGTCGAGTTTTCGTTCCAACATTTCACAGTAGTGAAGATATTTGAACTACAGATCGACCGAAATTTCGGTTTAGGCACAAAATCTGAGTTTTGTCGAAAATTCGTTTTTGGCGAAACTGTTGCTAGAATTTCGGCTAAATGTCTAGCTGAAAAAAAAATCGCTACATAGCCGTTTATTTGTTCCGTTAAAATGTGGCATGATATTAACTTTGTAAACAAAGTTAATTTTGTCAACAAAATATACCAAATTTCATTTATGAATGCTCAACGTGCATTAGATGCACTCGATGATCTAAATAAGTTTTTAAATGACCATAGAAGTGTCGTAAAAATAGTAAAAAGTTCAAAATCAGATAAAAAAGAAATTGACATGAAAAATGTTTTTTTAAATTATTAAACGACCACTGAGATGGTGTAAAAAGACAAAACAGTTTGATTATGAACAAAAAAATATAGAAAGCCCTGAAATTTCATTTAAAATTATTTTTTTTTTCTCTGCATAATCGACAGGAATGGTTTATTTGTTAAAAGATCATAATACATTTCAGTTTTTGTATATGATAAGTATTTTATAAAATAAAGAATCTTCATTATCTAGTTGTAAAAATCCCAACAAACATTAACACATGAAAACCAGACATTGTTGTTGGCAGTTTATGTGACGAAATTCTGCATTTCCAGCCATCTATTTCCAATTTTAAAACAGTATATATCAGATTATTGAATATATTTACTAAAATGACTTTACCACAGTTTATCCAAACTTTATAATTTCTTTTAGGATTCTTTTGACATTTCCAGTATCGGTAGCATCTGCAAAACAGTCACTTTCAAAGCTTAAATTCATTTAAAATTATTTACGCAATGGTTCAAGAGAGGCTTCTCTTGCTGATTGACCTTAACTTTTTTTCCTTGTATCATTAAAGGAAGACTGGAACCATTTCAGATAAGTTTCAGAGATGATGCTCCAGAATTAAATGTACAAATTTTCAAAAGAAACAGCCAAGCAATAAGCAACGTATATGTCGAGCAACAGGGTGGTGAACTCCATGGATTTTATGTAGTACATGAACCCGCGGATTACGAGTTAATTATAATTATCAACCAATTCTGCATGTAAATTTTTATCATGCATGCTGCCGGTAAGTCATAATTTTCTATTAAATAAATCTTTTTTTATTTTACTTTATTTTACTGTAAAAATCATTCATCAAGTTATTTAATCAAAATTACAGGACGTCACACTCCAATCAGAAGTCGAGTTTTCATTCCAACATTTCACAGTAGTGAAGATATTTGAACTAGAGATCGACCGAAATTTCGGTTTAGGCACAAAATCTGAGTTTTGTCGAAAATTCGTTTTTGGCGAAACTGTTGCTAAAATTTCGGCTAAATGTCTAGCTGAAAAAAAAATCGCTACATAGCCGTTTAATTGTTCTGTTAAAATGTGGCATGATATTAACTTTGTCAACAAAATATACCAAATTTCATTTATGAATGCTCAACGTGCATTAGATGCACTCGATGATCTAAATAAGTTTTTAAATGACCATAGAAGTGTCGCAAAAATAGTAAAAAGTTCAAAATCAGATAAAAAAGAAATTGACATGAAAAATGTTTTTTTAAATTATTAAACGACCACTGAGATGGTGTAAAAAGACAAAACAGTTTGATTATGAACAAAAAAATATAGAAAGCCCTGAAATTTCATTTAAAATTAATTTTTTTTTTCTCTGCATAATCGACAGGAATGGTTTATTTGTTAAAAGATCATAATACATTTCAGTTTTTGTATATGATAAGTATTTTATAAAATAAAGAATCTTCATTATCTAGTTGTAAAAATCCCAACAAACATTAACACATGAAAACCAGACATTGTTGTTGGCAGTTTATGTGACGAAATTCTGCATTTCCAGCCATCTATTTCCAATTTTAAAACAGTATATATCAGATTATTGAATATATTTATTTACTAAAACGACTTTACCACAGTTTATCCAAACTTTATAATTTCTCTTAGGATTCTTTTGACATTTCCAGTATCGGTAGCATCTGCAAAACAGTCACTTTCAAAGCTTAAATTCATTTAAAATTATTTACGCAATGGTTCAAGAGAGGCTTCTCTTGCTGATTGACCTTAACTTTTTTTCCTTGTATCATTAAAGGAAGACTGGAACCATTTCAGATAAGTTTCAGAGATGATGCTCCAGAATTAAATGTACAAATTTTCAAAAGAAACAGCCAAGCAATAAGCAACGTATATGTCGAGCAACAGGGTGGTGAACTCCATGGATTTTATGTAGTACATGAACCCGCGGATTACGAGTTAATTATAATTATCAACCAATTCTGCATGTAAATTTTTATCATGCATGCTGCCGGTAAGTCATAATTTTCTATTAAATAAATCTTTTTTTATTTTACTTTATTTTACTGTAAAAATCATTCATCAAGTTATTTAATCAAAATTACAGGACGTCACACTCCAATCAGAAGTCGAGTTTTCATTCCAACATTTCACAGTAGTGAAGATATTTGAACTAGAGATCGACCGAAATTTCGGTTTAGGCACAAAATCTGAGTTTTGTCGAAAATTCGTTTTTGGCGAAACTGTTGCTAAAATTTCGGCTAAATGTCTAGCTGAAAAAAAAATCGCTACATAGCCGTTTAATTGTTCTGTTAAAATGTGGCATGATATTAACTTTGTCAACAAAATATACCAAATTTCATTTATGAATGCTCAACGTGCATTAGATGCACTCGATGATCTAAATAAGTTTTTAAATGACCATAGAAGTGTCGCAAAAATAGTAAAAAGTTCAAAATCAGATAAAAAAGAAATTGACATGAAAAATGTTTTTTTAAATTATTAAACGACCACTGAGATGGTGTAAAAAGACAAAACAGTTTGATTATGAACAAAAAAATATAGAAAGCCCTGAAATTTCATTTAAAATTAATTTTTTTTTTCTCTGCATAATCGACAGGAATGGTTTATTTGTTAAAAGATCATAATACATTTCAGTTTTTGTATATGATAAGTATTTTATAAAATAAAGAATCTTCATTATCTAGTTGTAAAAATCCCAACAAACATTAACACATGAAAACCAGACATTGTTGTTGGCAGTTTATGTGACGAAATTCTGCATTTCCAGCCATCTATTTCCAATTTTAAAACAGTATATATCAGATTATTGAATATATTTATTTACTAAAACGACTTTACCACAGTTTATCCAAACTTTATAATTTCTCTTAGGATTCTTTTGACATTTCCAGTATCGGTAGCATCTGCAAAACAGTCACTTTCAAAGCTTAAATTCATTTAAAATTATTTACGCAATGGTTCAAGAGAGGCTTCTCTTGCTGATTGACCTTAACTTTTTTTCCTTGTATCATTAAAGGAAGACTGGAACCATTTCAGATAAGTTTCAGAGATGATGCTCCAGAATTAAATGTACAAATTTTCAAAAGAAACAGCCAAGCAATAAGCAACGTATATGTCGAGCAACAGGGTGGTGAACTCCATGGATTTTATGTAGTACATGAACCCGCGGATTACGAGTTAATTATAATTATCAACCAATTCTGCATGTAAATTTTTATCATGCATGCTGCCGGTAAGTCATAATTTTCTATTAAATAAATCTTTTTTTATTTTACTTTATTTTACTGTAAAAATCATTCATCAAGTTATTTAATCAAAATTACAGGACGTCACACTCCAATCAGAAGTCGAGTTTTCATTCCAACATTTCACAGTAGTGAAGATATTTGAACTAGAGATCGACCGAAATTTCGGTTTAGGCACAAAATCTGAGTTTTGTCGAAAATTCGTTTTTGGCGAAACTGTTGCTAAAATTTCGGCTAAATGTCTAGCTGAAAAAAAAATCGCTACATAGCCGTTTAATTGTTCTGTTAAAATGTGGCATGATATTAACTTTGTCAACAAAATATACCAAATTTCATTTATGAATGCTCAACGTGCATTAGATGCACTCGATGATCTAAATAAGTTTTTAAATGACCATAGAAGTGTCGCAAAAATAGTAAAAAGTTCAAAATCAGATAAAAAAGAAATTGACATGAAAAATGTTTTTTTAAATTATTAAACGACCACTGAGATGGTGTAAAAAGACAAAACAGTTTGATTATGAACAAAAAAATATAGAAAGCCCTGAAATTTCATTTAAAATTAATTTTTTTTTTCTCTGCATAATCGACAGGAATGGTTTATTTGTTAAAAGATCATAATACATTTCAGTTTTTGTATATGATAAGTATTTTATAAAATAAAGAATCTTCATTATCTAGTTGTAAAAATCCCAACAAACATTAACACATGAAAACCAGACATTGTTGTTGGCAGTTTATGTGACGAAATTCTGCATTTCCAGCCATCTATTTCCAATTTTAAAACAGTATATATCAGATTATTGAATATATTTATTTACTAAAACGACTTTACCACAGTTTATCCAAACTTTATAATTTCTCTTAGGATTCTTTTGACATTTCCAGTATCGGTAGCATCTGCAAAACAGTCACTTTCAAAGCTTAAATTCATTTAAAATTATTTACGCAATGGTTCAAGAGAGGCTTCTCTTGCTGATTGACCTTAACTTTTTTTCCTTGTATCATTAAAGGAAGACTGGAACCATTTCAGATAAGTTTCAGAGATGATGCTCCAGAATTAAATGTACAAATTTTCAAAAGAAACAGCCAAGCAATAAGCAACGTATATGTCGAGCAACAGGGTGGTGAACTCCATGGATTTTATGTAGTACATGAACCCGCGGATTACGAGTTAATTATAATTATCAACCAATTCTGCATGTAAATTTTTATCATGCATGCTGCCGGTAAGTCATAATTTTCTATTAAATAAATCTTTTTTTATTTTACTTTGTTTTACTTTATTTTACTGTAAAAATCATTCATCAAGTTATTTAATCAAAATTACAGGACGTCACACTCCAATCCGAAGTCGAGTTTTCGTTCCAACATTTCACAGTAGTGAAGATATTTGAACTACAGATCGACCGAAATTTCGGTTTAGGCACAAAATCTGAGTTTTGTCGAAAATTCGTTTTTGGCGAAACTGTTGCTACAATTTCGGCTAAATGTCTAGCTGAAAAAAAAATCGCTACATAGCCGTTTATTTGTTCCGTTAAAATGTGGCATGATATTAACTTTGTAAACAAAGTTAATTTTGTCAACAAAATATACCAAATTTCATTTATGAATGCTCAACGTGCATTAGATGCACTCGATGATCTAAATAAGTTTTTAAATGACCATAGAAGTGTCGTAAAAATAGTAAAAAGTTCAAAATCAGATAAAAAAGAAATTGACATGAAAAATGTTTTTTTTTTAATTAATAAACGACCACTGAGATGGGGTAAAAAGACAAAACAGTTTGATTATAAACAAAAAAATATAGAAAGCCCTGAAATTTCATTTAAAATTAATTTTTTTTTTCTCTGCATAATCGACAGGAATGGTTTATTTGTTAAAAGATCATAATACATTTCAGTTTTTGTATATGATAAGTATTTTATAAAATAAAGAATCTTCATTATCTAGTTGTAAAAATCCAAACAAACATTAACACATGAAAACCAGACATTGTTGTTGGCAGTTTATGTGACGAAATTCTGCATTTCCAGCCATCTATTTCCAATTTTAAAACAGTATATATCAGATTATTGAATATATTTACTAAAACGACTTTACCACAGTTTATCCAAACTTTATAATTTCCCTTAGGATTCTTTTGACATTTCCAGTATCGGTAGCATCTGCAAAACAGTCACTTTCAAAGCTTAAATTCATTTAAAATTATTTACGCAATGGTTCAAGAGAGGCTTCTCTTGCTGATTGACCTTAACTTTTTTTCCTTGTATCATTAAAGGAAGACTGGAACCATTTCAGATAAGTTTCAGAGATGATGCTCCAGAATTAAATATACAAATATTCAAAAGAAACACCAAACAATAAGCAACATATATGTCGAGCAACAGGGTGGTGAACTCCACGGATTTTATGTAGTACATGAACCCGCGGATTACGAGTTAATTATAATTATCAACCAATTCTGCATGTAAATTTTTATCATGCATGCTGCCGGTAAGTCATAATTTTCTATTAAATAAATCTTTTTTTATTTTACTTTATTTTACTGTAAAAATCATTCATCAAGTTATTTAATCAAAATTACAGGACGTCACACTCCAATCAGAAGTCGAGTTTTCATTCCAACATTTCACAGTAGTGAAGATATTTGAACTAGAGATCGACCGAAATTTCGGTTTAGGCACAAAATCTGAGTTTTGTCTAAAATTCGTTTTTGGCGAAACTGTTGCTAAAATTTCGGCTAAATGTCTAGCTGAAAAAAAAATCGCTACATAGCCGTTTATTTTTTCTGTTAAAATGTGGCATGATATTAACTTTGTAAACAAAGTTAATTTTGTCAACAAAATATACCAAATTTCATTTATGAATGCTCAACGTGCATTAGATGCACTCGATGATCTAAATAAGTTTTTAAATGACCATAGAAGTGTCGTAAAAATAGTAAAAAGTTCAAAATCAGATAAAAAAGGAATTGACATGAAAAATGTTTTTTTTTTAATTAATAAACGATCACTGAGATGGGGTAAAAAGACAAAACAGTTTGATTATGAACAAAAAAATATAGAAAGACCTGAAATTTCATTTAAAATTAATTTTTTTTTCTCTGCATAATCGACAGGAATGGTTTATTTGTTAAAAGATCATAATACATTTCAGTTTTTGTATATGACAAGTATTTTATGAAATAAAGAATCTTCATTATCTAGTTGTAAAAATCCAAACAAACATTAACACATGAAAACCAGACATTGTTGTTGGCAGTTTATGTGACGAAATTCTGCATTTCCAGCCATCTATTTCCAATTTTAAAACAGTATATATCAGATTATTGAATATATTTACTAAAACGATTTTACCACAGTTTATCCAAACTTTATAATTTCTCTTAGGATTCTTTTGACATTTCCAGTATCGGTAGCATCTGCAAAACAGTCACTTTCAAAGCTTAAATTCATTTAAAATTATTTACGCAATGGTTCAAGAGAGGCTTCTCTTGCTGATTGACCTTAACTTTTTTTCCTTGTATCATTAAAGGAAGACTGGAACCATTTCAGATAAGTTTCAGAGATGATGCTCCAGAATTAAATATACAAATTTTCAAAAGAAACAGCCAAGCAATAAGCAACGTATATGTCGAGCAACAGGGTGGTGAACTCCATGGATTTTATGTAGTACATGAACCCGGGGATTACGAGTTGATTATAATTATTAACAAATTCTGCATGCAAATTTTTATCATGCATGCTGCCAGTAAGTCATAATTTTCTATTAAATAAATCTTTTTTATTTTACTTTGTTTTACTTTATTTTACTGTAAAAATCATTCATCAAGTTATTTAATCAAAATTACAGGACGTCACACTCCAATCAGAAGTCGAGTTTTCATTCCAACATTTCACAGTAGTGAAGATATTTGAACTAGAGATCGACCGAAATTTCGGTTTAGGCTCAAAATCAGATTTTTGGCAAAAATTCGTTTTTGGCAAAACTGCTACTAAAATTTCGGCTAAATGTCTAGCTGAAAAAAAAATCGCTACATAGCTGTTTATTTTTTCTGTTAAAATGTGGCATGATATTAACTTTGTAAACAAAGTTAATTTTGTCAACAAAATATACCAAATTTCATTTATGAATGCTCAACGTGCATTAGATGCACTCGATGATCTAAATAAGTTTTTAAATGACCATAGAAGTGTCGTAAAAATAGTAAAAAGTTCAAAATCAGATAAAAAAGAAATTGACATGAAAAATGTTTTTTTTAAATTATTAAACGACCACTGAGATGGGGTAAAAAGACAAAACAGTTTGATTATGAACAAAAAAATATAGAAAGCCCTGAAATTTCATTTAAAATTAATTTTTTTTTTCTCTGCATAATCGACAGGAATGGTTTATTTGTTAAAAGATCATAATACATTTCAGTTTTTGTATATGATAAGTATTTTATAAAATAAAGAATCTTCATTATCTAGTTGTAAAAATCCAAACAAACATTAACACATGAAAACCAGACATTGTTGTTGGCAGTTTATGTGACGAAATTCTGCATTTCCAGCCATCTATTTCCAATTTTAAAACAGTATATATCAGATTATTGAATATATTTACTAAAACGACTTTACCACAGTTTATCCAAACTTTATAATTTCTCTTAGGATTCTTTTGACATTTCCAGTATCGGTAGCATCTGCAAAACAGTCACTTTCAAAGCTTAAATTCATTTAAAATTATTTACGCAATGGTTCAAGAGAGGCTTCTCTTGCTGATTGACCTTAACTTTTTTTCCTTGTATCATTAAAGGAAGACTGGAACCATTTCAGATAAGTTTCAGAGATGATGCTCCAGAATTAAATATACAAATTTTCAAAAGGAACAGCCTAGCAATAAGCAACGTATATGTCGAGCAACAGGGTGGTGAACTCCATGGATTTTATGTAGTACATGAACCCGCGGATTACGAGTTAATTATAATTATCAACCAATTCTGCATGTAAATTTTTATCATGCATGCTGCCGGTAAGTCATAATTTTCTATTAAATAAATCTTTTTTTATTTTACTTTATTTTACTGTAAAAATCATTCATCAAGTTATTTAATCAAAATTACAGGACGTCACACTCCAATCAGAAGTCGAGTTTTCATTCCAACATTTCACAGTAGTGAAGATATTTGAACTAGAGATCGACCGAAATTTCGGTTTAGGCACAAAATCTGAGTTTTGTCTAAAATTCGTTTTTGGCGAAACTGTTGCTAAAATTTCGGCTAAATGTCTAGCTGAAAAAAAAATCGCTACATAGCCGTTTATTTTTTCTGTTAAAATGTGGCATGATATTAACTTTGTAAACAAAGTTAATTTTGTCAACAAAATATACCAAATTTCATTTATGAATGCTCAACGTGCATTAGATGCACTCGATGATCTAAATAAGTTTTTAAATGACCATAGAAGTGTCGTAAAAATAGTAAAAAGTTCAAAATCAGATAAAAAAGGAATTGACATGAAAAATGTTTTTTTTTAATTAATAAACGATCACTGAGATGGGGTAAAAAGACAAAACAGTTTGATTATGAACAAAAAAATATAGAAAGCCCTGAAATTTCATTTAAAATTAATTTTTTTTTCTCTGCATAATCGACAGGAATGGTTTATTTGTTAAAAGATCATAATACATTTCAGTTTTTGTATATGACAAGTATTTTATGAAATAAAGAATCTTCATTATCTAGTTGTAAAAATCCAAACAAACATTAACACATGAAAACCAGACATTGTTGTTGGCAGTTTATGTGACGAAATTCTGCATTTCCAGCCATCTATTTCCAATTTTAAAACAGTATATATCAGATTATTGAATATATTTACTAAAACGACTTTACCACAGTTTATCCAAACTTTATAATTTCTCTTAGGATTCTTTTGACATTTCCAGTATCGGTAGCATCTGCAAAACAGTCACTTTCAAAGCTTAAATTCATTTAAAATTATTTACGCAATGGTTCAAGAGAGGCTTCTCTTCCTGATTGACCTTAACTTTTTTTCCTTGTATCATTAAAGGAAGACTGGAACCATTTCAGATAAGTTTCAGAGATGATGCTCCAGAATTAAATATACAAATTTTCAAAAGAAACAGCCAAGCAATAAGCAACGTATATGTCGAGCAACAGGGTGGTGAACTCCATGGATTTTATGTAGTACATGAACCCGGGGATTACGAGTTGATTATAATTATTAACAAATTCTGCATGCAAATTTTTATCATGCATGCTGCCAGTAAGTCATAATTTTCTATTAAATAAATCTTTTTTATTTTACTTTGTTTTACTTTATTTTACTGTAAAAATCATTCATCAAGTTATTTAATCAAAATTACAGGACGTCACACTCCAATCCGAAGTCGAGTTTTCGATCCAACATTTCACAGTAGTGAAGATATTTGAACTAGAGATCGACCGAAATTTCGGTTTAGGCACAAAATCTGAGTTTTGGCAAAAATTCGTTGGCAAAACTGCTACTAAAATTTCGGCTAAATGTCTAGCTGAAAAAAAAATCGCTACATAGCCGTTTATTTTTTCTGTTAAAATGTGGCATGATATTAACTTTGTAAACAAAGTTAATTTTGTCAACAAAATATACCAAATTTCATTTATGAATGCTCAACGTGCATTAGATGCACCCGATGATCTAAATAAGTTTTTAAATGACCATAGAAGTGTCGTAAAAATAGTAAAAAGTTCAAAATCAGATAAAAAAGAAATTGACATGAAAAATGTTTTTTTTAAATTATTAAACGACCACTGAGATGGGGTAAAAAGACAAAACAGTTTGATTATGAACAAAAAAATATAGAAAGCCCTGAAATTTCATTTAAAATTAATTTTTTTTTCTCTGCATAATCGACAGGAATGGTTTATTTGTTAAAAGTTCATAATACATTTCAGTTTTTGTATATGACAAGTATTTTATAAAATAAAGAATCTTCATTATCTAGTTGTAAAAATCCAAACAAACATTAACACATGAAAACCAGACATTGTTGTTGGCAGTTTATGTGACGAAATTCTGCATTTCCAGCCATCTATTTCCAATTTTAAAACAGTATATATCAGATTATTGAATATATTTACTAAAACGACTTTACCACAGTTTATCCAAACTTTATAATTTCTCTTAGGATTCTTTTGACATTTCCAGTATCGGTAGCATCTGCAAAACAGTCACTTTCAAAGCTTAAATTCATTTAAAATTATTTACGCAATGGTTCAAGAGAGGCTTCTCTTGCTGATTGACCTTAACTTTTTTTCCTTGTATCATTAAAGGAAGACTGGAACCATTTCAGATAAGTTTCAGAGATGATGCTCCAGAATTAAATATACAAATATTCAAAAGAAACAGCAAAACAATAAGCAACGTATATGTCGAGCAACAGGGTGGTGAACTCCATGGATTTTATGTAGTACATGAACCCGCGGATTACGAGTTAATTATAATTATCAACCAATTCTGCATGTAAATTTTTATCATGCATGCTGCCGGTAAGTCATAATTTTCTATTAAATAAATCTTTTTTTATTTTACTTTATTTTACTGTAAAAATCATTCATCAAGTTATTTAATCAAAATTACAGGACGTCACACTCCAATCAGAAGTCGAGTTTTCATTCCAACATTTCACAGTAGTGAAGATATTTGAACTAGAGATCGACCGAAATTTCGGTTTAGGCACAAAATCTGAGTTTTGTCGAAAATTCGTTTTTGGCGAAACTGTTGCTAAAATTTCGGCTAAATGTCTAGCTGAAAAAAAAAATCGCTACATAGCCGTTTAATTGTTCTGTTAAAATGTGGCATGATATTAACTTTGTCAACAAAATATACCAAATTTCATTTATGAATGCTCAACGTGCATTAGATGCACTCGATGATCTAAATAAGTTTTTAAATGACCATAGAAGTGTCGCAAAAATAGTAAAAAGTTCAAAATCAGATAAAAAAGAAATTGACATGAAAAATGTTTTTTTAAATTATTAAACGACCACTGAGATGGTGTAAAAAGACAAAACAGTTTGATTATGAACAAAAAAATATAGAAAGCCCTGAAATTTCATTTAAAATTAATTTTTTTTTTCTCTGCATAATCGACAGGAATGGTTTATTTGTTAAAAGATCATAATACATTTCAGTTTTTGTATATGATAAGTATTTTATAAAATAAAGAATCTTCATTATCTAGTTGTAAAAATCCCAACAAACATTAACACATGAAAACCAGACATTGTTGTTGGCAGTTTATGTGACGAAATTCTGCATTTCCAGCCATCTATTTCCAATTTTAAAACAGTATATATCAGATTATTGAATATATTTATTTACTAAAACGACTTTACCACAGTTTATCCAAACTTTATAATTTCTCTTAGGATTCTTTTGACATTTCCAGTATCGGTAGCATCTGCAAAACAGTCACCTTCAAAGCTTAAATTCATTTAAATTTATTTACGCAATGGTTCAAGAGAGGCTTCTCTTGCTGATTGACCTTAACTTTTTTTCCTTGTATCATTAAAGGAAGACTGGAACCATTTCAGATAAGTTTCAGAGATGATGCTCCAGAATTAAATGTACAAATTTTCAAAAGAAACAGCCAAGCAATAAGCAACGTATATGTCGAGCAACAGGGTGGTGAACTCCATGGATTTTATGTAGTACATGAACCCGCGGATTACGAGTTAATTATAATTATCAACCAATTCTGCATGTAAATTTTTATCATGCATGCTGCCGGTAAGTCATAATTTTCTATTAAATAAATCTTTTTTTATTTTACTTTGTTTTACTTTATTTTACTGTAAAAATCATTCATCAAGTTATTTAATCAAAATTACAGGACGTCACACTCCAATCCGAAGTCGAGTTTTCGTTCCAACATTTCACAGTAGTGAAGATATTTGAACTAGAGATCGACCGAAATTTCGGTTTAGGCACAAAATCTGAGTTTTGTCGAAAATTCGTTTTTGGCGAAACTGTTGCTAAAATTTCGGCTAAATGTCTAGCTGAAAAAAAAAAATCGCTACATAGCCGTTTAATTGTTCTGTTAAAATGTGGCATGATATTAACTTTGTCAACAAAATATACCAAATTTCATTTATGAATGCTCAACATGCATTAGATGCACTCGATGATCTAAATAAGTTTTTAAATGACCATAGAAGTGTCGTATAAATAGTAAAAAGTTCAAAATCAGATAAAAAAGAAATTGACATGAAAAATGTTTTTTTTAAATTATTAAACGACCACTGAGATGGGGTAAAAAGACAAAACAGTTTGATTATGAACAAAAAAATATAGAAAGCCCTGAAATTTCATTTAAAATTAATTTTTTTTTTCTCTGCATAATCGACAGGAATGGTTTATTTGTTAAAAGATCATAATACATTTCAGTTTTTGTATATGAGAAGTATTTTATAAAATAAAGAATCTTCATTATCTAGTTGTAAAAATCCAAACAAACATTAACACATGAAAACCAGACATTGTTGTTGGCAGTTTATGTGACGAAATTCTGCATTTCCAGCCATCTATTTCCAATTTTAAAACAGTATATATCAGATTATTGAATATATTTACTAAAACGACTTTACCACAGTTTATCCAAACTTTATAATTTCTCTTAGGATTCTTTTGACATTTCCAGTATCGGTAGCATCTGCAAAACAGTCACTTTCAAAGCTTAAATTCATTTAAAATTATTTACGCAATGGTTCAAAAGAGGCTTGTATTGCTGATTGAACTTAACTTTTTTTCCTTGTATCATTACAGGAAGACTGGAACCATTTCAGATAAGTTTCAGAGATGATGCTCCAGAATTAAATATACAAATATTCAAAAGGAACACCAAACAATAAGCAACATATATGTCGAGCAACAGGGTGGTGAACTCCACGGATTTTATGTAGTACATGAACCCGCGGATTACGAGTTAATTATAATTATCAACCAATTCTGCATGTAAATTTTTATCATGCATGCTGCCGGTAAGTCATAATTTTCTATTAAATAAATCTTTTTTTATTTTACTTTATTTTACTGTAAAAATCATTCATCAAGTTATTTAATCAAAATTACAGGACGTCACACTCCAATCAGAAGTCGAGTTTTCATTCCAACATTTCACAGTAGTGAAGATATTTGAACTAGAGATCGACCGAAATTTCGGTTTAGGCACAAAATCTGAGTTTTGTCTAAAATTCGTTTTTGGCGAAACTGTTGCTAAAATTTCGGCTAAATGTCTAGCTGAAAAAAAAATCGCTACATAGCCGTTTATTTTTTCTGTTAAAATGTGGCATGATATTAACTTTGTAAACAAAGTTAATTTTGTCAGCAAAATATACCAAATTTCATTTATGAATGCTCAACGTGCATTAGATGCACTCGATGATCTAAATAAGTTTTTAAATGACCATAGAAGTGTCGTAAAAATAGTAAAAAGTTCAAAATCAGATAAAAAAGGAATTGACATGAAAAATGTTTTTTTTTTAATTAATAAACGATCACTGAGATGGGGTAAAAAGACAAAACAGTTTGATTATGAACAAAAAAAATATAGAAAGCCCTGAAATTTTATTTAAAATAAAAAAAAATTTTCTCTGCATAATCGACAGGAATGGTTTATTTGTTAAAAGATCATAATACATTTCAGTTTTTGTATATGACAAGTATTTTATGAAATAAAGAATCTTCATTATCTAGTTGTAAAAATCCAAACAAACATTAACACATGAAAACCAGACATTGTTGTTGGCAGTTTATGTGACGAAATTCTGCATTTCCAGCCATCTATTTCCAATTTTAAAACAGTATATATCAGATTATTGAATATATTTACTAAAACGACTTTACCACAGTTTATCCAAACTTTATAATTTCTCTTAGGATTCTTTTGACATTTCCAGTATCGGTAGCATCTGCAAAACAGTCACTTTCAAAGCTTAAATTCATTTAAAATTATTTACGCAATGGTTCAAGAGAGGCTTCTCTTGCTGATTGACCTTAACTTTTTTTCCTTGTATCATTAAAGGAAGACTGGAACCATTTCAGATAAGTTTCAGAGATGATGCTCCAGAATTAAATATACAAATTTTCAACAGAAACAGCCAAGCAATAAGCAACGTATATGTCGAGCAACAGGGAGGTGAACTCCATGGATTTTATGTAGTACATGAACCCGGGGATTACGAGTTGATTATAATTATTAACAAATTCTGCATGCAAATTTTTATCATGCATGCTGCCAGTAAGTCATAATTTTCTATTAAATAAATCTTTTTTATTTTACTTTGTTTTACTTTATTTTACTGTAAAAATCATTCATCAAGTTATTAATCAAAATTATAGGACATCACACTCCTATCCGAAGTCGAGTTTTCGTTCAAACATTTCACAGTCGTGAAGAAGATATTTGAACTAGAGATCGACCGAAATTTCGGTTTAGGCTCAAAATCAGAGTTTTGGCAAAAATTCGTTTTTGGCAAAACTGCTACTAAAATTTCGGCTAAATGTCTAGCTGAAAAAAAAATCGCTACATAGCCGTTTATTTTTTCTGTTAAAATGTGGCATGATATTAACTTTGTAAACAAAGTTAATTTTGTCAGCAAAATATACCAAATTTCATTTATGAATGCTCAACGTGCATTAGATGCACTCGATGATCTAAATAAGTTTTTAAATGACCATAGAAGTGTCGTAAAAATAGTAAAAAGTTCAAAATCAGATAAAAAAGGAATTGACATGAAAAATGTTTTTTTTTTAATTAATAAACGATCACTGAGATGGGGTAAAAAGACAAAACAGTTTGATTATGAACAAAAAAATATAGAAAGCCCTGAAATTTCATTTAAAATTAATTTTTTTTTTTCTCTGCATAATCGACAGGAATGGTTTATTTGTTAAAAGATCATAATACATTTCAGTTTTTGTATATGACAAGTATTTTATAAAATAAAGAATCTTCATTATCTAGTTGTAAAAATCCAAACAAACATTAACACATGAAAACCAGACATTGTTGTTGGCAGTTTATGTGACGAAATTCTGCATTTCCAGCCATCTATTTCCAATTTTAAAACAGTATATATCAGGTTATTGAATATATTTACTAAAACGACTTTACCACAGTTTATCCAAACTTTATAATTTCTCTTAGGATTCTTTTGACATTTCCAGTAGCGGTAGCATCTGCAAAACAGTCACTTTCAAAGCTTAAATTCATTTAAAATTATTTACGCAATGGTTCAAGAGAGGCTTCTCTTGCTGATTGACCTTAACTTTTTTTTCCTTGTATCATTAAAGGTAGACTGGAACCATTTCAGATAAGTTTCAGAGATGATGCTCCAGAATTAAATATACAAATTTTCAAAAGAAACAGCCAAGCAATAAGCAACGTATATGTCGAGCAACAGGGTGGTGAACTCCATGGATTTTATGTAGTACATGAACCCGGGGATTACGAGTTGATTATAATTATTAACAAATTCTGCATGCAAATTTTTATCATGCATGCTGCCAGTAAGTCATAATTTTCTATTAAATAAATCTTTTTTATTTTACTTTGTTTTACTTTATTTTACTGTAAAAATCATTCATCAAGTTATTTAATCAAAATTACAGGACGTCACACTCCAATCCGAAGTCGAGTTTTCGTTCCAACATTTCACAGTAGTGAAGATATTTGAACTAGAGATCGACCGAAATTTCGGTTTAGGCACAAAATCTGAGTTTTGTCTAAAATTCGTTTTTGGCGAAACTGTTGCTAAAATTTCGGCTAAATGTCTAGCTGAAAAAAAAATCGCTACATAGCCGTTTATTTTTTCTGTTAAAATGTGGCATGATATTATTTTTTCTGTTAAAATGTGGCATGATATTAACTTTGTAAACAAAGTTAATTTTGTCAACAAAATATACCAAATTTCATTTATGAATGCTCAACGTGCATTAGATGCACTCGATGATCTAAATAAGTTTTTAAATGACCATAGAAGTGTCGTAAAAATAGTAAAAAGTTCAAAATTAGATAAAAAAGAAATTGACATGAAAAATGTTTTTTTAAATTATTAAACGACCACTGAGATGGGGTAAAAAGACAAAACAGTTTGATTATGAACAAAAAAATATAGAAAGCCCTGAAATTTCATTTAAAATTAATTTTTTTTTTCTCTGCATAATCGACAGGAATGGTTTATTTGTTAAAAGATCATAATACATTTCAGTTTTTGTATATGATAAGTATTTTATAAAATAAAGAATCTTCATTATCTAGTTGTAAAAATCCCAACAAACATTAACACATGAAAACCAGACATTGTTGTTGGCAGTTTATGTGAGGAAATTCTGCATTTCCAGCCATCTATTTCCAATTTTAAAACAGTATATATCAGATTATTGAATATATTTACTAAAACGACTTTACCACAGTTTATCCAAACTTTATAATTTCTCTTAGGATTCTTTTGACATTTCCAGTATCGGTAGCATCTGCAAAACAGTCACTTTCAAAGCTTAAATTCATTTAAAATTATTTACGCAATGGTTCAAGAGAGGCTTCTCTTGCTGATTGACCTTAACTTTTTTTCCTTGTATCATTAAAGGAAGACTGGAACCATTTCAGATAAGTTTCAGAGATGATGCTCCAGAATTAAATATACAAATTTTCAAAAGGAACAGCCTAGCAATAAGCAACGTATATGTCGAGCAACAGGGTGGTGAACTCCATGGATTTTATGTAGTACATGAACCCGCGGATTACGAGTTAATTATAATTATCAACCAATTCTGCATGTAAATTTTTATCATGCATGCTGCCGGTAAGTCATAATTTTCTATTAAATAAATCTTTTTTTATTTTACTTTGTTTTATTTTATTTTACTGTAAAAACCATTCATCAAGTTATTTAATCAAAATTACAGGACGTCACACTCCAATCAGAAGTCGAGTTTTCATTCCAACATTTCACAGTAGTGAAGATATTTGAACTAGAGATCGACCGAAATTTCGGTTTAGGCACAAAATCTGAGTTTTGTCTAAAATTCGTTTTTGGCGAAACTGTTGCTAAAATTTCGGCTAAATGTCTAGCTGAAAAAAAATCACTACATAGCCGTTTATTTGTTCTGTTAAAATGTGGCATGATATTAACTTTGTAAACAAAGTTAATTTTGTCAACAAAATATACCAAATTTCATTTATGAATGCTCAACATGCATTAGATGCACTCGATGATCTAAATAAGTTTTTAAATGTCCATCGAAGTGTCGTAAAAATAGTAAAAAGTTCAAAATCAGATAAAAAAGGAATTGACATGAAAAATGTTTTTTTTTTAATTAATAAACG
Organism: Maratus michaelseni; assembly: GCA_963931845.1. Classification (NCBI taxonomy): domain Eukaryota; kingdom Metazoa; phylum Arthropoda; class Arachnida; order Araneae; family Salticidae; genus Maratus; species Maratus michaelseni. The sequence continues at coordinate 37,687,938 of OZ007597.1, read as the reverse complement.
ATCACTGAGATGGGGTAAAAAGACAAAACAGTTTGATTATGAACAAAAAAATATAGAAAGCCCTGAAATTTCATTTAAAATTAATTTTTTTTTTCTCTGCATAATCGACAGGAATGGTTTATTTGTTAAAAGATCATAATACATTTCAGTTTTTGTATATGACAAGTATTTTATAAAATAAAGAATCTTCATTATCTAGTTGTAAAAATCCAAACAAACATTAACACATGAAAACCAGACATTGTTGTTGGCAGTTTATGTGACGAAATTCTGCATTTCCAGCCATCTATTTCCAATTTTAAAACAGTATATATCAGATTATTGAATATATTTACTAAAACGACTTTACCACAGTTTATCCAAACTTTATAATTTCTCTTAGGATTCTTTTGACATTTCCAGTAGCGGTAGCATCTGCAAAACAGTCACTTTCAAAGCTTAAATTCATTTAAAATTATTTACGCAATGGTTCAAGAGAGGCTTCTCTTGCTGATTGACCTTAACTTTTTTTCCTTGTATCATTAAAGGAAGACTGGAACCATTTCAGATAAGTTTCAGAGATGATGCTCCAGAATTAAATATACAAATTTTCAGAAGGAACAGCCTAGCAATAAGCAACGTATATGTCGAGCAACAGGGTGGTGAACTCCATGGATTTTATGTAGTACATGAACCCGCGGATTACGAGTTAATTATAATTATCAACCAATTCTGCATGTAAATTTTTATCATGCATGCTGCCGGTAAGTCATAATTTTCTATTAAATAAATCTTTTTTTATTTTACTTTATTTTACTGTAAAAATCATTCATCAAGTTATTTAATCAAAATTACAGGACGTCACACTCCAATCAGAAGTCGAGTTTTCGATCCAACATTTCACAGTAGTGAAGATATTTGAACTAGAGATCGACCGAAATTTCGGTTTAGGCACAAAATCTGAGTTTTGTCTAAAATTCGTTTTTGGCGAAACTGTTGCTAAAATTTCGGCTAAATGTCTAGCTGAAAAAAAAATCGCTACATAGCCGTTTATTTTTTCTGTTAAAATGTGGCATGATATTAACTTTGTAAACAAAGTTAATTTTGTCAACAAAATATACCAAATTTCATTTATGAATGCTCAACGTGCATTAGATGCACTCGATGATCTAAATAAGTTTTTAAATGACCATAGAAGTGTCGTAAAAATAGTAAAAAGTTCAAAATCAGATAAAAAAGAAATTGACATGAAAAATGTTTTTTTAAATTATTAAACGACCACTGAGATGGTGTAAAAAGACAAAACAGTTTGATTATGAACAAAAAAATATAGAAAGCCCTGAAATTTCATTTAAAATTAATTTTTTTTTTCTCTGCATAATCGACAGGAATGGTTTATTTGTTAAAAGATCATAATACATTTCAGTTTTTGTATATGATAAGTATTTTATAAAATAAAGAATCTTCATTATCTAGTTGTAAAAATCCCAACAAACATTAACACATGAAAACCAGACATTGTTGTTGGCAGTTTATGTGACGAAATTCTGCATTTCCAGCCATCTATTTCCAATTTTAAAACAGTATATATCAGATTATTGAATATATTTACTAAAACGACTTTACCACAGTTTATCCAAACTTTATAATTTCTCTTAGGATTCTTTTGACATTTCCAGTATCGGTAGCATCTGCAAAACAGTCACTTTCAAAGCTTAAATTCATTTAAAATTATTTACGCAATGGTTCAAGAGAGGCTTCTCTTGCTGATTGACCTTAACTTTTTTTCCTTGTATCATTAAAGGAAGACTGGAACCATTTCAGATAAGTTTCAGAGATGATGCTCCAGAATTAAATGTACAAATTTTCAAAAGAAACAGCCAAGCAATAAGCAACGTATATGTCGAGCAACAGGGTGGTGAACTCCATGGATTTTATGTAGTACATGAACCCGCGGATTACGAGTTAATTATAATTATCAACCAATTCTGCATGTAAATTTTTATCATGCATGCTGCCGGTAAGTCATAATTTTCTATTAAATAAATCTTTTTTTATTTTACTTTGTTTTACTTTATTTTACTGTAAAAATCATTCATCAAGTTATTTAATCAAAATTACAGGACGTCACACTCCAATCCGAAGTCGAGTTTTCGTTCCAACATTTCACAGTAGTTAAGATATTTGAACTAGAGATCGACCGAAATTTCGGTTTAGGCACAAAATCTGAGTTTTGTCGAAAATTCGTTTTTGGCGAAACTGTTGCTACAATTTCGGCTAAATGTCTAGCTGAAAAAAAAATCGCTACATAGCCGTTTAATTGTTCCATTAAAATGTGGCATGATATTAACTTTGTAAACAAAGTTAATTTTGTCAACAAAATATACCAAATTTCATTTATGAATGCTCAACGTGCATTAGATGCACTCAATGATCTAAATAAGTTTTTAAATGACCATAGAAGTGTCGTAAAAATAGTAAAAAGTTCAAAATCAGATAAAAAAGAAATTGACATGAAAAATGTTTTTTTTTTAATTAATAAACGACCACTGAGATGGGGTAAAGAGACAAAACAGTTTGATTATAAACAAAAAAATATAGAAAGCCCTGAAATTTCATTTAAAATTATTTTTTTTTTCTCTGCATAATCGACAGGAATGGTTTATTTGTTAAAAGATCATAATACATTTCAGTTTTTGTATATGATAAATATTTTATAAAATAAAGAATCTTCATTATCTAGTTGTAAAAATCCCAACAAACATTAATACATGAAAACCAGACATTGTTGTTGGCAGTTTATGTGATGAAATTCTGCATTTCCAGCCATCTATTTCCAATTTTAAAACAGTATATATCAGATTATTGAATATATTTACTAAAACGACTTTACCACAGTTTATCCAAACTTTATAATTTCTCTTAGGATTCTTTTGACATTTCCAGTATCGGTAGCATCTGCAAAACAGTCACTTTCAAAGCTTAAATTCATTTAAAATTATTTACGCAATGGTGCAAGAGAGGCTTCTCTTGCTGATTGACCTTAACTTTTTTTCCTTGTATCATTAAAGGAAGACTGGAACCATTTCAGATAAGTTTCAGAGATGATGCTCCAGAATTAAATATACAAATTTTCAAAAGAAACAGCCAAGCAATAAGCAACGTATATGTCGAGCAACAGGGTGGTGAACTCCATGGATTTTATGTAGTACATGAACCCGGGGATTACGAGTTGATTATAATTATTAACAAATTCTGCATGCAAATTTTTATCATGCATGCTGCCAGTAAGTCATAATTTTCTATTAAATAAATCTTTTTTATTTTACTTTGTTTTATTTTATTTTACTGTAAAAATCATTCATCAAGTTATTTAATCAAAATTACAGGACGTCACACTCCAATCAGAAGTCGAGTTTTCATTCCAACATTTCACAGTAGTGAAGATATTTGAACTAGAGATCGACCGAAATTTCGGTTTAGGCACAAAATCTGAGTTTTGTCTAAAATTCGTTTTTGGCGAAACTGTTGCTAAAATTTCGGCTAAATGTCTAGCTGAAAAAAAAATCACTACATAGCCGTTTATTTGTTCTGTTAAAATGTGGCATGATATTAACTTTGTAAACAAAGTTAATTTTGTCAACAAAATATACCAAATTTCATTTATGAATGCTCAACATGCATTAGATGCACTCGATGATCTAAATAAGTTTTTAAATGACCATAGAAGTGTCGTAAAAATAGTAAAAAGTTCAAAATCAGATAAAAAAGAAATTGACATGAAAAATGTTTTTTTTAAATTATTAAACGACCACTGAGATGGGGTAAAAAGACAAAACAGTTTGATTATGAACAAAAAAATATAGAAAGCCCTGAAATTTCATTTAAAATTAATTTTTTTCTTCTCTGCATAATCGACAGGAATGGTTTATTTGTTAAAAGATCATAATACATTTCAGTTTTTGTATATGATAAGTATTTTATAAAATAAAGAATCTTCATTATCTAGTTGTAAAAATCCAAACAAACATTAACACATGAAAACCAGACATTGTTGTTGGCAGTTTATGTGAGGAAATTCTGCATTTCCAGCCATCTATTTCCAATTTTAAAACAGTATATATCAGATTATTGAATATATTTACTAAAACGACTTTACCACAGTTTATCCAAACTTTATAATTTCTCTTAGGATTCTTTTGACATTTCCAGTATCGGTAGCATCTGCAAAACAGTCACTTTCAAAGCTTAAATTCATTTAAAATTATTTACGCAATGGTTCAAGAGAGGCTTCTCTTGCGGATTGACCTTAACTTTTTTTCCTTGTATCATTAAAGGAAGACTGGAACCATTTCAGATAAGTTTCAGAGATGATGCTCCAGAATTAAATATACAAATATTCAAAAGAAACAGCAAAACAATAAGCAACGTATATGTCGAGCAACAGGGTGGTGAACTCCATGGATTTTATGTAGTACATGAACCCGCGGATTACGAGTTAATTAGAATTATCAACCAATTCTGCATGTAAATTTTTATCATGCATGCTGCCGGTAAGTCATAATTTTCTATTAAATAAATCTTTTTTTATTTTACTTTATTTTACTGTAAAAATCATTCATCAAGTTATTTAATCAAAATTACAGGACGTCACACTCCAATCCGAAGTCGAGTTTTCGTTCCAACATTTCACAGTAGTGAAGATATTTGAACTAGAGATCGACCGAAATTTCGGTTTAGGCACAAATTCTGAGTTTTGTCGAAAATTCGTTTTTGGCGAAACTGTTGCTAAAATTTCGGCTAAATGTCTAGCTGAAAAAAAAAATCGCTACATAGCCGTTTAATTGTTCTGTTAAAATGTGGCATGATATTAACTTTGTCAACAAAATATACCAAATTTCATTTATGAATGCTCAACGTGCATTAGATGCACTCGATGATCTAAATAAGTTTTTAAATGACCATAGAAGTGTCGTAAAAATAGTAAAAAGTTCAAAATAAGATAAAAAAGAAATTGACATGAAAAATGTTTTTTTTAATTATTAAACGACCACTGAGATGGGGTAAAAAGACAAAACAGTTTGATTATGAACAAAAAAATATAGAAAGCCCTGAAATTTCATTTAAAATTAATTTTTTTTTTCTCTGCATAATCGACAGGAATGGTTTATTTGTTAAAAGATCATAATACATTTCAGTTTTTGTATATGATAAGTATTTTATAAAATAAAGAATCTTCATTATCTAGTTGTAAAAATCCCAACAAACACTTAACACATGAAAACCAGACATTGTTGTTGGCAGTTTATGTGACGAAATTCTGCATTTCCAGCCATCTATTTCCAATTTTAAAACAGTATATATCAGATTATTGAATATATTTACTAAAACGACTTTACCACAGTTTATCCAAACTTTATAATTTCTCTTAGGATTCTTTTGACATTTCCAGTATCGGTAGCATCTGCAAAACAGTCAATTTCAAAGCTTAAATTCATTTAAAATTATTTACGCAATGGTTCAAGAGAGGCTTCTCTTGCTGATTGACCTTAACTTTTTTTCCTTGTATCATTAAAGGAAGACTGGAACCATTTCAGATAAGTTTCAGAGATGATGCTCCAGAATTAAATATACAAATTTTCAAAAGAAACAGCCAAGCAATAAGCAACGTATATGTCGAGCAACAGGGTGGTGAACTCCATGGATTTTATGTAGTACATGAACCCGGGAATTACGAGTTGATTATAATTATTAACAAATTCTGCATGCAAATTTTTATCATGCATGCTGCCAGTAAGTCATAATTTTCTATTAAATAAATCTTTTTTATTTTACTTTGTTTTACTTTATTTTACTGTAAAAATCATTCATCAAGTTATTAATCAAAATTATAGGACATCACACTCCTATCCGAAGTCGAGTTTTCGTTCAAACATTTCACAGTAGTGAAGAAGATATTTGAACTAGAGATCGACCGAAATTTCGGTTTAGGCTCAAAATCAGATTTTTGGCAAAAATTCGTTTTTGGCAAAACTGCTACTAAAATTTCGGCTAAATGTCTAGCTGAAAAAAAAATCGCTACATAGCCGTTTATTTTTTCTGTTAAAATGTGGCATGATATTAACTTTGTAAACAAAGTTAATTTTGTCAACAAAATATACCAAATTTCATTTATGAATGCTCAACATGCATTAGATGCACTCGATGATCTAAATAAGTTTTTAAATGACCATAGAAGTGTCGTAAAAAGAGTAAAAAGGTTCAAAATCAGATAAAAAAGAAATTGACATGAAAAATGTTTTTTTTTAAATTATTAAACGACCACTGAGATGGGGTAAAAAGACAAAACAGTTTGATTATGAACAAAAAAATATAGAAAGCCCTGAAATTTCATTTAAAATTAATTTTTTTTTTCTCTGCATAATCGACAGGAATGGTTTATTTGTTAAAAGATCATAATACATTTCAGTTTTTGTATATGATAAGTATTTTATAAAATAAAGAATCTTCATTATCTAGTTGTAAAAATCCAAACAAACATTAACACATGAAAACCAGACATTGTTGTTGGCAGTTTATGAGACGAAATTCTGCATTTCCAGCCATCTATTTCCAATTTTAAAACAGTATATATCAGATTATTGAATATATTTACTAAAACGACTTTACCACAGTTTATCCAAACTTTATAATTTCTCTTAGGATTCTTTTGACATTTCCAGTATCGGTAGCATCTGCAAAACAGTCACTTTCAAAGCTTAAATTCATTTAAAATTATTTACGCAATGGTTCAAGAGAGGCTTCTCTTGCTGATTGACCTTAACTTTTTTTCCTTGTATCATTAAAGGACGACTGGAACCATTTCAGATAAGTTTCAGAGATGATGCTCCAGAATTAAATATACAAATATTCAAAAGAAACAGCAAAACAATAAGCAACGTATATGTCGAGCAACAGGGTGGTGAACTCCATGGATTTTATGTAGTACATGAACCCGCGGATTACGAGTTAATTAGAATTATCAACCAATTCTGCATGTAAATTTTTATCATGCATGCTGCCGGTAAGTCATAATTTTCTATTAAATAAATCTTTTTTTATTTTACTTTGTTTTACTTTATTTTACTGTAAAAATCATTCATCAAGTTATTTAATCAAAATTACAGGACGTCACACTCCAATCCGAAGTCGAGTTTTCGTTCCAACATTTCACAGTAGTGAAGATATTTGAACTAGAGATCGACCGAAATTTCGGTTTAGGCACAAAATCTGAGTTTTGTCGAAAATTCGTTTTTGGCGAAACTGTTGCTAAAATTTCGGCTAAATGTCTAGCTGAAAAAAAAAAATCGCTACATAGCCGTTTAATTGTTCTGTTAAAATGTGGCATGATATTAACTTTGTCAACAAAATATACCAAATTTCATTTATGAATGCTCAACATGCATTAGATGCACTCGATGATCTAAATAAGTTTTTAAATGACCATAGAAGTGTCGTATAAATAGTAAAAAGTTCAAAATCAGATAAAAAAGAAATTGACATGAAAAATGTTTTTTTTAAATTATTAAACGACCACTGAGATGGGGTAAAAAGACAAAACAGTTTGATTATGAACAAAAAAATATAGAAAGCCCTGAAATTTCATTTAAAATTAATTTTTTTTTTCTCTGCATAATCGACAGGAATGGTTTATTTGTTAAAAGATCATAATACATTTCAGTTTTTGTATATGATAAGTATTTTATAAAATAAAGAATCTTCATTATCTAGTTGTAAAAATCCAAACAAACATTAACACATGAAAACCAGACATTGTTGTTGGCAGTTTATGTGACGAAATTCTGCATTTCCAGCCATCTATTTCCAATTTTAAAACAGTATATATCAGATTATTGAATATATTTACTAAAACGACTTTACCACAGTTTATCCAAACTTTATAATTTCTCTTAGGATTCTTTTGACATTTCCAGTATCGGTAGCATCTGCAAAACAGTCACTTTCAAAGCTTAAATTCATTTAAAATTATTTACGCAATGGTTCAAGAGAGGCTTCTCTTGCTGATTGACCTTAACTTTTTTTCCTTGTATCATTAAGGGAAGACTGGAACCATTTCAGATAAGTTTCAGAGATGATGCTCCAGAATTAAATATACAAATATTCAAAAGAAACAGCCAAACAATAAGCAACGTATATGTCGAGCAACAGGGTGGTGAACTCCATGGATTTTATGTAGTACATGAACCCGTGGATTACGAGTTAATTATAATTATCAACCAATTCTGCATGTAAATTTTTATCATGCATGCTGCCGGTAAGTCATATTTTTCTATTAAATAAATCTTTTTTATTTTACTTTGTTTTACTTTATTTTACTGTAAAAATCATTCATCAAGTTATTTAATCAAAATTACAGGACGTCACACTCCAATCAGAAGTCGAGTTGTCATTCCAACATTTCACAGTAGTGAAGATATTTGAACTAGAGATCGACCGAAATTTCGGTTTAGGCACAAAATCTGAGTTTTGTCTAAAATTCGTTTTTGGCGAAACTGTTGCTAAAATTTCGGCTAAATGTCTAGCTGAAAAAAAAATCGCTACATAGCCGTTTATTTTTTCTGTTAAAATGTGGCATGATATTAACTTTGTAAACAAAGTTAATTTTGTCAACAAAATATACCAAATTTCATTTATGAATGCTCAACATGCATTAGATGCACTCGATGATCTAAATAAGTTTTTAAATGACCATAGAAGTGTCGTAAAAATAGTAAAAAGTTCAAAATCAGATAAAAAAGAAATTGACATGAAAAATGTTTTTTTTAAATTATTAAACGACCACTGAGATGGGGTAAAAAGACAAAACAGTTTGATTATGAACAAAAAAATATAGAAAGCCCTGAAATTTCATTTAAAATTAATTTTTTTTTTCTCTGCATAATCGACAGGAATGGTTTATTTGTTAAAAGATCATAATACATTTCAGTTTTTGTATATGATAAGTATTTTATAAAATAAAGAATCTTCATTATCTAGTTGTAAAAATCCAAACAAACATTAACACATGAAAACCAGACATTGTTGTTGGCAGTTTATGTGACGAAATTCTGCATTTCCAGCCATCTATTTCCAATTTTAAAACAGTATATATCAGATTATTGAATATATTTACTAAAACGACTTTACCACAGTTTATCCAAACTTTATAATTTCTGTTAGGATTCTTTTGACATTTCCAGTATCGGTAGCATCTGCAAAACAGTCACTTTCAAAGATTAAATTCATTTAAAATTATTTACGCAATGGTTCAAGAGAGGCTTCTCTTGCTGATTGACCTTAACTTTTTTTCCTTGTATCATTAAAGGAAGACTGGAACCATTTCAGATAAGTTTCAGAGATGATGCTCCAGAATTAAATATACAAATTTTCAAAAGAAACAGCCAAGCAATAAGCAACGTATATGTCGAGCAACAGGGTGGTGAACTCCATGGATTTTATGTAGTACATGAACCCGGGAATTACGAGTTGATTATAATTATTAACAAATTCTGCATGCAAATTTTTATCATGCATGCTGCCAGTAAGTCATAATTTTCTATTAAATAAATCTTTTTTATTTTACTTTGTTTTACTTTATTTTACTGTAAAAATCATTCATCAAATTATTAATCAAAATTATAGGACATCACACTCCTATCCGAAGTCGAGTTTTCGTTCAAACATTTCACAGTAGTGAAGAAGATATTTGAACTAGAGATCGACCGAAATTTCGGTTTAGGCTCAAAATCAGATTTTTGGCAAAAATTCGTTTTTGGCAAAACTGCTACTAAAATTTCGGCTAAATGTCTAGCTGAAAAAAAAATCGCTACATAGCCGTTTATTTTTTCTGTTAAAATGTGGCATGATATTAACTTTGTAAACAAAGTTAATTTTGTCAACAAAATATACCAAATTTCATTTATGAATGCTCAACGTGCATTAGATGCACTCGATGATCTAAATAAGTTTTTAAATGACCATAGAAGTGTCGTAAAAATAGTAAAAAGTTCAAAATCAGATAAAAAAGAAATTGACATGAAAAATGTTTTTTTTAAATTATTAAACGACCACTGAGATGGGGTAAAAAGACAAAACAGTTTGATTATGAACAAAAAAATATAGAAAGCCCTGAAATTTCATTTAAAATGAATTTTTTTTTTCTCTGCATAATCGACAGGAATGGTTTATTTGTTAAAAGATCATAATACATTTCAGTTTTTGTATATGATAAGTATTTTATAAAATAAAGAATCTTCATTATCTAGTTGTAAAAATCCAAACAAACATTAACACATGAAAACCAGACATTGTTGTTGGCAGTTTATGTGACGAAATTCTGCATTTCCAGCCATCTATTTCCAATTTTAAAACAGTATATATCAGATTATTGAATATATTTACTAAAACGACTTTACCACAGTTTATCCAAACTTTATAATTTCTCTTAGGATTCTTTTGACATTTCCAGTATCGGTAGCATCTGCAAAACAGTCACTTTCAAAGCTTAAATTCATTTAAAATTATTTACGCAATGGTTCAAGAGAGGCTTCTCTTGCTGATTGACCTTAACTTTTTTTCCTTGTATCATTAAAGGAAGACTGGAACCATTTCAGATAAGTTTCAGAGATGATGCTCCAGAATTAAATATACAAATTTTCAAAAGGAACAGCCTAGCAATAAGCAACGTATATGTCGAGCAACAGGGTGGTGAACTCCATGGATTTTATGTAGTACATGAACCCGCGGATTACGAGTTAATTATAATTATCAACCAATTCTGCATGTAAATTTTTATCATGCATGCTGCCGGTAAGTCATAATTTTCTATTAAATAAATCTTTTTTTATTTTACTTTATTTTACTGTAAAAATCATTCATCAAGTTATTTAATCAAAATTACAGGACGTCACACTCCAATCAGAAGTCGAGTTTTCATTCCAACATTTCACAGTAGTGAAGATATTTGAACTAGAGATCGACCGAAATTTCGGTTTAGGCACAAAATCTGAGTTTTGTCTAAAATTCGTTTTTGGCGAAACTGTTGCTAAAATTTCGGCTAAATGTCTAGCTGAAAAAAAAAATCGCTACATAGCCGTTTAATTGTTCTGTTAAAATGTGGCATGATATTAACTTTGTCAACAAAATATACCAAATTTCATTTATGAATGCTCAACGTGCATTAGATGCACTCGATGATCTAAATAAGTTTTTAAATGACTATAGAAGTGTCGTAAAAATAGTAAAAAGTTCAAAATCAGATAAAAAAGGAATTGACATGAAAAATGTTTTTTTTTAATTAATAAACGATCACTGAGATGGGGTAAAAAGACAAAACAGTTTGATTATGAACAAAAAAATATAGAAAGCCCTGAAATTTCATTTAAAATTAATTTTTTTTTCTCTGCATAATCGACAGGAATGGTTTATTTGTTAAAAGATCATAATACATTTCAGTTTTTGTATATAAGTATTTTATAAAATAAAGAATCTTCATTATCTAGTTGTAAAAATCCCAACAAACATTAACACATGAAAACCAGACATTGTTGTTGGCAGTTTATGCGACAAAATTCTGCATTTCCAGCCATCTATTTCCAATTTTAAAACAGTATATATCAGATTATTGAATATATTTACTAAAACGACTTTACCACAGTTTATCCAAACTTTATAATTTCTCTTAGGATTCTTTTGACATTTCCAGTATCGGTAGCATCTGCAAAACAGTCACTTTCAAAGCTTAAATTCATTTAAAATTATTTACGCAATGGTTCAAGAGAGGCTTCTCTTGCTGATTGACCTTAACTTTTTTTCCTTGTATCATTAAGGGAAGACTGGAACCATTTCAGATAAGTTTCAGAGATGATGCTCCAGAATTAAATATACAAATATTCAAAAGAAACAGCCAAACAATAAGCAACGTATATGTCGAGCAACAGGGTGGTGAACTCCATGGATTTTATGTAGTACATGAACCCGTGGATTACGAGTTAATTATAATTATCAACCAATTCTGCATGTAAATTTTTATCATGCATGCTGCCGGTAAGTCATATTTTTCTATTAAATAAATCTTTTTTATTTTACTTTGTTTTACTTTATTTTACTGTAAAAATCATTCATCAAGTTATTTAATCAAAATTACAGGACGTCACACTCCAATCAGAAGTCGAGTTGTCATTCCAACATTTCACAGTAGTGAAGATATTTGAACTAGAGATCGACCGAAATTTCGGTTTAGGCACAAAATCTGAGTTTTGTCTAAAATTCGTTTTTGGCGAAACTGTTGCTAAAATTTCGGCTAAATGTCTAGCTGAAAAAAAAATCGCTACATAGCCGTTTATTTTTTCTGTTAAAATGTGGCATGATATTAACTTTGTAAACAAAGTTAATTTTGTCAACAAAATATACCAAATTTCATTTATGAATGCTCAACGTGCATTAGATGCACTCGATGATCTAAATAAGTTTTTAAATGACCATAGAAGTGTCGTAAAAATAGTAAAAAGTTCAAAATCAGATAAAAAAGGAATTGACATGAAAAATGTTTTTTTTTAATTAATAAACGATCACTGAGATGGGGTAAAAAGACAAAACAGTTTGATTATGAACAAAAAAATATAGAAAGCCCTGAAATTTCATTTAAAATTAATTTTTTTTTCTCTGCATAATCGACAGGAATGGTTTATTTGTTAAAAGATCATAATACATTTCAGTTTTTGTATATGACAAGTATTTTATGAAATAAAGAATCTTCATTATCTAGTTGTAAAAATCCAAACAAACATTAACACATGAAAACCAGACATTGTTGTTGGCAGTTTATGTGACGAAATTCTGCATTTCCAGCCATCTATTTCCAATTTTAAAACAGTATATATCAGATTATTGAATATATTTACTAAAACGACTTTACCACAGTTTATCCAAACTTTATAATTTCTCTTAGGATTCTTTTGACATTTCCAGTATCGGTAGCATCTGCAAAACAGTCACTTTCAAAGCTTAAATTCATTTAAAATTATTTACGCAATGGTTCAAGAGAGGCTTCTCTTGCTGATTGACCTTAACTTTTTTTCCTTGTATCATTAACGGAAGACTGGAACCATTTCAGATAAGTTTCAGAGATGATGCTCCAGAATTAAATATACAAATATTCAAAAGAAACAGCCAAATAATAAGCAACGTATATGTCGAGCAACAGGGTGGTGAACTCCATGGATTTTATGTAGTACATGAACCCGCGGATTACGAGTTAATTAGAATTATCAACCAATTCTGCATGTAAATTTTTATCATGCATGCTGCCGGTAAGTCATAATTTTCTATTAAATAAATCTTTTTTTATTTTACTTTTTTTACTGTAAAAATCATTCATCAAGTTATTTAATCAAAATTACAGGACGTCACACTCCAATCCGAAGTCGAGTTTTCGTTCCAACATTTCACAGTAGTGAAGATATTTGAACTAGAGATCGACCGAAATTTCGGTTTAGGCACAAAATCTGAGTTTTGTCGAAAATTCGTTTTTGGCGAAACTGTTGCTACAATTTCGGCTAAATGTCTAGCTGAAAAAAAAATCGCTACATAGCCGTTTATTTGTTCCGTTAAAATGTGGCATGATATTAACTTTGTAAACAAAGTTAATTTTGTCAACAAAATATACCAAATTTCATTTATGAATGCTCAACGTGCATTAGATGCACTCGATGATCTAAATAAGTTTTTAAATGACCATAGAAGTGTCGTAAAAATAGTAAAAAGTTCAAAATCAGATAAAAAAGAAATTGACTTGAAAAATGTTTTTTTTTAATTAATAAACGACCACTGAGATGGGGTAAAAAGACAAAACAGTTTGATTATGAACAAAAAAATATAGAAAGCCCTGAAATTTCATTTAAAATTAATTTTTTTTTCTCTGCATAATCGACAGGAATGGTTTATTTGTTAAAAGATCATAATACATTTCAGTTTTTGTATATGACAAGTATTTTATGAAATAAAGAATCTTCATTATCTAGTTGTAAAAATCCAAACAAACATTAACACATGAAAACCAGACATTGTTGTTGGCAGTTTATGTGACGAAATTCTGCATTTCCAGCCATCTATTTCCAATTTTAAAACAGTATATATCAGATTATTGAATATATTTACTAAAACGACTTTACCACAGTTTATCCAAACTTTATAATTTCTCTTAGGATTCTTTTGACATTTCCAGTATCGGTAGCATCTGCAAAACAGTCACTTTCAAAGCTTAAATTCATTTAAAATTATTTACGCAATGGTTCAAGAGAGGCTTCTCTTGCTGATTGACCTTAACTTTTTTTCCTTGTATCATTAACGGAAGACTGGAACCATTTCAGATAAGTTTCAGAGATGATGCTCCAGAATTAAATATACAAATATTCAAAAGAAACAGCCAAATAATAAGCAACGTATATGTCGAGCAACAGGGTGGTGAACTCCATGGATTTTATGTAGTACATGAACCCGCGGATTACGAGTTAATTAGAATTATCAACCAATTCTGCATGTAAATTTTTATCATGCATGCTGCCGGTAAGTCATAATTTTCTATTAAATAAATCTTTTTTTATTTTACTTTTTTTACTGTAAAAATCATTCATCAAGTTATTTAATCAAAATTACAGGACGTCACACTCCAATCCGAAGTCGAGTTTTCGTTCCAACATTTCACAGTAGTGAAGATATTTGAACTAGAGATCGACCGAAATTTCGGTTTAGGCACAAAATCTGAGTTTTGTCTCGAAAATTCGTTTTTGGCGAAACTGTTGCTACAATTTCGGCTAAATGTCTAGCTGAAAAAAAAATCGCTACATAGCCGTTTATTTGTTCCGTTAAAATGTGGCATGATATTAACTTTGTAAACAAAGTTAATTTTGTCAACAAAATATACCAAATTTCATTTATGAATGCTCAACGTGCATTAGATGCACTCGATGATCTAAATAAGTTTTTAAATGACCATAGAAGTGTCGTAAAAATAGTAAAAAGTTCAAAATCAGATAAAAAAGAAATTGACTTGAAAAATGTTTTTTTTTAATTAATAAACGACCACTGAGATGGGGTAAAAAGACAAAACAGTTTGATTATAAACAAAAAAATATAGAAAGCCCTCAAATTTCATTTAAAATTAATTTTTTTTTTCTCTGCATAATCGACAGGAATGGTTTATTTGTTAAAAGATCATAATACATTTCAGTTTTTGTATATGATAAGTATTTTATAAAATAAAGAATCTTCATTATCTAGTTGTAAAAATCCCAACAAACATTAACACATGAAAACCAGACATTGTTGTTGGCAGTTTATGTGAAGAAATTCTGCATTTCCAGGCATCTATTTCCAATTTTAAAACAGTATATATCAGATTATTGAATATATTTACTAAAACGACTTTACCACAGTTTATCCAAACTTTATAATTTCTCTTAGGATTCTTTTGACATTTCCAGTATCGGTAGCATCTGCAAAACAGTCACTTTCAAAGCTTAAATTCATTTAAAATTATTTACGCAATGGTTCAAGAGAGGCTTCTCTTGCTGATTGACCTTAACTTTTTTTCCTTGTATCATTAACGGAAGACTGGAACCATTTCAGATAAGTTTCAGAATTGATGCTCCAGAATTAAATATACAAATATTCAAAAGAAACAGCCAAATAATAAGCAACGTATATGTCGAGCAACAGGGTGGTGAACTCCATGGATTTTATGTAGTACATGAACCCGCGGATTACGAGTTAATTATAATTATCAACCAATTCTGCATGTAAATTTTTATCATGCATGCTGCCGGTAACTCATAATTTTCTATTAAATAAATCTTTTTTTATTTTACTTTTTTTACTGTAAAAATCATTCATCAAGTTATTTAATCAAAATTACAGGACGTCACACTCCAATCAGAAGTCGAGTTTTCATTCCAACATTTGACAGTAGTGAAGATATTTGAACTAGAGATCGACCAAAATTTCGGTTTAGGCACAAAATCTGAGTTTTGTCTAAAATTCGTTTTTGGCGAAACTGTTGCTAAAATTTCGGCTAAATGTCTAGCTGAAAAAAAAAATCGCTACATAGCCGTTTATTTTTTCTGTTAAAATGTGGCATGATATTAACTTTGTAAACAAAGTTAATTTTGTCAACAAAATACACCAAATTTTATTTATGAATGCTCAACGTGCATTAGATGCACTCGATGATCTAAATAAGTTTTTAAATGACCATAGAAGTGTCGTAAAAATAGTAAAAAGTTCAAAATCAGATAAAAAAGAAATTGACATGAAAAATGTTTTTTTTTTAAATTATTAAACGACCACTGAGATGGGGTAAAAAGACAAAACAGTTTGATTATGAACAAAAAAATATAGAAAGCCCTGAAATTTCATTTAAAATTATTTTTTTTTTCTCTGCATAATCGACAGGAATGGTTTATTTGTTAAAAGATCATAATACATTTCAGTTTTTGTATATGATAAGTATTTTATAAAATAAAGAATCTTCATTATCTAGTTGTAAAAATCCAAACAAACATTAACACATGAAAACCAGACATTGTTGTTGGCAGTTTATGTGACGAAATTCTGCATTTCCAGCCATCTATTTCCAATTTTAAAACAGTATATATCAGATTATTGAATATATTTACTAAAACGACTTTACCACAGTTTATCCAAACTTTATAATTTCTCTTAGGATTCTTTTGACATTTCCAGTATCGGTAGCATCTGCAAAACAGTCACTTTCAAAGCTTAAATTCATTTAAAATTATTTACGCAATGGTTCAAGAGAGGCTTCTCTTGCTGATTGACCTTAACTTTTTTTCCTTGTATCATTAAGGGAAGACTGGAACCATTTCAGATAAGTTTCAGAGATGATGCTCCAGAATTAAATATACAAATATTCAAAAGAAACAGCCAAACAATAAGCAACGTATATGTCGAGCAACAGGGTGGTGAACTCCATGGATTTTATGTAGTACATGAACCCGTGGATTACGAGTTAATTATAATTATCAACCAATTCTGCATGTAAATTTTTATCATGCATGCTGCCGGTAAGTCATATTTTTCTATTAAATAAATCTTTTTTATTTTACTTTGTTTTACTTTATTTTACTGTAAAAATCATTCATCAAGTTATTTAATCAAAATTACAGGACGTCACACTCCAATCAGAAGTCGAGTTGTCATTCCAACATTTCACAGTAGTGAAGATATTTGAACTAGAGATCGACCGAAATTTCGGTTTAGGCACAAAATCTGAGTTTTGTCTAAAATTCGTTTTTGGCGAAACTGTTGCTAAAATTTCGGCTAAATGTCTAGCTGAAAAAAAAATCGCTACATAGCCGTTTATTTTTTCTGTTAAAATGTGGCATGATATTAACTTTGTAAACAAAGTTAATTTTGTCAACAAAATATACCAAATTTCATTTATGAATGCTCAACGTGCATTAGATGCACTCGATGATCTAAATAAGTTTTTAAATGACCATAGAAGTGTCGTAAAAATAGTAAAAAGTTCAAAATCAGATAAAAAAGGAATTGACATGAAAAATGTTTTTTTTTAATTAATAAACGATCACTGAGATGGGGTAAAAAGACAAAACAGTTTGATTATGAACAAAAAAATATAGAAAGCCCTGAAATTTCATTTAAAATTAATTTTTTTTTCTCTGCATAATCGACAGGAATGGTTTATTTGTTAAAAGATCATAATACATTTCAGTTTTTGGATATGACAAGTATTTTATGAAATAAAGAATCTTCATTATCTAGTTGTAAAAATCCAAACAAACATTAACACATGAAAACCAGACATTGTTGTTGGCAGTTTATGTGACGAAATTCTGCATTTCCAGCCATCTATTTCCAATTTTAAAACAGTATATATCAGATTATTGAATATATTTACTAAAACGACTTTACCACAGTTTATCCAAACTTTATAATTTCTCTTAGGATTCTTTTGACATTTCCAGTATCGGTAGCATCTGCAAAACAGTCACTTTCAAAGCTTAAATTCATTTAAAATTATTTACGCAATGGTTCAAGAGAGGCTTCTCTTGCTGATTGACCTTAACTTTTTTTCCTTGTATCATTAACGGAAGACTGGAACCATTTCAGATAAGTTTCAGAGATGATGCTCCAGAATTAAATATACAAATATTCAAAAGAAACAGCCAAATAATAAGCAACGTATATGTCGAGCAACAGGGTGGTGAACTCCATGGATTTTATGTAGTACATGAACCCGCGGATTACGAGTTAATTAGAATTATCAACCAATTCTGCATGTAAATTTTTATCATGCATGCTGCCGGTAAGTCATAATTTTCTATTAAATAAATCTTTTTTTATTTTACTTTTTTTACTGTAAAAATCATTCATCAAGTTATTTAATCAAAATTACAGGACGTCACACTCCAATCCGAAGTCGAGTTTTCGTTCCAACATTTCACAGTAGTGAAGATATTTGAACTAGAGATCGACCGAAATTTCGGTTTAGGCACAAAATCTGAGTTTTGTCGAAAATTCGTTTTTGGCGAAACTGTTGCTACAATTTCGGCTAAATGTCTAGCTGAAAAAAAAATCGCTACATAGCCGTTTATTTGTTCCGTTAAAATGTGGCATGATATTAACTTTGTAAACAAAGTTAATTTTGTCAACAAAATATACCAAATTTCATTTATGAATGCTCAACGTGCATTAGATGCACTCGATGATCTAAATAAGTTTTTAAATGACCATAGAAGTGTCGTAAAAATAGTAAAAAGTTCAAAATCAGATAAAAAAGAAATTGACTTGAAAAATGTTTTTTTTTAATTAATAAACGACCACTGAGATGGGGTAAAAAGACAAAACAGTTTGATTATGAACAAAAAAATATAGAAAGCCCTGAAATTTCATTTAAAATTAATTTTTTTTTCTCTGCATAATCGACAGGAATGGTTTATTTGTTAAAAGATCATAATACATTTCAGTTTTTGTATATGACAAGTATTTTATGAAATAAAGAATCTTCATTATCTAGTTGTAAAAATCCAAACAAACATTAACACATGAAAACCAGACATTGTTGTTGGCAGTTTATGTGACGAAATTCTGCATTTCCAGCCATCTATTTCCAATTTTAAAACAGTATATATCAGATTATTGAATATATTTACTAAAACGACTTTACCACAGTTTATCCAAACTTTATAATTTCTCTTAGGATTCTTTTGACATTTCCAGTATCGGTAGCATCTGCAAAACAGTCACTTTCAAAGCTTAAATTCATTTAAAATTATTTACGCAATGGTTCAAGAGAGGCTTCTCTTGCTGATTGACCTTAACTTTTTTTCCTTGTATCATTAACGGAAGACTGGAACCATTTCAGATAAGTTTCAGAGATGATGCTCCAGAATTAAATATACAAATATTCAAAAGAAACAGCCAAATAATAAGCAACGTATATGTCGAGCAACAGGGTGGTGAACTCCATGGATTTTATGTAGTACATGAACCCGCGGATTACGAGTTAATTAGAATTATCAACCAATTCTGCATGTAAATTTTTATCATGCATGCTGCCGGTAAGTCATAATTTTCTATTAAATAAATCTTTTTTTATTTTACTTTTTTTACTGTAAAAATCATTCATCAAGTTATTTAATCAAAATTACAGGACGTCACACTCCAATCCGAAGTCGAGTTTTCGTTCCAACATTTCACAGTAGTGAAGATATTTGAACTAGAGATCGACCGAAATTTCGGTTTAGGCACAAAATCTGAGTTTTGTCTCGAAAATTCGTTTTTGGCGAAACTGTTGCTACAATTTCGGCTAAATGTCTAGCTGAAAAAAAAATCGCTACATAGCCGTTTATTTGTTCCGTTAAAATGTGGCATGATATTAACTTTGTAAACAAAGTTAATTTTGTCAACAAAATATACCAAATTTCATTTATGAATGCTCAACGTGCATTAGATGCACTCGATGATCTAAATAAGTTTTTAAATGACCATAGAAGTGTCGTAAAAATAGTAAAAAGTTCAAAATCAGATAAAAAAGAAATTGACTTGAAAAATGTTTTTTTTTAATTAATAAACGACCACTGAGATGGGGTAAAAAGACAAAACAGTTTGATTATAAACAAAAAAATATAGAAAGCCCTCAAATTTCATTTAAAATTAATTTTTTTTTTCTCTGCATAATCGACAGGAATGGTTTATTTGTTAAAAGATCATAATACATTTCAGTTTTTGTATATGATAAGTATTTTATAAAATAAAGAATCTTCATTATCTAGTTGTAAAAATCCCAACAAACATTAACACATGAAAACCAGACATTGTTGTTGGCAGTTTATGTGAAGAAATTCTGCATTTCCAGGCATCTATTTCCAATTTTAAAACAGTATATATCAGATTATTGAATATATTTACTAAAACGACTTTACCACAGTTTATCCAAACTTTATAATTTCTCTTAGGATTCTTTTGACATTTCCAGTATCGGTAGCATCTGCAAAACAGTCACTTTCAAAGCTTAAATTCATTTAAAATTATTTACGCAATGGTTCAAGAGAGGCTTCTCTTGCTGATTGACCTTAACTTTTTTTCCTTGTATCATTAACGGAAGACTGGAACCATTTCAGATAAGTTTCAGAATTGATGCTCCAGAATTAAATATACAAATATTCAAAAGAAACAGCCAAATAATAAGCAACGTATATGTCGAGCAACAGGGTGGTGAACTCCATGGATTTTATGTAGTACATGAACCCGCGGATTACGAGTTAATTATAATTATCAACCAATTCTGCATGTAAATTTTTATCATGCATGCTGCCGGTAAGTCATAATTTTCTATTAAATAAATCTTTTTTTATTTTACTTTTTTTACTGTAAAAATCATTCATCAAGTTATTTAATCAAAATTACAGGACGTCACACTCCAATCAGAAGTCGAGTTTTCATTCCAACATTTGACAGTAGTGAAGATATTTGAACTAGAGATCGACCAAAATTTCGGTTTAGGCACAAAATCTGAGTTTTGTCTAAAATTCGTTTTTGGCGAAACTGTTGCTAAAATTTCGGCTAAATGTCTAGCTGAAAAAAAAAATCGCTACATAGCCGTTTATTTTTTCTGTTAAAATGTGGCATGATATTAACTTTGTAAACAAAGTTAATTTTGTCAACAAAATACACCAAATTTTATTTATGAATGCTCAACGTGCATTAGATGCACTCGATGATCTAAATAAGTTTTTAAATGACCATAGAAGTGTCGTAAAAATAGTAAAAAGTTCAAAATCAGATAAAAAAGAAATTGACATGAAAAATGTTTTTTTTTAAAATTATTAAACGACCACTGAGATGGGGTAAAAAGACAAAACAGTTTGATTATGAACAAAAAAATATAGAAAGCCCTGAAATTTCATTTAAAATTATTTTTTTTTTCTCTGCATAATCGACAGGAATGGTTTATTTGTTAAAAGATCATAATACATTTCAGTTTTTGTATATGATAAGTATTTTATAAAATAAAGAATCTTCATTATCTAGTTGTAAAAATCCCAACAAACATTAACACATGAAAACCAGACATTGTTGTTGGCAGTTTATGTGAAGAAATTCTGCATTTCCAGGCATCTATTTCCAATTTTAAAACAGTATATATCAGATTATTGAATATATTTACTAAAACGACTTTACCACAGTTTATCCAAACTTTATAATTTCTCTTAGGATTCTTTTGACATTTCCAGTATCGGTAGCATCTGCAAAACAGTCACTTTCAAAGCTTAAATTCATTTAAAATTATTTACGCAATGGTTCAAGAGAGGCTTCTCTTGCTGATTGACCTTAACTTTTTTTCCTTGTATCATTAAAGGAAGACTGGAACCATTTCAGATAAGTTTCAGAGATGATGCTCCAGAATTAAATATGCGAATATTCAAAAGAAACAGCCAAGCAATAAGCAACATTATTATAACAACAAAAGTAACTTAAAACGTTAAAGCCTAATTTTCTAATTTATTAGTTTTATATGTATTTTTTTTTTTTTTTTTTTTTTTTTTTAATCATGTTACTTAATGACTGACTACCTGACCTGGAAATTTTATTGATTATTCGGAAAGTCTAAGGAGGCATTTAAGAGAAAAATCAGTGTCCAGGAGGAATAGGGCGGATCAGATTTCATCTTTGAATTTATAAAACATTAAATTTTGCAGAATGGCTGTTATCAATGTATAAATGAAATACAGGAGGAAAGTTTGCAAAGAGGAAAGAAATGCACTCCCTTCCCATTTCTTTTACTCTCCTCCTTTTTTCCCATGCAAGGTGGATGAGGAGACCAAATGCTCCAAAACATTTTGTTGCATTTGTTCAGGAACAATTTTTTTTTCTTTTTTTTTGTTATTTATTTAGGACATGGATAAGTACATTACCCAAGAAGTCAGCACATAAAATGATCGTTAAAAGTAGTATGTTGAATTGACAAAGTCTGGTTTTTCTACATATTATAATTCATTGGCTTGTCCTTGTCACCAGATCATGAAATCTATCGTTGCTAAAGATAGCCCATTTTGCAACTGTATGAACTTGAAAGCAAAGGATAGGGTGAAAATTTTACCCTTTCATCAACCCCAACACCTCCTACCTCTCTTTCATTGAACATACTAAAGGATTGAATAATGAACTGGGTCCTTCCCAAAACAAGAAGCTGCAAACAATGAATTACATAGTTCCCCAAAATAAAAAAAATTTCCTGACAAATAAAAGTATTCGTATGGCAACTTTCACCAAATTGATCTAAGAATAAAATAGTTGCGTATATAATCGCTCATAGGTTAAGAAATTTTGGAAAAATAATCCTCTTCAAAGTGAGGGGGTGGGGGGTAGTTTATACACAAGTCAAAAAAAGTCGACTTTTTTTCCGGTGTAGAAAAATGCTGATGTTCTGGAGTAATTACACAAACATGATGCTCCCAGTTTCTAAGGTATTTTCTGATGAATTCCTTTATTTTTTTAAGTATATTTTTTATCTGATATAATATTCTAACATTAAAATTTCGGGTATAGCTGAACCCAACGCCCAAGATTTAAATTACAACCTCCTAAAACCTAAAAAAATAAAATAAACCTGACTCGTAGAGAAAGATAGTCAACTCGATCCGCACAAAAAAATTAGAACCAATCGAAATACAGTTTTTATGTAAGCCTGTAATATATCGTAACATTTTGGAGAAATTTTCGTATGGATCAGGGGAAATGTTGGGAGTAAAAACATTTTCTGCACACATGTATAATAGCATCTGACCATAGTTATTTTTATGTTGTTTTTATTTTGCATGTAATTAGTACATTTTGAAATTGATCTATGTTAATATTAGAGTCCCCAAAATTTGTTTGCTAGGATTTTCTGAGTTTGTTAAATATCTCTTCTGTTGAAACCCAATATCCCAACGTAATATTTCCTTAGCCCTTACAGCTCTAAACTTTTGCAGTTATCCAAAATTTTCTGAATAGTAAAATGTAAAGTTATAACCTGCTAAAAATTAAATAAACAGTAGATAAACAAACTATATTTCATTTGACTGCAAGATTTAATGCAATTTCTTTTAAATTTATTTATTTATATATTTTTTTAATAAGATAAAATTCTGTGATTTGTGTTGCAATTTTCTCAGGGCTAGGAAAATTTACGTTTGCATATTAAAGTTACTGGCACTTTTGGTGGTCTTGGACCAGCGGACCACCAAGGATTTTGAATGCTGATAATAAATATTTGGGTCCAGTTTCATGTTTCTTCTACAACTCAAAATAGACTTGCACAACCGATTGACGAAATCAATGAATTTTTAACATGAATGATTGAAGAAATTTGTAATTTTTGCAATTGGTGTGAAGAGAGAATGAGTTGGATCGAACCCCGCCTTCTTCAATCCAACTCATTCTCTCCTCACACCAATTGCAAAAATTACAAATTTCTTCAATCATTCATGTTAAAAATTCGTTGATTTTGTCAATCGGTTGTTCGTTATAATAAATGGCGATAAAAGCTGCAGATTTCGGCATTTACTCACGGCAAAAAATCGTAGTTTTATTCCATCGGTCACTGAAGTGCATCCCAAAAATTGTCGAAAGTTTGCTGATCAAAATCGCAAATCTCGGCAGTCACTCACTCTAAAAAAAATGCGAATTCCATCAGTTAGTTGTGGCGAAGTCAGTTGGTCATTGAAATATATCACGAAATCTATAGATCGTTGGTTAATAAAGATCATCATTTTCGGCAGTCACTCGCGGTAAAAAAACATCGCAGATTTCATCGATCAGTCGCCTCAAAAAATCGCTTGTTTCGTCAATCAGTTGATCATCTGTTCGAAAATTCGAGCATGATTAATATCGCAAAATTCTATCAATGATCGCCAAAAAAGAATCAATTTCGTCAATCGTTCACGGAGAAAGATGCGAATTTCGAGAAAAGATCTTGGAAAACATGTGAATTTCGTCAAAGAACAGAGGCAATTGCTGAAAATCCGGAGTATCTCAAAAAAAAAAAAAAAAAAAAAAACCCGAAAATTTCCTGAAATTATAGAAAGTGTGAAAAAAAACCAAAGGATAATTTAAAAAAGTCTAATTTTGTTAAAGGATTGACGGGGAAAACACTGATTTCGTTAAAAGATTGAGAAAGTAGCTTTATTTCTATGTATGGTTCTGCTTATCATTCTTATTTTAGAAATCCTGCTAGATGTGAGATGGTGAAACGATATGTAGCATCAAACGTTATATGCAATATATCATTCTTACCATGTTTTAAATAAAATGGTGAAATATTCCTAGTTTTATGTATTTATTCAATAAAGTTACATGCAAAATTTGCAGACACATTATGAAAATTTAAATTTTGTCGCAGACAGCTACAAAATTTTCTGCCATTAGTTCATAGTATTTTTGTTTGTTCATTGTCAAATACACACGTCCATTTGGACACAAATGCTATACGGTTTGATGATTCAGAATATAATTGTAAAAAATATTTTAAAATATAACTTGGGGGGGGAAAAAAAAACAACTTACAATATGTACGTTGGTGATATTACATATGTTAGTGTATTAAAACATGTAGGTGTATTTATGTATAAATAAATTCCTATATTTTCCTTTAAAAAATTTCATATATTTCCTATAATATTTAAGAATATCACTACTGCTTTTTTAAAAATGAGCAAATTTTTTGTTTTCAGTTTTTGTTGTCACTTTGATCGCCCTTTTTTGTAATGCCTCCTAAAAAAAAATTGGAAAGAGATGTGCCGGATGGATATCCGCAATCTGTAAGTAAATTTTCTAGTAATTAATTTCATATATAATATTGGTAATTTTAAATATTTATAAAACATCATTTGATTTAAATCTAAAATTAGATTTCTTTAAATCATTATTTCATTCAATTTTCAGTTAAAATATTGTTATTTAATTTTCTACTTTATAGATAACAGTAGACAACATAAAATATTATCCCAAGTTTAGCCGTGGACTGCGAAAAAAAATAAAAGCCATTGGTCGAGGGAGGCCCAGATTAGAGCAAAACATTCTTTATTATGAAAGCGATTCGGGTCATCAGCTAGAATGTCCATTTGTGCTGCACCAATTTTCAATTAGAGGTGGTTCAGCTAGCAATGTTATCTTTGAAGATGATCCACCAATTGTTCACCCAGAGCCACCTAGTGTTCTCGCAGAGCCACCTAGTGTTCTCGCAGAGCCACCAAGTGTTCTCGCAGAGCCACCAGTCCATGACGTAACAGTTTCACCTGTTACAAATATTCAAATTGTATTACCAGAATCATCCTCGCCATCGTCAGTCTTCCAAAGTGTGACTACTCACAATTACTATATTACACCTGGTCCATCTAGTAGATCACAAGGTTCATCTAGTAGTAGTTCATCTAGTAGTTCTAGTAGCACGTCAGCAGAAATAGAACCTGAAGGTGATTATTATGAATATATATATATTTAGATTATATAGAAATAGCATTTGATTTAAAAATATTTAAATCTAATATACTTTTCTTTAAATCTAATATAATTTTCTGTTGTGCTAGCTCTTCCTCAATAGAAAGATTATTTTCTAAGTTAAGAATAATCCAAAATAAATTACAAAACCGTCTAATTTTAGAGACAAACATATAATAGTTTTTTGTTAATTCAACATAAATTACATAAAAACATAAAAGAGACTTCTGTCAACTTGTAGCAAGATAATATTAGTGACTGTTTGCTTTATTCGATTAAAACAGTTTAGAAAGAATGTGTTGGGGTAGTTTCAGGTATAAATATATTAGATTATTAATATGTAATTGCAAGATCAGAAATTAGCAATATTTTCATTTATTTTTTATTTTACACTGCTGAGTATTTTAAGAAATTTTGTATATATATTGAAAGTTTTGATGTACTTTGTTGTCTTCTATTAGCATGTAGCAATGTAATATTTGTTTGCCTAATTTGGCTAAAACAAAAATATAGAATCTGTTATTGTATTTGGATATAAATCTTGCCTATAATCGCTTATATAATAGCTTAATAGTCTAATATATAATAGCTTAATAATATTTAATTGTAAGATCAGGAATGGTTAGTGTTAACTTTACTTTCCCTCCATATTTGGAAATTTCTTGAAGCCTATAAATATTACCTAGTGCAATGTGTAAAAACGTTTAATAAATAACTTTTTTTAAATATAAAATTTTATTTTTATAAGTGGGTATAAGTAGTATTTTGATAAGTGGGGGAAAAGACAATTTATGTGATTATTTATTGTCACAATAAAGTAACAGATAGAGCATAAAGTTTAAAATAAAATAATTTTAAAGATTTCAAACTTTGAGGAAGGAAAGGGAATGGAAAATGGGATGAAAAGGTTAATTAGATAAGATGATTGTTTATATATTTTTTTAACGTTATTAAGATTTGCAATTAGGATGGAAAAAAAGGTAACATTTTAAGAGTTCAAACTGAAGACTTTGATTGGGGGGGGGGGGAAGGTTTGAACAGTTAATTCGAAATAAACATATTAGAATGAAGGAAATTTAAATAATTAATTATAATAAAAGAATCTAGATAAATATTTATTGTTATAATAAAATAACAAAAAATTAAAGTATTTTAAATTTTTAACAGAATTGAAGCATTTTAAAGAGGGAAAAGGCAAGGGATTGAGATGAATACATATATTTTTTAAATCGAAAATATTCTAAAATGTGGAATGTTACAATCTCTGATTTAGAAATAATAAAAAGATTAAAGCAAGGTTTTTTGCAGTTTTTGCATAAATAATAAGGGCTAAAAGTTACTTTTGATAATATCAAGGAGCGTGCAAACATGAGATGCATTTTCTCTAGGGCTCTTTCATTGAAACAGAAACTAGGAAAAACAAACATGAGGTAAAAGAGAGAGAGAGAGTAATATTGCTACAATGATAAGGGCCTGATTTTCGGGGCCACCCATATTGATAAGTAATTTTTAAAAGATGCTTTTTTTAGGATTCATATCCGTGTCTATATTCCACGTATTGGAAAACTTAAAAATCGAATAAATGTTATATAATAAAATTTTCTGAGACGGAATCGCATAGGAAATAAAACAAGTCGGATATTGTACATCAAACGTGACAAATGAGTTGCGTTCGTACTAAATCTTTGATCTTGAGGTCTTTTGTATAGCACTGTATACGATATATAGAATTTAGAAACGCCACGGAAGTAAAAAAAAAAAAAAAAAAAAAAAAATCAAATTTTAAAACGCGTACCACAACTGAAAACACGTTCCCAGCCATTATTCTTCGTAGGCAGTATCGTAGCCACATACTTTTGTGTGTCCCTGTAAATGAACGATGAATGCTATGCCCCCGCCCATGATGAACGATAAGGCTTTTAACGTAATCGTAAAAGTAATAAGCGGCATTTGGCAGATCGACCACAAATATGCAATGGGGTATATATATAGACATTTAAAAGGTTAGCTTATTTTTTATAAATTATGTGTGTGTTGTACTTTGTGTTGTAAAATGTTGTTATATAAACCTGGCATATCACTTTTTTTATAGACCCAATAAATGCTGACCCACCACCACCACCACAACCATCCACTTTGCGAGATCCAAGCAGGCAGCCATTGGCATTAACAGAAAGAGTCGCACAATACTTTCCCCGAGATGGGCTTTTAACAGGAGATCCAGATGTAAGCTTAATTTTATGTCTTAAATAAATCTAATTCAGAAACAGTGAATAATCATAAACCATGTTCTGCATTGTAATCTTTTTTTTTTTTTTTTTTTTTTTTTTTCCAGGGTGATATTTTTTATTGGCATGGCGGCCACCAAGTTAAATTATTAAAAGAACTAGGTCAAGAACATAATGTACCCCCTCTCACTGATAAAATAGGAATGAAGTTGGAAGCAAAGCCATCGCACCAGCACAGAGTTCCATCATTCAATGTAATCAAATTTAATTAGATTAGAATGTTTCATTTTAAATTTATTTATTGATTTATGTGTTTATTAAGGATGTTATAACTTTATTAAACTTTTAATTGCATATTTTCCAGAGTTGGACGGTATTTACCATTTGATGGTTTTTACCGGTATTTACCATGGTTTTTACCATCTTTGGAAAAACATGTTTTTACCAGGGTTTTTACCACCTTTGGAAAAACTTATTAGTTTGACTGTTTTTATCACTTTTATGAAAATTTCTCTACTAATTTTCATTTTCCCAAGGTTGAAAGTTTTCCAGGTATTTAATACCACTGTTTCCATATAACAGTATTCACCTAATTTAATTTCTGACTAGTTAAATAAAAGAATGCTATATGAAATTGGTACTTTTGAAGGAATATGAAAAGTCCGGGAAAATTTTCATCCTTGTTTTTCCCCTAAAAGAATTCAAAATTTTAAAGATAATGTACAATTGTTAAAAAAAAAAGTAAGCATCCCCTACTAACTCTGCAACAAATTATCATAAAAGAAAGTTACTGGTACCAAACTATTGGATATAAAGTCTGCTTTTGAATTATTATAAAATTTGCTTAAGGGGCTATCTACATATCAAAACAAACCCAAACTTTGTTTTTTTTTTTTCAGTGACATCATAAATAAATTCTGCACCCTTTAATTAGCCTAAATACAAATTTTCATGAAATTTGTACGATTAGTTTGAGAAATTTATTTTTTTGTCATGAGCATATTTTAGGGGCTGTATCCAAATTGAAGTTTGGTACTCGGTTGTAGAAACACTAAACAATGACTAAATCACTTCTACTAATGTATTATTTCTTGATTTGCAGATACCCACCTAAGAAAATTTTATAAACGTCATTTAAAAGTAGGCTTTATTTCCAACTGTTTGTTACCAGTAACTGTTTTCTACTATAATTTGTTGCAAGGTGTTTACTTTTCTTTTTCCACGATTGTACATTTATCGTTTTTAAACCTAAAACCTATTATATATGAGAATGTACATTGCAATATTTATTATATTTATCTATTGGAAACTAGTTTACTGATTTTTACTTAAAGCCTTGTGAAACAGATATTGGACATCTGATGTTCTACTTGTAGATGGAGAATAGAAAATATGGTAAAATTTCTATGATTAAAGCACTATCTCGACAGCTTTAAGGCATTGACTAATTCTTTGTTTCCCATCTATTAAATATATATGAATGCATCAATTACATGAAAATACAGTTTTTATCAATAGTGTACAGGTACACATAAGCAGATTCCCAGGTACCGTGGAACGCTTCACTTGTTGAACACCCCTGTATCAAAGGCCGTGAGAGGACCATTTTTCCCCATCAAAATTTATTTTGAAATTCTAGGTGCATGCATGGGTGCAAGTCTTCAGTCTCAGGACTGATTTCAGTCCTGGAGAGATTTTTGATTAATAGTAAATTCTACTTTTATATACTTAATAATAGCTATTTTACTGTCAGGAACTTTTAATCATTATCTTTTACTGCAATATATCAATTTTTAGCTATAATGCAAGACATATAAATCTTCTATTCCATTTCCTTTTGGTTATTCCTAATACTAAGAAAAGTTTTCAGTCTTGGCTTGGATGGACTTCTTGCACCCATGGTGCATGATACATGAGCAGTATATCAAATTTGACTGGCCTCTATGTATAGGACCTTGGATACTCCTTGGATTTTACCTCTACCTATATCCTTTTACCTACTCCTAAGGGGGTTGTATTCAAAATATTTAATTTTTTTTCTCTCTCCATAGGTGGATACCGTCCCGAGAAACCTACCACCAAGTGCAAAATTTCCTCATTCATGTTTCTTTTACGACGGACTTTTCAGACGAACCATCCGTGAAACTACTCGTGGAAATAGGACATCGAAACAAGTTACAGTAACAAAAACTGGCGTAAAAACGTTCTTTAATCAGAAGACATTGAAGAATTACCTTGACTCTCAATACAAAAGTTACCCGTACTTCCTCTTTGATTTTGAAGGAACAGAAACATGTTATTGTTCTCCATACAGAGATTAACTTTGATCCTCGCTAATGTTAATCCTATGTGAAATTTTTTTTAAATATCTCATTTGCATTTCAATATTTAAAAATAAATTTTAACATTGGATATTTAAAATTGATGAAAGATTCAAAAAACGTCAGCGAGATAGAACACTTAAACTTAAGATTACAAGTACCGTATATATTCGTGTATGAGCCGAATGATTTTAGACAAAATTTGGGAGTTGAAAAGGGGGGGTCGACTTATACACGAGTAAGTAAAAAAAAAATGCTTACCCAACTGACGATATTCAGGATCTTTAAAGAAAGAAAATGATACCTATCTAAAAAATATTAATCTAAAAACCTTTATTGCTTTCAATTAAAGATTGAAAATTTTCAATGAAACTTATAAAAAAATGTAAGTTATTGTTCAGAATCTGAATATTCAATACAGCTTAGTTAATTGACTTCAATAGACTTTTCAAAGAATTTTTTCTCTTTAGGTATCATTCAATTTATGTGAATAGGTTTAAAAATAGTTTAAGCTTCTTCAGTTTTACATAATTATACAGTTTTAAAACGTTGAATTTAAAAAAAAAGTCTAATTAAAAACGTAAAAAGAAAAAAAAAAAGCTTAGTAATTTAATGAAATTTTATTAATTTTTTTATCCTTGATTACAAATCATATTTCAACATACTACCAGAAAAAAGGGTTCGACTTATACACGAAAATTCAATTTTTTTGAAAATTTTACGTAAGAATTGGGGGATTGGCTTATACACGAGTATTTACGGTAATTATTTTTTTGTACTTAAAGTGTTCGACTTTTAAATAGGTGTTCGATTTTTTTTTTGTAATTTCCAGGTTAAATATGCAGGTTTCACATTTGTAAGTTTAAAAAAAATTAAAATAAAATAAAAATAATTGTTCTGCCTGGGCACTGGGATATTCAGTGTAAATCTCTTCTAAAATGTGAAACCTGGATATTTAACCTGGAAATTATAAAAAAATAAATAAATAAAAAATGACAAACATTAATTAACTATTAAATTAACTTACTTAACTTTGCCTATTGACTGCCTTTGCTTTTTGACCTCTTTTTTATATTATAATGGACTAGCATTTTTGCCTCCATTGGCTGGCCACCGGCCATTTCTTCCAAGTGGATCTTCATCATCTTGATAATTTTTAAGTTTTTAAATGTAAATTTCTTTCATAGGATTAGCATTAGCGAATGCGTCTTTTCATTTGACTGAAGTAGCCTCTTAATGCAGTGTAATGCCATAAATCTTATAGTTTGATCTCATTTGCTTTAAATTTTTTATAATGTTTATGACCGCTCATGTGTCTTGTTTTTGTTGTATTGATGTTCTTGATTTTGAAAAACTGAATGTTTTTCCTTGTTTTTTTTTTTATTTTTTTTATAATTTCCAGGTTAAATATGCAGGTTTCACATTTGTAAGTTTAAATAAATAAATAATTGTTCTGCCTGTGCACTGGGATATTCAGTGTAAATCACTTCTAAAATGTGAAACCTGAATATTTAACCTGGGGGAAAAAAAAAAAAAAAAAAAAAAAAGACTAAAATAAATTAATACAATATAACTAAGTCAATAGATGCTTTAGGATCCATCTTCTAAATTCTGGATTTAAAAAAAAAAAAAAAAAAAAAAAAGTGTTAGTCTATTAAATACTTTTGTGTCAATCTTGTCTCAAGTTCCCTGTTTTAATAGTTTAACCATTCAATGAGCCCGCTTTAGGAAATTTTACGATAAAAGTAATATTTCTTAAATCAAATACCGTACCGAAATTGTCTGCGATTCACTGGTAATCCTCATTTCACCATTTAACTTCAGAATTTTTTTTATAATTTCCAGGTTAAATATGCAGGTTTTACATTTGTAAGTTTAAAAAAATAAATAAATAAATAATTGTTCTGCCTGTGCACTGGGATATTCAGTGTAAATCACTTCTAAAATGTGAAACCTGAATATTTAACCTGGGGGGAAAAAAAAAAGTAAAATAAATTAATACAATATAAATAAGTCAACAGATGCTTTAGGATCCATCTTCTAAATTCTTGATTTAAAAAAAAAAAAAAAAAAAAAAAAAAAAAAAAAAATTGTTATAAATTGAAATTATTTAATAGACTATGTCTATATTTAAAGAAAAACCTGATTGTGTCAATCTTTGGTCTCAAGTTCCCTGATTATGTCATATTCCCTGTGTTTTTACACACCTTTTTTTGTCCGGGTTTCATCCATTTCTTCCCTTGGAGAGTCCCTGTTTGTTCAAAAAGTGCCCCTAAAACATACTCTCCTACCCCTTGAGACCATACTTATTTTGGGTCACTGATCCAGTTGATCCAAACCAATAAAATAAATGTAAATTTGTTGTGTTCTTGAGTCGTCCCCTGCAGGAGTTGTTCATAACTTTTGTTGTGGGACAGGGGGGCTTGCTCGGTGCAAACTGGGTAAGTCCTTTCACCTGCCCTTTACCCCTAGGACACGGACCTTAAGTCCAATGTCATCATTTCTTTTTGTTTTTAAACCACTACATATTTATTTAACTTAATTGATTTCATCTTTTTATTTATCTGGGGTAATAAAATCAGCGGTGAGGTCTTTGGTTTGCGCATATGTGTCTTGCAAAACGAGAATGGACGACAACCCCAACATAAAGGGGTTGCTGAACTACACCCGGCTACTCCACACATCCTTCAACGGGATGCAGCTAATCCCTCTAACCATCCAAGCGGCATCTGTAATCGGCACAAACAATTTGATAACTCTTCTGAGAATGTTTCTGTCCAGAGGGACAAGAGAAACGGCAGAGACGATAATAGATTATTTTCACCAATATCGTCCCAAGGAAGGGGCCACACCTGGACTTTATTTTCCGTGGTGTCGCGTCCTGGATGACAGATTTTGGTCAAAGTTGAGCATAAAGCACCACAAGACTATGGGGCAATCCTCATGAGTCTTCTAGAACCCACAAATCCAAACATATGGGACATGGCAGCAGCCAGGTTAGACCCACAGCTAAGAGAAAAGGCGAGAGCCATAATAACCTTTTATTGAAAGACTCAGGCTGAACAGGATCTATTCGAGGATGCTGACCAAGACAATGTTCTTGGTCAATACCAAGAGTATCAGAGAAGACAACAGGAAGCGCAAGCACTCCTGGCACCTGCTCTTGTTAGAGCGGCTGCGGTTTCGGGAGGAGATTTCAGAACCGGCATCGAAAATGCTTTGGCTGCCTTGGAGAGAGTAAGGGCAGGAGCTGTCGTCCTCATGTTGCGGGAGGGCAGAGATGAGCTGGTCTACAACAGTTTCAGATAGACGACGTTCTAGAAAACATAGAGGAGGTAGAGGTACCACATGCTCAAAGGGCTGCAGACATTATTGCAACCATAGGGATGATGGATCAGGATTTGCAACATTGCTTTTTTCCTAGCTTTCCGCCATTGTGTGTAGGCTTATAACAAAGCAGCCGATAACAGTGGTTGACCACCTGCAGAGGATGCCCGAAAGGTTTGCCCATTTTTACGCTGCGGAAGCTGCTGGAATCGACCTTGGACAAATTAACAAAGTGACACTCACCTCGATAGCCAGGGGGTTGCGCTCAGGAATCCCTGCGGTGAGGTCTTTGGTTTGCACATATGTGTCATGCTAAACGAGAATGGACGACAACCCCAACATAAAGGGGTTGCTGGACTACACCCTGCTACTCCACACATCCTTCAACGGGATGCAGCTAATCCCTCAACTATCCAAGCGGCATCTGTAATCGGCACAAACAATTTGATAACCCTTCTGAGAATGTTTCTGTCCAGAGGGACAAGAGAAACGGCAGAGATGATAATAGATTATTTTCACCTATATCGCCCTGAAGAAGGGGCCACACCGGGACTTTATGCTCCGTGGTGTCGCGTCCTGGATGACAGATTTTGGTCAAAGTTGAACATAAAGCACCACAAGACTCTGGGGGCAATCCTCACGAGTCTTCTAGAACCCACATATCCAAACATATGGGACATGGCGGCAGCCAGGATAGACCCACAGCTAAGAGAAAAGGCGAGAGCCATAATAACTTTTTATTGCGAGACTCAGGCTGAACAGGATCTATTTGAGGATGCTGACTAAGACAATGTTCTTG
Organism: Maratus michaelseni; assembly: GCA_963931845.1. Classification (NCBI taxonomy): domain Eukaryota; kingdom Metazoa; phylum Arthropoda; class Arachnida; order Araneae; family Salticidae; genus Maratus; species Maratus michaelseni. The sequence continues at coordinate 37,653,223 of OZ007597.1, read as the reverse complement.
GTCAGTACCAAGAGTATCAGAGAAGACAACAGGAAGCACAAGCACTCCTGGCACCTGCTCTTTTTAGAGCGGCTGCGGTTTCGGGAGGAGATTTCAGAACCAACATCGAAAATGCCTTGAAGAGAGTAAGGGCAGGAGCTGTCGTCCTCATGTTGCAGGAGGGCAGAGACGAGCTGGTCTACAACAGTTTCAGATAGACGACGTTCTAGAAAACATAGAGGAGGTAGAGGTACCACATGCTCAAGGGCTGCAGACATTATTGCAACCATAGGGATGATGGATCAGGATTTGCAACGTTGCTTTTTTCCTATGCTTGCCGCCATTGTGTTTAGGCTTATAACAAAGCAGTCGATAACAGTGGTTAACCACCTGCAGAGGATGCCCGAAAGGTTTGCCCACTTTTACGCTGCGGAAGCTGCTGGAATCGACCTTGGACGAATCAACGAAGGGACACTCGCCTCGATAGCCACAGGGTTGCGCTCAGGAACCCCTGCGGTGAGGTCTTTGGTTTGCGCATATGTGTCTTGCAAAACGAGAATGGACGATAACCTCAACATAAAGGGGTTGCTGGACTACACCATGCTACTCCACACATCCTTCAACAGGATGCAGCTAATCCCTCTAACCATCCAAGCGGCATCTGTAATCGGCACAAACAATTTGATAACCCTTCTGAGAATGTTTCTGTCTAGAGGGACAAGAGAAATGGCAGAAATTATAATAGATTATTTTCACCTATATTGTCCCGAGGAAGGGGCCACACCAGGACTTAATGGTCCATGGTGTCGCGTCCCGGATGACAGATTTTGGTCAAAGTTGAGCATAAAGCACCACAAGACTCTGGGGGCAATCCTCATGAGTCTTCTAGAACCCACAAATCCAAACATATGGGACATGGCGGCAGCCAGGTTAGACCCACAGCTAAGAGAAAAGGCGAGAGCCATAATAACCTTTTATCGCGAGACTCAGGCTGAACAGGATCTATTCGAGGATGCTGACCAAGACAATGTTCTTGGTCAGTACCAAGAGTATCAGAGAAGACAACAGGAAGCGCAAGCACTCCTGGCACCTGCTCTTGTCAGAGAGGGGGCCCAGGGGGGGGGGGGGGGGGGAGGAGCACCAGCAGGGGCAGGAAGGGCAGCGGCACGGCCATTTAACCCTTATGCGGGATGGATCTATGACACCAACCCCACAAAAAAAAAAAAAAAACTATTAAATAGGTAGAAAAATAACTTACAAAAGAAAATCCCTACTGACAAATTTTTAATAGAAATTAATATCATGGACAAATACAGCCATTATTACATTTCAAAAACTTTTTCTAGAACAAAACGAGCTTAGTTGTTTTCTACAGATAAATTGTACATGTGCTAAGTTCACGTGATTCTTAATATCAATTAACATAAAATTCAAAACTTAATTTCAACATTTTTATATGGAAAAAAGCAAGATTTGGCATTAGAAAGACGAGTTTGAGCCACAATTCCATTGAAAGTCATTCTTGCAATACGTAAATTGTGTGTAAAAATATTTTAAAATCTTGCTTAAGGAAAAAAAAAATCTTTTCTTTCTTTAAATTTAAATTGTGCAAATAGGAATTGCGAATTTCTATTCCCGGTTAAGTATTAGAAAGAAACCTTTAAAATTATATTATGTTAAAAAGTATAGGTGATTTATATAAAATGTGTTATTAAATGATTTTGAAATATGTTCGACTTAGCAAAACGTACTTTAACGTGCAGCTGTACACAAAGGAATTCCATTACTTTGATTTTAGTGTTTGTTTAAAAGCTAATTATTCCAAGCTTTATTAATAAATAAATGCAATTTTCATTGTGATTCTTTTATTTTACTTTAATTTTGCTAAGGTTTTCTTAAGTATTGTTTCATCCATTAATATGAATACGAGATACGTAGGATAATCTATCAAATGTAAGTATTAACCATTTTTCCGTTTTATGCAATATGCATAACATTTAATTGTGCAATGTTATATAACTTTAAATCGTTGTAAATATATGATAATTTAGTTAACAGAATGCTGGTAACTTTACTTATATGAAAGAAAACAGCTGAGTAAAATCGTAAGATTATTACTAATGATTACACATATTTTTTTAGAGAGAGATTTTTGCAGCTCCTGTGGGAAGACATTACAAAGTTTCAGGGTGATTTTTCATATCTAGACCATTAATAAATGTAAAATTCGAAATCATTTGTAGGGAATATCACCCCTGAATTCATCACTGCGTTACTCATCTTAGCGATGTATTATTTTTAATGAAAGATACCTATGCATTCATATGATAATGTTTGTTTTGTATTGTTTGAATATAAGTAAAGATAATTTATTTTAAATGAATATGTCTTTACTTGCACTATTTATTCTAAAACTTTTTCACTTATAAATGTAAACAGGATAGAAACAAGTCAAAATTTTTAATAAGTTCAAATTATTTTTAAAGATTTAATATTCAGAATACTACACTTGCAATATTATTACGGATTAATATTAAGAATACTATACATATGATACTTTGCATTTTGGTTCCTTTAAACAATTCAGTCTAATATGCCAACTGAATATTAGTCAGAGCAAATTTCTGTTCTTTTTGCAGAGAAATTGCAAAAACCTGATGTTTCTCCAATACAGAAAGATAAACAAAAAAAAATGCGCTCAAAACGGAAAAAGAAAACATTAATTGTAACTTCTTCACAGTGGAAAATTGTGAAGAAGAAAAACATAAAATTAATTTTCTCATTTAAAAATTTCTTCTTACATAGAAATAAACATTAATCTTAAAATTTTCCCTCATGATAACGTTTTGTGATTTTCATATCTCTGAAAATCTGTTTAAAACAGCGAATTTTTAATTTTTTATATCCAACAATTGTAGAAATCTACAAAAGTCTCTTAAAATATCATTATACAACTACAGCAGAAAACACAAGTTCTGTTTTCTAGTAATTATGGAAAAATACTTTGTTATGAACGTTATCATGCTAAGGTTTCAGATAATCTGATAAATTATTTCTTCTTATATCTCAACAAAAACAATTGATTTCCTTTTCAAACTGATTTTTAAAGAAAATATTTCAAGTAAAACACTTCAAGAAACTTGACTGCATTCTTGTTTTATGTATAGCAAGTTTTTTTTTTCCTTTTTCAATACGTGAATAAATCAAATTTTTGGTACTTTTCGGCTACCGTGTACAAGTGAAATTTGTATATATATATATATATCAATTTCACTGGCGCCCGGCTAACCAAAAAGTACCGAATTTTCACATGGGCTTGAGCTTGTAGGCTGGTATAAAAAGCATGCCCATTTTTTTATTCTTTTGTCGATCGTACAAACATTCATATCTCTTATTAATTTTGCTTTGATCACATTTAACATATTCATATTTGTATTATGTACGCTATTGATATCTTAATAAACAGTATATAGGCACAGGCTAACAAAATAATTTTGAGTTTAGTAGTGGAGGAGAGACGCATGCATGGAAAGCGACAAGAGAGGCAGTTGCCCCTTTCTTTATTTTCAAATTTAATTTACTTTTTTTTTCTTTTGCGACTTTGTTAATTATAATAAAATTTAAAGTATTTAGTTCTGTCTTTCTTTTTCACATTCGTGTCTTAATATTAGGGTTCAAGGGAGGCAAAGCCCTTCTGATGAAAAAAAATAACAAACAGTTTCAATTCTTGATTTTTAAAAAAGCCAGAGTTAATTTTTTTTATTCTTAATGTCATAATTTATTATTAATTTGCTGTCCACATATAGTGCCGGCCATTTTATATTGCTGAAAATACTGAATACCGAATATTTGATGACATAATTCCCTATTTGGCTGGCAAGCTTAAATACTTGATTAAATGGCCCTCTAAAAAAGCTTTAAGAAAGAACTCTCCTGAGTCCTTTTAAGATTCTCAGTATGCAAAATGTGTTTGTATTATTGACTGTACAGAAGTGACCATTCAAAGCACGGGCAATCAAATGAGCCGTTCACAAACATGGTCTCAATACAAAAGTGCCCATGCTATAAAAAACTTGGTTGGTATCCCTCCAAGTGGGAGTATTTCTTTTTTGTCAGAAACTTTTGGAACCGTGCTACTGACAAGGAAATCACTCTTAATAGTGGTTTCCTTAATAATATTAAAAAGGGCAACATTATTCCAACTAAGAGGGAATTTATTTTGAAAGACCACTTCAGTGAAAGAGGTGCAAAGTTAATTGTTCCCCCATTTGTAAAAAATAAAAAACAGCTGTCAAAAAATGAAGTCTCTGAATCCAAAGAAATTGCTAATGTTCGTATACATGTAGAGCGAGTCATTAAATAAATCAAGCGATACAGAATATTACAGGCGTGTCCCCCCATTTCCTTTTTAAAATATATATAATAGTGTAGTAATCATTTGTGCCACAATGTCAAATTTATCAAAGGTTATAGCAAAATAATATTTCTTCTTTCTCTTTATCAAAACAGTATACTTTTTAATTACCTTACTTATTGTATATTTTAATACAAAATTTAATTTTTCATGCTTCTCTGAATTTTTTAAATATTTTTTAAACTATTAATTTATTATTTAAAAGTATTAATTATTAAGCTGTAGTGACAACGTTTTTAGAGTATTTTAATATTTAATTTAGCTTAAAACAATTATTTTATTATTTAGTCATTCGTTTTAGATTTTCAATTTTTAATTTAACACATTCCTAATTTTTTGTACTGCTAAACTTAAAGACCGTTGCTTTTAATATTTACACACCGGCATTTTTTCGTAACAGTTATGTAATTTAAACAGTTATTTTATTTGTTTCATTATGCAATCAGTTGTTTTAAAGCTTTCAGACTTTTATTTCTCATTTTCTTATATTATTTAGCCATGCCGTTCATTGTTTTCAATCCCATACAGGCGTTTTTAGTTTCAGCAATTTTTATTCTCCACGCAGCAATATCTGCCACGATGTTTTTCAAATCACCATCTTCCTGGCTTTCCCCCATTGTTCTTCTCCATGCTCTCAACACAAGGAGCACTCTTCTGACATCACGCGCAGTTTGTTTTATCTGCCGATTTCATTCGTGGACGACAATTTTGTCGTATGGCGGTTATCTTGGCATGTTTCGTTCCTCACGAAGCATTGAATAAATGTGCAAATGCACGAATGAATTCAAAGAAATTCAAGAGTTCTGTCAACTGAAGATAAATAAACTTTTACATCCAAGTCAAACCAGGTGGCTATCTCTGTCAAAAGTGGTACACAGGCTGCTGGATAATTTTTCGGCCATAAAATTGTATTTTAGTAAAGCTGCTACATACAATACAATCCATTCTCCTGCGAATATTTACAACATACTGGAAAACCTATGCATAAAATTATATTTCGAATTTTTACAATCTGTTTTACCAAATTTTTTATATGAACTGATATCACTGAGAATTTTCTCTTTTTATAACTTTGATAAATATATATTTTAATCTCAGGGAGTAACATCTCTGATGCCCCTACGCAAGAGATTGAAACTGATAACTCAGTTATTGTGAGAACAAATGAATGTTCAACAATGACAGAGTTAACAATAAATGACATCCAACAGCTTGAAGAACATATTGAAGGATATAAATCACTTACGAATGTCCTTCAGAAGTCTGCCAGGCAAAAAATATGTTTTCAAAAATATTAAATAACACAAACATGTTTGAGTTTTATACGAAGTTGCCAAATTTAGCATTTTTTACAGGCCTGTTATCATATCTTTTAAACAGTTGGAGTCCTGAAACAAAAACAGCATTAAATCCAGCTAACAGCTGTTGCTTGTTTTCATGAAGCTAAGATTAGGCCTGTTTAATGAAGACTGTGCTTACTGTCGTTTTGCTATTGGGGCAGGCACCAATAGCACAACATACTATTTCGAGAATGGCTTGCTCGAATGGCATTTGTGTTGTCTATTTTCCTTACACAACCTTCCAGAAACACAACTCAGAAGTCCCTACCAAAATGATTCCAAGATGCACATATTGAAAATGTAACCTGCATTATTGATTGCTTGGAAATCTTCATTGACAGGCCTTTTAATCTAGACGCTAGGGCACAAACATATTCAAATTACAAGCATCATACCACTATTAAATTTTTGATTGCTTGTACACCATCCAGAGAAATTTCTTTTATCTCAAAAACATATGATGGCCACCTTACAGATGAAGATATCACTAAACAAAACTCTTTAGACACCATTAAAGAAAATGATTTAATCCTCGCTTATCAGGATTTCAGAATTGGTAGCACAAAGAAATGCCAATGTCATCCTTCCATCTTTCATAAGAGGAAAGAAGCAATTACCAGCAACAGATATAATGAAATCAAGAAAGATATCAGGTGTACGTATACAGATTGAATGATGCATAGGGCAAATAAAGTCCTATGACATCATGCAGCACCAATGGCCTGTAACATATCTTAATGATAAATGGATGGTATGTAATAACAAGGAACTGACTGCAGATAATATTTTAACGGTTATTGCAGCATTGTGTAACATTTCTTGTAATAATATTATAAAAATATTATATATTTTTCTTTATATGCTGCTATAAATTCCTGTTTCTGTTACTTGTAACCAAAAATGTATTTTGGCTTTATTGGCAAATAATTGCTGTTTACTGTGAAAGCAAATATCATTCCTAAATTCATATCCATTACAACAATCAGCTTTTAAACTGCAATTCCTTAAATATATTTTCAGAGGTGCTAAGTATTTGTCCATTACGGATAAGCAACAAAAATTATGGCGTTACAGGCATTGGTTAAAAATTACGGTGAATGTGTGTCCTCAAAAATATTGAATAACACAAATATGTTTGAGTTTTATACGAAGTTGAGAAATTTAGCATTTTTTACAGGCCTATTATCATATCTTTTAAACAGTTGGAGCCCTCAAACAAAAACAGCATTAGATCCAGCTGAATAGCTGTTGCGTGTTTGATTGTAGACTGATTTATAATTATAAAATCTAACTTTCATGTTGTCAATAATTTAGAAATTAAAAGTGACAATAAAGGCAAATTGTTCAAAGTTAGACCTTTATGCAATGCAGTTAAAAAATGATGCAATGAATTGAAGGTTGAAAGAAATGTTTGTATTGATGAGCATATTGTACAATTCACGGGAAAATTGGGTATCAAACAATATGTCAAGGGTACACCTTTTCCATGGGGAATTAAAATATTTCTATTGTGTGGTGAAAGTGGCATGTTTTATGATTTCCTTATATATCAGGGTTCTTCTACGGAAGTACAAAAAGATCTGTTGGATAAATTCAGATTATGACCATGAATTGTCTTGCATCTAAACAGATACATGATGGATATTTCTTGTACTTTGATAATTATTTATCTTCCTACAACTTGTTTGAAGTGTTAATGGAGAGATAGAAATGAAGGAGTATTAAATCTATTTATTTTAATGGTTCCAGCTACACATATAAGTGACAAAGAAATCGCAAAAAAGGGAGGGGACATTGCGATGAGCTAGTAAGCGGTAATGGAAAATTTGTTATAGTGAAATGGTATGACAATAAACCTGTTGTTTTATCATCTAACTTTATTGGCGTAGGAAATAAAGATTCAGTTGAAAGGTAGGACAAAAAAGAAAAGAAGCATATACAGATTGAATAACCGGAAGTAGTAACGTTGTACAACAAATCTATGGGTGGGGTAGATAAATTAGATCAACTGGTAAGTTGCTATCGAATTCACAGCATTTGGGTGTAATATCAGTTCTTTATGCATGCTATAATCATTTATTTGTTTGTAATTTGATTCTCATCATATTCAAGCATCAAATGAAGACAACTCAGCAGCTGTTTATAGTTTATTTACAGAAAATGATGCAATTTTTGATTGTGATAGGAAAAACCTGATGTAATTACATTCTGTTTAAGCAGAAAATGTTTCAGCAGATGTGTGCAGGGTGGTGATGTTGGTGATGTGCACATCACCAACATTTAAATTCAAACCTTTAATTAAATCAAATTAAAGTAAACAACGAATGCAAATAATAATCTAGTGCTCAATTGCACATTTTAAGATAATTGATTACAATAGCTCCCCATAATTAAGGTTTTTTTTCATGATATTTAAGTCACTATTTACCCTGTGCGCAGACTCAACAAGAAGAGGCAAAGCGCACAGGTGGCGAGGTTTTTGAGAGCAAGGAGAGGAAAGACATTCTGATTCCGGTCGTGATGAAAAGAGGTTGATGTTCTGATGCCTGCATGAACGGGTGATTGCTGTCGTTCGGCCCACACGATGTTTAGCGCTAAGTTCATTCTTTTCTTTACTTTCTTTAACTTTCTGCATGCTCTAGCCTTTCACTTCAATTAATGGAGAACTAAATATTTGAAATTAAATTCATTCTGTCAAGCATTATCCTTGCTTAATTAAATTAAAATTATACCTTTTCTTATTTAAAAATGAAAAACCAGCAGCTCCGAATTAATAGTGTAATTTTACAATAATTTCTAGAAATGATTCGATGGTATACCATATAATTTTAATTTAATTTTCTACTTGATTTATATAGATGATATCCTAGAAAGCGATTATATGTTTAAAGTATATTTTTTTTACAATAGTAATTACTAAGAAATCGTGTTAGAAGGATCTTTTCCTGCAATCATTTTTGAAGATCCATCTGTAACCTATAAATATAAATCAAAATAAATATGTTTACTTAACTTAATGGATTGTGTTTTGAAAACCTGCAGTGCATCTCATTACTCTTAAAGTGTGGATATATTTTTTCCCTTTAGGTAAATATAGGCAATTATCTGAAGAGTTAACTTTGATAACGTTCTATTAAAAAAGGAACGTTTCATTCGTTTCAACTAACCATGTGGTGATTATTATAGAAAAAGAAAAAGAGAAAAGCAGAAAGTCTTAAAGAAAGTTCAAGAAATATAGACAATTTTTAAACTGGTCGATTCTAATACTAAATTTGATAGCAGTTATTGTGAAAACAAATTGTGATTTGTTTGCACAATAATGTCAAGGCTATAATGTTCAAGACCAAATAGTTGTAGATGTTAAAAATATGCCTATGCCTGAACAAATTCGAAGAAAAACTGAACCAGTCAATTCAAATTATACATCCAGTTGCTATTCTCACGAAAACAAATCACAAGAACAAGACTATAATAAAAATATGCCTACACATGAACCAACTCAAATTGTGATTCTTTAAAAAAAAATTCACAAACTCAAGACAATAATTATCAAGATGAGACAGATTCAGATATTAAATATGCATTTTCACCTGAGAAAATTCCAACAAAATCTGAAGTTCTTCCAGTACCCATTGACTCATCTGATAAAGGAGATTTACCTGAAGTTCTCAGTACTGAACAAAATGTAAAGTTATTAAGACTTGGTCCCTATCAATCAAAGGGGCTTTCCCTAAAGATTTAGCTGGCCATAATAAAAATAGAGGTTCAATGAAAAGTATTACCATAAGTATAATGGACACTTAAAAATTAAAAGAAAATATTTGTGAAAAATTATGATGCCCGCCACATAATGAACAGTCTTGGAAAATTTAAAGACTTTTACATTGATATCATCGCTAGTACGCTTGAAAAGTACATTACATTCAAGATAATGAAACTCGGGTCTCCTGTGCAGCTTGTTTAATTGGATTCATTGCAGTTTATGCCGGCTTCCTTGGAGAAGTTCATAAACAACCTTGAACCAAGGCAATTTAACATTCTAAAAGAAATTCCCAGAAAATACAATTTAGAGTTGTTACGAAGAAAGGGGGTATATGCTTACGACCAGGTCAAGTCATTTCAAAATTTCGATGAAAAACAACTCCCCCTGCCTCAAGCATTTTTTAATCAATTAACACAAGAGTGCATTACTGCAGAAGATTATGCACATGCACTAATGTATGGAAAACATTCCAGCTCATGACACTCGAGGAGTACCACAATTTGTATGTGAAAACAGGTGTTCTTCTTTTGGCGGACATTTTTCAAAACTTTTGGAAACTATGCCTACAATATTACTCCATACATGCCTGTCATGTAGCTCTGGGACTTTCCTAGGAAGCGTGCTTCAAAATGAGGGATGTCAAACTTGAATTATTAACAGACATAAACCTGTTGATGTTTATTGAAGACAGTGTTAGAGAAGGTGTTTTGCAAATCTCACATCATTTTGCTATGGCAAATATCTCCTCTACACCAGGATTTAACAAAGATGAGGATCCAAGCTACATAATGTATTGGGACACGAATAATTTGTACGTCTGGAGTATGAGTGAATACCTATCTTTTGGCAGATTTGAATAGGTGGATGCCACCCAGTTTAATGCAGACACCATCTTAGCTCTAGATGATGAGGCGCATGTAGGCTACATCTTTGAAGTCTAGTTAAAATATCCCTCTACACTGCACACACTTCACAATGACTACCCATTAGCCGCACAAAGAATGACAGTTACAGAAGATAGACGTTTACAAACATTATAATATAGATGATACAAACATTATAATATAGATGATTTCACCTTACGCAAAATCATTATTAAAAGATAAAAAATTCAAAGGAACCCCTATGTTAATTACCAGTGTCGAAGACAAATTTAATTAGACACTTCATTATAGAAACTTAAAACTTTAATTAAAGCTGAGGTTAATTTTGACAAAAATCCATAAAGTGCCTAAATATATCAAGCACCCTGGTTGAACTTATGCTGATTGATTTTACTGACCAGGCGTCTGCGTGCGCAAAGACATTTCAATAGCATGATCTGCGCAAAGAACTTCTGCATACGAGGTTTTTCCCCGTGCGACTGCGAAAGCAAACAAAATGGTGTGTTAACTTACATTTACGAGCCTGCATTATATATCAGTGTTTAATTAAAAATAGTTTTTTATATTTGCATTACATAAATGTATTTCTAAAGAAAGTTTGTAATTCTTGTTCAATTATCTTAAAATATATATAGATATTATCTAAATTCTCCTCGCCCTTCAGAATTGAAGTGTTTCTATTTTTAGCACTACAAGTATATTCTCTCTATATATATGTATTTACACATAGTACTATAATGAATATTTGATGTCTCAGTTTTGCCACATTAAGAAAATTTCTGTTAATTCTGAATACTTATATATATCATATACAAAGCCGTAAAGAAATGTTTTAATGTTGGATTGAATTTGTATACATAAAATAATGAGTTCCAATGTTGTTTGTCAAACAAACGATGAACTTTGTGATTATTCCAATAATCATCTAAAAATGAAAGCTGATTAAAATTAATGATTTTTTTTTTAAAAATCATTCGATTTTAATCAGGCTGAGTAAAATCAAACAGCCCTGTTGCCCCTTGTTTTGAGTTTATATATTAATTATGGAGTATAAATGCCAGTTTGCCGATTAACTACTCCATTTGCAATAAAATATGTTTCTGATTGCAAAATTCATAAGGATGTAAATAATATAATGTTTCCATGTAATATAAATAAGTGCAGTAGAAAATTTTCAAATTATAATTCTTTCAAAAACCATGTATTTCTTTATCATTCACATTTGAAAAGGTCGAATTTATCTTCCGATTTGAATCTTGTGTGCCCACAGTTATCGTGCAATAAATAACAGATTCGATAATAGAGTTAGTTTAATTAAACATATTAAAATTCATATGAATTCAAGTGAAAAATGGCATGTGCCTTTATAAATTGTGGTAAAATGTATGATAAAAAAAGTTCATTTAGTAGCTATTTGGCAAGGTACCATTCAAACCAAAATAACAGCTTAATATCTGATGATGTTCAAAATAAACCCGCTGAAAATACAGATTCATGTAAAATTGATGAAACTAACTGCCAAAAGATCGACAATCAAATAGATGTGTATGAAACACATTTAGCACTATTTTATTTAAAATTACAATACAAATATTTATTGCCATCTTCAGTTATTCAATATATTTGTGAAGAATTCGAGGAAATGTTAAAGATAACATCTTGCTCATCATAAAATTTTATTAAAAATAAATTAAACACTTCAGAAATAAATGAAAACTTTATTGAAACCATTTTAGAAAATATAACAGATGTAAATCCCTTTAAAAGCTGCAATTTAAAATTGAATGCTGATTATTTACGCAACTTATTTTAAACAAAATTTTAATTATGTGTCCTCATTAGAAGTATATTTAGGTAAAAATCGACTTTGTCAAGATTGAAACTATCAGTATATTCCAATTAAACAGACAATATAATCCTTATTTAAACACGAATCAGTATATTTTCAGCATGAAAAATCTTTAGAATTAATTCATAGAAATAAAGCTGTTTATGAAGATATATGAAAATTTATAATCAAATTCAGGATCCACTTGTTCAACATGTATCAAAACTTGTCAAATTTAAAGTTATGTTGAAGAATTTTTTTTACTTCTAAAATTTAATTAAAAAAAAAAAAAAAAAAAAAAAAAAAAAAACAAGTCCTGTCCTGTGATTTCTATATGCATGTGAAAAATATTAGACTTTCTTTAATCCTTTCAAGACAATTTTTTTATTAAACTGTATAGCCTAATTAATGAAAAGACATTCATATTATATACCTTTTTAATTTTGCAACCTTGAGAACCGGATTTTCCAGGACTATTTTATGCTCCAATCACATTTTCCATTTATCTTGATTGTTGTGACGTATGGGGGAAAGTCAGATAACTGTGGACATTTCAATTCCTAAGAAATTCAAAGTGCTGCATAAATAAAGAGTTGTTGTAAATGAAAGCTCTCTAGAGTCGAAACATTTACAGTTTAATAGCGATATGGGTGCCGAGTAAGTTAGTCGTGAGTGAGTGTTTTGTTTTCGTCAATAAATTTTCGACAAAACGAGACAGAATGCATCATATGCGAAGAAACATTTGAAGAAGACTGGATTCAGTGCCAGGAATGCAAAGACTGGGCCCATGAAGATCATCGATTTTTTATTATAATTGCGATGCTTGTAAGGCCAAAAAACGGTTGGGAAACCATTGATTAATATGTCCGTTTCTTGTGACACCAAACTATTTTCAGTATATTTCGATAAATAATTCGATATTATTAGCAATGTTTAATTAAAATTGTTAAACAGGTTCGTAATTTTATTTCAAGTATAAAATGGAGACAGAAATTTCATTCATTTTTTATTTGCAATTTATCCAAGTGTCCGGACTACCCAATCTTCCCCTATACTTTAGCAGTAACTTTAAAAAAAATACTAGTTAGATATATGTCACGTTTTACTTGAAAGGGTTAAGTGCAAATAGTGATAAATTTGTTTTAATATACAGATACTATTAAAGATAAATGTTTTAATAGTGTGTCGTCGTTTTTTTAGGTGTATTTTCCACATTAACACGAGCAAAAACTCCAAAGCTGGAAAAATCAGGAAATGTATTGTTAACCCTAATGTTGTAAACTTTATCAGAGTTTTGTCTGATTTTGAATGGTGTACGTAATTAAGATAATTTGTAAAGATAAAAAAAGATATAATAAATTTTTAATGATATTTTGCAATTAAAAATGTATTTGATCATGAAAGTTTTCCATTCATAGATGGAAATCCGTCTTAGCATTTTTCTTCAAGACTGAATAGGACAGAAAAAAAATAAGGCATAGCATACAAAAGTGCTAATTGTTTTTTATGTATATTTTCAACATTAACCCGAGCAAAGGCTCCAAAGCTGGAAAAATCAGGAAATATATTGTTAACCCTAATGTCATAAACTTTATCAGAATTTTGCCTGATTTTGAATGATGTAGTTAAATAAGATAATTTGTGAAGATAAAAAAAAGATAATAAATTTGTAATGATATTTTGCAATTAAAAATGTATTTGATCACGAAAGTTTTCCATTCATATATGGAAATCCGTCTTAGCATTTTTCTGCAAGACTGAATAGGACAGAAAAAAAAATAAGGCATGGCATACAACAGTGTTAATTCATTTTCACAAAATTTGCCTATGTAAAATTTTTACACTGCATAGTTGCTTTCTGGCACTGTTTTTTATATATTACAGTACATTAAGATTTTGTTTACTATTGTTATCAATTGATCACTAAAGAAAAACTGCAATTCATTACTCCAAGATATTTTCAAATGCTCAAAAGAATATTATGTCTGGCTACAGCATCTCATAAGTTAAAAGAATAAACTTGTAAAATTGCAAAGAAAATAAAACAAAATAGTTAATTTGGTCACGTCGTGTTTTATCATTTGCTTACTGCATTGATACATAATCTACATTATAATCCAATTAATAATTGAGAAAAATGTTTAAAATTAAGATACGTAATTAAAAATAAAATCATTTTTATTTATTCTACTTGTAGTTGAAAGTGATATGAAATTTCCTGTGTTATCTTTATAATTCCAAAACCTTATAGGCCCCACCAGTGGCTGAGAGGTTGTGCTCTCGAAGCTGGTAGACGGGAGGTGCTGGGTTCGATCCCAATCGCGCCCGTCGGCCTAATCGTTCGGAGTTTTCGTGGTTTTCTTCGAGCCGTGGATTTATCCATGCGTAAATACGGGTTAGGTTCCCTTAGAAAGACCCCCACGAAGGGCACTCCCCCCGGGCCTATATCCCTAGTGTAGATAATTGGCCGTCAATAATCAACCCAACCCAAAACCTTATAGTCAAATTTTGTTGGCAACTTGTTCATGTTAAAAAATCATGTTTTGCATAAGTAAGGACGAAAAAAATTCCGATTTTGAGAAAAATACAAAAATGTCAGCTTTAGTTGTCAATAGTTTAAAGCAAGATATATCATAACATCTTACGAATCATTTCCACCACTTTTAATTTTTATATAACCTAAAATAATACTCTTAAAAAAAAAATTTGAAGTTGACTTCTGGTTGTCAGAAGCAGATGACTTGTTTAAAATGAATACTCGTAACTTCCCTTCTACATAAGTTATAAAGAAAATGAAAAATTTCGAAAGAAGAAACATGGAGCTTGTAATTGGTATTAAAATCGCAAAATCAATATTTTGGCCATTTTAATAGGTGATCAGGCACCTTAAATATCTTATAAAGAATTATATCAGTTAGATCCTGTTTGTATAATTTTCAATATTAATACAAGTATTTTAATGTTTTGCTGTTATAGAATTGTGTATTTAAGTATTCACTTATAATATATTTCATTTTTATTTTAGAATATTGATATTTCAATGCATTCAGAAAATGTTAGCTTGTAAATATAGAGTGTTCCTCCTTAACATGGTCCTAAGAATTGTTTTGCAAAATCGTTTCAAATTAAATAAATAATTATTCTAGATACTGTTTGAGTAAAAAAATATCTTTTTGAAAAAGTTATGATAATTAAGTTTTTAACAGCCCCCCCCCAGGTCCTATAAGTTATATTTAGTGAAATGGAGCTGGTGCTCAAACATCAAAAATAATTTTTTTTTTTAAATATTTTCTATGACCAAAACTCACTCAGTTATGAGAGTTTGAAATTTGGAAATTTTTTGCTTTCAACACTGAGCTGTAACTGGTGTGCAGTTAGATCGAAAACATACATTAGTTTGGTATGCTGAATCCAAAAATTTTTCAAATTTCAAACTCTCATAACTGAGTGAGTTTTGGTCATAGAAAAATGTTTTTTTTTTTTCCATCTTGGATGTCTAGGCACCAGCTTACTTATAAAACCCAGAGGCCATATAAAAGTTAAATTTCAAAATTGCATTTTTGACACAATGAAAACTGTATGTCTAAGACTAACAGTTCAGAAATTAGCCATTGGACTGTTAAATAGGGGCACACTGTATATATGTTACTGTTTCTTAAATATAATTTATATTGTGCTTCATTATTGAAATATATTAAATATCTAATAAAGAATTACATCAATTAAATCCTGTTTGTGTAATTTTGAATATTAATCCAAGTATTTAATATTTTGCTTTTATAGAGTTGTGTATTTTAACATTTATACTTATGATTTGTTTCACTGATAAGAATTGTTTCAGAATATTGGTATTTCATTGCATTCAGAAAATGTTAATGCATAAATATATAGATTACTATTCCTTGAATTAATTTATATTGTTCATCATTACTTGAAATATATTAAATACCTAATTTTAAAAAAAAAAATACTTCAATTAAATCCTGTTTGTATAATTTTGAATAGAATATTAATTCAAGTCTTTTAATGTTTTGCTTTTATAGAGCTGTATATTTAATTATTTACTTACAATATGTTTCATTGATGTAAATTCAAAATTTTGGTATTTCAGCATTTAGAAAATATTAGTACTTAAATATTGTAATTTATATTGTGCATTAAATATTTAATAAACATTTATATCAATTAGATTCTGTTTTGTAAAATTTTGGACACAGTGTATACAAATAGTTATTCACACTACAAGATCAGATAATAAGCATTGTGTAATTCGTATACAATGTACACAAGCCATTTTATGCCATAGTATATTAACTGAATTTTGATATATTTATTATTCCCAGTAGTATGTGAATTAAGATTCCCCTTTCATATCGAGTACCTTGCTCCTGGTAACTGATTTTTACCCCCCCCCCTTTTTTTTTTCTTAGCTGTAATATTTATCACTTCATTCAATTGGATAGATGATTTTTTATGTTTGATAACTGATTTTATATATTTAAATTTTTCCTTTCTTTAGACATTATTTCAATTGCATGAAAATTTTCACATTTTGCTATAATTCAAATATGTAGTACTTTTCTTAAAAATTCATTCAAAGGATAAATTTCAATACATATTTCATTGTTTTAGAGTATGAATTCCAGACAGCTTTTACTGTAACCACAATCCTCTGAACTGGGAAGTGTTGGGCAATTCATAAAAGCTCCATTAATTTTCGCCTTAATAAAGTAAAGTTGCACACTTAACTTGAGAATATTGTCATGTTGGACTCTTCGGAATTCTGAATTTTCAAGGAAAATTTCCTTAGTTCCATACAATAAACTGCTTAAGAATTTTTTTTTTAATACAAATAACAAAATAACCACAATTTTTAAAATTTAATGATTTATGAATATAATTGACCATGATGTAACACATCCCATGTTTATACCATTCAGAAAGAAATCTGAAATCATGTTTGCTGGAAAGCCGTTCAGAGTAACTTAAGGAAAACAAACTTACTAATTGGTTAGGAGATAGAAATCAACCAGCCAATTGGTGAGTTCACTTTTATTCACTGAGTTACTCAAGTTCCAGTTTTCTGAACATACTTTTAAATTTGATATAGGAAAATTGCATCTGATATCATTATTTTGCCAAACATAAGTAAAAAGCATTAAAGGGTTATTTCTACATTCGCTTCAATCCATATCTTTAATCACAATTCAACTGCATAAGGTTTATTTTTTATTACCAAGAAGATATTGCTATAATTTATCATTTAAATAGAAAAATTCAACTTTTAAATTTGTGAATTTGCCAAAATAAAAAAATGTGAAATCACAATTCTACATTTTTATTTGGTCCCTCATATTTGAGGCATTCAGAACTGAAGTGGATCTGAAGTTCACTCTTGAGCTAAATTCATGTTATTGTTATTCTTGAGTGCTTAAGTTGTACCTTTGCAGCACGTATTTGGATAAGGTCCATTATTGTAATGGTTCCCCAGTTGCGATGGCACATAGAGAAACAAGGTTCCGAGAAACTTCAACTCGATACATCTCGAAAGTGTGAAAAATGGACTTGATCCAATTCAGCTCTGAACGCCTCATTTATACTCACTTCCTCTTTTGTTTTCTTTCTGAATAACGAACTTTACACGCTCAAACAGCTCAAAACATTTTGCATTTTTACTACCAGCATTTTCTGTGTAACATACTTTTATTTGTACAACAATGTTGTCTGAAAATCAGAAGCAATTTACTGGATTTATTGTAATGTATTCATTTCATCAAAAAAGGAAAACAATAATTTATTATATAATTATTGTTCTTGATTCAATAATATAAGCAGAGTTACCAACTGCTCTGGATCTGGTCACCAGCATTTCTGAAAAATAAATTTTTTACCTCTTTAATTCCTAAAAGACACTGATTAAATAAAGAAACAATTTCTATTGAAAAATAATGGTGACCAGTATCCAGAGCAGTTGGCAACTCTGTATAAGAATAAAAATAAAATCTGATGTAAATATTACGGCAGATTTTCCGGCATTGCACTGTGCAGTGTAAATTTAACGTAGACTGTACCACAAAAGCTACTGCGGTTAAGTTCAGTATTTTTTATGGAAATTCTGCAGGTAAAATCTCAAATTCCTTAGTATTTTTTATAGAGGCTTTGCTGCTATAATGACATAATTCTTTCTGTTCTTTTACGGAGAATTTGCTGTTAAAATTACAGCATGCATTGTGGTAATTTGTATGAAAATATGGCTGTTAAAATTACAGCATTTATTACCTTGCGGATATGCCCATGTCATTGTCACGTCAAAAGATGAATGTTTTTAAGACATTTACGTCTATCGCAGAAAAAATGCAGTGGAACATTTTCTAAAGGTTATTTTTGAAGAAGAAAATATTGCTCAAAAGTTGTCTGAAATCATACCGATGTGGTTAACACCGAGACAAGAATTAACTTTCAAATATCAACAGTATGTTCAATTTGTAAAAAAGGTTTGGGGAATCCAGGTATCGAGACCACAACCTTCAGGACAGATCAGATCATACAGAGGTGCGGCTCCTGCAGGCTGTAATATAAAATTTCGACAAAACAAAACCATTCGCGTTATATTTCACAACTTGATGAATTATGACGGGCATCATCTTATGACTGAGCTGGGAATATTTACAAATAGAAACATTTCAGTCATTGCTGCAACTCTAGAAACACTAGTGCTTTTGGATTCATTTAAATTTTTGCCAACATCATTAGACAAATTGGCGAAAAACTTGGAAAAAGATAATATTTTTTTTCACTGAAACATCATTATCCGACATAAGCAGACTTAAAAATACTTACACGTAAAGGCACTTAACCTTATGACTACTGCACACTTATCAGAAGTTTGATGAAAAAAAGCTGAACCAATCCAAGAAGATTTTAAACATGCTCAGAATGTGCGGGAACATTTTAAATTAAAACGTTGGGAGATTATCATAACCTGTTTGTGAAAAAGGATGTCTTGCTTCTCGCAGACGTGTTTCAAAGTTTTAGAAAATTGTGTTTAGATTATTATGAAATAGATCCTGTACATTTACAAACTTTGCAAGGTGTCTCATGGTAAGCATATTTGAAAATGTGTGACATGCAATTAGAGCTAGGGACCGATTTTGATATGCATCTGTTTGCTGAAAATGGGATACGAGGGGTGGGGTTGGGGGGGTAGCACAGATTTCGCACAGACTGGCCACTGAGGTGCCTGACATAGTTATATAATGTACTTAGAAGCTAACAACCTGTACAGTTGGTCTATGTCGCAGTACTTTCCATATGGCGGTTTTGAATTGGTGGATGTCACACAAATCACAATGAATCATTCATTCCTAATTTAAAGGATGAAGCGATCATTGGATATTTTTTTTAATAAGATCTTGATTATCTGCATGAATTACACACTCTACATAATGGATATTCTATTGCTCCTGAAAGGGTCACTTTTTAAGATTCAATGTTGTCTTCTTATGCCAGAAGCCTTCTAAAAAATAGAAAATTTAAAGGAACACTAAAACTTATACCTAATTTAGATCTCACCAAAACTACATAACTCATTACAGAAATCTAAAACTATACTTGGATCTCGGTCTTAAACTCACAAAAGTTCATAAAGCATTAAAATTTAATCAAGCTCCCTTGTTAAAAACATATATACATTTTAATACAGAAAAGCGAAAAGAAGCAACCTCTGTATTTAAAAAAGATTTCTTTAAACTTCTAAATAACTGCATTTAGGGCAAATGCATTCAAAATTGGCAAAAAAGGTAAAATTTTGAACTGTGTAAAGATCGTGCGGAAAAATTAGTGGCATCCCCTAATTTCAAATATTTTAAGCAATTTTCAAACAATTTGGTGGCCGTGGAAAGATTAAAAAAACACAATCCTGATGAACAGACCTATTTATGTAAGATTTGCTATTTTAGAATTGTCTAAAATTGTTATGTATAACTTTCATTACAATTTCATGAATAAAATGTATAATAATGACGTAACGCCCCTGTTTAATGATACAGACATGTTCTGTTATTATATGAAACACCTAATATTTATCCAGATCTAAATCTTCATGCTACACAATTCAACTTCTCTGATTATCATCAAAACCATCCGCTTTTCTCTGAAGATAACAAGAAGGTTTCAGGCAAATTTGAAGATTATTTAAATGGTAAAATCGCCTTTCAGTTTGTTGGTCTGTAAGCGAAAATGTATAGTTTAAAATCGGAGAAGACTGAAAAAAAAAAAAAAAACATGCAGAAGGAATAGGTTCATGGTTTGTACAGAAGAAATTGAATCATGAGGATTATTTATCCTGTTTAACAAATGAATCTGAAAGTTTTGAAGAACAGATTAGAATTGGTCAGCAGGCTCATCATCTGTATACTGTAAAACAATATTAAAAAGTTTTGTCATCATTGGACGATAAACGCTATTTGATAGAATTTGGGATTAGAAGCTATGCATATAGCCATTATAAAATTCGAAATGGCTGATAATTCATTTTTTTTATTGCATTCTGTAAACTTACTGAAAAATTCTATCCCTACACTGCAGATAGGGTGTAGTAATAAAACAGGTTTCCTTTATCTTTAACAGATGTCTACCCTGTGGATTTCTCTGAATGTCACTGGGTCAAATGATAGAGAAGGGATTAGGAACAAGCGAACAAGCACAATGGAAGAAGGGGTAGAGGTGTCATTGATGGACAGACGGGGGCACTAAGAAAGCAGTAATCAAATGCATAGGATTATATGTATACTAGTTCGTAACAATTCTGACAAAAATGAAAGAAAGAAAGTTACTTCAAGGATCTGAAGTCAGTCAGAAAGTAAGGAAAATGAAAAAATGGAATTAGTTACTTCAAATTAAATGAAGTCAAGAGAAAATAAGTTCGAATAAATTAAAAATTTTAACGATTTTCTGCCATTGAAAATTTTGGGACTTTATGTTTAGTTCGAATAAAGCAAAGATTCGATTTATCAGATTTCGAATTAACGAGAGCCGACTGTATAATATTGTACAACATGGCTTAAATTAATTTTGAAAAACATGGTTGTATACATTACATTATTACAGTTGAGGAATGCTAATTCTTTTCTATTTTTTGCACCACCCAATGCAGGATGCAATTGCTTCACTTCTTACATATGAAGTAACACACTACTTGTCCTTCCATTTTAATATACATATTTTGTAATGTTTTAATGCACATATTTTGTATTAATGTATTGATACTTATTGTAATGTTTAACATTAATTATATATAATTAATGTATTGATACTTGCAGTCTTTTCTTTAATGAGCTTAGAGGCATTTGGACCAAGAGCAGCTAGTCCAATGTCTACACAACATAGTCCAGTCAGCACATCAAGATGTTCTTCAGCAAGGCAAGTTGATGATGATCATTTAGATGGAGGCAAGAATTCTACAATTCAACAACCAGTAAATTTTGAAGAGAAAAAGAACGAAGAACTAGAAAGACAAAAAAGAGTAAGTCTTACTCTATTATTGGATGGTTGATTATAATTAATCATTTGCAGGGGTAGTACTAACCCTAGATGATATTTCAGGACATATTTTTTTCTATAATTCAGGACAATTTCAGGACACATTTTGCTTGGTATGCTAACGAAAAAAACCCTTAACTCCCTCTTCAATACATTTTATTATCATATAGTACAATATATACACAATTTTTTTGTTTAAAAAGTATAGGTACATTTAAAAGAAAAGTAATTTTACCAGAACCTTTTGAACAAACTGCTAAAAAATTGCAATTTTTGCATTGCTGAAAGACAAAAATAGATTTTTCTTCGCTGATCAACGAAAATTGCAAAATATTTTCTTTTTTATAACTTATTGGTAAAAATTGCGATTTTTAGTGACTGATATTCAACCATGGACGATGAGTTAGTTTTATTGCATGGACAGAATCAAATGTTTTAAATAAGAATTTATATACTATAAATAAAGTACAGGTTATTTGTGTGTGAATTGTAGGCGACAAAGAGTTGGGTGATACCCCTGTGTGAGAAGATAATACAACCTACATAGTTTGGGGGTGCCTATAGCCATCACATGCGAAAAAAAAACCCCAAAACAATGCATTATTTTTTTATCTAGATTTCCCTATATATTTGTAAGTAAAAAAATTCTTTATTATTTTTTTAACGTAAATTCTGAAACACATCGCGCTTTCAACCTAACTGTTCGGAGTTTTCTTGAAAATACTAAGTTGATCAAAAAAAATAATTCCCTCTCTACTCTAAGATCACATTTCGATCAAATTAAGCAAAAAAAAAAATAACCCCCCCCCCCCCCCCCCCCCCTGCTACAGCACACTCTTACGACTCATCCTACATTTCAAGTTGCTATTTTAGCATCGTACTGTAACATGTTCTCTGCACCCTGTTTATTGCTACTGAGGCAAAACTCCCCTTTCTATACCACTCATGAAATAAAACTTCATTATTTTAAGATTTTGATGTGAATTATTAGGTACAGTAGAACCTCGTTTAAATGGAACTCTCCATAAACCCATGTAGGTTTCCTGACCTTTTTTTCAGTGGTTGTTTTTTTTTTTACTTTACTTTCACGTTTCTTGTGTATGTAAGCGGTCCTTTCAGAGCTACGAATACAGATAAATAATTTGGTTCCCTTTTTTAGAATTCCTTTCAAAATAGCTTCAACTTCTGCAAGCTCCGATCTCAGTATAAGTGTACTCTTTCCCTACCCCCTTGCCCTGTATACTCATCCCTGTTCTAAACAAAATAAGCTCCATTTCGAAATTTGTAAAGCTGTACTGCCGAGTGCCGCAATATTCAAATGTTATTGCACCCTCTCATTGTAAGCAAGTGCAAAAAACACTTCAACAAAAACCCTTTCTGTCACCTTTTCACGAACAGAAATTTTCACAGCTGCAGAATTTCAAAAGGGGGAGGAGAAATCAATGTCATTTTTTTGCTTACTGTTCGTTTACACTTGGCACGTTTACCAAATAAAATAATTTGTTTCAAAATAAATTTATTTTCATGTATAATTTGAATTTAGGTATTTATTTAGCAGTTTAAATAGTCATAATAACAGTTCGATGACGATGATGTTACATATTAAACTAGATGATTGATAAATTCTCGATTATCCAAAAATTTCAATTATCTGATGTAGGTTCGATCCCAATTATGTCGGATAATCGAGGTTCTACTGTATATTTGTAAGGAGTTTCAGAAATTCTCATCATTATGCATTATAAATTATTTACTTGACCTTAACTTTTAATATTCAATCATTATTAATAATAATTTTCTAATTTTTAAAAAAAATTTTTTTACTTTATTGTAAACATTCATTATATATCGAGTGTATTATTAAATTCAAATAACTGTTTAATAATGTAATCAAAACAGTGACCAAAAAACTACAGAATTCTAAAATCAGCACAACCTCTGATTTTATGCTACGCAGATTTCTGCAGAACACATCCTGGATTGCTTAGGTCTTTCCAAAGAAGACATATGCTTCACCCCTTCTGGTTCTGGACTTCCTTAGGATTAACGGAATTTTTGGATCTTAAGTCAGACAGTTGGAGGATAAGCCACGACAACAACAACAACAAGGGAGTCTACTGCATTAACAACTAAATAAATTTTAAATTATGGAGATGCAGATTTTAGCCAAATTTTTTCCAGAATAGACTCCTGATTAAAAGTATTGCAGTATATTTTATACTTTACCAAAAAGGTGTATTTATTGTTTCTCTTTTTTTCTTAGATGGTTGGTTGTTTGTTTGGTTGTATAGGATTTTATGGCGCAAGGTCCCATTGGGGACAAGCTGCACCAAAGAAAGAACGAACTAAAAAAATCACAAATGTAACGCTAACAAAGGCTAAAAAAAAACAATTATCTGGATGGGGCTACCCATCCAGATATAGTCATACAGTGTATAAAACAAATATAAAGTCTTAAAAAAAGTAAAGTATAAAAAATACTACATTAAGAACCAGGTATAAACTAACAATGTTATATATAAAACATGATGGGTATATGAAAACTATATCTCAACATAAAAGCCAGTTTGTTTTAGAAAATGAAAGAGTGCCCCATGACGTGTTTCCCCAATGAGGTTTGTCAAGATTGGTGATGATGAATTAAAATAAATTCTGTACAAGTGCCGGAGACCTGGACAGTCAGTTAAAATATGATAAATAGTCAAGGTATCAAAATGACAGTGTGGACACATGGGTGCATCCTCCCGTACTAAGAGATGTTTATGGGTTATCCTTGAATGTCCAATTCTCAGACAAGTAAGAAGAACATCTGTTTTCTTTGGATAACTTGGAGGCCAGGTCATGATTATAGGTTTGATATGGTGCAGTTTATTATTGTGTTCTAAATCTTTCTTGCCATTTATTATGAATGAAATGTTTTATAAGGAGTTTAATGTCTGAGAATGGAATTTTATGATTTAATCGATTAAGAGCAAGTTTTGCCGCCTCATCTGCTTTTTCATTGCCAGGAATACCCATGTGTCCAGGTACCCAACAAAATAAAATATTATAACCATGTCTAGTCAATTTATAATAAAAATCCAGGATGTCTGAGACATAAGGATGCTTTTTAAAAGATTTGATTGCGTCAATAGAACTATTTGAGTAGTATATATGATAAAGGATGTTTTATGATGATGAGATATGTGCAACATGGCTCTCTCTATTGCAATCAACTCTGCCGTAAAGACCGAAATTGAAGGGTGAAGCCGATAACTGATACTAGTGTTATCAATAAAAAACCCACAACCATTCCCATTCTTGGAACCATCTGTATACATATCAGTATAGTTATTATATTTTGCACGATGTGCAGCAAATAATTTTTGGAAAACAGAAGAAGCCAAGTTGTATTTGTCATAACTTTTAAAAGGATGGAGAGAGGCAATTTTAGGAGGATATCAAGGACGGAGCACATGCAAAGGACATGGACTCACCTCGATATTATTCAACGGGCCATTATTGATACAATTTCTCATTCTGACTCCAAAAGATGGGATGCAAGATGGTCTATGCTGATAAAGAATATCATTGTCAGTATTTAAGAGATAGGTGTGAAGAGGATGACCAGGATGAGAAAGGATATGGTAATACAATTCTAATGAAAGTTTTTCACGAGTGTGGTGTAATGCTGGTTCATTACAGTCGACATATAGACTCAAGACCGGGGATGTACGAAATGCACCAGAGCAGAAACGGAGTGCACTATGGTGCACAGTGTCTAGTTTTATCAGATTTTTCTTAGATGGAACCTACCAAATCAGCAACTGCGCCACCTGCTGAAGGACCTGGAATCCCGAAAATACCAAAGCAGAAAAATCCCGAAGCAGTATTAGAAAATTCTGAGGTTAATAATTTTCTTTTTTTTTTTTTTTTTTTTACTTTATTGTAAGCATTTATTATGTTTTCGAGTGTATTAGTAGATTCAAATTACTGTTTAATAATGTAATCAAAACAGTGACCAAAAAACTACAAAAATCTAAAATCAGCACAACCTTTGATTTTATGCTATGCAGATTTAAGGGAGTCTACTGTATTAACAACTAAATAAATTTTAAATTATGCAGATGCAAATTTTAGCCAAAATTTTTCCAGAAACGACTCCTGATTAAAAGTATTGCAGTATATGTTATACTTTAACAAAAAATTGTATTTATTGTTTCTCTTTTTTTCTTAGATGGAACCTACCAAATCAGCAACTGCGCCACCTGCTGAAGGACCTGGAATCCCGAAAATACCAAAGCAGAAAAATCCCGAAGCAGTATTAGAAAATTCTGAGGTAAATGGTTTTCTGGATTTAATGTTTTATGTCAGTAATTCTATTTTTGCATACTTTTACATTATTTTTTCAATTATATTTAATTTTTTTTTAAACTAATAATTAGGGCTGGATTATTTATTGATATATCGGTCAAATATTGATATTTTTTAATTATCGCAATACCAATATCTGAGCTCTGATTCTGACGATATATCCCAATAACGATAGCTAAGCTGAAACGCTACCGATATATCCAAATAGCTTTTTTTTTTTTTTTCCGCAGCGCGACTTCGAAATCCTAGAAAAAGCACCGAAATTACAGTACTAATATCGGAATAATCTTTTCCCCCCATTCATTTATTTCTGCCTGCTTCATTCAAAGCCGAATATCCCTTCTAATGATTATCTCTTTTTTGTCGTTATTCCAATATATCCCAATACAATCTATGCTTTACTTCTATTTAAACAAACTGCATATTCCCCTGTTCGTTTGTTACTGAATAAAACTGTTATCATCTGTGTTTCAATACCGTCGCTGCTTAGACATATTGCAATATATCCCACATATTGATATGTCCAAATCCAAACGAATAAAGAAGCGCTTAAAATACATACGAATTAGTTGTGGAGTCGATAATATTACCAGAGCTTAGCAGCTGGAAAGCTTGGTTCGCGAACAACCAATCAGAGTGCGAAATGGTAAAATTTCGCTTTTCGACCACATTGGTGAAGCAAAGCTTCCACATTCTTTCACTGTGATTAGTTTATTTTGAGAGGAGCTTCCTAGCTATTAACGTCTACTATTACGAGCGCTGAATAGCCAGTGTTTATTCTATTCCTATTTCCTCTGTTGTTTTATTGTTAGAAAGCGCGCGAATCCGATTGATTTTAATATATGCTGTCTTGATATTTTAGCTTAAAACGAAGACAAAACAGTACATTTTAATTAGTATAAAACTATTCCGAAATCTGATTTGAATATTTATATTTCAAAAAAGATTTCAATGTTGTATTTATGTATAGTAAATAGATAGGAAGCTGTAAATACAGTGAAAATTTTTAAATTTTTTTCTATTAAGAATGCATTGATATCTAAGAGAAAGAATGAAAAACAACATTTCTGCAGCATCTGTAATCCATTGAAAACAATTTAATTACAAGTATATTAGCACGACATGTGGCATTAAACTAATTTCAGTTTTTGCTGTTGCTTTTTACTTATTTTAATTATGTTAAAATCAGCAACGTCCTAAATTTAAGAACATTTTATTTTAGTTTCTTTTTTTATAATATTCTTAGTTATACACGAGGATATTAAATAGTCAAAATAGTGCAGAAAATAGGAAGAATAGGGAGCATACTATTTTGAAAGAAAACCACTATCCAAGTAATGGTATAAGCCAAATAAATATCGAACAATGTGTCCTTTTCCTAAAATATTTCTGTTTTGTATAAATATGAAACTATAATATTTAAAGGATGCTGTGTGAGCAAATAGGTATAGAGAATTGATTCGTTGCTTTCTACACCTGTTTGTACTTAAATTGCTGCTACCATACCATTTATCTTTGGAAATTAACATTTTTTCTATTCCCACACACTTTAAGGTAGTTATCGCGATATATCACAAATATCAATATTAATTCATTGGTATATTGCAATATTAAATTTCTGCTATCGTCCAGCCCTAGTCTTGGGTTCACCAACCAAACCTTGAATTGCTTTATTAATCAAGAAGGGAGATGTCTAATCAAAGCTCCCTTCTTGGCGTTTCACAATGAAAAATCTTTCATCAGTTTTAGTAGCATTAAATTTGGCATTTTTGCATTCCGTATTGGAAGCAAAAACCTCAACTCTCTCTCCCCATGAATTACTTTTGCCCTGATTATCTACTTTTGATCCAAAGGCCAATGAAACACTCCCTTTATTCGCTTGTGGGGCTTCCACTTTGCATATCATATTTCCTTCAGTTGTAACCATATTAGAGAGTATAAAAATAAATGAAACGCCAGGCGTCGGGCCTGGTCACCGACCCTTCTTCTTAAAGCTTACTTCTGGGCGCAGGTTCTTAAAAGGACGAAAACTACTATTAGCAACAAACCTCCACGTTTTTCGAACATTGGATTAAACTCGATAGCATTTCCTAATATTTAGTTCTTTCACATTGGAATCAGGTAGTCAGTAGGTAAGCCTTTAAAGCTCTGTCCAACCTACAACCCCTTCCACCGAAAGGCACCAGTCTCCCGTTGTTGCTCTTAACAGCCACCATACAATGTATGGCGTCCTCCGATCATGGAACCAGAATTCGGAAAATGTCCTGCACTCTGGGACTCAAGATCAACCTAAAAAGGTAGAACCAAGTCGAAGAGATTAAAAAACCTCAGCACCCAGAGTGTCTCACGTGAAAATAAAAAAATCCACTATTGAATAAAAAAGAAGTTATGTGAGATAAAACTTAAAAACAAGGTGTATTTTTTGTCTTTTGAAGCTTTTAATTTTTTTTTTTTTTTTTTGAACAAAAAGAACGAAAACAACGTTAGCAGAACAAAGAACAAAGTGAACATAATAGTTAGTAAAACAATCAAACATGAACAAGAACAAAGAGGTATAACAAACTGAAAAGAGAAGATTAAAAAGTGTGAAACAAAGAAAAAAGGATAGACAACTAAAGAGAGAAGAAGACAAGAAAGGAGAAAGATCGCTCAGGAATCCGGGGTCGCAAAACCCGTAACTAAAGAAGGTATTCCCCTGGGGGAAAATTTGATATAGGAAAATTGCATCTGATATCATTATTTTGCCAAACATAAGTAAAAAGCATTAAAGGGTTTTTTCTATGTTCGCTTCAATCCATATTTTTAATCACAATTCAACTGCATAAGGTTTAATTTTTATTACCAAGAAGATATTGACATAATTTATCATTTAAATGGAAAAATTCAACTTTTTTTTTGTGATATTGCCAAAATACAAAATGTGAAATCACAATTCTACATTTTTATTTGGTCCCTCATATTTGAGGCGTTCAGAAATGAAGTGGATCTGAAGTCCACTCTTGAGCTAAATTCAGATTATTGTTATTCTTGAGTGCTTAAGTTGTACCTTTGCAGCACATATTTGGATAAGGTCCATAGTTAAAATGGTTCCCCAGTGCGATGGCACATAGAGAAACAAGGTTCCGAGAAACTTCAACTCGATACATCTCGAAAGTGTGAAAAATTGACTTTATCCAGTTCAGTTCTGAAAACCTCATTTATACTCGCTTCCTCATTTGTTTTCTTTCTGAATAACGAACTTTACATGCTCAAACACCTCAAAACATTTTGCATTTTTACTACCAGAATTTTCTGTGTAACATACTTTTATTTGTACAACAATGTTGTCTGAAAATAAGAAGCAATTTACTGGATTTATTGTGATGTATTCATTTCATCAAAAGAGGAAAACAATAATCTATTAAAATAAAAGTGTACACAAAAACATTGTGATCTAGACATTTGTGCTTTAAAAATCAAATGTGCTTTAAATTGTGCTTTAAATTGTTTTTATAAATCCTGATGCAAGCTGGGTTCACAGCCGAAAGTGCTCGATTTTAATGTATTAAAATTTAAAATCTAATTAAAGTTTTAATCATCTTTTAGGTAATGTGAATCATTTTAATTCGACAAAGAAGAATTTAAGCATTCCAAACTTGTTTTATATGCAATAATTTATTATATAATTATTATTCTCGATTCAATAATGTAACCAGAGTTACCAATTGCTCTGGATCTGGTCACCAGCATTTCTGAAAAATATTTTTTTTACCTCTTTAATTCCTAAAAGACACTGATTAAATAAAGAATTTCTATTGAAAAATAATGGTGACCAGTATCCAGAGCAGTTGGCAACTCTGTATAAGTATAATAATAAAATCCGATTTAAATATTACGGCAGATTTTCCGGCATTTCACTGTGCAGTGTAAATTTAACGTAGACTGTACCACAAAAGCTACTGCAGTAAGTTCAGTATTTTTTTATGGAAATTCTGGAGGTAAAATCTCAAATCCTTTAGTATTTTTTATAGAGGCTTTGCTGCTATAATAACATAATTCTTTCTGTTCTTTTACGGAGAATTTGCTGTTAAAATTACAGCATGCATTGTGGTAGTTTGTATGAAAATATGGCTGTTAAAATTACAGTATTTATTACCTTGAGGATACGCCCATGTCATTGTCACGTCAATAGATGAATGTTTTTAAGACATTTATGTCTATCTCAGAAAAAATGCAGTGGAACATTTCATTGCAGTGGTTTGGGGATTCCCGGTTTCGAGACCACAACCATCTGGGCAGATCAGATCATACAGATGTGCGGCTCATGCAGGCTGTAATATAAAATTTCGACAAAAGAAACCATTCGTCTTATATTTCACAACTTGATGAATTATGACGGGCATCATCTTATGACTGAGCTGGGAAAATTTACAAATAGAAACATTTCAGTCATTGCTGCAACTCTAGAAACACTAGTGCTTTTGGATTCGTTTAAATTGTTGCCAACATCGTTAGACAAATTGGTGAAAAACTTGGAAAAAGATAATTTTTTTTAACTGAAACATCATTATTCAACAGAAGACTTAAAATTACATACACGTAAAGCACTTAACCTTATGACTACTGCACTTCTTTTTAGAAGTTTGATGAAAAAAAGCTGAACCAATCTAAGAAGATTTTAAACATGCTCAGAATGTGTGGAACATTTTAAATTAAAAATGTTGGGAGGTTATCATAATCTGTTTGTGAAAAAGGATGTCTTGCTTCTCACAAACGTGTTTCAAAGTTTTTGAAAATTGTGTCTAGATTATTATGAAATAGATCCTGTACATTTACAAACTTTGCCAGGTCTCTCATGGTAAGCATGTTTGAAAATGTGTGACATGCAATTAGAGCTGGCGACCGATTTTGATATGCATCTGTTTGCTTAAAATGGGATACGAGGGGTGGGGGGGTTAGCACAGATTTCGCACAGACTGGCCACTGAGGCGCCTGACATAGTTATATAATGTACTTAGAAGCTAACAACCTTTACAGTTGGTCTATGTCGCAGTACTTTCCATATGGCGGTTTTGAATTGGTGGATGTCACACAAATCACAATGAATCATTCATTCATAATTTAAAGGATGAAGCGATCATTGGATATTTTTTTTAATAAGATCTTGATTATCTGCATGAATTACACACTCTACCTAATGGATATCCTCTTGCTCCTGAAAGGGTCACTTTTTAAGATTCAATGTTGTCTTCTTATGCCAGAAGCCTTCTAAAAAATAGAAAATTTAAAGGAACACCAAAACTTATACCTAATTTAAATCCCAAACAAAGCTACATAATTCATTACAGAAGTCTAAAACTATACTTGGATCTCGGTCTTAAACTCACAAAAGTTCATAAAGCATTAAAATTTAATCAAGCTCCCTGGTTAAAAACATATATACATTTTAATACTGAAAATCGAAAAGAAGCAACCTCTATATTTAAAAAAGATTTCTTTAAACTTCTAAAAAAACTGCATTTAGTGCAAATGCATTGAAAATTTGCGAAAAAGGTCAAATTTTGAACTGTGTAATACTGAAGAACGTGCGAAAAAATTAGTGGCATCCCCTAATTTCAAATATTTTAAGAAATTTTTAAACAATTTGGTGGCCGTAGAAAGATAAAAAACACGATCCTGATGAACAGACCTATTTAAGTAGGATTTGGTATTTTAGAATTGTCTAAAATTGTTATGTATAGCTTTCATTACAATTTCATGAATAAAATGTATAATAATGACATAACGCTCCTGTTTAATGATACAGACATGCTCGGTTATTATATGATAACATCTAATATTTATCAAGATCTAATCTTCATGCTACACAATTCAACTTCCCTGATGATCATCGAAACCATCCGCTTTTCTCTGAAGATAACAAGAAGGTTTTAGGCAAATTTGAAGATGATTTAAATGGTAAAATCACCTTTCAGTTTGTTAGTCTGTAAGCGAAAATGTATAGTTTAAAATCTGAGAAACTGAAAAAAAAAAAAACATGCAGAAGGAATAAAGCGAAAATGTATAGTTTAAAATCGGAGAAGACTGAAAAAAAAAAAAATCCCTGACGGCTCGGCCTACAGGCACAGGTAGATTTCGAAGACGCAGACCGCGGGGCGCCTGTTTGTCGGGAATTGCAGAAGAAATGACCTTTTTATGATGATGCAGCAGTTGGAACCGCCTACTTCGAAACCTAACTTGTTTGCAGGCAGAATCGGCAGGGATTTTTTTGTTTTTAATTTTTTTTTTGCTATAACGGTTGGTCCTATAAAAAACTTGTAAATATAAAAGTTTTAAGTAATATTAAGAGGATTAATAATAAATTTAAGCGGATTTGAAATCTTGAGAATTGGCGAAGTTATGAATTTTTTTCTTCTAACCCCCCCCCCCCCCCCCCTCCCTTAAGGCAATTTTTAATTATATCAAAAATCTGTCATACATAAATTTTCGGCCCTTCTCCTAGAAGTAATAATAACTTCAAACGGATTCGATACGTATCATAAGTAAGAAATTATGGGTTTTTTTCTGTTTTCACAAAAAGCCCCCCCCCCATCCCCCCTTTGGTTCGATTTTGTCCATTAACGAACTTGACCGAGATTTTATGCCCCTTGATTTTATGTATGAGTTTCGAAAAGATGCGGGAGTTGGAACCGCCTACTTCGAAAAATAACTTGTTTGCAGGCAGAGCCGGCAGGGATTTTTTTTTTGTTTTTAATTTTTTTTTGCTATAACGGTTGGTCCTATAAAAAACTTGTCAATATAAAAGTTTTAGATAATATTAAGAGGATTAATAATAAATTTACGCGAATTTGATATCTTGTGAATTGACGAAGCTATGATTTTTTTTCTCTTAAAACCCCCCTTTTTCCCCCCCTTGGGGCCATTTTTAATTATATCAAAAATCTGTCATACATACATTTTCGACCCTTCTCCTAGAAGTAATAATAACTTTAAACGGATTCGATACGTATCATAATTAAGAAATTATGGGGTTTTTACTGTTTTCACAAAAAGCCCCTCCACCCTCCCCCCCTTGGTTCGATTTTGCCCATTAACGAACTTGACCGAGATTTTATGCCCCTTGATTTTATGTATCAGTTTGTAAAAGATTAATGCAGAATTTTTCCAGTTATCGTGGTCAGAAAAAAGTGACATAGATAGATAGATAGATAGATGGATAGATGGATAGATAGATATAAAGTTTTGAACTGGGGGTGGTTTTGGGTTCTGGGAGTCATGATCGGCGTAGATCTGCAAAAATTTTTCAAAATTTCCAACTTGAGGTGAGTATGTAATAGGTAGTATTTCTTACGAAATCTACCTAAAAAACATGCAGAAGGAATAGCTTCATGGTTTGTACAGAAGAAATTGAATCATGAGGATTATTTATCCTGTTTAACAAATGAAACTGAAAGTTTTGAAGAACAGTCTAGAATTGGTCAGCAGGCTCATCATCTGTATACTGTAAAACAATATTAAAATGTTTTGTCGTCATTTGACGATAAACGCTATTTGTTAGAATTTGGGGTTAGAAGCTATGCATATGGCCATTATAAAATTCGAAATGGCTGATAATTCACTTTTTTTATTAAATTCTGTAAACATACTGAAAAATTCTATCCCTACACTGCAGATAGGGTGTAGTGATAAAACAGGTTTCCCATATCTTTAACAGATGTCTACCCTGTGGATTTCTCTGAAAGTCACTGGGTCAAATGCTAGAGAAGGGATTAAGAACAAGCACAATGGAAGAAGGGGTAGAGGTGTCATTGATGGACAGACGGGGGCAACAAGAAAGCGGTTATCAAATGCATAGGATTATATGTATACTAGTTCATAACAATTCTGGCAAAAATCAAAGAAAGAAAGTTACTTCAAGGATCTGAAGTCAGTGAGAAAGTAACGAAAATGAAAAAATGGAATTCTCGTTACTTCAAATTAAATGAAGTCAAGAGAAAATGAGTTTGAATAAATTAAAATTTCTAACGATTTACTGCAATTGAAAATTTTGGGACTTTATGTTTAGTTCGAATGAAGCGAAGATTCGATTTATCAGATTTCGAATTAACGAGAGCTGACTGTATAATATTGTACAACATGGCTTAATATATTTTGAAAAACATGGTTGTATACATGCAAATTACATTATTACAGTTGAGGAATGCTAATTTTTTTCTATTTTTTGCACCACCCAATGCAAAGATATGAAGTAACACACTAATTGTCCTTCCATTTTAATATACATATTTTGTAATGTTTTAATACACATATTTTGTATTAATGTATTGATACTTATTGTAATGTTTAACATTAATTATATATAATTAATGTATTGATACTTGCAGTCTTTAACGAGCATAGAGGCATTTGGACCAAGAGCAGCTAGTCCAATGTCTACACAACATAGTCCAGTCAGCACATCAAGATGTTCTTCAGCAAGGCAAGTTGATGATGATCATTTAGATGGAGGCAAGAATTCTACAATTCAACAACCAGTAAATTATGAAGAGAAAAAGAAGGAAGAACTAGAAAGACAAAAAAGAGTAAGTCTTACTATATTATTGGATGGTTGATTATAATTAATCATTTGCAGGGGTAGTACTAACCCTAGATGGTATTTCAGGACATACTTTTTTCGATATTTCAGGATAATTTCAGGACACATTTTGCTTGGTATGCTAATGGAAAAACCCTTAACTCCCTCTTCAATACATTTTATTATCATAGATAGTACAATATATACACAATGTTTTTGTTTAAAAAGTATAGGTACATTTAAAAGAAAAGTAACTTTACCAGAACCTTTTGATCAAGCTGCTAAAAAATTTCAATTTTTGCATTACTGAAAGACCAAAAAATAGATTTTTTCTTCGCTGATCAACAAAAATTGCAAAAATTTTCTTTTTTATAACTTATTGGTAAAAATTGCGATTTTTTGTGACTGATTTTCAACCATGGACGATGAGTTAGTTTTATTGTATGGACAGAATGAAATGTTTTAAATAAGAATTTATATACTATATATAAAGTATAGGTTATTTGTGTGTGAATTGTAGGCGACAAAGAGTTGGGTGGTACCCGTGTGTGAGAAGATAATACAACCTATATAGTTTGGGGGTGCCTATATTATTTTTTGAACGTAAATACTGAAACACATTGCGCTTTCAACCTAACTGTTCGGAGTTTTCTTGAAAATACTAACATTTTATTAAGTTGATAAAAAAAAAAATTCCCTCTCTACTTCTAAAATCACATTTCGATCAAATTAAGCAAAAAAAATTTTACCCCCCTCAAAAAATAAGCCTCCTCCCACCTGCTATAGCACACTCTTACGACTCTTCCTACATTTCAAGTTTCTATTTTAACATCATACTGTAACATGTTCTCTGCACCTTGCTGTTTAAGGCTGCTGAGGCAAAACTCCCCTTTCTATACCACTCATGAAATAAAACTTCATATTTTAAGATTATATACATATTTTAAGAAATATTTTAAGATTTTGATGTGATATATTAGGTACAGTAGAACCTCGTTTAAATGGAACTCTCCATAAACAGATGTAGGTTTCCTGACCTTTTTTCCAGTGGTTTTTTTTTTTTTTTTTTACTTTACTTTCACGTTTCTTGTGTATGTAAGCATTCCTTTCTGAGCTACGAGTACAGATAAATATTTTGGTTCCCTTTTTTAGAATTCCTTTGAAAATAGCTTGAACTTCTGCAAGCTCCGATCTCAGTATTGCCCTGTATACACATCCTGTTCTAAACAAAAACAAGCTCCATTTCGAAATTTGTAAGGCTGTACTGCCAAGTGCCACAATATTCAAATGTTATTGCACCCTCTCATTGTAAGCAAGTGCAAAAAACACTTCAACAAAAACCCTTTCTGTCACCTTTTCATGAACAGAAATTTTCACAGCTGCAGAATTTCAAAAGGGGGAGGAGAAATCAATGTCATATTTTGGCTAAGCACTCGCTTACTGTTAGTTTACAATTGGCACGCTTACCATATAAAATAATTTGTTTCAAAATAAATTATTTTCATGTATAATTTGAATTTAGGTATTTATTTAGCAGTTTAAATAGTCATAATAGCAGTTCGATGACGATGATGTTACATATTAAACTAGATGATTGATAAATTCTCGATTATCCAAAAATTTCAATTATCTGATGTAGGTTCGGTCCCAATTATGTCGGATAATCGAGGTTCTACTGTATATTTATAAGGAAAGTTTCACAAATTCTCATCATTATGCAATATAAATTATTTACTTGACCTTTACTTTTAATATTCAATCATTATTATTAATAATAATTTTCTAATTTTTTAAAATTTATTTTTTTACTTTATTGTAAATATTCATTATATTTTCGAGTGTATTATTAAATTCAAATTACTGTTTAATAATGTAATCAAAACAGTGACCAAAAACTACAAAATTCTAAAATCAGTACAACCTCTGATTTTATGCTATGCAGATTTAAGGGAGTCTACTGTATTAACAACTAAATAAATTTTAAATTATGGAAATGCAATTTATTTACAGTATTTGAGCTGACTTTGGATAATGCTGTGTATAATTTTTTTTCGTTTAACCATTTAACTATATTGCCAGAAGGCCACTATTCAGGCAAGAAGAGTTTGCTTGTTGCATTACTAAAAGCTTTCGGATACCACTAATTTTTAACTGTAAACTTCACTTTATTAACCTTTTAAACGGCAATGTTCCCGAACGGGAACATCAAATTTAAAATTCATTAAAAAAAAATGTTTCGCTTCTATGGACTTACAAAAATTATTATTTATTAACAAAAGTACATTTATTTTTTTAGACTAAAAACTATTTATGTTATATAACTATTTAAGCTGAAAAAAATTCGTAAAAAAGTCATTTTTTGTCAATTTTTACTAGGATTGTTAAAAAAATTCACATAAAATTTTTAAAAGATGCAAAATTCATGAAATTTCAGAGTTATGATAAATAAGGTCCATTTTAAAGAATAAGCATACTAAATAACAGTTTTCAATAAAAATGCGTTTGCTATAAGATATCAAATTCTATTGTTTCCGTTCGGGAACATTGGCGTAATTCACTATACAGAATTCGATCATTTGCACTGTTGATCTATTTTCCTAATTTGTAATATTGAGAGTCTCAGAATTATACTGAATCTCTTTTGCTGTGTTTAAAAGCAGGTCAGTGGCTTTTCGAATTCCACTTACACCCTTTTCACCCCTCCCCCCTTCCATTGCTTTCTTCCCTCACTAGTGCGGGGGTGAGAGTTTTGTCCAAACAATTGTTTTGCTCAGGACTGAGGATGTTTATGTCTTTTTCTAAGTATCCCGCAAAGGGTGCTATTTGTTAGCAATAATTTTTACTTTCTTATCGTATGTAAGAGTTTTGAGATAGATCACGTGGTTCAGCACCCGCCCAGTTCTTTTATTTATTTATTTTTTCCTTTTCTCTTTCTGAATTTTTTGCATAGTTCATTTTGTAAGTAATAGAGGGTGAAGCTAGAACGATATTTTTACTTTGCTTCTTTGATAGATATGGCTAATCATGAAAGATTTTTAACAGTACAGGAAGCTATTGAATATTTTAACTCTTTATCAGATTCAGATGCTTCAGTTGATTCTGTTATAGATATTTGCCAATTGCCTCCTGATGAAAGTGGTGCTATAACAGATGAAGAAGATGTAAATGAAAATGAATTTCAAAAAATTATGCCTGCAGATGTATGCGGACAATTAGAAGTTTTTACACATAGATCAGTTGATGTATCAGATGATGAAACGATTGTTTCTGTACCTTCTACATCAAAAACTGAATCAAGTTTGAAGAGAAAGAGACTATCAAAGAAAGAAGATTTGAAGCCGAACTGGAATAAAAATGCATCTTTCAAAAAATCTTTAGAAACCATAAGTAATATGAAGCTTTGCGAATCGTTTCCCAAATTACCAAATTTATCGCCAGCTGAAATTTTCAACAAATTTTTGCCGATGGAATATTTAGCCCATTTATCAGAAATGACAAAACTGTATGCAATGCAAAAAGGGGAAAATATTGATGTAGACGAAAAAGATATTGGGCAATTTTTTGGGTTACTCTTATTTAGTGGCTACCATACTGTTCCTGGTGAGGATTTATATTGGAGCACTTATGAAGATTTGTCCGTTCCAATAGTTGCTTCAGTTATGTCTAGAGCCCGATTTAGGAAAATAAAGAAATATTTTCACATTATAGATTCAAATGATTTGAAAGCAGGAGATAAATTGGGCAAAATTTCTCCCTTTTATCAAGAACTTGAAAAAAAATTTCGGCAGTTTGGAATCTTTCACAGAAAACTAAGCATTGATGAATCTATGGTTCCATACTATGGTCATCATTCAGCAAAAATGTTCATAAAAGGTAAGCCTATAAGATTTGGTTTCAAAATTTGGATGCTTTGTTCGCATAATGGTTACCCATATGCAATGAAAATTTACGGTGGAAAAAGTCCGGAAAAGAGTAATATTCCCCTTGGATCAAGAGTTGTATGGGAACTTTTATCGTGTATTGAAAATCTGAAAAAACACGAAATATACTTTGATAATTTTTTCACGTCTTATAAACTTTTGGCGGATTTATCAGACAAAGATTTTAAAGCATCTGGTACAATTCGGGATACTAGAATAGAACAATGTCCTTTGCAATCATTAAAAAAATGTCCAATGCGAGAGGGGAAAGTACGATTTTCAGTGCGATGGAAAAGTTTATATGTGCCGATGGAATGATAGTTCAGTTGTTACAATAGCGTCAAATTACGATACTCATGAACCTATGGGTAAAGCAAAACGATTTTGCCGCAAAGAAAGAAAAAAGGTAGATCTTTCACAGCCACATCTTGTAAAGTGCTATAACGAAGGTATGGGTGGAGTTGATTTGTTAGACAGACTTCTTGAAAGTTACCGTCCTATGTTCCGCAGCAAAAAGTGGTACTGGAACTTATTTAGCAATGCCCTAAACATGGCTGTTGTTGCGGGATGGATTGTACATACTGAATTACACCACAACTCAACATCAGAACTGTCACACCTGAATTTTCGAAGAGAGGTGACTTTGAGTTTACTTTGAATGAAACCCAAGATTCATTGTATTCCAGGTCCACGTGCCCATCTAGTAGAGTCTGCACGGCAGTCAGATACGCACTATTTGGTATCATCATCTCAAGGACGCTGTGTAGTTTGCCAGAAAAATACAAGGAAAATGTGCTTTGATTGCCAAAAGCGACTGCATGAACACTGTTTTCCTTCTTAGCACGGACAGTGATGCAAACTATAAAATAATAATAATAATAATTTGGTAAGATAATTTGTATTTTATATAATTATTATTTATAGTTTTATGTAGTTAATATTTGTAATACATATAATTATTTTATCATTAACTTTCAAGTAGTTATTTGTGCTTTTCTATAGTTGGTTTAAACATTTTTACTAATTCTATTTATATCTATGCACATATATATTATTTAATTCTTTCTTTGTGTTTGATTGTTTTTATAAAGTATAATATTCAACACATGAATTTCACTTAAAAAATTTTTAATGT
The DNA here is from genome assembly GCA_963931845.1 of Maratus michaelseni. Classification (NCBI taxonomy): domain Eukaryota; kingdom Metazoa; phylum Arthropoda; class Arachnida; order Araneae; family Salticidae; genus Maratus; species Maratus michaelseni. Next base: position 37,613,513 of record OZ007597.1, on the reverse strand, counting down.
TATTAAATCTGTCAAATATTATTCATACTTATAAAATTCTAGCATAAGAACCAAAAATTTAATCTATTGAAAAATATAGTAAAAACTTAATGAATCACGCCAATGTTCCCAAACGGGAACATACCCGAAATCGTACATAAAATTTTTTTGGGGGGAAATTTCTTCTTGCATTGTTTAAATAGATGCATTTAAATCTTATTTTCACAAAGAAATAATATTTTTTATACTTGGAACACAGAGCGGCGTTTAAAAGGTTAATTGGCAGGCATTTTTCAATTATATACGGCAAATATTTTAGTACGGAAAAAGTAGTATTTTGTACCTATTTTTAGTTTGTGTAATTTAAAAAAAAAAGCTGTTAAAAGGTTTATTTTAAAATTACAAAGTGGGATGATTTATTTTATCTCTTGGCTGGTTAAAAATTATATTTATATTATCTGTTTACTGGCTCCTCCTAAACCTCTTGTAACTGGTTGGTTGGTTGGTTGAATGGGGGATTTTATGGCACAAAGTCCCTTTAGGGACATGCTGCGCCATAAAAAAAAAGTTTAGAATAAGAATGTCAAATTAAAATTAAAAGTTTATTTAAAACTTAAGTAGATCTTTGGAAGATGAAACAATCAGACTTTATCAATGGTTCCTTCAAGTGATAAAAGCATTTTTTTTAAAAGAAATATGTATCTTATCTTCAACAAAGTCTAAACTTGTTGATTACAGCAACACCAGTATCTCTTCTAATGGATCCAGAAAAAGTATGAAGTCGATACATAATGAAATTGGTGATCCCCATATTGCTTTACACACAGAATGTTTAGTAGGTGTAACTGAACAAGAGAAAAGCTTGTCATCTAATTCAGAAGAAAATTCAGTTTTCTCCATGAACATCTATTGCTTTACACACAGAATGTTTAGTGGATGTAACGGAACAAGAGAAAAGCTTGTCATCTAATTCAGAAGAAAATTCAGTTTTCTCGATGAACATCTCCCCTAAAAGATCATCCGCATCTAATATAAAAAACCCTGAAATGGTTGATTATGAATTAAGCAATATTACAACAATATACTTAGAAAGAGAAGAACAGACCAATGCGAATAAAAATGAAGATTCTGACAAAGACATGGATAAAAACAACGCCATTCTTTTTAAAAATACTAACTCTGGTATTCAAATTGCAAAATCCAAAAGCACAAAGTATTCAAGAAAATTGGATAAAAAAAGTGTTTGTTTATATTGCAAGAGGAACATAACAAATTTGTATAAACATCTCATATCAGCACATAAACAAGAAGCTGAAATTATCAAATTGCTTAACAAACCAAAAGGCTGAAAAGAGCGCAAAAGTATATTAAAAAAAAATAAGAAACTCAAAAAATTACAAACATAATGATGAAGTCATAAAACAGGGAAAATGTTTTTAATAACATGCAAACGCCTGTCAGAAAGAGAACAAAATGTCCCAGAAGATTATTATCCTTGCGAAAACTGTAACAGATACTATAAAGAATATCAAATTTGGCGACATAAAAAAGTGTAAAATGAATAACTCAAGCTGCAGAAATAGACTGTCATATGTATTGAGAAAGACTGAAAGCATTTGCGCACTAGAACTGTTAGATAATATATTAGCATCTATGTCATCCGATGCTGTAACTCTTGCAATAAAAATTGACCCTTTAATTCACTCTTTGGTTCAAGATTATACAAAAAAGTGGGAAAAGATAAGCATACAAATGTGTATGTACGAACAAAATTACGAGAGGTGGCAAGTTTATTGTTGTCGCGAAATCGTGCAATGACGGTATTCAAAGATTAGCTGAGGTTATTGAGCCAAAAATTTTGTTTCTGTAATTGAAGCAGTTCTCAGTCAGTTTCTCAATTCGATTCCGTTGACAGATCATATGGAAACCCTTCTCTAGCTTTGAAACTTGGCCATTCATTAAAAAAATGCACCCAGATAAAAAAAATGCGATGGACTTCTAAAAGATGAAGAGATACAAAAATCTGTTGAGAGCTTCATTCAGTTATGCTCAATGGAGTGGTCCGTGGAAGTATCTTCCGATGCACTTTCCACATTGTACCAGAGGAAGTGGAATAAATCCAAAGTTTGCCTTTGGCAGAAGATATAAACAAAATGCAAATTTATTTGGAAAAACAATTGAAAACATGTTAATATAATTGAAAACAAATAAGTTTACGAACAACTGTGCATAATTGTAATACTGAAGGTTGTTTTCTTTAACAGAAGGAGAGCTGGGAAAGTTCAGTACCTAGAAGTTTCTTCATATTTGAATTAGGTCAAAAGTCCTTGCAACAAAGAAGTTTTGATATCACTTTCAGATATAAAAAAAAAATTCATTCATTTAGTTTTGTTGAAACACATGGAAAAAAATGGAAGGAAAATTGTCGTTCTTTTAAGAAACAAAATGGCAAATGGAATCCAACTACTAATACAGAGCCGTAAGACCGTATTTGTCCATTAAAGCAACCCTTATGTGTTTGCCGCTGTAATTTGAGATTCAAAAGAATCTATAAGGGCCACTCAAGCAATCAAAAATATTGCTCACGAAACTGATTTAAAAGATCCTGAATTAATAATATCCACCTGGCTTCGTGAACACATTGCAAACATGTCGCAACTCTTTTCTTTATAGGATAACGAACTTGATGTACTTGCGGCATTTTTAGGTCACGATATACAGATACATAGGGAGTTTTATAGGCTACCATAGAAAACAGTAATTCTCGGAAAAGTGAGTAAAGTTCTACTTTCTGCTGAAAGAGGAGTAATTCACAAATACAAAGGCAAATCTCTGGACGAAATTAACATAGAATACGGTAGCTATGAAGAGGATAACTCAGACAGTGATTTTGAATTTCGTAATGCAGAAACCAGAATGTTCAACTTCTCATAGAGAACTGAAACGACATTCAAACAAAAAAAGGAATGAAAAAAAATTGGAGAGAGAATTCATGCGCAAAAACCTCTTGTAACTGAAGAAAACCCATTTTGAGGGAAATTATTCATCTACCTTTAATACTGGATTGTGTTAGTTTATATTTTTTTAACATTATGCTTAACACAATAAATTTTATAAAGAATGAAATACTTAAATAATCAGAATGTGGGGGGGAGAGAAGGGGGTCAATAAAACAGTAAGGAAGAGTCAATTCAGCCTCTGTGGCATCTAAAATTGGGTAAAATGCTAAAAAATGCTCACATTTTTTATAAGTTTAAAATCAGATATTTGTGTTCAGAATTAAAACTACATTAATCTATCATATTCATTTTAAAGAATGATAACATATAAGTGATTATATGTAATTCATTTGAAGTAAATCCATAAAACTAAATTAAGTACTATTCTAAACTAGGTATCGAATAATTCTAAACTATGCTTGTTATTAGTTTTTTTCAATTAATTCATAAACAACTCGTGTATTTTTTGAAAATCAAATGATAGCGGAGAAGGGGAGGAATTGTTTTGCTGGCTACCAGATTTTATGAAATTTGTAAAGCCCCGATAATGGCTAAGTATTTTACATTCAAATTATTCTACTGCATCTGTGCATATAACTATGAATGTACAAATATCTTTTATATCTTTATAATTTTCACTTTGAATATAATTTTTGGGTATAACGCATCAAGCAGAGTTGCTATGATAACTGGTCTGGAAACATAAAAAGCTATTTTTATAGACATTGGAAATAGGTTTAATTAGCAAGATGACAAATAAAACACTGAGAACACTATGTTTCAAAAATTGGAATAGTTATTCACAAGCAATGAAAGTGATAATTGTAGTAGGAATGAATTATTGTCATAGAATATATAAAGTAAGATGCATGAGGTTAGTTGGAGATTGTGATTCTAAACCACACAGAAAGTAACATAAAGAGTTCCGTACAGCAGCTTTGTCTTGAAAATTGAATGTAATGACCACACTGTTTGGTGTGTCAGGAGAGGATTGGAAATGCTTCAACTATTGAAAGAAATTTATAGGGATATTCAATCTCAAAAACAATTTTTGAAGGTCAATCTATTACTTAATACTGCCAGGTCAGTTATTAAATATAAATGCCATTCCTATACACAATGAGTCATCTTAAGATGTTATAAAATCATTTACGAAAAAGAGTTAAAAAAATGTGCCTCTTCATGCAGTTGTCAACCATACTCCCTATAGATCATATTGCAAAAATCAGTCTTCTAAAACTTCACCTTTGAATGAATCTAAAACATCCAAGATAAGTTCAAAATTATCAGAGGACATTAATTTCGAAATTATATAAACAATTGTATCATATGCTAACACCCTAATTTGTTGCAATAATTATTCCAAAAATTCTATGAGTCAACTATACAAGATATCTGGCAGAAAAAGGGATAACTTTTCACAAGCTAGTAGCATCAACAGATGTGCATAGATCACTCAATTAGCATACAGGGTGGAAAATCAAAAATCCATTTTTGTAGCAGGTTTGGTGCAGGTCAAATTGCAGTTTTGGAACAGTAAATGCCCGTTTTGGAGCAATTTTGAAGTGGATTAATTATGTTTTGTAGCAGCTCCAAATTAAAAGTAAATATGCTTCGTTAATGAACTTTTCTTTAACATAGTGCATATATACAATTTCAACAGTATAAAATGTAATAAATGTTAAACGAGAAAAAAAATTAGTATGAGTATACTGTATATTACTGTGTGTAATCACTAGACTGCACAGTAGATTTTCTTTAGTAGTAGTACAGCTCATATTCAAAATATTAGAATAATTACTTTTTTATTAAATTGAAAATATCGTTTGGTAATTTAATATCTTTTAATGCAAAAGAACTTATAGTTGATTAAACTTATATATTACCTTAAAATTAATATCATTTTTGAAAGGATTAATTGAAAAAAAATTATTTTGAAAAGTCAAAATATTAGAATATTTATTCAAGTGGTTCAAAATATTAGAATATTTCAGATTAATTCTCCTTTCATTATCACCAATTCATAACTGGTGGCATCATTGATTAAATTTAGACGATGTATGTTATTTAAAATCAGTATTATTTTTGCAGTTTGTTTGCTTTTTCGTCTTAAAATCAGTCGTATGAGTGATATTCCTGAATCTATTAAACTTCGTATGGTTGATTTGTATCGGCACGCTAAAAATCTATGTAATATAGCAAATTATTTACATTGTTCGCAATTTAAGTTTGAATCTCGTGTACCAAAAACAAAACCTCTCATGACTGCAAAACAAAAGTGTATAAGATTGAATTGGTGTAAATCAAGACGTTTATGGAGCGAAGAAGATTGGAAAAATATATTATTTAGTGATGAAAGTATGTTCTGTGTTTCATATGGTAATCAAGGTATTCATGTTTGGAGAATGAAGCAAGAAGCATTTGATAAAGAATGCCTCAAACGTTCCGTAAAATTTGCTGCTAGTGTCATGGTTTGGGGTTGCACGAGTGCAGAAGGACCTGGAAAGTTATGCATCGTCTAAGAAAAGGTTAACTCTCAGTTATATCAAGAAATTTTGGAATATTACCGTAATTTCCGGCGTATAATCCGCAGCTCAAAGAGTCGTTTTTCGACCCAGAAATATTATTTTATAAAATGTAACTTAAAAGATCGCTGTAAATATTTAACTACAATTATTGAATAAAATTTCTGGGTCGAAAAACGACTCTTTGAGCTGCGGATTATACGCCGGAAATTACGGTACATGATTCCATCATCAGAAGATTTATCTGTTGTATCGTACCAAAATAAGACATTTAAAAAGAAAACTTTTTTCCAAAATAAAAGAATGATACAATCAAATAAGACAGTAGGAGGCCATAAAAATTACGGAGAATTTCCTCAACCACCGGATATTCCAGATGAAATATTTTTTAGAACTAAAAGAAATTTATTGGAATGATCTCAAAGTAAAACAATCATCAGATCTAGAAAAGGAGAGTGTCTTTATCCGAAAAAATAGTTGACATGAAAGAAGTAAATGAATTTCCTAATCCTTCTTCAAAGTAATTGCTGATAGACACCTAGTCAAGGAAGAGAAGGAGATCAGGGGACAGTCTTTATCTAAAAAATAGTGACATGAAAAAAGTAAATGAATTTCCTCGAACTTTTTCAAAAGATGTTGCTGATAAACAGTCACAACATGTGCAAACTTAGTTAGGCGACGCATCTCTAAATGCTATTTTGAAACACAAGAAATAAAATATGGAAGTGCTAATGAGACTAGTTTCTCAAAACAATATGAAAAAGATACTGGAAATGTTGTCTAACAATGTGGTTTGTATATTGATGTGAAATATCCATTTATGAGTACCCTGATGGTTTAATAGAAATTAAATGTCCATACAATGCTAGAAATACATAGAGTTTAAAGAAATATGGGAAACCCAAAATAAATTAATAATATAAAAGTAATAAAGAAGTTTTTTTGCAAGCTAAACCACCTATATTTATATCAAATCCAAGGGCAACTTGCTATCACAAGCAGAAAGTGGTGCCATTTTTATACTTGGTGCCCTAACAAAACAAAAATTATAAATATATATAAAGATAATTTGTTTTGGGTGAAAATTCACTTTAAACTATTTTCATGGACTGTGATTTCCAGAACTCATAGATAGAAGAGCCAGCAGAAACTTACTACTATGAAAGTACTTTATTAGAATTTTTATCATGAAAACTCAATAAGAGCACATAAAATGGTCAGTGCTAATAAGATTGTCATTCTAAAACAATATGAAAAAGACATTGGGAATGTTGTCCAACAATGTGGTTTGTTTATTGATGTGGAACATCCATTTCTGTGTATATATCCTGTTGGTTTATTAAAAATTAAATGTCTATACAGTGCTAGAAATGTATCATATTTCCATGAAATATGGAAAAACCACAATTAAGAGTAACAATGAAGTTTTTTTGCAAGCTAACTACCAATATTTCTATCAAATCAAAGGACAACTTGCTATCACAGGCAGAAACTGGTGCAACCTGTACTTTTGGTGCCCGAACGAAATAAAAATTATAAAAACATATAAAGATAATGTTTTTGGGTGAAAATCCTCTCAACTTTTTCATGGACTGCATATGCCAGAATTCATAGGTCCAAGATACAGCACTCAAACGTAAACGAGTTTGACATGCCTGGATTACATGAATTGTAAAAAATAAAAACTCTATCACCAATATTTTTTATATGCAATAAATAAACTGTTTCCTCTTAAAAGCAAATTTCTGAACATTTATTTGCAAACATAAGTTTAACTGTACATTTTACTTTAATTTGTTCAACGTTTGTGGATTATTGATAAATTTTGATCTTAAATCTGGTTCATGAAATTTTGCTCACTGTTTTTTTATGAAAAATAAAACCTAAAAAAATTAAATATTTATTTTATTTTGACTGGCGCCTGGATTTCAGAGGATGCCTCTAAACATAAATTGTTATGTATATTTTATAGCTGGTCGCCATATATGATGCCAGAAAATATTGGAGTACCTGGCGCTTCAAGGTGAGTACTGTCGAAGATTTCAATTTCTCAAATGGGCAGTGTTGTTTTTTATTACTCACTGTTGCTTTGTATGAAATTTAAAACCTAAAAAAATTAAATATTTATTTTATTGTTATATTTATTTTATAGACTGGCACCAGCAATTCAGATGGGGCAAGACAACTTGTATGCCCCTGGCCGATCAAGGACTATCGAACACCTAACAGTCCGATACACCAATTACAATTTCCATTACATGGACAGGTGCCGAATTCTGTGTGAGTAGATCCATTTTGCCAAATTTGCCCTTCAAGGTGAGTACTGTCGAAGATTTTTTCTGAACTGGGCAGTGTTGTTTTATTTTACTCACTGTTTTTTTTAATGATATTTAAAACCTAAAAAAAATTAAATATTTATTTTGACTGGCACCTGGATTTCAGAGGATGCCTCTAAACATAAATGACCCTGTCTTTTCAAGGTGAGTATAATCGAACATTTAATTTTACAATTGGACTGTGTCGTAACTACCCGATACACCATTTACAACTTCATGGACCCAATCCTGTATGTGTAGATCCATTTTGTCCTTCAAGGTGAGTACTGTCAAAGATTTCAATTTCTCAACTGGGCAGTGTTGTTTTTATTACTCACTGTTGCTTTGTATGAAATTTAAAACCTAAAAAAATTAAATATTTGTTTTACTGTTACATTTATTTTATAGACTGGCCCCAGTATTACAGAGGGGGCAAGACAATGTATGCCCCTGGCCCATCAAGGACTCCTATTGTACACCTAACAGACTGATATACCAATCACAATTTCCATTGCATGGACAGGTGCCAAATGCTATACAAAAAAATTAGCTAAATTTAAATCCACATACCATGATTGAAAACGCATTTCCAGAAATTATCGCTCATAGACAGTACTGTAATGCACACTGTAATCTATAGTAAGCATCTTTTTACGTACATCAGTGATATAATATCAATTTCAGTATGTTCTGTTGATACAGATGTTTTTTTTTATAAATTTTAAAACCTAAAAAAAAATATTTATTTTATTGTTATGTATATTTTATAGCTGGTCGCCATATATGATGCCAGAAAATATTGGACATAGCTGGTTGCCATATATGATGCCAGAAATTGGAGTACCTGGCCCTTCAAGGTGAGTACTGTCGAAGATTTTAATTTCGCAACAAGGCAGTGTTGTTTTTTATTACTCACTGTTGCTTTGTATGAAATTTAAAACCTAAAAAAATTAAATATTTATTTTATTGTTACATTTATTTTATAGACTGGCACCAGCAATTCACAGGGGGCCAGACAATTTGTATGCCCCTGGCCAATCAAGGACTCCTATCGGAAACCTAACAGTCCGATACATAAATTACAATTTCCATTAAATGGACATGTGCCCAATCCTGTGTGTGTAGATCCAGTTTGCCGAATTTGCCCTGCAAGGTGAGTACTGTCAATGATTTTAATTTTTCAACGGGGCTGTGTTGTTTTATTTTGCTCACTGTTTTATTTTTATGAAATTTAAAACCTAAAAAAATTAAATATTTATATTTATTGTTATATTTATTTTGACTGGGGCCTGGATTTCAGAGGATGCCTCTAAACATAAATGACCCTGTCTTTTCAAAGTGAGTATAATCGAACATTTAATTTTACAATTGGACTGTGTCGTAACTGTCCGATACACCATTTACATCTTCATGGACTCAATCCCGTATACGTAGATCCATTTTGTCCTTCAAGGTGAGTACTGTCAAAGATTTCAATTTCTCAACTGGGCAGTTGTTTTTTATTACTCACTGTTGCTTTGTATGAAATTTAAAACCTAAAAAAATTAAATATTTATTTTATTGTTACATTTATTTTATAGACTGGCGCCAGTATTACAGAGGGGGCAAGACAATTGTATACCCCTGGCCCATCAAGGACTCCTATCGAACACCTAACAGTCCGAAACATCAATTACAATTTCCATTACATGGGCAAGTGCCAAATGCTACTAAAAAATATTAGCTAAATTTAAATCCACATACCATGATTGAAAACGCATTTTCAGAAATTATCGCTCATAGACAGTACTGTAATGCACACTGTAATCTATAGTAAGCATCTTTTTACGTACATCAGTGATATAATATCAATTTCAATATGTTTGAACTGTTGATACAGATGCTTTTTTTATAAATTTTAAAACCTAAAAAAAAATATTTATTTTATTGTTATGTATATTTTATAGCTGGTCGCCATATATGATGCCAGAAAATATTGGAGTACCTGGCCCTTCAAGGTGAGTGCTGTCGAAGATTTTAATTTCGCAACAAGGCAGTGTTGTTTTTTATTACTCACTGTTGCTTTGTATGGAATTAAAAACCTAAAAAAATTAAATATTTATTTTACTGTTATATTTATTTTATAGACTGGCACCAGTGTTTCAGAGGGGGCCAGACAATTTGTATGCCCCTGGCCCATCAAGGACTATCAAGGATTCCTATCAGAAACCTAACAGTCCGATACATCAATTACATTTTCTATTAAATGGACATGTGCCGAAATCCTGTATGTGTAGATCCAGTTTGCCAAATTTGCCCTTCAAGTGAGTACCGTCAAAGATTTCAATTTCTCAACTGGGCAGTGTTGTTTTTTATTACTCACTGTTTTTTTTATGAAATTTAAAACCTAAAAAAATTAAATATTTATTTTATAGTTACATTTATTTTATAGACTGGCGCCAGTATTACAGAGGGGGCAAGACAATTGTATGCCCCAGGCCCATCAAGGACTCCATCAGACACCTAACAGTCCGATACACCAATTACAATTTCCATTACATGGTCAGGTGACAAATGCTGTACAAAAAAATTAGCTAAATTTAAATCCACATACAGTCGAACTCGCTTATAGCGAGCCCTGATTTAACGAGAACGCAGATTTAACGAGGAAATCAGAAGTACTTGGTAGGTACAATGGAAGTCTATGGAAGCATAACTCGCTTTTAATGAGCAAACCCCGATTGCAATATTTTTGTGATTCATAAAATTACTATTGACTTCCACCTCTCCAGCTCAGCTAATCGTTTTTTGAAAAAATTCCTTTAACATCCCGAAGTCAACCGAAAGTTAGTGATGTGTCATAAATCCTGTGAACAAGCCAGACATTAGAGAAAGATACACAAAAGATAACATTTATAATGCCAATGAAACGGGCATTTTCTACTACGTAACCCCACAGCAGACTTTTAAGTTCAAGAGTGAAAAGTGCATAGGAGGCAAGCTCTCCAAAAAAAATCGATTAACAGCTTTAGTGTGCTCTAATATGTTTGGCACTGACAAGAAGAAACTGTCGGTTACTGGCAAGTCCAAAAACCCTAGGTGTTTTAAATATGTAAAAAAGCTTCCTGTTGATTATTCCACAGCAGGGATGCCTGCGGACATTTTCACAAAATTCATTTAAAAATGAGAGAGCCAACTAAGGAAAGAAAAGCATAAAATTCTCCTTTCAATTGAAAATGGTTCCGCGCATCAAAAAATCACTGAGCTTAAAAAACATCAGGATTGAATTTTTACCATCAAATTCAACAAGCCATCAATCCAGCCTATGGACCAAGGGATCATCAGAAGTTTGAAATCAAACTTTTGTAAGCACTTTATTTTGATGCTTCTCGATAAAAGAGAAAAAAATAGGAACAACCTCAAATGCTAATGTAAACATACTGGAAGCGATATGTTTAATGAACGATGCATGGGAAAACGTTGCATCAACATGCATTACCAATTTCTTCAATAAGGCTGGATTGGATAATTCTCAAGAGGGGCATATGCCTGAGGAAGAAGAAGTACACAACTAGAAAATTTGGAAATGAGTCTGTTGAAACTAGAAAATTTGGAAATGAGTCTGTTGACGCCAATATTATCACTTCCGAGATACCTACTCCCGAGAATATTGTAGCTGAAATTCAAGCTAAAGAAGATGAAAACAAATGATAAAAGCGACAATGATAATGATGAATATGAAGAATTTCAAGTTGAACCGCCCCCAACATACTCAACGGCTTTTGAGTGCGCAGAAAAACCTCAAACATTTTTCGAGCCAGAGTGCAAATGACGATGTTTTTGGGGCCATGAGTCTTCTTCGAAGAACAATAACACAAGAAAGCGATAATAACACAGTTCAAAGCAAATTAATTAACTTCTTTTTTACTGTATAAAAACAAAATAATAAATAATGTATGTATAATAAAGTAAGTATGCATAAATTTATATATTTTGTATGAACATATTTTTTACTAGCACCCGGTTATAACGAGCAAATATAACGGTCCCTTCACGCTCGCTATAAGAGAGTTCGACTGTACCATGATTGAAAACGCATTTCCAGAAATTATCGCTCATAGACAGTACTGAAATGCACACTGTAATCTATAGTAAGCATCTTTTTGCACACATCAGTGATATAATATCAATTTCAATATGTTTGAACTGTTGATACTGTTGCTTTATTTATAAATTTTAAAACCTAACAAAAAATATTTATTTTATTTTTATGTATATTTTATAGCTGGTCGCCATATATGATGCCAGAAAATATTGGACATAGCTGGTTGCCATATATGATGACAGAAAATATTGGAGTACCTGGCCCTTCAAGGTGAGTACTGTCGAAGATTTTAATTTCACAACAAGGCAGTGTTGTTTTTTATTACTCACTGTTGCTTTGTATGAAATTAAAAACCTAAAAAAATTAAATATTTATTTTATTGTTATATTTATTTTATAGACTGGCACCAGTATTTCAGAGGGGGCCAGACAATTTGTATGCCCCTGGCCAATCAAGGACTATCAAGGACTCCTATCGGAAACCTAACAGTCCGATACATCAATTACAATTTCCATTAAATGGACATGTGCGAAATTCTGTGTGTGTAGATCCAGTTTGCCGAATTTGCACTTCAAGGTGAGTCCTGTCAATGATTTTAATTTCTCAAGGGGGCTGTGTTTTATTTTGCTCACTGTTTTTTTAATGAAATTTAAAACCTAAAAAAAATAAATATTTATATTTATTGTTATATTTATTTTGACTGGGGCCTGGATTTCAGAGGATGCCTCTAGACATAAATGACCCTGTCTTTTCAAAGTGAGTATAATCGAACATTTAATTTTACAATTGGACTGTGTCGTAACTGTCCGATACACCATTTACATCTTCATGGACTCAATCCCATATGCATAGATCCATTTTGTCCTTCAAGTTGAGTACTGTCAAAGATTTCAATTTCTCAACTGGGCAATGTTGTTTTTTATTACTCACTGTTGCTTTGTATGAAATTTAAAACCTAAAAAAATTAAATATTTATTTTATTGTTACATTTATTTTATAGACTGGCGCCAGTATTACAGAGGGGGCAAGACAATTGTATGCCCCTGGCCCATCAAGGACTCCTATCTGACACCTAACAGTCCGATACACGAATTACCTGTCCATGTAATGGAAATCGTGACAAATGCTATACAAAAAAATTAGCTAAATTTAAATCCACATACCATGATTGAAAATGCATTTTCAGAAATTATCGCTCATAGACAGTACTGTAATGCACACTGTAATCTATAGTAAGCATCTTTTTGCGCTCACCAGTGATATAATATCAATTTCAATATGTTTGAACTGTTGATACTGTTGCTTTTTTTATAAATTTTCAAACCTAAAATAAAATATTTATTTTATTGTTATTATGTATATTTTATAGCTGGTCGCCATATATGATGCCAGAAAATATTGGACATAACTGGTTGCCATATATGATGCCAGAAATTGGAGTACCTGGCCCTTCAAGGTGAGTACTGTCGAAGATTTTAATTTCGCAACAAGGCAGTGTTGTTTTTTATTACTCACTGTTTCTTTGTATGAAATTTAAAAAATAAAAAAATGAAATATTTATTTTATTGTTACATTTATTTTATAGACTGGCACCAGCAATTCAGATGGGGCAAGACAACTTGTATGCCCCTTGCCCATCAAGGCTCGGCTTCCGGTCTCCTCCTCTATTTAAAGAGTCTGTTCAGAATCACCGAGAGGGAGCGAAGGGCGATAAAATAAATTTGAAATGAGCGTGCAACGGTTCTCCTCTTTCTCGATCCGTGAAAACTAAAGCTTGGTGTTTCACCATATTTTCTGAAAATGAGCCGAGATACGATGCCAATAAACTGGAGTATCTTATTTATGGTGAAGAGGTTTGCTTGGCTACGGGTAAACACCATTTCCAAGGCTACTGCCATTTTCAAAACCGGCAGTACTTTTCGGCCGTTAAAAGCCTGTACCCAACGGCTCATATTGAGAGAGCTCAGGATACGGTGGACGAAAATATATGCTATTGCTCGAAAGATGGAAGATACACAGAGTTTGGAAGACATCCCGTTACTCTTGGCAGATCTAACCAGTTTAAGATGGTTTTGTCTCAAGCTGCGAAGGGTAACCTTTCATACTACATTCAAATCGGATAGTTAAGATATCTTAGACCGCCGAACTCACTGAGGAAGTTCCAGAAACTCACTTAGTGAGTTCGAACTTTCTATTGCTAAATACAGTCAGTAGCACTCACTATGATTGGCTCTGGAGGCCGATTGGCTGTTGAGGTTGCCTTTAACATATGCGCATGCGCACATTCTATGTTTGTTCAGATCTCGTACACGGTGATGTTCAATGAGTTTTCTTAGATGAGTTTTGCGGAGTGGACAGTTATTCAATTCCAGGAGGGTACCACCTCAAAAATGGCGGTCTAAGATATCTTAAATGCCCAATGTGAACAGGGTATAACCTTGCATCCATCAAGGACTGCTACCCAGGCCTGTATCTCCGCTACAAAGCTACTCTTGAGTCACTTAGTTTGCTTGATCTGACCGAATTGGGAGGCTCGTCCAGCCACTGGTTGTTCGGACTCCCCTAGGAGCGGAAAAGACTTTGCCGTTCGAAAATTTTCGACCAGCTTGTATTTGAAAATGCCCAACAAATGGTGAGACGGTTACAAAGGAGAGGCGGATTTATCTAAATGCATTCCAGTTTCAAAGCTTCGAAATCCAGAATTTTCTATAATCTGAAATTGCCATTAATCGTGAAGTTATACTGTTTTTCTATTTCGTATATATTTTTTTTTCAAATGTTTTTCTTTTGTCACTTTATTAAAATAATGCATACTTTGCGACGATCAGCCATTAGCATCTCTCCCCCCCACCACCACCACCACCACCCATAAATATCATATACTACAATTTTAATACCGTGTAAGCGCCCCTTGATTTATTTTACGATTTTCCATCGCGTTTAGGGAGATGGATTAACGGGATTTTACAGTACACATTTAATAACTTATTGAAGGTACAATATCCCACTATAGGCTATTCCCTAGTTTTTTAACAAACATCTCAACTTCTAGTGGTGGTAGGCAGAAACGGTACGGTTGGTTGGTGTATTCATTACAGGTAAACTTATGGTGATGAATGATCATCAATATTGTAAATTGCCCATTATTCTATCTGCTTACACAGTAAAATTAGATAGTGTGACAAAAGAGAGACACATTGAAAAATTAAGGATTTTGAAATCGGGTGAAAGCATTTTTTATCTTCCAATCCTTATATTTTGAAAAAAGCGGATTGGTGAAATGATATGTCTGCTTGACCAAATATCACTGCTGCCAAAATAACCCGGTTTCTAACAAATTGCCTTGGATTAAATCAGAAGTCTGTGGAAGAATAAGATTTTGTTGTGTCAGGTTAGTAATGTTACGATTTTACAAAACGTATTTTATATTTTATCCAGTAATACCCTTTTAAATAAATAATTTAAATTTTATTTTTATTTTTATTTATAAAATGTTGTTATTTTTCAGATTGGGAGAAGTATGCAGCCATGTTGGCGCATTACTTTACAAGATCCAGTTTACAGTTGTTGCTGGAATAACCTCTGCCAGCACTGAAAAAAAGTGTGAATGGAATTGAATTCAAGCTTTACAAAAACAGTAATTCTTTATCATAAATATAAGAACTCTGAATTATATAATTATTACTTTAACCATATTTACTTAAATTATATATAATATTGAATATATTTGTGAGAACAGATTTTTTTAATCATCTTAATAAAATGTAAAACATGGCATAAAAATGTGAGGGCAAGACATATTTCTTTACTATGCCATCATCTTATGTATGTTTCTGTGTAGGCTCCAGAACATACTATGCAGAAACATGTCAAATTGACATTTGTTGTTTTTTTATTAAATAATTTTATTTTGCTTCAGTATTTTTTATTGATTTGTACTTATCTAAATTTTATTGATTACAAATTTTGAAAATTTCATTGATTAGAACTTTTGTAAATTTGATTTATCAGTACTTTTAATGTATCATTAATTTTTTTTCATAACTTTAAAAATAATATTGCTATCGTAAAACATTAAAAAAGAATAATATAGAAAATGTACTTTTAAATGATGCACGATTAATGAAATTTCAGATTTGAAGGGAATTTTAAAAGCATAATTTTAACTTTCAGTTTCGGACTAAGATTTAAACTCATTGTGCTTGGGCGGGCCCGGGCTCCAAGAAATCATCTCTAATCTACATGTACAATTACTTATGGTTAAATGCAGACTTTATTATTTTCTTTTTGGAGAGGCATCAGAAAAGAGTGATATATAAACAAGGAGATACTGTATTACTTTTCAATATTATTATGTTAGTAATTATTTATTTTTATCTTATTTTCTTTTCTTTTTTTTTTTTAAGTAGGTCAAACCAGCAGCTATGAAAGGTGTTAATCTTTCTAAAGCTAAGGTGGCTGAAAGGCAGGGGGAAAAAACTGACGAAGATTCCATCAACGGTGGTTTCTCCTATTAGTAAAGAGCAGCTTAGGAAGCTAAGATCAATTGAACCTCAGGCAGCCTTTTTCACTGTATATTCTTCAGATAGTGAGGACAAGTCTGTGATGGATACTGATGAAGAAATTGCTGCAAATGAAAATTTCTCCACTATATCTTCAATTTTAAGAAATTATCCTGTCTCATGCAATGCAGATTTACTTCGTGCTTTTGCAAACACAGATTTTTCAAGGATTGAAGTTTTGACCAGGGGCCAGAACAATTCTCTGTGGAAAGAACAAAGAATTGGAAGACTAACATCAAATTTTGGCTTTTTAAGAAAAAGAAAAAGAGACTATGATTTTGCATCTACTTTTTTTACAGCTCCTAGGGAATTATTGCACATTCCTTCAGTAAAATGGGGAAGAGATAATGAGAAAATTAAATGCATATTTTCTGAAAATGCATCAAACCATTTAAATTTGAAGAGGCAGGCCTTTATATTTCGCATTCCCACCCATAACTCGCTACTTCTCCGGATGACATCATATCGTGCTATTGCTGTGGAAAAGGAGTTGTGGAAGTGAAATGCCCAACCAAATTTAAAGAAATCAGTCCCCACTGCAATTCACAGTGTAGATAAAAAGTTTTACTTACAGTCAAATGGAGACCTGAAAAAATCTCATGATTATCTTGCTCAAAAGGGTAAATGGCCCTCACAGGATTGGAGTACTGTGATTTTGTCGTATGGACCTCAATAAGTACTCATATCACCAGAGTAAGAAAAAATGATATATATTGGGCAATGTTATGTGACAGCTGTAAATTGATATTAAATTAAATATTTTAAAAATCACTATTTCAAATCTTTATTAATTTAAATATTTTAAATTCAATATTTTAATAATTCCAAATTTATATCATTTTAAATTATGTATTTCAAATATTAATCATAAATTTTTCATTGAAAATATTCCTTTCTTAAATATAACTATAATCTTAAATACTACATTTTAAAATCATATCTCATTTTAAAATTACTTTATTAAATTTATTCATTAAATATTAGATCGGACATTATGTTGGGTGTAATCATGCTGCAACTGTGAATGTTAATAAGAATTTAAATGATTTTCTTGACTCTTGTCTAAAACAACAGTACCGGAGATGTCCTACTAGCTTCTATGGAATATCTGATGATTTATTTAAAGGACTTGCTATTAATTATTATAAATACAAATCAGCAGCAGAAGTTCAAATGCGTGAACCTCCCTGTAAATTGGGAATTCATTTTAAAATATATATTGGTTGTACTTTCAAGACACTTGTTGATATTTCTTAAATAAATTTGCTATGTTTCTTAGCATAGTCCCTGTATATTATGTGTTTTTATGTATTTATAAGTTAAATTTAGATTTAACGCAAATTCCTTCGGCATCCGGCTGTCATATCTGTTATCAATCTTTGAATCGATATCAAATTGTGAATCTAAAGTGTCTGCAAAGGAGAAGAATTGCGCTCTCGCAACCAGCGTCAGTTCATCGAAGGCCCATGTGGCCATGTCACTCATATGCAGTGCATGGCCAGAATGGCATTTTCTCATAGAAAGATAGCCGCACAAGGCATTCACCTTTTATGTAGAATCCAATAACCAATTTTCATTCCAGTAAAACAAAAACATTTAAACTTTTTAAGAATAAGAAAATGAAGGCCTGCAAAAAACAACGGCTTTATGAATGAAGAAAAAATAAGTGAAACTGAATTAACCTCAACATCTGAACAGCCTAAAACAGATTCATTTTTGACACCTGCTACTTTTAATGCAGATATTGGAGCTCATGTCCAAAAACAGGTAAAGTTTATTTTTTTCTGTTAAATTTTTAATTTTTCTACTCATTCCTTTCACATGGTATGGACATTCAAATGTCTAATCTGAATTTCCAAGTTTAAATGATTTTTAGAGAATGTGACACTCTGAATAGTAAATTAAAATTGAATTTAAAAATAGTGTTAAAGAAGGAAAGATCACACACCACGAAAAAAAGTAATTAAAAATATTACACAAACTTTTAATTAAAATAATTTTTGTTTTTGATAATTTAGGTATGGTTAAATCATCATGCTTAAAATATAGTTGCATAATTGTCAAAATAAATTGTCGCTTTTTTTTGTTCATGTCAAATAAATATATTTTAAACCAGAAATTGTACATAATAAATGCGTTTAAATAAGTACCACTTAGACACATTTTAAGGCACATGAAAAAAAAGTCTTCGTTTTGCATTTGGAGAGAGCAGACGTCTTGCGACTGAGTTCTCTGAATGTCGGCTTATATCAAAATCGATTGGGTCACGGACCCTAGATTTGCAGAGGTTGAATCGCTAAAACTAAAATGGTTGGTTGGTTGTATAGGGTTTTATGGCGCAAGGTCCCATTGGGGACAAGCTGCGCCAAAGAAAAAATGTATTAAAAAAATCCACAGAGTCCAATCAGAAAATCATCTTATAGTCATACAATATATAAAACAAATATAAAGAAATCTTAAAAAATTGAGGTATAAAAATACAACATTAAGAAATATCACCTGGATGGGGTTACCCCATCCAGCTGTCCAGATAAAAAAGTATAAACTAACATTGTTATATATAAAACATGAAGGGTATATAAAAACTAGGAATGTTTTAAAAAATGAAAGAGTGCCCCATGAGGTGTTTCCCCAATGAGGTTAGTCAAGATTGGTGATGATGAATTAAAATAAATTCTGTACAAGTGCCGGAGGCCTGGACAGTCAGTTAAAAGATGAAAAATAGTCAAGCAATCAAAATGACAGTGTGGACACATGGGTGTGTCCTCCCGAAGTATAAGATGTTTATGAGTGATCCTTGAATGTCCAATTCTCAGACGAGTCAGCAGAACATCTGTTTTTCTAGGATAGCTCGAAGGCCAGGTCATAATTGTGGGTTTGATATGGTGCAACTTATTATTGTATTCTGAATCCCAACTTTCTTGCCATTTTTTATGAATAAAGTGTTTTATAAAGTGTTTAATGTCTGAGAATGGAATTTTATGATGTAATGGATTAAGAGCAAGTTTTGCCGCCTCATCTGCTTTTTCATTTCCAGGAATTCCCATGTGTCCAGGTACCCAGCAAAATAGAATATCATAACCACGTCTAGTCAATTTATTATAAAAATCCAGGATGGCTGAAACATAAGGATGCTTTTTAAAAGATTTGATTGCGTCAATAGAACTATTTGAGTCAGTATATATGATGAAGGATGTTTTATGATGATGAGATATGTGTAACATGGCTTTCTCTATCGCAATCAACTCTGCCGTAAAGACAGAAATTGAAGTCTGAAGCCGATAACTGAATTTAGTATTATCGATAAAAACTCCGCAACCAACAATATTCCCACTCTTGGAACCATCTGTATAAATATCAGTAAAGTTATTATATTTTGCACGATGTGCAGCAAATAGTTGTTGGAAAACAGTAGAAGCCAAGTTGTTTTTGTCATAACCTTTAAAAGGATGGAGAGAGGTAATTTTAGGAGGATTCCAAGGAGTGAGAACATGCACAGGACATAAACTCACCTCGATATTATTAAACGGGCCGTTATTGATAATATTTCTCATTCTGACTCCAAAAGATGGGATGCAAGATGGTCGATGCTGATAAAGGATATCATTGTCAGTATTTAAAAGATAGGTGTGAAGAGGATGACCAGGATGAGAAAGGATACGGTAATACAATTCCAATGAAAGTTTTTCATGAGTATGGTGTAATGCTGGCTCATTGCAGTCAACATATAAACTCAAAACCGGGGATGTACGAAATGCACCAGAGCACACACGGAGTGCACTATGGTGCACAGTGTCTAGTTTTTTTAAAACAGATTTTCTTGCTGAACCATAGACCTGGCAGGCATAGTCCATTTTAGATCGTACCACAGCTCGATAAATTTTTAAGAGAGAGGTACGGTCTGCTCCCCATGAAGTATTTGACAGTACCCTCAATAAATTAAGCGATCTTTCACATTTTGTCCTTAAGTGTAAAATATGTGGTAAAAATGTAAGTTTCTTGTCAAAATGCAGGCCAAGATATCGAACATTGTCCACAACAGGAATTTGGGATGAACCGATAAAAATTTCAGGATCTGGATGCAGACCCCTACGTCTACAGAAATGCACACAAGATGTTTTGTCATGAGATATTAAGAAACCGTTTTTGTTAGTCCAGCTAAGAATATTTTTGATTGCTATTTGCAGTTGTCTTTCAATAAAACGAATATCTTGTCCCATACACATTATGTGGAAGTCATCAACATAGAGATCCCCCTTCACAGAAGGAGGAAGTTGTTTGATGATGTCATTTATTTTGATAGCAAAGAGGGTGACACTTAAGACACTGCCCTGAGGTACACCCTCTTCTTGTACATAAAAACTAGAAAGTATTCCCCCAATTCGAACTTGAAATCGTCGAATGGCAAGAAAGTTTTTAATAAAAATTGGAAGGTTCCCACGAAAGTCCAGGTTAAAAAGATCACGAAGAATCCCATAACGCCATGTTCTGTCATAAGCTTTCGCCATGTCAAAAAATACTGAAACCAAATGGCTGCGTTTTAGAAAGGCTGTCCGTATATGATGTTCCAAATGGATTAAATTATCGATAGTTGACCTACCACGTCGAAATCCACTTTGAAATGCAGCAAGGCAATTGTTAGTTTCTAAAATATGGATGAGGCGGCAATTTACCATTTTTTCAAGGAGTTTGCAAAGGCAGCTAGAGAGTGCAATTGGCCTGTAATTATTGGGATTGGTAGCATCTTTTCCTGGTTTAGGAAATGGTATTATTATAGCTCTGCACCAAGCATTAGGAAATGTCTGCTCCATCCATATCCTATTAAAGAAGGAGAGAAGATTATTCAAGGACAGAGCAGAAAGGTGCTTGAGCATAATGTATGTAATCCCATCGTGACCTGGGGCAGATAAATGGCTGTAAAATTGAAATGGCTCAGAGATAGATCGATCAGAGTAGGTATGACGGATGCAGAACTAAGCACGTTAATAGAATACTATTACAAAGCTATGAAACTTCTCCCACCTAAAATACGTAGCAAAAAAATGATAGTCCAGACGGCAGCAAATTCTGAAGCCAGAAATCAACAGATTGCCAAACACACCTCCTTATGTAATCTAATGAAGGGCCATTTCCACCATTCGGCTAATTTAAAATATTCCTTATTACGTTCGAAATTTTCACGTTTATAAAGAAATTGACTTTCCAAGGCTTAGTACTTTTATTCAAAATTTAAACGTTAACTTTCAAAATTCTATTGATAATTCTGACAATAATAATCTTAACAATCTCCCAAACTATGACATTCTTGACAGCCAGGATTTATTTTAGATTCTATCCTTTAATAGCTTTATTCTTTTTAGTGTTCGACAGTTGCTGACACATTATTTTAAAACTTTACTCTCCAAAAAAAAAAGCTATAGATCTGAAATTTGGTTGGTCAGATCAGCAGGTGTTGTCCCGCCTCCGTCCGCCACGTTAGTATATACACGATCAGCGCCACCTCATTTCCTCTTGAGAAGAATAGTGTATGTGTGACTTGGTCTAAGCTCTCGATATGAGTGGTTCTGTCGCCCGTGAGGGCAGCTCCACTCGGTAGCCGTATACTAGGCTCCCAATTACCGGACGAGCAGCGTAGGTGCTCTTTTCAGAGCTCTATTTCGAACCGCCTACAGTAATTCTCCTGATTCAACGATGGCCTCAATGCTATTGCGGACAATGCCATTAGCCCTACATTTACGTTGAGCGATGTAGATGAGTTCTTCCCGAGAGATTGTTTTGATCAACTTAAAGCAAGCTTTATAAAATACTAGCAAGCTAAAATACTAGCATACTACCCGCTACGCTGGTCAATTTCTCTTAACGAACCTTTAGTCAAACAAAATATTGACATTTCATAATTAACTTTTATATTTTAACAGAATAATAAGGCTACTATAATTTGTGACTCGTGCTATAGACAATATACACGTCAGGACACGTCGCCCTTATCATTATCTTTTTACGCGTGAAGGTTTCGCTATGGTTCTCCATTGTGAAATTTAGTAATTTTTGAAATTCAATATTTGAAAAATGGCATAATCATTAGATTTGAAATTTATATCACGAAATATACTATTTTTTACCTTTCAAACGCAGTTTGTCTAACAATTTTCTGACAAATACTTTTCGAGTTATTATTTTTTTCAGTTACTCCAAATGTTTCATTTTCCGAGATTAATCTGTGGCAAAGATTAGTGAGAAACCCAGTCGTCAGCAATGCATAGCTTTAGTTTAAAGAGGATGTTGGAGCAGGAGTTGTCACCATCACTTTTGAAATCGGTTCTGTAGTTCCAGAGATTCCTCAAAAATTGTAATTTAGAATGATTTTAGAACGCTTTTCGCTTATTTCACCCTTTTAAGTTTCAATTTTTTTCTAAATTTGTTCTCGGAGAGCATTACATCTTATAAGTAACTACAATGCCAAATTTCAAATTTGTAGCTCCTTCAGTATAAAAAAATTGTAATTTTAGAACGTTTTTTGCTCATGCACCCACCTGGGATTAGTGGCACCGACATAAAATATAGCCTATGTTGGAGCAGGGAGTGTCACCATCAATTTGCCACCATCACTTTTGAAATCGGTTCTGTAGTTCCAGAGGTTCTATAGAAATTGTAATTTAGAATGTTTTTAGAACGCTTTCCGCTCATTTCACCCTTTTAAATTTAGATTTTTTTTTTTTGTTCTTAGACAGCATTTGCATCTTATAAGTAACTACAATGCCCAATTTCAAATTTCTAGCTCTTTCAGTATAAAAAAATCGAAATTTTAGGAAGTTTTTTGCTCATGCACTCCCCTGGTGGTAGTGGCACCAACATGAAATATAGCCTATGTTACAGCAGGAACTGTCACCATCAATGTGCCACCATCACTTTTGAAAATTGTTCTGTAGTTCCAGAGATTCCATTAAATTGTAATTTAGAATGTTTTTAGAACGCTTTTTGCTCATTTCACCCTTTTAAATTTCGAATTTTTTTAGAATTTGTTATTAGAGAGCATTTACACCTTATAACTAACTACCATGCCAAATTTCCTGTTTCTAGCTCCTTCTGTATAAAAAAAATCGAAATTTTAGAACGTTTTTCGCTCTTGCACCCCCCTAGGGGTAGTGGCACTGATATAAAATATACCCTATGTTTGAGCAGGGACTGTCACCATCAATTTGCCACCATCACTTTTGAAAACGGTTCTGTAGTTCCACAGATTCCATAGAAATTGTAATTTAAAATGCTTTTAGAACGCTTTTCGCTCATCTCACCCTTTTAAATTTCGAATTTTATTAGAATTTGTTCTTCGAGAGCATTTATATCTTATAAGTAACTACCATGCCAAATTTCATGTTTCTAGCTCCTTCAGTATACAAAAAATCACAATTTTAGAACGTTTTTTGCTTTTGCACCCCCCTGGGGTTAGTGACACTGACATAAAATATAGCCTTTGTTCGAGCAGAGGTTGTCACCATCAATTTGCCACCACCACTTTTGAAATCGGTTCGGTAGTTCCAGAGATTACCCCATACAAACAAACAATCTTTACTCCTTTATAATATTAGTATAGACTTATCACTTGCTCCCGAAGACGACGGGAACTATTTTCACCCCAGATTTATCACAGCTCTTCAAGAGTATAGGAGATATGCTACTGAGTATGGACCGATTCCTTTGGTTAACATTCCTTCAGTTGTTGCTGCGAATGATTCCTACTGCCCAGACCCTTCTCCTACCAGCATGGAAAACATAATTTCACATGTGCTCGGATTAATTGAGAATATTAAAGCCTCAAGGGCTGCTGTCAAGGCCTGTAGTGATAAATTTATGGAAACCATGAGATCTATTTCGGCAAATGTCAAAAAACAAAAGACTAGCTTGGAAAATTCAACTAAGTTAGGCCAAAATGACTCAAGAGATTGGTGATGACGTCACCAGACGCAAAATTGCTCAAAAGCCCAATGGCACTGTTCCATCTACCTCCTCTAAATTCTGATCACCTAATCCTTTTGCGTCACTTTCTGATATAGACATAGAAACTACTGGCGATGAGCCAGAAGTCCATGTTGAACCCCTTAAAACTAAACCTAAAAATGATAAACCTGTCCCCATAACTTTAAAACACCCCTAACTGGAAAGAGATTGTTAAGAAAATTGATGAAATCACAATTGCAACCATTGAAAAACGTACGTTCAAGGAATTCATAAAATTCTATCCCAGCTCTGTAGAGGACTACAGAGCTATTCAAAATTACTTCTGCAACTCAAAACTTGAATATTTTGGCCTCTCCCTAAAATCTGAGACCCCTCACAATTGTCATTAAAGAAATGCCTCGGGATTCAACAATTGAAGAAATCAAAACTGAACTAACAACCCTAGGAATTAACATGCACACTGTTGCACAATTAAAAAACTTTAAAACTAAAGAGACCTTGACCATATTTCTTATTAATTTATTCCGTAACGAAAATTCCAGATCTATTTTTGAAATGGACAACTTCCTGGGATTTCGTGTGTTAGAATTGCCAGCAGTTTAATCACAGTTCATTAACTGCAAATTTAACCCCGTCTGCCTTAAATGCGGCGGACCCCACAAAACTTCTGATTGTCCCATAATGGACCGTGATAAGCTGCATTGCGCTAATTGTGTCGGCAATCATGCGGCCAATTATTCAGGGTGCCCTAAGCGCCCCAAAAATCGTAAAATTAAAACTATTGGCGGAAGTCAAAATGTTCCTAAATATTTGACAAGTAGTGCTAAAGATGCTACCCCTTTTATTCTTCCCCCCCTTCCATCTAAAACTAACAGTAATTCAACTGAAAATGAAAATTCTACAAGCAGCGCCAATGGGTTTGCTAAATTAAATTTCCCTGATTTTTTCAATAATCTTGATCCCATAATCGATAAACTTAAAACTTTAACTGTAATGCTTGAAAAAATCTACGACTTAACTCTTAAACTTAATATTCCTCTTCAGAATTTAATTCCCAACTTCAGTTCTACACTCAAAAATATATCAGAACAACCTTAAATCCTCCCTTTTTCATGACGCCATTGCCCAGTCATGCAGAGATGACTTCCAAATTTCCCATTGGCTCTCACAGACTTGTCTGTGAGATCCCACTGTCCTACTTGCTTGCAAGCACTTTCAGCTTTATATTTGATTAAATTTTATATGGTTACTGAATTGGACCTTTTTTTTATAGGTGTTTCCGGCCTTTTTGTTTGTTTTTCCAATTATTCTGCCCAGCAGTAGTCTGGTGCACGTTCTGATAGGAATTTTATACGTGCCACTGTGCGTTTTCTCTTCTGTGGGTTTAGCACTCCGCGCCCCGGCACCGCCCAAATTGACAATCCTATGTCCTATGTCATTTCCTCTTTTTTTCGGAACTAACGTGCCACTGCAAAAGCGACTGCCTGGGTCGTCGTTTATTGATTTTAAGCCACATCCTTGTGCTGGCATAGTAATTTAAATCAGAACTACATAGTTTTCTCCTCTTTTCGAGTCTCTTCCATGTACTATCTAAAAAATTGAAAAAATCTTACAAAAACATAAAAAAAATTTTATAAAATAAAAAAATATATATTGTTGTCGTAATGCTATCCTTAACCTTCCTGTGTTTATTTTCTATGAGCTCCTAATTTATGTAGTTGTTAGTGTTAGTGTTTTTTATGCTTATGCCCCCCCCCCCCCCCCTGCATCTAGTAATTGAATCACTACCATTTTATTCTCCTGTAGTTATGCTCTGGGGATGTGTGGCATTTGGCCCGGGTTCCTCGGCTCAAAGTTGTTCGAAACAGACACATTTTATAAAATCAATTTTCTGGTCAAAAATACATATATTTAACTTACAAAAATGGAAGATTAAAGCTAAGTGGTTGTCTTTAAGATAAGTTGGTTGGTTGGTTGAATTGGGTTTAATGGCACAAAGTCCCTTCTGGAACATGCTGCGCCAAGAAAAAGTGAATGAAAACCATAAAATTATATCAAGAAGTTATCCAAAACCTTGTCAAAAAAAAACAAATAAATAAAACAACACAGTTTAGAGAAAAAAGTAATGGGATGATATATGTAACTAAAATCATTAAAATGACTTCACAATGATGTTTAAAAAATACAAACAAATCTTTACATTCTGTAGAGTAACGATTATCAAAAAAAGTGTAAAATATCTAATAATACAGCACAAAAACTGGTATATTTTATACAGTACAGAACATTAAAAAACAAAATAAAATCATGTTGGCTCGAACTCCTCAAAAACAGTATTTTCTGTATCTGAGTCATAGCTGTAAGAGTCGGACTCCATAGCCTCTTCCACATAGTGGATTAGCTGTTTAGAATGTCTTTAAGATAAAGTTTGTAAACTGATAAAAAAAAAAAGTCCATACTTCTTTGCTTCTTCTTTTTTAAATGCAAAAGTAAATTTTGCTTAGTTTTTGTTAATTAAAATTTTGGATAGGTTAATTATTATTCTTTCCTTTATATAGTTCCAATTTGAAAAAAACTTAAATTGTTTTTCAATGATTTATGCCAAAATAATGCATTTTTCCTTCTTTTTGCTTTTAATGTTTCTATTTGTTAGATTAGGGCTTAGAAAATTTATATAGTACATTGGATATTTTCTCTTTATGTGACAGATTGATGATGATATGCAGATGAAATTGCTTAGTCATCCATGGACTCCTGATATTAACTTCAAATGTCCTACTTCTGATTGCAGAAATCTGAGATTCGTGTTACGATGGCTTGCGGAATGGAACTGACTTGTGTATTCTCCTTCTCAGGATGGCGCATACTATAAATATTGCTCATTATTCTCCACAACAGTTGGAGAGCAGAGTCTTTCTGCGGGCAAACTAGTAAAACTACCTTTAGAGATTGGAAAGATGCAAAGGAAGATTTTAGAAACCACGAAAATACAAAATATCATACACAATGCTTAAAAAAGGCTGGATTGTTTGTAGGCATGAAGTCAGGATCAAACTCAGGCATCGACACGACTCTGAATGAAGCCCACCAAATTCAGGCTGAGAAAAAACAGGGAGAATTTAAAGCCAATGATTTAAATGTCAATAGTCTTGGCAAGAAAAGGCCTTGCATTTCATGGTCACAGAGATTCTGGTCCTCTGAATCTCGAAGAAACATATAAGAAAGGTGAAGGCAATTTCAGATCTTTTCTAAAATTTAGAGCTGAGGCTGGTGATGAAGTGTTGAAAAATCATTTACAAAATGCTGGAGCAAATGCCACATATATTAGCTAGCAGACACAGAATGAAATTATTACATCTTTTAATAAAATAATTTTGAATAAACTTATTGAAAAAATCAAAAACGCTAAATATTTTTCAATACCTTGTGATGAGACAACTGATATCAGTAACATTTCTCAGATATCGTTTTGTGTAAGATTCTTGGAAAATGTGAGAGAATTTTTGCAGTTCATCCCAGTAGAAGATATGACAGGAAAAGGTTTAGCCACTACTATCTGTCAAGCAATGGATAATTTTTCTTTGAAAACAAATAATCTTATTGGACAGGGTTATGATGGTGCTCGGGCTATGAGCGGTCATTTGAATTTCGTGCGACAGAAACATTCGAAAGCATTATATGTTCATTGCTGTTCACACACTTTAAATTTATCATTGTCTGAAGGATGCTTAGTACAAAGCATCAGAAATTGTATGGCACTGTTTGAAAGCATATTAGTCTTTTTTTTTACTTTACAAAATGTCATAACGTTTTCAAAAAGGCAATTGAGGAACACAATGAGCGAAATTGACATAAGAAATTAAAAAGGATGTGTCCTACTCGTTGGGTTGAGCGGCACGATTCTGTTCGAATATTCGTAGAACTAATTAAACCAGTGCTAATACCATTAGAAGTTATAACTGGATGGTCAGATAGGAAAGCAGCCAGTGATGCACAACTTCTTAGATGTGCAATTGAAAAATGCGACTTTTTGATGAGTTTGTATATCACAGACTATATATTTCAAGTAACTTTACCACTCAGTGTATTATTACAAAAGGAAAATATAGATTTGTCCATTGCAATTGATTCTGCAATGAAAGTAAAAAAGTCCTTAGAAGGAATCCGAAAGACTGCTGAGCAAAGTTTTTCGAATATCTTCAAAACGGTTTTTGATGCATGCGCGGAATTAGATATCCCTATTTCAAGACCGAGAATAACAAGTAAGCTGACATTAAGGGACAATGTTCCTTCTGAAAATACCGAAGAATATTATCGAAGATCTGTATTAATCCCGTTTTTAGAAACTTACTATCCAAAATCTGATTAAAATTTGAAGCTCATAAGGATACACTAACCCTGTTTCAATTATTACTTAATTCAGAGCCTGTTGAAGAGGATCAACTATCAGAAACTGTTTCCTCTTTGGAAAATCTCACAGAATTTTATAAAATGGAATCATCAAGTTCCCGCTATAGGTGCAGATTCATGGTCGCCAGTCGCCACGTGGCGACTAAAATTTTTGCTATGGCCACTAACTTTTTTATGTTTAAGTCGCCATTGATTTAAAAGTGATCAATTTCTGGTATTCCCAGTCATTATCGGGAAATTTTGATTGTTCTTTTAAAGATTAAGACCAAAACATATAACAAACTTTATTATTATCTTTTAATAATATTTCAAAATTAACTGTTTAACACAGCAAACTATTAAATATATTCGAATAGCAATGTTATTCGTAGAAGTTTGAGTTAGATAATTTTACATAGTCTGTGATTAAATATATATATATTAATAGAAAAACAAATTTTGGAAGTGTATTCCCTTGCCCAACATTATCTTCTGGCTGTACATGATTTAAAATTTATATTACACTTAATTAATATTCAAATTTTGTTGTGTATGTGTGTATATTAAATAAATTACTTTACACTTTGAATTCCTGAGTTTTTTTGCTTAGCTTTTTACTCCATGCAAACACTATTGCTTTTATGCATTTTTTTCATAATTGTGGCCACTGGATTTTTTGGGTTTAGGAGCCACTGGTTCCTTCCAAATTTTGGGAATCTGCATCTATAGTTCACGCGGTGAATTTCTTTTGTGGCATCAAAATTTACAAGAAAATACTCCACAAAATGCTATTGAAGCTCTGAAGTATTGCTCAAGAAATTTACTGCCCACTATTCATAATCTACTGACTAATGGCTACACTTTCAGTAACAACATGTACTCCTGAGCGTTGTTTTAGTCTTTAAAGAGTCTGAAAACATGCCTCAGAAATACGTCGGGGGAAGAAAGACTTAATGGCTTAGCTCTCATGTACATCCCCGAGAAGATTTCATTGCATGAAAATGAGGTACTTGAAGAGCTTTCAAATAAACAGACGATTAAATGTATGTTTATAACAAAGAATAAGATGTATAACTTTTCTTTTTTTTAAATAAATAAGAGTTTTGCTGTAAGCATACTTCTAATGTCATTTAGAGCATTTTGCTAGCTAGACTTTTGGTCGTTAATATATCTAGCATTTTGTTGTAACTTACATACAATTTGACGTGTTAATTTGTTATAAAATTACTGCTTTGTTAATTTTTAAAGTCTTGTTTATTTATACATATCCATGATGTGAAGAAGTCTTTTCCTGAATAGCTTTGTTTAAAGTACATCAAACTGCATCATACAGGAATTCAGAGGTAAAAAATGCTTCTTTTAGCTATTGATATTCTTAACTTTTGAATAATATGATACATTAAAAAAAAAATTGTGTAATGCAAATGTAAATTTAAACATCAAATTTATTTTCACATGTAGTAGATGCATAATAAAAGACGTGTGTTTCAAAAAGCTCTAACAAATATGCTTCCTTTAACAACTGCTTTTGTTCTTGTAGTGATAGCTTGCACTATACATTTCCAGGGGTCGATGCAGGTTTCTTTTTTTCTTGGTGGGGGGGGGGGGGTTCTTGAAAAATAACATTGTGTAATGAAAGTTGAAATTCAGTTATTCAAAAAGGTAAAGTACATTATTATAAAGTATTCTAAAGGTAAAGTACATTCTATATATGAATGAACTCCATCTAAAGAAGTAGACAATAGAAACTGTAGCGAGAACAATATA
Source organism: Maratus michaelseni (assembly GCA_963931845.1). Classification (NCBI taxonomy): domain Eukaryota; kingdom Metazoa; phylum Arthropoda; class Arachnida; order Araneae; family Salticidae; genus Maratus; species Maratus michaelseni. Next base: position 37,582,934 of record OZ007597.1, on the reverse strand, counting down.
TTTTTCTTACTACAGTGTATTCAAGAATTTGTCTCATCATCAAATTTTAATAGAGCTTTTGTTCCCATACTGTGTGTCCCCAACTGCTTTTGTTCCCGTAGTGATAGCTTGCACTATACTTTTCCTTGAAAAAATACCTGACAAAGAAAGACATGCTATTACTTTTTACTTTTGAAGTGTGTATGTTTATAACTAACTTTAATTTTTTGTTTTAAATTGCACTACTAGTATATAGACAAAATCCAAAGGATTTGAAATTGCTCTTTTGAATAATATTCAATCGAAAACTTATGCAATTTTCTGTTTTATTACACTTTTTATACAAAATATTTTCATTCAATATTAAAAATAAAAAAAATTTTAATATAAAAAAGTTTTTTTTTTTTTTTTTTTTTTTTTTTTTGCCTTGATATCTGCCATAATATTGCTAACAGAAAAGTAACAAAAAGCATTCCATAAAATCATATACAAATCATTTAGAAAGAAAACATACAAACTTTCTTTTTGAAATAGATATTTGCGGCACATGTATAACATTTTTATATTATTTCTCTCGTAAATTTTATGTTTTGTAACCATAATACAGTAAACGCTGTTTGAATAAATCATGTTTGACATAGCTGCTGATTCCAATTTACAAAACAACGCATTATAATTTCATTCATTAAAAACATGATTTTATTATCCAGTGATTTAAATAAGTGGCGACTGATGTATTAACTATAAGCAGCTCTACATCCCCCCCCCCCCCCCCCCAGAGTTGCGAATCCTGGCTGCACCACTGTATTCTTTATTTTTGTTTGTTAAATTCTAAGTTATTAACATTAGTGTCAGCCCATAATATCTAATCAAAGTAAGTACTCATTAAAAGGTTGTTTAGATTTTTATTATAACATCTTTCCAACATTTAATATTATAACATTTAACATTTTTAATATTAGTATTTTTGATAATTACACAATTTCCAGAATATATTGGGTTTCCAAAATAAATTCTAATTCTGTTTACAAAAGACAAAATAAAAACAACATTGGATTCTTTGACTGACAGCATATAAGGAAATTCATGTATCCAGTTACAAATTAATTACAACTTTTTTTTTTTATAACCTCAAATCTTAAGCATAGAACCAGTTAATTTTTCTCAGAAGCAAGGCAGAGAGGGTCACTGGAAATAATTTTTGGCCCACCAATCCATTTTTTAACTTTCCAACAGTTGAAAAGTATTTATAAATTGATGTGGCGACTAAAGTTTTTGCTTTGGCGACTAGCTTTCTATGTCTAAGTCCCCAGGTGTTTTACATGGATGCCCGTTTTTCGCCGAAAGGCAGATTTCCGCTTTATTTTTTAAGAATCTGGGGATTGTCCTGCATAATTCAGCAATGTTTATCTCTTTTTGCTATTGTCCATAATTAAAAAATATGATTGAACATGGATGCCACATATCCACTCATTCGTAAATTTCCTGTTTTCTTCTTTAAAAAAAAACACATTGATATGCGTCATGAATGAACTCTGAGACGAAGGCATATCACAATTAGCCTGCAGCACAGACAAATTCGTGCCGAGAAGAGAATAATTTTGGGTCTATTCATTAAAATTGTAGCTCTGAGATTTTTAAGATATGTTCTTACAGGTAGTCATAGATATTGGCATGCAATTCTTTCATGAATTAGCTAAACTGCTTGAATTATCATTTAAAATTCCGCAAATCAATTCGCCAATCAGTCATGAAAAGAAATCTAAAATTTTGTTAATCGGTCACGTAATTCATGAAATCTGTCACTGTAAAATCTTGCAAATTTCGTCAATCGCTCACCAAATAAAACCATGAATTTCATCACTTGCAGAGGAAATAAAACCGCAAATTTCGTCAATCGGTCGCAAAATAAAACTGCAAATTTTTCAATTTTGGTCTCAGGGGGGAAAAAAAATTAATGCAAATTTCATCAATCAGTCGTGAAAAAACCGCGAAGTTCATCAATCGATTGCAGGTAAAAAAAATTGGGAATTTTGTTAAGGAGTTGTTATAAAACATGAAAATCAGCAATCGGTCACAAAAATTGTAATTTTTTGTCTCCATAGGGATTTATAACAAATCTTTAATAAATCCTTTAAAAAAAACCCTTGCAACGAAAGTTGCAATGAGGCTTTATAAGTATTCGATCTTTCTCCATCATCCTTGAAAATATCAGAAATAGTTAAATTTATTTAATTAAAATCTAAAACCTAAAAAGAAACAAAAATGACCGTACTCTCGTGTTATAGTGGCCCCCACAATTATGATGGGACAAGTCCCGTAACCTGTGCTGGGAAATTTTGGCACGATTTCTGGGCAATAGATGTTACGACCTTGTTTACATTTAGTCGTTGACTTTCAACGGCTTAACCGACCCTGGGGTTGCTTTAGTTCGGAAATCACGTTTGAAGACTGTGATCTTGAAGCTGATTGGTTACAATTAGTATTACGTTGGCAGTTACTAAGTAAATTTTGAATTTCGTTAGATAACTTGTCTGCCGCCATTCATTCGGATGCGTCTTTGCTTGTGCCGACGTCGTTTAATTCTAAGGTAAGTCTTGTTTGCTCTGCCCTTTTATTTCTTTTTTTTGTTGTTTCTTATTAGGATTTTTGCCTTAATTGTTTAAAATGCACCCTTTATTGCAAAATATTTCCATTTTTACATGGTTTGCCATTTTAGAGACGGAAGATTCTGCAGTCGAATTTGCAATTGAAGTTAGAATTATTCCTACAGCTCCACCGCCTTGCGCTAAATGTAGCGGTCCTATGAAATCAAATCAAAACAAGGATGTAAAATTTAAATGGAGATGAGCCTGTAATCTTAGGAATAAGTTAAAATCAAACCCAAATCCTTGTACTGGCACTGTTAATCCTGCAATTAATACTGTTTTTGAAAATTCTAAAATTCCGGTTCGCGACCTTTTGGCTATCCTTTTTTCATTTGTATTGAAAATTCAAACAAATTTTTTATATGAGCATATGTGTAACTGAAGAAAACAAAGGCATGAACCGACCCTATCAAAAGAAACGCTTTGCAATTATTTTTCTTATATTCGAGAAGTCTGTGAAATTCACTCTTCTCATATGTATTCTGAATTGGGGGGGCCAGGGAAAATCTATTTTAATTGATGAAACTTTTTTAACTATTAGGAAATACGGAAGGGGTCGGCTTACTTCAAATCATACAATTACTGTTTTAGGCAGTTTTTGTAGAGAGGACAAAGACGAATTGTTTTTTAGGGTAGATAACAAAAAAAAAGCGATATTTGACCTTATGTTTCACGATTTTGCCATAATGATACGAGTGTTGTCTATACAGATTCGGCCAAATACCATGACATAGAAAAATTATTCTCCAGTCAGACAACACACGAAGTTACGAATCATAGTAAAGGCGAATTAGTGTCAAAAACCAATAAAGTGAACACCTTTAATGATCTAGAAAATGAAAATCGTTGGTTTAAAAATTCTCTAAAATGTCACAGGAACGATAAAATGTTGTCAGAATATATGGCTCTTCATTTTTATCGCCAACGCAAGCTAGATCATTTAGACATGACGGGCCAGAAAATGCAGGTCCTCATAAATGATATTATTCAAGACCAATGGCAAAATCTGAAAACATCAAGGGTGCATTACCAAAAGTCCCTCAAAATTTAAATTATTTTCAGTCAGAAGGCGAAGTGCCTTATATTGACGATGTTTCAGACCCTGACTAGGATCCCTTTTGGTAAACATTAATTATTTATTTTTTATTTATTTATTAATATTATTTTTTATTGTAAATATTAACTTTTTTTTATGTGTAATTATTTATATATATTTTGTATGCAATTTCCCTTTTTTTCTGAATCGCCGTCTCATTTATTGGCATTTATTATATTTATCATTTTACCTTTTTTTTTTACAATAATTTTTTGGGGGGGGGGCAGTTGTGAGCTAGGTTTTACCTTAATTATTTTTATAAGTTAACATTGTTTTGAATTTAGTGTAATCAAGATTGACAAAAGATTTCTGGTAAGTTTTTCTTTCAATTTTTTAATGTCCAAAATGTTTTTAAAAGGAGGGGTTCAGGGGGGCTCTGCCCCCCTGACAATAACAAATATTCATCTAAAAAATCACATTTCTTTAGCTTTTTAATCGTTAGTTTATTTAGAATGCTGCTAAAATTTGCATAATTGGAACGTAAGAAATTTTTCAAGATGGCAGAAAAACTTTGTTTTTAAATCTTTGTTATTTATAAATCCATGTTTTTAAGATCATTTTCTACTTTTAAAAACGGTGCAAAATCATTGATTTATAAATAACATTCAGATTTAAAATTGATGTTTTTCTGCAGTCTTTGAAAAGTTTGTCATGTTGTCAAAATGGCATTTTGGCGCATTTTTTTTTTGCCAAGTTCGCCAAGCAGCACAGGATACGGAACTCTTCCTATCATGATTATGCCAAGGTTGCAGTTATGATTTCGCCAAGATCATCACAAAGCTTATATATGCATCTTATATACACATACATATATTCCAAACACTGCCATGTGCCATATATGTCTTTATATACATGTTATTTACATCTAATATATCGTATATACATCATATACACATGTCATATATATACAGTCGAACCTCGTTAACACGAAATTACTTAACGCGAAATTTCGCTTAACACGAAATAATTTTAAAGTCCTGTCAGATGAGTCTGAAAATCAATGTTAATTCGTTTAACACGAAATAAAATTTCGGAAAATCCCGCTTAAGGCGAAATTTTTTTTTTCGCTTCAAAGTCAAAACATGATTCCTTATGCAATGTTTTCGATATTTCAAACTTAAATGTCACATATTCTTATTAAAAGTGGAATTTTCTCATGGTTTGAAAACGATATAAGATGAAAAAGGGTTTCAGAAAATTCTGAAATACTGAATTCCTGGATAATCTCTGATATGCGCAAGTGTTCCCACATTAACCATATGAGCAATAGATTAGTCACAGTGAAAGTTTGGGGAAGGAATTCATTTTTTTGGAAAGTGATTGTTCCATTACTCGGTTGACTGTATTGACAGTAACATAAACTATAAACTGGGGGTCTGAATTCTCCTATCTGTGAGTGAAAGAAGTGACAATCTCTACTTCACTACCTAACATACGGAAACGCTGTTCACAGTTGCTCTGTAGAATTCTGTGAAAGATGAGTCGAAAACAGCAAGCAGTATCTTTAGAAACCAAGCAAAAAAATTAAACGGAGTTAGTGATAAAGTGCTGAAAAAATCACAAAATGCAGCGAAGTATGGAATACCTATAATTCTTCTACAATTTTAAAGAATCGCGAAAAGATTGAAGCAGTTTATGCTGTGAGTTAATTCAAACCAGTAAGAATGTGTAGAAGAAAGAATGACTTGGTGGCTTGGCAATTGTGTTTCGAAGTACTGATGAGGTGTACGAAAGTGCACGAAACGTCTATTTTATAATTTTAATTGTTTTTATGTGTTTTTAAAAAAATAAAGTCTGTAGTTGAATTTATTTTAGTGAAAGAATGAATAAATTGAAATTGCTCTCCTGCAGTGGATAAAAGAGGCAATAAGCCAGAACATTGTTTTAACTTCTGCAGTTTTGCAAGATGAAGCAGAGGCTTTTGCTGATGCTCTCGGTGAGAGCGATTTCATATTTTCTAAAAGATGACTGACAAGATTTAACCCGTAACAGGTACTGCCGGTCTCACAGACCTTTAGTGATATTTATTCGATCACCCCTCTTTTTTCTTTGGAGCGATTGAATAGATTCTTCCGGTATCTTCCTCTTTTGCGACCTTGAAAAATCTCCCTTATTGGCTAAAAGTTTTCGCGCGTATTTCTTTCTTTTATTAAGGTTATTTCTGTGAAACAGGTCTGGCAGACCGCGCCGTACTCTTAACGTAGGGAATTTTTGCCGCCGTGTCGGAGAATGGCGTTGAAACTCGGACCTAGTAATATTTTGCATCCTTCTGATGCATGCTATGCGGAAACGATTCAGAGACTTTTAGATGAAGTGGGAAGCGATTTTTCTGATGAAGATGATTGTGATGAAAATTTCTGTAATGAAAGTTCGCATTCTTCTGACACTGAAATTTCTGAATCCGACAACGAAGATACTTGTGATTCAAATAATAGGTGCTCTCAGTATTACTATGGCAAAAATCGTTTTAAATGGTCATCTATTGAACCAACCAGAAATGTCAAAACTCCATCTCATAACATTGTGCGCCTTCCTGCAGTACGTTCATTTGCAAAATTACCGGATATAGCAGATTTACAATCATATTGGAGTCTACTTTTTACAGATGAAATGCTGCAAAATATTATAACTTGGACTAATATAAAAATAAGAAAAATGAGGGCAAACTTTTCTGACCAAACAAGTAAACAAATCGCTGATACAAATTTGAGAGAACTGAAAGCTTTTCTAGGATTGCTTATATACACGTCTGTATTCAAATCAAATAATGAAAACATTGAGTATTTTTGCTACAGACGGGACTGGTCGAGATATTTTTTGAGCTGTTATGCCAATGAGAAGATTCAAATTTTTACTCCTTTGTTTAAGATTTGATAATCCTGATGACAGAGATGTTCGAAAAATAAATGACCCTGCTGCTATTATCTCTGAAGTGTTGAATTCTTTCATTTTAAATTCGCAAAAATGTTATACGATTGGTGCATATGCATGCATTGATGAAATGCTTGTTAGCTTCAGAGGTAGATGCCGTTTTAAAATGTATATGCCAAAAAAAACAGCTAAGTATGGTTTAAAAATAATGTGTCTAACTGATGCTCGAACCAACTATGTGTACAATGCATATATTTATTGCGGCAAAGATTCTGACTGTCTGGGTATGGATGATAGCTTAAAAAAATTTACGAAACCAACTCAATCAATTTTACGACTTAGTAAGCCTATTTTCAAATCAAATAGAAATATAACAGCCGATAATTGGTTCTCTCCGATCGAAGTTGTTTCAGAATTGAAAAAGAATGGCCTGACATATGTTGGAACAGTTAATAAAAATAAAAGAGATATTCCTAAAGAGTTTCTTCCTAATAAATCAAGAAGTCCAGTCAACTTTATATGGCTTTACAAAGAATATTACTTTGATGTCTCATGTGCCGAAAAAAGGAAAAGCTGTAGTACTTTTGTCCTCAATGCACCACAGTAAAGAAATCGACCCTGAAACTCAAAAACCAGAAATTATTGCGCTCTATAATAGAACAAAAGGTGGAGTTGATTCTTTAGATGAAAAGTGTACTGTATATTCTTGTAGCAGACGAACAAGGCGATGGCCTATGGCTATTTTTTATAGGTTACTGGATATGTCAACTGTAAATGCATTCATCTTATATCAAAGTTCAAAAGATCACATCATGAACAGAATGCAATTTCTAAAGGAACTGGCAAAAGAACTGGTTACTCCTCATATGCAAAGCAGACTTGAAACTCCGAGTATTCATCGCGAATTGCGAATGATAATAAAGCGAATTTTAGGATGCGATCAAGAAAACGAGCCTCAAGACACATCAGTAAAATGTGAAGAAAAGTTAAAGAAAAGAAAAACATGTCATTTGTGCCCTTCAACAAAAAATAGAAAAACAGCATATCTATGCATTTGCTGTCAAAAACCTGTGTGCCTAGAATGCACCCGAAAACTATGTCATGAATGTGGAAGAAGTTTTCAAAAGTAACTTCAGTGTTGCATTAAACGTGAGTATATATTTTTTCTGGCACCAATTTCACGCTAACTTGTAGTTGTGTCATTTTTTATATAATTAACCGAACCTTTAATGTTTTGCTATTAATTCATTAATCATACATTTATGTAACAGAATAACATATAAAAGTAAAGTAAAATATAATATTTTTTATTCATTATGTACATAGCTCATTTCAAGTGGTTTTTGATCAAAAAATTTATAATATTGAAATAAATTCCACTATACTGCATTTATATTTTTATAAATGGTACAAATATAACTTGTATTGAAAATACACATTCTCAAAAATATATAGATCGTATTTTATTGTAAATATTTCATTTATAACATTTTTTAAAAAATCAAAATAAAGCGCGGTCTGGGAGACCTTGCCGTACTTGTAGTGTACCAAAATTTCACCGTACCTGTTACGGGTTAAATAGCGTCATAGACTTGTCTGCAGACAGATATGTAGCCAAAATCGGTAAATTCTTTCTTAGACATTGTTTTTTCCGAGTACATTTGGATGTACTCGGAATGATGAAGATGTGCTGACTTCGGATGTGACGACAGACGAAGAAATAATTGCTGAAAAATAAAGATGACAACATTGAAGTGTCAGACGGGGAAGATGAAATTTACACAGAACGGAAAAGTTTAGTGTCAATAAATTAATCTACCGCAACATTGAAAACTGTACAACGTTTCCTTATGGATCAAGAGGATACTTCCCGAGCTTTGGACAAATTAGATTAGGTCCATACGTTCCTAAAAAAAGTACTCTACAAAAATTGAAGCCAAAGTCAATAACGGACTATTTAAAAATATGATTAGCATGTAAATAAAAATATTATTGCCTAAAAAACGATAATTAATTTGTTAATGAAATTTACTATTTCTTATTAATTTGTGATTTTTTGAGCAGGGATATATTTGTAAGTTAATTTATTTAGTTTTTATATCTAACATAGATGGTGCCACTATTATGACGGTTAACACGAAATTTCGGATAACACGAAAAAAATTCCCAGTCCCTTCAATTTCGTGTTAAAGAGGTTCGACTGTATATACATCATATATGACTATAACTTGGACACATATGTCAAGAAATGTTATTATTACAATATATCATGATGTCATACATGCTTTATAATTGGCCGATTCATCCATGGGGGCTATTATAACACAAAAGTACCAAATTTACAATATATTAATGAAAACAGAAATAAAAATATTTTATCGGGTCCTTCCTACAATAACTTTTAACTCTAGTTTAGATTGATGTCTGAGCTAAAGTTATGAGGAAATTAAAGTTGAAGGTGACGTTTTTTACTTTATAAGACTATTTCTCATCAGACGTCAATTTTTGAATTTGCTTTTTTTCATATCTGATAGTTTGCATTTATCTTCTTTAACTTCAACATTTTTGTAAAGATTTTATGCATTTCTATTGCCTATTCAAAGAAAAATTCTTCTAAAGTTACAGAATTTTGTTAAAAACGCTTAAGAAATTCTTTTAAAGTTACAAAATTTTATTAAAAACGGTTAAAATAATAAATTGCGAGCATCAAGAGGTCCATTCTCGACTGAAAACAACAACCATTTTCCCAATGGTTAATAAATCTTCTCCATATTTTTTTCGTATACAGTCGAACCTCGTTAACACGAAATTGAAGGGACTGGGAATTTTTTTCGTGTTAACCGTCATAATAGTGGCGCCATCTATGTTAGATATAAAAACTAAATAAAATAACCTACAGATATATCCCTGTTCTAAAAATCATAAATTAATAAGAAATAGTAAATTTCATTAACAAATTAACTATCGTTTTTTAGGCAATAATAATTTTATTTACATGCTAATCATATTTTTAAATAGTCCGTTATTGACTTTGGCTTCAATTTTTGTAGAGTGCTTTTTTTTAAGAACGTATGGACCTAATCTAATTTGTCCAAAGCTCGGGAAGTATCCTCTTGATCCATAAGGAAACGTTGTACAGTTTTCAATGCTGTGGTAGATTCATTTATAGACACTAAACTTTTCCGTTCTGTGTCAATTTCTACTTCCTCGGCTGACACTTCAATGTTGTCATCTTTATTTTTCAGCAATTATTTCTTCATCTGTCGTCACATCCAAAGTCAGCACATCTTCATCTATGCAAATGTACTTGGAAAAAGCAAATGTCTAAGAAAGAATTTACCGATTTTGGCTACATATCTTTCTACAGACAAGTCTATGACGCTATTTAAATCTTGTCAGTCATCCGTTAGAAAATATGAAATCGCTCTCACTGAGAGCATCAGCAAAAGCCTCTGCTTCATCTTGCAAAACTGCAAAAGTTAAAATAATGTTCTGGCTTATTGCCTCTTTTATCCACCGCAAGAGAGCAATTTCAATTTATTCATTCTTTCTTCTACACATTCGTTTTCTTACTGGTTTGAATTAACTCACAGCATAAACCACTTCAATCTTTTTACGATTCTTTAAAATTGTAGAAGAATTGTAGGTACCCCACACTTCGCCGCATTTTGTGATTTTTTCAGCACTTCATTTAATTTTTTTACTTGGTTTCTTAAGATACTGCTTGCAGTTTTCGACACATCTTTCACAGAATTCTACAGAGCAACTGTGAACAGCGTTTCCATTATTTTAGTTAGGTAGTTAAGTAGATATAGTCACTTCTATCACTCACAGATAGGAGAATTCAGACCCCCGGTTTATAGTTTATGTTACTGTCAATACAGTCAACCGAGTAATGGAACAATCACTTTCAAAAAAAGAAATTCCGTCCCCAAACTTTCATTGTGACGAATCTATTGCTCAAATGGTTAATGCGGGAACACTTGCGCATATCAGAGATCAAAGAAAAGCAGGGATTATTCAGGAATTCAGTATTTCAGAATTTTCTGAAACCCTTTTTCATCTTTAAATCGTTTTCAAACCATGAGAAAATTCCACTTTTAATAAGAGTATGTGACATTTAAGTTTGAAATATCGAAAACATTGCATAATGAATCGTGTTTTGACTTTGAAGCGAAAAAAAAATTCGCCTTAAGCGGGATTTTCCAAAATTCTATTTCGTGTTAAACGAATTAATTAACATTGATTTTCAGACTCGTCTGACAGGACCTGAAAATTATTTCGTGTTAAGCGAAATTTCGCGTTAAGCGATTTCGTGTGAACGAGGTTCGACTGTATTTACATTTAATTTTGATTTATATAGACATATTTTCTTATGCAAATTCATACGTTGAGCATTTATTTTCAGCTATGAAAAATCCCTTTTTTGGGGGGGGAGGGGGGGGGTGTTATCTATAGATCAAAAAACTTTAGAGAATCATTTATTCACAAAATAGGCCTTGCATTATAAACATTTATTCCTACAAACTGTATACAATTATGGTGGGAAGATTCAATATCCCATTCTCCAAAATTTAAAGGGGAAAAAAAAATTCTTTTTATGTGTTTGTTTCACAATGTGACCACTGGATTTTTTTTTTTTTTGGCGGGGGGGGGGGGGGGGGGGGGGTAGAAGCCACTGGCTCCTTCCAGACTTTGGATAATCTGCACAAAATACTTGTCTGGACATCTGTGTCAAGTAAAGTGGAACTACTATGCAATTGATGTCATGATCATTTTTGTTATTGAGGTGGCATGTTCGGAATTGAAAAATGAAGTGTATAGCATTTATAGTTTACTTACAGGGCACTCAAAAGAATGCTGTTACATTGTTATCAAAGGAGGAAAATATGTTGCAGTGTATTTCAATGAAGTTGCACTGTTTCAAACATGATGAATTTAATATGCACGACTGAGGAGGACAACATGTTTCTATCAAGTATAGATTACTTTGTGTACAAATAGATCAGAATTTGGGATTAACAGAACCAGTTAAGAACATAATAAAAGGAAACGAAATACTACATTTTTTTTTTTTAAAGACGTAAATAAAAGATTGCTAGCTAGTTTATTTAATTCTTAAATAAATCATTTTAAAAAGTCTGTTGTATTTTCATTTATCTGAATAAAAAATATCTATAAAACATTATTGTAAAATAGTCAGATTTCAACTGAAAGCACGTCGAACAAGATTAGTATATGAAAACATCCATGAAATTCATAGTGGTATAATGCAAAGTCCATCGAACGCTCAAACACGATTAAAAAAGGCCCTTTAAAATAAGAAAAAACATTCGAAACAATGAATTCCACAACAGCAAATCAAAAGAACAAAAATTAAGAACAAACACATCACTATGCAAATGGCGGATGATCGTTACTCATGAGTCTATATTTTTTTTATTTAAATTATTATTAACTGGAAAATCGACAAATTGTTAAATAAAGGAAAGAGAATCAAATAATGTACAAGTTTTTTTTCAGTAGATATTTAATAACTCAGTGAAAGTACGGTATGACATGACACTCCTGTTTTTGAACGTGTAAAGTTTCGAATTCCGAACAACGCCACGTCAACGATAACCAAAACGTATACATGTCAAGCGTTCGAAGGCATATTGCAGAGGTGTCTGCCAAGGTCACGTCAATGAAGGTCGTATGCCACGTAGCGGAAGGAGAGAGAACTACTAGAGGTTCTATTGTAGCCTACGATGATGTGCGGCTCTGTAAATTCTCTGTAATCTCAATTTTGAACGATTTCTGTAACGAAAACGGGTCAAGAAAACAGTTTATTTATAATCTGGTAGAGGGAATCCATTCTCGGGGAAAACAAACGTTGAAATTACATTACTGAGAGTTCATTTTAGCATTGTGTGACGATTTAATTAGCTATGCTTTCGTTAATGATTATTATATACTATAATTAAATCCGACATATTTTACTAATGCAAAGTATATATTACTAATAGAGAAATTTTGACGTCGATATATAAAGCCATTGATTAACTTTATGACGTTTCTGGAGAATTTTATAATTTTGGAGAATTTTCTGCTTCAATTTATTTTTCTAATTTTTAGTCGTAGATAATAAGTTTAATAAAACATCTATTCAAGTATTAAGGTTTAAATATATTTAGCATTATTAGAATAAACAATAAGATATATACACTTTACTTCATCATGGATTAATACTCGCATTTAAAATTGTCAATCTCCAGTATAACCAAGGGCGGATCTAGAGAGTCTTCAAGGGGGGGGCGATATCAGAAATTTGGAGGTTAATATCCGACCCGCAATCTTGGTCGGGTCGGGCCGAATTTCTTTAAATTACGGGTCAGGTTTACTTCTACTTTTTGCTACAGGTCGGGTTTGGGGCGGGCTGACTTCTACTTGCTTACTGCGGGTCGGTTTTGGGTCGGGTTAACTTGCTTTTTGGTACGAGGTGGGTTCGAGTTGGCTAATTTTTACTTTTTTTGCTGCGGGTCGGGTTCATTTACATTATCTGGTTGGGTTTCTTCACTCTTGCGTGTTGTGTTCGGGTTGACACGATTTTTTAAAAGAGTGTCTGAAATATTTTTCCGATAAAATCTATATGCAGTAAAAATTTCTTAACGAACTCTCCCAAATAGCGGGAAGCTTTATGTAGAGAATACTTTTTAAATCTTTTGTTTAGTAAAACCTCTGAATTATGGACACCTTGAAGCCGTCGAATTTATCCACAAATTCAGAAATAATAGCATGTACAGTAAGACCTCTGTACGGTCGCTCCTGAAGAGCGGAGTCAGTAGTCTTCAATACAAATATTTGCATATTTTTGCGCACTCCCCTGAGTAAGAGATAAATTCGATGGCACCGAGGTGACCATTATTTAAATGTTTTACAGCATTTGAATATTAATGAGTATATATACTATGTGTTTATATTTCTATATAAAAGAAAATTGAAATTAGAGATATAATTGCATACTAAATTTTATAATTCTATTAAAATATGTATTAATTTTTTTTCATTTCGGTTTCGGGGGAACGAAGATTTTTTTCGTAGTTCGGTTTTGTTTACAATGGAATTTTCGGGTTCGGTTTGGGACAACCCGATCCGCGAAAGTCTCTAGGTGGAATTTTAAGTTGTAAGTTCAAAAGGTGGAGTTATTTTAAATGGGATTTTTATAGTTTCTTAAAAATTGCCCAATGCGCTAAATTTTTTAGGAACTCCAAAACCTCGCTGTATTAAAAATTACGGCATAAGAAACTACAGTAGTCTCTCGGGAGCGAGAGCAAATTTTTGAATTGCTACGGGCGCTTAAAACAACACAGCCTTTGCTACTGATCTTGTATTCTTATATGTGTATGAATAGCAATGATTTTGTAAATGTGTTAGAAAAAAGTGAGTTTGTTTTTGAGAACTAAACTTACAATTCATTAAGGCTTATGGCCTATAGTAACGAGCCCTTTTTTTTAATATGGGCCCTGGGGTGCTATAATGCCCCTGTCAGGTTGTCAGCCTAACGTGGGACCATCAATCGTTAGTCCCCAAGTAAGCTTAGTACTCAATTTATAGACCCCGAATGGATTAAGGCCTGAGTTAGTCTTGATCAGTTGTACTGGAGACCTGTAGCGTGGTAGCGAGAAAAGCTGACCATTACACTGGGCTTACTGTTGTTGAGAGTATTCACAAAAACAATAAACAAATGTTGTAAATGTTCTTGCCTTTTTAATCTTTATCACCCTTTTTTAAGCGTATTTGTTTTATAATGGAAGAAGCCCAATTTACTTCGAAATTTCGTGCCTTGTTTTCTGGTTCTGTTTTAAATAAATGCTGCTTGGTTTTTTTTGTTTGTTTTTTTCCATTTCCCCTTAAATTACATATATTTCTCCAGTTTTTCTAGCTTTCCGCAACAAACACATCTCATTTTGAATGCGAATCTCTGTTATCTACCACTTTGTACATGTAAGCAATTGCTGTATCACTTGGTTCTTTTTACTCTCATTGCGAGTAAATTTGCTAACTTGAAAGTTGTCGCCAACTAGCCAGGTGTAGGTATGGGTACAGTGAGACTGGGTGAGCTCTTCTCCCTATAACATCGCCTATGACGCAATCGACGTACTGGACCTTGCAATAAAACACCCAAAGAAACAACGGACACTTCGAAGATAGAACTATAGGGAAGAGCGTCATCACATTACAGTACTAATAAAAATGTTGTCCAGATTTTTATTAGAATTATACAACGGTAGAATAAAAAAATATACAAAGAATTCATACCATCTTTTTTTGGGGCAATGTGTATCCCTGGGCGCTTGGGGAGATACCTTCCAGAAGTCGCATAAAGGCTCGATTTTTGGAAGGCTAATATAATAATAGAGACAATTTTAAGCTTTGATTGATCGCCACGTTTAAGAATTCTGTAAAAAAAATACTAACTGGGTATAAGACTGCTTGTTTCTTTATATCGAAGATCAGTTCTAATTCAGTACAGACTGTTTTGAAACTTATTAACAAACATATATTCAGTAGCTATGGGACGCTGGCTGAAAGAGGCATTTAAAAAAAACATTAAAACTAGCTTAGATATCTCGGCTAGAGGTCTACACTTGCCGAAATTTTCCGCCTCGGGCCGCCCGACCCGTACAAAAAATATTGGCCCGGCCCGGTATAAAAGCCCGAGCTTGTCTCGACCCGATCCAGTGTAAAAGCTAAAAGTTTGCCCCAAGCCCGTATCTGCCCGTAAACAAACTTAATTGGTACTTCACCCCCAGACTTAATTTCTACAAAACATGCCTATATTTCTAAAGAAACATTATTCTACAATTAAAATTATTCATGAAGCCCACTTACTTATGCACAGATTTTTTTTTTCAGATTATGTTCGAAATTCATGGAATACAGAATAACAACAATATTAATAACAGTTAGATAATCGTGTATATAAACACTCATTAAATATTTGAATTATACAATTACATTCAGACGAATATTCATTAATATTAACGTAGTTTAGAATTAAAGAAATAAATAATAAACAAAAGTCATAATTTTAAAGCTCTACAAATAAAAAAAGTACATTTTTACTTTCTTCTATATATAACAGAAGACAGTATTGTAATTTAAATTTTTTTCCACTTCCGGTTTTCGAAGGATTTACACCGAACGAGATCCCGAAAATCATGTTTTTACAAAATGTCTGTCTGTCCGTGTGTGTCCTCTTTGTATCATCGAAAGTGTATGAAGTTTGCATAGAATTAAACCAAATTTAATTTATAGGTTTTTGACTACGGCTAGCACGTCGTACTTAAATTTGGGGATATTCCGCCGGATGGGGGCTCTGTAATAGCGGTTTTTGTGCCATTTTCATTATTATATCATTGAAAAGTGCATGAAGTTATGCATAGAATTATTGAACCAAATTTTATTTATAGGTTTTCGACTGTGGCCAGCAGGTCCTAATTGAATTTAGGGATATTCAGCCGGAAGGGGGGCAATGTGATAGCGATTTTTGTGGAATTTTTCGTAGTTTAACATCAGCTGTTCATGCAGCGAAGGTAACCCGGCGCTTCGCAAGCAGCTGGCGTAAAACAGAATTCTGTGATAGCGAATTTTGAAGTATTAACATGTATGAGGCAGAAGAAAGTTTTGGGATCGGCGCATCCCACTAGTTAAAAATATTTCTCTTTGATTTATTAAACCAAATTAAATTTCTAAAAATTATGCTAAAAAAATACACATCACTACAATTTTTACGAAAACAAATACTAGTATGTTGTGACTATCACAAAACTGTCTTCGATATAAATCAAATCGTCTGCAATAAAAATTAAATGACAGTCTATCCGTTCTTGAGATATAGCTAACGCGGAAATCGTGAAAAACAGATCATAGTGGCGACATCTGTTGGGCGGTATATACCCAATTCTAATAAAGATCTATTTATATTAAGGTCAAACATAATCTAAAGTTTAATGAAATTCCGTGCGTTAATTCTTGAGATGTAGCTATCGCGGAAATCGCTAAAAATGCAGCATAGCAGCACCACCTGTTCAGTATGTTTAAACCAAAACCTCATTAGCAACAATTTATGTAAAGGTCTAACTGAATATGAATTTTCATTAAAATTCCGCGCATTAGTTCTTGAAATAGAGAGCCCACAAAATTTGTGTCACATATATATAGACAGACAGACACATAGAATAGACATTTTCTAAGAACAGTCAATTCGTGTTCAAGACCTCTTAAATTGTAGAAATACGTCGAAAATTTTTACCAATCCAATACTTTGTTCTTGTAAAGATAGAAGAAATTTAAAAATGCCACCCGAACATAGGCTCGGAGAAAAGAATTTAGAGGTATGTATGTACGAGCCGCGATAATGGTTTTCATACGAGTTGAGTCAGACACGGGCCGAACTCTTAGTTTTTATACCGGGTCGGGCCCGGGTCTGAAAATTTCGACTCGTGCAGATCTCTAGGAAAATTGAATTCTATGCCAAACTCGTCCAGGAAAAAAGAAGTCTAGCTCGGCCCGGCTCGAGTCTGCAGAAAAAAGGAATAACCGGCCAGGAAAGAGTGGAGAACAGGCAAGGTACGAGTTTCGTGAGTGAAAATTGGCTCGAGAATTTTCTTTGGGTGACACCCTTTCCCGCACAGACATCTGATGTCGGTTTGCAGACCTTCAGTTTTGCGGTTTTTTGGTCGGTTTGCAGGTTGTTGCATAAGCGTCAGATGGGGGGGGGGGGGGGGGGAATGGCGATCGATCCGCCATTGGTCGCAACCAATTTTCGGCCCGTGCAGACATGGCTCGTGCCCTGAAAATTTCGGCCCGTGCAGACATCTAGAAAGAACGAAATATAAGCCAGGCTCGACTAGAAAAAAAAGTTTGGTCCGGCCCCAGTCTCCAGAAAAAGCGAGTCCCGGTCCAGGCCCAAGTCTCAAGAAAAAAATAAGGCCCAGTCCCGACCCGACCCTTAAAGAGTGAAGACCTGTCCCGGCCCGACCCGCGGGTCGGACCGGGCTTCACCAGATGCCATTTCCCGTGGAGGCCTCTAATGTCGGTTTACCGACCCTTTTTCAGCCCAAGGGGGGGGGGCGATCGCCCCATCGCCACCCCCTTAGATCCGCCATTGAGTATAACTATAAAATTGTAATGTAATCCTTGAAAAAAATCTCTAAATTTTTTTATTTAATTTTTATAATGAGAATACTGTTGTGATAGAACGATTTGATAGCTTAGAAAAGTACAAAATGAAAAAAACATGATATCTCATAATCAAGTATAAAGGTGGGAAACGGGGCGGGGGTAACCCCCCCCCCCTTAATTCATTGTAATAAGTAATAATTCATATGTTCATTGTTATAAGGCTCTTCCCTGAATAGTTTTGGGTGTTCATTGGTTAATTATATGGGGGGATGAACCGGGGCCTCCGAGATGTCGACACAGCGACATCTCGAGGACCCGGATGAACCCCCTTAATATATTGTCGATTTCTTTATTTTTCGAGGGGCTTATTTCAAATTCTTTGAAATAAGAGTATAGTATACAATTATAGTATACTACACTCTTATAGTATTATTCTCACTATAGTGTGAATAGCCTGTGATCTCAATGCCCTCAGTTTAACTGGGCAATTTTCTTTTTTATTTTTATTATTATATTAATTTATCAACAATATTTAACCAATCTCATTGTCACATTTCCCATTATGAATAAAAATTTAGCTGTAATAACAAAAATAAATTAAAGCACTTAAAATTCCTGTAATGAAACACCAACTATTCCAGTAATGAACACCTCACGAAAAGGTAATAGATAATTGTTTTCAAAACCAAAATTTAATGAAATAAAATAGTCATTTTCAAATAAATTTAACAATCAGAATATCAATAATTAATAAAATATTTATGAGAATAATTTATTATTGTTATCCCAAGGTCAATATTTTAATTATTTTATAAGGTAAATGTGCCAATTATGGACATCCTTAAAGAATTTCCTTAAAAATTATTAATAGAAGATATAAATTAAGAATTAATTATAAATATATGGAAAATATAAATTAGTTTATGTATAACCAGATCTTAGCTTGTTTACTAAAATTTTCACTGAAAGACATTATTTTTGCTTCCTGACTTATTTGATAAAGTTTGTCAATAATAACACAGGTTATAAAACATGCAAGTGAGAGTTATGAAAAAAAAATAAAAGCTGAATTTTTATTGATTATTTATTTATAAACCAAAAACTTAGGAGGGTATCCATATTACTGGCACATTTATCATATATTTTAAAAGACGTTTATTTTAAATTGATTTATAATGAACAAAAATTTTATTTGTACATAACAAGTACAAGTAATTGCTTGATATGTGTAACAGTATTTGAATTTTTACTCTTAAATGTCTTAAAATACATGCTTTAATTTAAAATAATTGTTAGAAATTTCATAGCTTTGAATATTGTGTTGGGGGGGGGGGGGGAGCAGAAGGATTATATCTAGTTGAAAACTATTAGTTACATTATCTCATTAAATATCGCAAAAAGTATCTAAATTTAATATATATATATATATGTCCTGTTATTACATGAAAAAACGAAACTCCTTTACTTTTCGGTCTTTGTGTAGGGGAGAGTGGGGCATCTTGGCGAAGTTTTTGATTCAGCAATCTTGTTCCATTTTAATTCAGCAAGTCAATACACTATATTTATTAAACACACATTTCTGCTCTAACAAAATAAATAAATAAATAAATAAAAGTTTAAAAATTTAATTTAATTAAAAAAAAAACACCAGTTTACAAATTTTAAAATCTTGAAAACTTTTTCTGCTGCTCTTTTTATTACTTTATTATAACAATTAAAAAATCGTAATCTTAATTTCCCCCAACTATCCAAAAATTTTGTGAACACCCACCCACACACCACCACATTCCCTTCCACACAGAAAAAAATATATATTCTCCATTATTTTGTAGCACCTACGAATAAATAAACAATAATCTAAATTCCCTCCACCCCCTTACAAAAAAAGTGGGAGAATTTTTATAGCCATGAAAAAGGTGGGGGGAGCGGGGGGGATCAAAAATCTTTCCTCTCTTTTTCAACTTTATATTACACATCATATATGTAGCAAAGAAAAAAAAAAACATGTATATGTGAAAAAACGAAATTGTTGAGTAAAATGATTCAAAATTACGAAAATTTTGTGTGCTTCACTGCATTTTTTATTCGTTTTTGTTTTTTTAAGTCGGAGTATTTAAGTGTTAAAAATGTGCATATGGCGCTCGTCTAGGGAAAAATTCCCACTCCCTGGCCCCTACGTTTGAGTCGAAAATGATAGACTCTTCAGCGAGGCGCATCATCGTAATAATTGTTGTAATAGAAATAACTGCGCATCTGGGCAAACCAAACAGCAAACGATTATTTCATTCGCAAAACATTTCGACTGTTGTCTTATTTTTTATTTGTTCTTCAAGATTGTTTTAGGATATATTTCATTATTTAAATAAAATATAATTTGTTGGAAGTACTTTTAAAAGTATATTCAGTTTTATTTCATAATGTTAGTATTAAATCTTTGACATTCTGTTTTACTATCTGATGAAATTATAAAAAAAAGGTAGGCATAACTGTATCAGCTGTTAACCAACCATTATTTAAAAAATGTATATTTATTTCTGCAACTTAATTTTTGAGAACCTATTTATGTGTCACTTCTGCTATAGGGCAGTTGCAATCAGCTGATCAACCATTGTATTCACTTGGAGGTAAGGGTAATTCCACCAATCAGAACTGCCTATTTGTACTGTTTACCTCCAAGGTGACGTCAATTGCAACTGCCCTATACCTATTGTTAGCTCACAGGCTATCAAAGCCTGAGAGCTTATGTGCCCGCCGGTTCTGTATGTACGTACGTACGTATGTATGTATGTACGTAACGCGATAACTCTTGATAGAACTAACCGTTTTACTTTAAATTTTGTTTATAGGTTAGTAGTAAGATAGTGGGGGTTCACCGGCAGAAGCCGCAATCCGCAATGAGGAATGGGGATTCCAGACTGAGGAACGAGGATTCCCCAATGCGTAATGGGGAAAAGGAGGTGCCTTCTCAACCGGTAGTGCAATGTTCAGAATCAACCCTCTTTTTCACACAATAATCATTTCATCTCATTTTATTGGTACATCTGATATTTTATTAAAAAGGTTTGTGTGTAAGAGTATGTTTTAAAAAGCATATATGTCTTATAGTTATTATAAATAGTTCTATGCGTGTCTATGTGTGTGTATGTGTGTATGTATATATATGTGTGTGTGTGTATGTGGGTATGTATGTGTGTGTGTGTGTGTGTGCGACAAATAGTTCTATGTGTGTGTATGTATGACTGTCTGTCTGTTTAAAACTATGTTTATATGTAGTTGCGTATGTTTATGCATAAAGTTTATGATAATTTAAAATATATATAACTTAATTTTATGTTAAAAAAAAAAGATTTAAAAATTGAAACTTAATTTAAAAAAAAAAATAAAATAAAATAAAAAGGTAAATCAAAAAAAATAATAAGAAAAAAATAAATAAAATAAAATTTTTAGAAAAAGATTTAAAAAAAAAATTTATTTGAAACTTAACTTTAAAAAATATATATCAAAGTTTAAAAAATAAAAAAAGTAAAGTTAAAAAAAAAAATAAAACATCTTAAGAAAAAGGTTAAGAAAAAAAAAGAAGTAACAAAAGTTTTAAGAAATTCACAAGTTAACAAAAATGTTATAAATCTTTCACTATTATTACTTTAACGTATTTCATAACTTATAAAAATATTGTACTAACCTTTTGACACACGGTTAACGCTTTAGATTGATTCAAAAAGCATTTTGTAATATTTTTCAGCTAGGTAACCGGTTTTTATAACATGGTAAACCGTTTTGAAAAGTGTAAACGTCATAAGACTATGTGTGTATGTGCAGAGGTAGAACTATATATCTATATCATTCATAAACTAGAAAAAAATTAGAAAAAATATTAAAAACATGTAAAAATATAATGTATAATAATAATAAAAAAAAAACCTTTAGAAAATTACAAAGCAGTAAAAAAAAAAAGTTTAAAACTGTATATGGTAAAAAAAAAATACATATATGTTTGCATATGTGGGTGATTGTACGTATGGGTAGATTACATTTCAATAAAGTTCACATACGTTAGCATTCTACGAGAAATGTTTGTGTAGAAGTTTTAAAAAGTACACATATTTAAAATTAACATTAAAAAAAAATACAGAAACGTTTTATTTACCGTAGAGTATTTACATCACGATTCAACATTTTTCTTGATAATCACAATCTTGATCAATTTCATAATATCCATCTGCTGAGCTAGTTATTCCATCGTCTAGCAAGTAACGCTTATCATCAAAAGGACTTAAGCTAATTTTATTCTGAGCTAATGTATATAAGTTGTAAGATTCCTCATCGATCCATGTCTGCATGTCCATGCTTGTTTTTAGTTGTCGCAGGTATTCTTTAAACCTTCATATCTGTTTCCCTATCAAACCTATCTTTATATCTGTTTCCTATCAAACAATTTGTGTAGACATACCTTGTACATCGATGAAATCGCCTAAACTGTACATACAAAAATTATATTAAACTAATATATTTCTTTAATAGTTTAAAATATATATGTATGATTGCACTAAAAAGTCTCAACCATATCTAACGCATGCTAACAAGTACATCTAAAACCCCACAAAAATATTCATGATTCTTCTTTATGTAGATTCTTTGACATAGAACAGTTTAAAATGAGTACACATACATAAAATTTGCGATTTTTATTGAAACAAAACAATTTTTAGAAAGGATATATTTACATATATCTACAGATCAATTTTGCGTAATTAAAAAAAATATATGTAAATTCTCAGCTTTTAAGCCTTGATTAGTTTCTCACTGATCATAGGGTAAACTAATAGATATTTCATCTATAAAGTATATATTTGATCATCAAAAGGACTTCGTATAATTTTCTTTTAAGGTAATATTTATAAGTTACGCATATCTAAGACGATTCGTGTTTGCTACTACATACTTGTTTTAGTTGCTGTAGGCATTCTTTAAAAAAAAAAAAAAAAAAAAAATCCATATCTGATTTTCTGTTGGACAATCTATGTTTACACCTCTTTTGCTAATTTATTTTATGCTTGTATCAATAGCAAAGAATACATTTTTAATTACAATATAAGAAGTCAGTGTCAGTTTCGTCTCTAAGTTTGTGGTAATTATATAAATCTACACGGTTCTTTATTAATTGAAAATGCATATATGCATGATTGTATTAAAAAATCCTAACCATATCGAACATATACTAAAAGCGCAATTGAAATTTCATAAGTATATACATAAATATTTTATTAAACCAATTTTTACCACCTAATAGTTTTAACATATATAAGTTATTTTTGTTGGCAACCTGCCCTCCTCTTTTATATCGTAAATTGATAATACAAAAATCTCATATACATACACATGCCCATTAAGACATCTTTTACACTTATTTGATATCTAAATGTTTTAATTATGTAAAAGTGATTTTATTTAAAATGTCTACCTATTTCTTTCAAATATTAAATATAATACCTAATAATTTCATCATATTCATATACACAATTCTATTAAATCAAAATTCATCATCAGCTAAAAGTATTGAATTTGTATAAATATTCTGATTAATACCCCCACTCAAATTTAACAAACGCTTAAAATATTCTCATTACTACATATGATTTTCTTTAAAATCACAATACTTAATATTCTATATATTGCAGTCTTAATTACATACCTTCAAAATTCAAACAAACAAATATTAAAAAGATGAATAAATAAATCCTTAAACTATTTTTTTTAAATAAAATCATTACTATATTTTCTGTTTTGTAGAATTGGTTTATTTCAAACATTCAAATTCAAATTTTAAAAACTCGTTTTAAATTTCCGTAATTTTATAATAAAAGTAGTTATGTAAATCTTCCCAGTAAAATGTCTAATCTTATAACGGTTAAAGTAAACATACAATTTAAAAGTACCCTGTAAAAGTAGTATAGAAAATAAGTTTAATATATTTTCTTTTTATAAAATTATTAATATAATGCCGGATTAATGTGTATTTTGATAAATACAGTATATTGTTGAAAAAAAAAAATCTTATCTTGAAATTATCTATCGTTTTTTTTTAATATAGTAATACATATTTATAATTCAGCTAACCTTTTCTTCTAAATCAATATTCATAATTACATTTTTTAAAAATAGACTTATGTCATCTTAAATCAAGTAAAATAGATATTTTACTATATATATACAGGGTGATTCATAAAAGATGGGCAGAACTTTAAGGGGTTATAGTACACTTAAAGACAAATAATATTAAATAGGAGACTAAGGGTCCCAGACGTATTCCCAAGGAGATAGGGGGCATTAAAGTTTAGGGTCCGAAATTTCAAATGATTATAAAACATGGAAAAATTGGTCGATTCGTTTGCGGTTTTTGCAAAAAATTTTCTTTATGCCAGTATTTTCTTGAAATAAAATTTTAAAGTTCAATTTCAAAAAATGCCGATAGGGGGCGCTTTAGACTTTGGAGTAACAAACAACTATTTTTTAACGTTATTTTTTGTATTTCTTTAAATGATTTCGAAAGCTTAGACTTAAACTTAAATTTTGATCTAAAAATCTGAGTCCTAACGAGTAGTTAAGTAGCGTAAACTGAAATTTGAAATTTGAAACCCTTCTCCCCCCAGAACAAAAATCAGTTATTCCCGATCTTTGTGTCGTAGATTAGGCTCTAACTACTGCCGCGTTTTGCTAAAATTATTCTTTATGTCAGTATTTTCTTGAAAATAAATTTTAAAGAAAATTTTCAAAAAATTCCGATAGAGGGCGCTTTAGACTTTGGAGTAACGAACAACTATTTTATACCGTTATTTTTTGTGTCTCATTAAATGCTTTCTAAAGCTTAGACTTAAATTTTCAGCCCAAAATCTGAATCGTTAGACGTGGTTAAGTTTCTGGGGAGAGGGGTTTGAAATTTCTACTCCTGAGCACAGTTCAGTTTACCATGTCCACACATTGTGTGCTGTGATACGAGGTAAAAAGACACAAATTAGGATTATGTTACCAAAGCATATTTATTAACATGTAATCACAATAAATGTTCAAAATTGTGACCACCAGAGGTTATGCACGCAGAACAACGGCGACGAATGGAACGGCGAACATTCGCGAAAACATCAGGCTTTTCGAGCACTTCCCCTACAGCGGCGGAAAGTCTGGCGACCAGTTCCTCGGGGGATTCAATGGGTGTCTCATACATAAGAGCCTTCAATCGTCCCCAAAAAAAGAAATCGAGGGGTGAAAGATCTGGCGAGCGAGCAGGCCAAGCAACAGGACCACCTCGACCAATCCATCTGTTCGGAAATGTGATGTCCAGATAGTTGCGGACGTCTCGTACGTAATGGGCTGGCGCTCCATCGTGCTGGAACCACATGACCCGCCGGATGCGTGGAGGAACAACGTTTAACAGGTCTGGCAGCACATGTTGCAGAAATGTGAGGTATGTTTTACCGTTGAGGCGTTCAGGAAGAAGGTACGGTCCGATTAGGTGGTCTCCGAGGATTCCTGCCCAAACATTGATGGAAAAGCGTCTCTGATGAGCATGTGGATACGTAGCATGTGGATTGACATCCGCCCATATATGTGCATTGTGTGTGTTAAATGTACCTTCACGTGTGAAGGTACTAAGGTCTAAGCTTTAGAAAGCATTTAATGAGACACAAAAAATAACGGTATAAAATAGTTGTTCGTTACTCCAAAGTCTAAAGCGGCCTCTATCGGAATTTTTTGAAAATTTTCTTTAAAATTTATTTTCAAGAAAATACTGACATAAAGAATAATTTTAGCAAAACGCGGCAGTAGTTAGAGCCTAATCTACGACACAAAGATCGGGAATAACTGATTTTTGTTCTGGGGGGAGAAGGGTTTCAAATTTCAAATTTCAGTTTACGCTACTTAACTACTCGTTAGGACTCAGATTTTTAGATCAAAATTTAAGTTTAAGTCTAAGCTTTCGAAATCATTTAAAGAAATACAAAAAATAACGTTAAAAAATAGTTGTTTGTTACTCCAAAGTCTAAAGCGCCCCCTATCGGCATTTTTTGAAATTGAACTTTAAAATTTTATTTCAAGAAAATACTGGCATAAAGAAAATTTTTTGCAAAAACCGCAAACGAATCGACCAATTTTTCCATGTTTTATAATCATTTGAAATTTCGGACCCTAAACTTTAATGCCCCCTATCTCCTTGGGAATACGTCTGGGACCCTTAGTCTCCTATTTAATATTATTTGTCTTTAAGTGTACTATAACCCCTTAAAGTTCTGCCCATCTTTTATGAATCACCCTGTATATTACAGTCGAAAACTTTTTTTAATACCATTTTACCATGAAGAATATAAAAAATATTTATACAATTAAAAATTTTAAAAACTTAGACAGAAATGAAAACCAAATTGGTGTTCAAATATTTTATTAAAACCAGATTGTAGTTTAGGTGTTCTAGACTTTACATTAGATAAAAACATTTCTTCCGTTTCACACTCATCGTATATACATAGGATGTTGGGTACGCATATGTTGTTTCAGTTCATAATTTCGTCCCAACAGTTTATGACAAACACTACAACTAGGTCGAAAATTTTGATGTGACCTTACATGTCGCTGGAAGTTACACTTTTGAAATATCTGACCACAATCATTACACTGAAATGTAGACAACGCTCCACTATCATGAGCTTCCAAATGTCTTTTTAAATTCGATTTTCTCCCAAAGGCTCTTTGACATATATCACATATATACGGCTTTATATTTAAGTGAATCTTAACGTGTTGATGCAAATTAAAATATGTTGAAAAAACTTTGCCACAGGTGGGGCAAACATGCTTCTTTTCCACATTCGTAGGGGTCACAGTCTTTAAAGAAACATCCTCTTCAACTTGTTGATTAAAATTGAAAGTACTTTGAGATATAGTGTCTTTTTCAGTAAAAACTTCAGGGACTTCAACATGCTGTAATAATCCAACAATATCATGTGTTTTTAAATGTCTTTTTAAATTCGAATTTCTCCCAAAGGCTCTTGGACATATATCACATATATACGGCTTTATATTTAAGTGAATCTTCTTAACATGTTGATGCAAATTATCCTTACGTGTAAAAGCTTGATCACATTCATCACACTTAAATGTAGACTGTCCATCAGTATTATGGGTTTCTGAATGTCTAATCAAGTTCGATCTCCTTCCAAAACACTTTCCACAAGTTTCACAGGAAAACGACTTTTCATTAAGATGAATCTTAATGAAAAGTCGTTAAGATGAATCTTAACATGCTGATTTAAATTAGAATATGTTGCAAAGACTTTGCCACAGGTGATACAAACATGCTTCTTTACCACATTTGTAGGGGTCACAGTCTTTAAAGAAACATCCTCTTCAGCTTGTTGATTACAATTGGAAGAACTTTGAGATATAGTATCTTTTTCTGTAAGAACTTCATCGAATCCATCATGCTGTAACAATCCAACACTATCATGTGTTTTTAAATGTCTTTGTAGGTTTGATCTTCGATAAAAAGACTTCTGGCAGCTATTACAAGTATATAATTTCTCGCCAGAATGAATTTTCATATGACGGTTCAGATTAGAAATGCTCGAAAAATCTTTACCGCAGGTAAAACAGCTAAACATCTTCTTAGCAGATACAGAATCTCCCACAATCGGGGTTTCATCAATAGGCATATCAACATCCATAATATAAAATCAATAAAAAAAAACTTTAACTCTTAATGGCAAACACAACAGCGATTCACACTGATAAAAAGCGGGAGCAATTTAAAACACGTTTAACCACTAGCGATATGAATCCTCAAATGATAAAAATCCTAATTTTCCCCCGTCTATTTATACCGACCCGAAAGCAAAGTTGAGTTGTAGTATTGCTTGATATGATTGTTATCAAAACGCGTCATACGATTTCGGGGGCCTATAAGTTTCTTTCCCCTCTTTATAATATAGCATAATTAAACAGATAAACCCGAATGTATACAAATTCGTAAATTATATTATATCACAAAATATAAAAAATCCTACAAAATAAAAATAGAATAACACTTACCCCAAAAACACATCCACTTTAGTTGTTAGTCTGCACTTAACTAATCTTTCTTCCTTATCTATAGTAGGGGGCGCTGCCATCGCCGCGAGAGGCACTGCCCGTCTTCCGGTTTGAGATAAGAATAAACCTTAAATACACGCGCTTAGTCATTCTTCCTTCCCTCTTTCGCGCTAGTAGTTGTCAGTTTCTTGTTTAGACGTGTTGGGTGACGTCATTACGTGTTTGCGATAAGAACAAGGTCACCCCTTATCAACAGGTAAAAAGCTGCGCTTCAGTGACGTCATAGGTGTTATGACATAGCTGATAACGGTAAGATTAGCTGATAAAAATTTGTACTAATCATCTATTTCTCTTCAAGTCATTGCATGAGACGGTTGGGCTCCAACAGCTGTACATAAGGTAAGAGTAATTTATATATTATAATAGGATTTTAAATTAATTTAGTAGATGTTACAATTTGATATTTAAAAAATTTCATGCTAAACGATATGATTATATGTTGTTCATCATACTAAATCCACAAATTTTAATTCGAAATAAATATTATTAAAATTATAATCTAAAATAAATTAGTTAAAATGACTAACAAATTTCAACAAAAGGAAGCTAATTATAAAAGGAAATGTACAAAGTTTATAAATTTACACATGTGTTAAACGCGATTACAAACCTTATCATAGGCACAAGTCTACTTCGACTAGCCTATTTGTTATAAGTTTAAGTATAAGTCAACATGTAAGATATTTGTGAAAAGGAATCTTATGATTTTTAATTTTCCAAGTTCAGTTTCAATCATATTGTAAAAGGCTAATTCAAACTTTGAGATGAATCTATAGTAAAATACTTAAATTAAAATGTATTTTTGATAGTTTAAGAATTAGAAACTACAACTTTGACTACTTTTTAAAATGTTTGCCTGATAGGAAACTATGATAACATGTCTATGTTTGAATTTTTTTTGATAACATGCCAATGCCTGATTTTTTCTGACAACATGTCTGTGTTTGAATTTTTCTGATAACATGTCTGTGCTTGAATTTTTCTGATAACATGTCTGTGTTTAAATTTTTCTTATAACATGTCTATGTTTAAATTTTTCTGTTAACATGTCTATGTTTGATTTTTCTCTTCTTTTTGAAATGTATAAACTACTATACGTGTCTTTCGATTTCATTGAAGAGAAAAGTGATCGATCAACTTTATCAAACCATTTTAATGTTAATATTTTTAAACGAATGTGATAATCAGATAAAAATATATGTAGTTAATTCATATTATTCCATGAAACATTACATAACAAAAGAATCTTACAAAAATTTTATACTTCAACATTCAAAAATTGGCAATATTCACATCTTAATACTAAAAAACAATCCTTATCTTGGAGTATTTCCTGTAACAAAATCTAAAAATTTCATATCAACAATACCCAAGTTAAAAACTTTACCTCTGAACCTAATACCAATTTTTAATCTCAGAAAGATAAAACTCAGAATTTTTTTAGAAAGTTACTTCTAAAACATCTCATAGATGGCGCTGTTGAAAAAATCAACTCAAAGTTGTTTAAAAAACATTAATAAAATAAATCTAACTTTAAACTATCATCAAACTCCCCAAAAATCACTTCCAATTATAAATATTCTAAAATAATTTAAACTTATAAAATCGCTCATAGGGGGCGCTGCTGCGAAAAAATCATTTCGAAACTTGTTTAAAATACATTAAAAAACTAAATCTAACTTTAATCTATCATCAAACTCCAGAAAAATCGCTTTCAATTAGAAATATTTCAAAATAATTAAAACTTCTAAAGCCGTTCATAGGGGGCGCTGCTGCGAAAAAATCATTTCGAAACTTGTTTAAAATACATAAAAGAAAAAATCTCACTTTAAACTATCATCAAACTCCAGAAAAATCACTTACAATTAGAAATATTTAAAAATAATTAAAACTTCTAAAACCGTTCATAGGGGGCGCTGCTGTAAAAAAAGCATTTCGAAACTTATAAAAAATAATTCATTACTTGATTACATCATTTTCATAAAAAAAAATTCATCAAAATATCAATAAACAAACAGTAGTAGAGGAATGAGCGTGTAGCCCAGCAGGATCACTTCCGATTCCACCTCCAGGAGCCTCACCTCCACCACGCTCACGGCTCCTGCTGGACTGAAACATACATTCCTCTACTACTGTTTGTTTATTGATATTTTGATGAAATTTTTTTTATGAAAATGATGTAATCAAGTAATGAATTATTTTTTATAAGTTTCGAAATGCTTTTTTTACAGCAGCGCCCCCTATGAACGGTTTTAGAAGTTTTAATTATTTTTAAATATTTCTAATTGTAAGTGATTTTTCTGGAGTTTGATGATAGTTTAAAGTGAGATTTTTTCTTTTATGTATTTTAAACAAGTTTCGAAATGATTTTTTCGCAGCAGCGCCCCCTATGAACGGCTTTAGAAGTTTTAATTATTTTGAAATATTTCTAATTGAAAGCGATTTTTCTGGAGTTTGATGATAGATTAAAGTTAGATTTAGTTTTTTAATGTATTTTAAACAAGTTTCGAAATGATTTTTTCGCAGCAGCGCCCCCTATGAGCGATTTTATAAGTTTTAATTATTTTAGAATATTTATAATTGGAAGTGATTTTTGGGGAGTTTGATGATAGTTTAAAGTTAGATTTATTTTATTAATGTTTTTTAAACAACTTTGAGTTGATTTTTTCAACAGCGCCATCTATGAGATGTTTTAGAAGTAACTTTCTAAAAAAATTCTGAGTTTTATCTTTCTGAGATTAAAAATTGGTATTAGGTTCAGAGGTAAAGTTTTTAACTTGGGTATTGTTGATATGAAATTTTTAGATTTTGTTACAGGAAATACTCCAAGATAAGGATTGTTTTTTAGTATTAAGATGTGAATATTGCCAATTTTTGAATGTTGAAGTATAAAATTTTTGTAAGATTCTTTTGTTATGTAATGTTTCATGGAATAATATGAATTAACTACATATATTTTTATCTGATTATCACATTCGTTTAAAAATATTAACATTAAAATGGTTTGATAAAGTTGATCGATCACTTTTCTCTTCAATGAAATCGAAAGACACGTATAGTAGTTTATACATTTCAAAAAGAAGAGAAAAATCAAACATAGACATGTTAACAGAAAAATTTAAACATAGACATGTTATAAGAAAAATTTAAACACAGACATGTTATCAGAAAAATTCAAGCACAGACATGTTATCAGAAAAATTCAAACACAGACATGTTGTCAGAAAAAATCAGGCATTGGCATGTTATCAAAAAAAATTCAAACATAGACATGTTATCATAGTTTCCTATCAGGCAAACATTTTAAAAAGTAGTCAAAGTTGTAGTTTCTAATTCTTAAACTATCAAAAATACATTTTAATTTAAGTATTTTACTATAGATTCATCTCAAAGTTTGAATTAGCCTTTTACAATATGATTGAAACTGAACTTGGAAAATTAAAAATCATAAGATTCCTTTTCACAAATATCTTACATGTTGACTTATACTTAAACTTATAACAAATAGGCTAGTCGAAGTAGACTTGTGCCTATGATAAGGTTTGTAATCGCGTTTAACACATGTGTAAATTTATAAACTTTGTACATTTCCTTTTATAATTAGCTTCCTTTTGTTGAAATTTGTTAGTCATTTTAACTAATTTATTTTAGATTATAATTTTAATAATATTTATTTCGAATTAAAATTTGTGGATTTAGTATGATGAACAACATATAATCATATCGTTTAGCATGAAATTTTTTAAATATCAAATTGTAACATCTACTAAATTAATTTAAAATCCTATTATAATATATAAATTACTCTTACCTTATGTACAGCTGTTGGAGCCCAACCGTCTCATGCAATGACTTGAAGAGAAATAGATGATTAGTACAAATTTTTATCAGCTAATCTTACCGTTATCAGCTATGTCATAACACCTATGACGTCACTGAAGCGCAGCTTTTTACCTGTTGATAAGGGGTGACCTTGTTCTTATCGCAAACACGTAATGACGTCACCCAACACGTCTAAACAAGAAACTGACAACTACTAGCGCGAAAGAGGGAAGGAAGAATGACTAAGCGCGTGTATTTAAGGTTTATTCTTATCTCAAACCGGAAGACGGGCAGTGCCTCTCGCGGCGATGGCAGCGCCCCCTACTATAGATAAGGAAGAAAGATTAGTTAAGTGCAGACTAACAACTAAAGTGGATGTGTTTTTGGGGTAAGTGTTATTCTATTTTTATTTTGTAGGATTTTTTATATTTTGTGATATAATATAATTTACGAATTTGTATACATTCGGGTTTATCTGTTTAATTATGCTATATTATAAAGAGGGGAAAGAAACTTATAGGCCCCCGAAATCGTATGACGCGTTTTGATAACAATCATATCAAGCAATACTACAACTCAACTTTGCTTTCGGGTCGGTATAAATAGACGGGGGAAAATTAGGATTTTTATCATTTGAGGATTCATATCGCTAGTGGTTAAACGTGTTTTAAATTGCTCCCGCTTTTTATCAGTGTGAATCGCTGTTGTGTTTGCCATTAAGAGTTAAAGTTTTTTTTTATTGATTTTATATTATGGATGTTGATATGCCTATTGATGAAACCCCGATTGTGGGAGATTCTGTATCTGCTAAGAAGATGTTTAGCTGTTTTACCTGCGGTAAAGATTTTTCGAGCATTTCTAATCTGAACCGTCATATGAAAATTCATTCTGGCGAGAAATTATATACTTGTAATAGCTGCCAGAAGTCTTTTTATCGAAGATCAAACCTACAAAGACATTTAAAAACACATGATAGTGTTGGATTATTACAGCATGTTGAAGTCCCTGAAGTTTTTACTGAAAAAGACACTATATCTCAAAGTACTTTCAATTTTAATCAACAAGTTGAAGAGGATGTTTCTTTAAAGACTGTGACCCCTACGAATGTGGAAAAGAAGCATGTTTGCCCCACCTGTGGCAAAGTTTTTTCAACATATTTTAATTTGCATCAACACGTTAAGATTCACTTAAATATAAAGCCGTATATATGTGATATATGTCAAAGAGCCTTTGGGAGAAAATCGAATTTAAAAAGACATTTGGAAGCTCATGATAGTGGAGCGTTGTCTACATTTCAGTGTAATGATTGTGGTCAGATATTTCAAAAGTGTAACTTCCAGCGACATGTAAGGTCACATCAAAATTTTCGACCTAGTTGTAGTGTTTGTCATAAACTGTTGGGACGAAATTATGAACTGAAACAACATATGCGTACCCAACATCCTATGTATATACGATGAGTGTGAAACGGAAGAAATGTTTTTATCTAATGTAAAGTCTAGAACACCTAAACTACAATCTGGTTTTAATAAAATATTTGAACACCAATTTGGTTTTCATTTCTGTCTAAGTTTTTAAAATTTTTAATTGTATAAATATTTTTTATATTCTTCATGGTAAAATGGTATTAAAAAAAGTTTTCGACTGTAATATATATATATAGTAAAATATCTATTTTACTTGATTTAAGATGACATAAGTCTATTTTTAAAAAATGTAATTATGAATATTGATTTAGAAGAAAAGGTTAACTGAATTATAAATATGTATTACTATATTAAAAAAAAAACGATAGATAATTTCAAGATAAGATTTTTTTTTTTCAACAATATACTGTATTTATCAAAATACACATTAATCCGGCATTATATTAATAATTTTATAAAAAGAAAATATATTAAACTTATTTTCTATACTACTTTTACAGGGTACTTTTAAATTGTATGTTTACTTTAACCGTTATAAGATTAGACATTTTACTGGGAAGATTTACATAACTACTTTTATTATAAAATTACGGAAATTTAAAACGAGTTTTTAAAATTTGAATTTGAATGTTTGAAATAAACCAATTCTACAAAACAGAAAATATAGTAATGATTTTATTTAAAAAAAAATAGTTTAAGGATTTATTTATTCATCTTTTTAATATTTGTTTGTTTGAATTTTGAAGGTATGTAATTAAGACTGTAATATATAGAATATTAAGTATTGTGATTTTAAAGAAAATCATATGTAGTAATGAGAATATTTTAAGCGTTTGTTAAATTTGAGTGGGGGTATTAATCAGAATATTTATACAAATTCAATACTTTTAGCTGATGATGAATTTTGATTTAATAGAATTGTGTATATGAATATGATGAAATTATTAGGTATTATATTTAATATTTGAAAGAAATAGGTAGACATTTTAAATAAAATCACTTTTACATAATTAAAACATTTAGATATCAAATAAGTGTAAAAGATGTCTTAATGGGCATGTGTATGTATATGAGATTTTTGTATTATCAATTTACGATATAAAAGAGGAGGGCAGGTTGCCAACAAAAATAACTTATATATGTTAAAACTATTAGGTGGTAAAAATTGGTTTAATAAAATATTTATGTATATACTTATGAAATTTCAATTGCGCTTTTAGTATATGTTCGATATGGTTAGGATTTTTTAATACAATCATGCATATATGCATTTTCAATTAATAAAGAAACGTGTAGATTTATATAATTACCACAAACTTAGAGACGAAACTGACACTGACTTCTTATATTGTAATTAAAAATGTATTCTTTGCTATTGATACAAGCATAAAATAAATTAGCAAAAGAGGTGTAAACATAGATTGTCCAACAGAAAATCAGATATGGATTTTTTTTTTTTTTTTTTTTTAAAGAATGCCTACAGCAACTAAAACAAGTATGTAGTAGCAAACACGAATCGTCTTAGATATGCGTAACTTATAAATATTACCTTAAAAGAAAATTATACGAAGTCCTTTTGATGATCAAATATATACTTTATAGATGAAATATCTATTAGTTTACCCTATGATCAGTGAGAAACTAATCAAGGCTTAAAAGCTGAGAATTTACATATATTTTTTTTAATTACGCAAAATTGATCTGTAGATATATGTAAATATATCCTTTCTAAAAATTGTTTTGTTTCAATAAAAATCGCAAATTTTATGTATGTGTACTCATTTTAAACTGTTCTATGTCAAAGAATCTACATAAAGAAGAATCATGAATATTTTTGTGGGGTTTTAGATGTACTTGTTAGCATGCGTTAGATATGGTTGAGACTTTTTAGTGCAATCATACATATATATTTTAAACTATTAAAGAAATATATTAGTTTAATATAATTTTTGTATGTACAGTTTAGGCGATTTCATCGATGTACAAGGTATGTCTACACAAATTGTTTGATAGGAAACAGATATAAAGATAGGTTTGATAGGGAAACAGATATGAAGGTTTAAAGAATACCTGCGACAACTAAAAACAAGCATGGACATGCAGACATGGATCGATGAGGAATCTTACAACTTATATACATTAGCTCAGAATAAAATTAGCTTAAGTCCTTTTGATGATAAGCGTTACTTGCTAGACGATGGAATAACTAGCTCAGCAGATGGATATTATGAAATTGATCAAGATTGTGATTATCAAGAAAAATGTTGAATCGTGATGTAAATACTCTACGGTAAATAAAACGTTTCTGTATTTTTTTTTAATGTTAATTTTAAATATGTGTACTTTTTAAAACTTCTACACAAACATTTCTCGTAGAATGCTAACGTATGTGAACTTTATTGAAATGTAATCTACCCATACGTACAATCACCCACATATGCAAACATATATGTATTTTTTTTTTACCATATACAGTTTTAAACTTTTTTTTTTTACTGCTTTGTAATTTTCTAAAGGTTTTTTTTTTTATTATTATTATACATTATATTTTTACATGTTTTTAATATTTTTTCTAATTTTTTTCTAGTTTATGAATGATATAGATATATAGTTCTACCTCTGCACATACACACATAGTCTTATGACGTTTACACTTTTCAAAACGGTTTACCATGTTATAAAAACCGGTTACCTAGCTGAAAAATATTACAAAATGCTTTTTGAATCAATCTAAAGCGTTAATCGTGTGTCAAAAGGTTAGTACAATATTTTTATAAGTTATGAAATACGTTAAAGTAATAATAGTGAAAGATTTATAACATTTTTGTTAACTTGTGAATTTCTTAAAACTTTTGTTACTTCTTTTTTTTTCTTAACCTTTTTCTTAAGATGTTTTATTTTTTTTTTTAACTTTACTTTTTTTATTTTTTAAACTTTGATATATATTTTTTAAAGTTAAGTTTCAAATAAATTTTTTTTTAAAATCTTTTTCTAAAAATTTTATTTTATTTATTTTTTTCTTATTATTTTTTTTGATTTACCTTTTTATTTTTGATTTATTTTTTTTTTAAATTAAGTTTCAATTTTTAAATCTTTTTTTTTTAACATAAAATTAAGTTATATATATTTTAAATTATCATAAACTTTATGCATAAACATACGCAACTACATATAAACATAGTTTAAACAGACAGACAGTCATACATACACACACATAGAACTATTTGTCGCACACACACACACACACATACATACCCACATACACACACACACACATATATACATACACACATACACACACATAGACACGCATAGAACTATTTATAATAACTATAAGACATATATGCTTTTTAAAACATACTCTTACACACAAACCTTTTTAATAAAATATCAGATGTACCAATAAAATGAGATGAAATGATTATTGTGTGAAAAAGAGGGTTGATTCTGAACATTGCACTACCGGTTGAGAAGGCACCTCCTTTTCCCCATTACGCATTGGGGAATCCTCGTTCCTCAGTCTGGAATCCCCATTCCTCATTGCGGATTGCGGCTTCTGCCGGTGAACCCCCACTATCTTACTACTTAGGTTCCTTG
Source organism: Maratus michaelseni (assembly GCA_963931845.1). NCBI lineage: Eukaryota > Metazoa > Arthropoda > Arachnida > Araneae > Salticidae > Maratus > Maratus michaelseni. Next base: position 37,546,185 of record OZ007597.1, on the reverse strand, counting down.
TGATAAGGTGCTTCCCTGATTAGTTTTGGAGGTTCATTGGTTAGGCATAAAGGGGGGAACGGGGGGCTAACCCCCCATAATTTAGTTACCCATTTTCTTCAAATTTTGTATATAGGTTCATTTTGATAATGCGCTTCTGTCAATAGTTTTGGGGGTTCATTGGTTAAGTATAAAGAGGGAAAGGGGGGATAACCCCCCCCCCCCCTAATTTAGACAAATGAGTTTTTCATGCAGAATTATCCCATTTTCTTCAAATTTTGTATATAGGTTCATTTTGATAATGCGCTTCTGTCAATAGTTTTGGGGGTTCATTGGTTAAGTATAAAGGGGGAAAGGGGGGATATCCCCCCTAATTTAGATAAGTGAGTTTTTCATGCAGAATTATCCGATTTTCTTCAAATTTTGTATATAGGTTCATTGTGATAATGCGCTTCTCTGAAGAGTTTTGGGGGTTCATTGGTTAAGTATAAAGGGGGAAAGGGGGGAGGCTAATCCCCCTTAATTTAGATAAATGGGTTTTTCATGCAGAATTATCCGATTTTCTTCAAATTTTGTATATATATATTCATTGTAATTAGAGACTTCCCTGATTAGTTTAAGGGGTTCATTAGTTAACTATGAGGGGGGTAACGGGGGGATGATCCCCCTTAATATATTGTTGATTTCTTTATTTTTCGAGAAAGAGTATAATATACAATTAGTGTGAATAGCCTGTCAGCTCAATGCCCTCAGTTTAACTGGGCAGTTTTCTTTTTTTTTTTATATACGCCAAGATACGGCACCATAACTAAATAAATACTGTGGTTTATATTAATGGAACTTTAATGAAAATGTATTTTAAAGAAATACCTCCTTTTAATTTATTCCCAAAAATGCAATTTCTTACTTAAAGAAAAGTTGTAATTTATTTTTCAAATGGCCGATAACCAGGTATAGCAAATAATATGGCAAATACGTTTTTAAAGCCGTTATATTGATTCCACATGCCTCACATGAACATATATATTTATAGCCACTTTTTAATAATACCAATAAACTTTGTTTTGAATCTAATAAAGTGATGTATCACAAATAAAAAATAAAGCGTATTTTTTTTTTTCAAAAAATATTACAATTTTTCTTTTAATTTTCTTTATTTTAATCACTTTTTCTATTTCCTTTATATTGTATTTTATTTTGTAACACGTAATATTTTATTTTCTACTTTTTAGTGTTTAAATATTTCATTGTTGTAATCTCACAACCAGCTGGCATATTTTAGAGATCGTGGTTTGGTACATAATTATCTCCATTGTTGAACATCGTATACAGTTGTAACCAGGGCTTAATAAATGCGGTCGCCAGATCGCCACTGGCTACCAAGTTTTTTGATCTGGCGACCAAAATGATTTCTGTAAAAAAAATTTACATAAGAAATGAGCACAAATTGCAATTTTTCTCTTTTCCACCCCTGCTCGTGCGCTTCAAGCAGTGATCCTTCTCTTCTCTTGTACTTTTAATGGAAGAACCAAGTTTAAAAGGCATTTTCGTCTCAAGCATAGAAATCGCCATTCATTTCCGCTCTAGCCATAAATCTTGTAATTAGACTGTGGGTGGGGGATGGTTAAATAAAACAATAATTAATAGTGTCAATCTAGCCTCTGTGGCATGTAAAATTGGATAAAATGCTGACTTCGACAGAAAAATAGGCAAAAAATTGTAGCACTCAACTATTCTAACATTTGAAGCATTCAGCAATCAGAATTTCTGAAATATGCTAGTTAATTCCACATTTACAGTATTTTTCCTTTTTTTTGTTTTTAGATATGCATAATTATTTTAAGTTTCATTAGAAAACTTAGTTTATATTATCTTTCAAAATTATGTAAGTACTATTTATTCTAAACTATACTTGTTATTACTTTTTCTCAATTAATTCCGAAAACACTTTTTTTAAAAATCAGTGATGGGGGTGGGGGGTATTTTTTACTGGCGAATAGAATTTTTTACTGCTTACCAAATTTTATCAAATTTGTAAAGCCCTGGTTGTAACATACGTATACAATTTTTGATGACTTATCACCTGCGCTCGGATAACATAAGAATTCCATAAAATTAATTTATTAATTTATAATTAAGTTACAAAAATATCAAACTGTTTTACTGTTACTTAATTTTTAGACTTCTAGCATAGTTTTAAATCAATTACAAAATTCCACATTTACATATATATAACTTACGGTCAATATGGCTATTCAGGGTTCCCCTGTCTAGTCTACATGCCGGCATAACTCTTTTTATAACCTTTTCTATTTTGCTTGTGTCTGTTGACACCAGTACCGACATGGACGTTGTTTTGCCATGCCGGTGTTCCTTTTGTGCTGCCCCTCCTTTTCCCACCTATGATGCCTTCTTTAATCACCTTGTGGAAGTCCATCGTCCCTCTCTGTTCCCGGTCTCCAATTTTTGGGGCCCCGGTGAACTCAATTCGTTGGCCGGTTTGATTATCTTATTAGAAAAGCACCTCCCCGGCGAGAGAAAAGTGAATATTCGGCTCGCTGCTCTCGTTGGTTGTGAGCCGCTTCGGATCAAGAGAGTAAAGGAAACTGTGAGCTTTATGAACCTCCCTGATCTTGGCTCGCGAACCACAAGTGGAGTGTCCAGAGCTTACTACCATTTCACCTAATCCGGAGCTAATCTGCCTGGAAGATTATGACCTTGATGAAAAGCCGTCCATTGATCTTACCAATGAAACAAATATTATACGTGAAGAAATACATAATCCCCTTGGTGTTGAAGAACAAATCTGATTCTGTTCTCTTGTCTAGTTGCAACTCCTGCTCTTTCAGCACCCTTCCCCCGTTTAATTGTTTGTTCTGTAACCGTAGGTTCTCTTCCAAGAGTGGCCTCGGTCTACATAAAAAGTCTAAACACCTTGAAGAGTATATCCTTGAGATTGAACACAGATTTTCTAGCCGCCGCAATCATCCTTGGGACGATGAGGAATTGCGTATCCTTTATGAGTTCGAGCAGGACTTGATTGGCAAAGGTATTCGATTTATCAACATTGAACTTCAGCGCCTTCTCGCCAGGGCCGTAGCTAGAGGGGTGCCAGGGGGGGGCTCAACACCCCCTGGAAATTTTTGAGCCCCCCCCCCCTGGAAAGTTGCCAAGGCCCCCAAATAAAATTCTGTTTCAAAAATCCAAATGAAACTTTGTTCAAATATTGAACTTAGTTTGGGGGCTTTTTACAATTTTGCATAAATACTAAATTGTAGTATTTGTTTAAAAACTGCATATAACTGCCCATTTGCACATACTAAGAATTAGCAACTTGTTGCTGATGCAAACATTGACTCTTACATTAGTTATATAAAGAAAATTTTCATTTATAGTGTTTTCCATTATTAGCATAAAACAAATAATAATAAGGAACATAGTGCCTACAATTGAATATGCACTAATTTATCGTTCTATATAATACGTTGATCATAAATATCTGTGTTTGTGCGTGCATGTGTCAGAGAGCGAGAAATAGTACCAGCCCCCCCCTACATTTTTTGAGCACCCCCTATTGTTTACATCTAGCTACAGCCCTGCTTCTCGCCCATCGTACCCATTCCCAAATTGCGGAAATTCAAAAATCTCAAAGGTACAAAAATCTTAAAGAAAAGCTGAGCTACGAGGCCTTCACCGGCGGTGACTCACCACCTTCTCCCGCGGTGTTGTTGTCTCCTTCGCTTCTTGTCTGTTGTATCTTGCTGTTGTCTTCCTCTTACTTTGCCTAAGGAGATTATTAATTTTTCTTCTTCTTTTGCAGATACACCAAGAACTGGCAGACCGATCGTTGACCTGGTGAGGAGCTGTGATGGAGTTTCGCATATGCATATTCCGCCTCGTCTTGCAGGAGCCTTTAGCTCTACTGGAATCCCGGCCAACATAAATTTCGAATCTGCCAACACTAATCCGTTGCTCAGTGTGCTCCCATTTGTTGATACCTCTCTTCCGACATTAACTTCTCCTGACGTCTCAACAACCTTCAACGATCTGTGTTCTATTCTACCCCAACCCCGCTTACTCCCGGGAATGAATCATCTGCCAAGTTCTCTGGTCTTGTGTCTCATGCTGCTTCTATTACCCACGAACTGTGTGTCCATGATGAAGTATGAAGTGCAACCTCCCTCCGCTTCCATCGCCGGACGTGTGCTATTGCCTTCCTCTACTGTTGAATCTGACTCGCCTGCTGTGTCTGGACAACTTTTGTCTTCTTCACCTTTGACGGCTCCTACTGCGCTTGATCAGAGTCGCACCGCTTCGGCGATCGATTCGAATCCTGTCGATGTGTCTGCCGATCTCTTTGCATCTCCGGACTCATTATCTTTTTCCCCCGGATCACTTTAAATCTTTGCCTTTAGCTAGTGTGTCTGTGTGCAACAAGAGAACTTCATTTGAACCTACTCAAGCTGGTCCTGCTGCTGATGTAGCAGTTGATCAACCTTCCTCTTTGGACTGCGATTCAAATGATCCTGCTGAACTCATGGACTCTATTGAACTGAACGTTTTTAATCATACTAGATGGAACCCGTCAAAACTTGACGGAAAAAAATATTATAACAATATCATTAAAATAAGCTTCTTTATTATTTAAGAACAGTGCAAATGAAACAGTCTTTCAAATATTTTATTTTAAAAGTTTTTTCCTCAGTGAAATACAGTGCGATTTCCAACGCAAACTCCAAACAAACAATCCGTAAACAACTGTGTAATGCAAATCAGTTTGACATTACCGCCATATTCTCTACGGCAAGAAAGAAAATTTCATGGACCTATGAAGTATCATACAAATAGTATATTCCTACGTTCATCTCATATTCAGTAAATAAAAGAACATAGTAAATAAAGCACACACCTCCCCCCCCCAACCCCCCCTTTGATAATGCAACCGAATGAGCTCCTATGAGCATGTGCATTGCATCTGCCCAAAAGCACCGTCGAGATTCGACGTTAAAAAAAGTTTTAAAATGTTTAAATTAAAAATTTTTAAATGTCTTCTTTAATCATTGTTCATTTCAAATCCATATCTTCTAAAACGCATCCATTGTTTTAAGGTAATCAGACGAAGAATTTTTTTTTACAATAATAAATCAATCTTCAGATGAGGGAGATTTTTAATGTTTTCAAGTGTAATTTATTTGTATAGTTTCCTCCGTCCCTTTACATAATCAGGATGATTATCCCTTTTCCATCAGAGTCGGGGATCTTTTACCTCTTATACAGTTAAATACCCAATAGATCCTTTAAAAAAATACAATTCGTAGCATATTCTGATGCAACATATGCATCAGCGGATTCAACATATCGATTTTATGTTAAACTAAAACTCAAAATAGTTTTTTATCTTTTTTGACAGATTTTAGTTTAGCGCCAAAATGCTCTATCTTATGGATAATCTGATCTTATGATTTATCAGGCTTTATTATTATCTTTTTTTCACTTTTTATGATGATTAGAGAAATCTATTTTCAATTGTGGCAACTTTCCCAGGGGCTATTTTACATTATTGAAGCAAACTGATGGTCATTGTTAAGATAGAAATGAAAAACATTTCATGCTTGAAAATTATTTAAAAAGTCGTTAAATTAAGCGGCAGTTTTCAAATAAATTTCAATCGAAAGCCAATTTTTTCTTTCTAATTCATGATGTAAGAATTAAAATTATAAAATGTAGTAAAAAATTGAAATTTGTAGTATTTAGAAGTGATGTAAGCGCGATGAAAGCTAAAGCGATAGCGCCTTTTGTTGTCATAACCGTTATGCATTTCTAAAAATTGCCACTGTGTTTTCGCTGGCGTCCAAAAGTAGACTACCATTTTTTGACATCGAAAGAGAAATTCACAAAGAAAGAAATATGACTTTGCCGCTAATATGGAACTGTTAAATGAACTCATAATAAACCTACCAAAATAATTCCTACAAAATATTAGCCTTGCACTGTTTATTCTACCTAAAAGTACAATCATTATTTCAAGTTCTTTTTTTCTACCATAGCACTATTTTTAATAATTTTAATTTTCCTGAAATCCTTTACTTTTGGGAATTTTTTATATTAAAAAATGAAATCTTCTAACCTATAATTAAAAAAAAGTAATTGGTAACATGCAATCAAGATGAAGCAATCAATAAAGATTCCAATTCTAATCTTTATAATTAAGAATGGAAAAATCAGTTAAAATTACGTCACGCTGACAGAATCATATAAATTTTTCACTTTAGTTTTATCAATGTTAAAATGCATTTCAAGCTAAACATAACATAATTTTCACCGGCGCAAACTTTTCACACTTACTTTGTATATGTTATTTTTATGCGTAAATACCATGTATACAAATCAAAATATATTTGTATTTAACTGTAATGAAAAATGGCAGTCAATCATGACGTTTTGCTTGGAAGCTGACTTCAAACAAACGGTTGCTATGTTGTATTTTCTATTATATTTTATATATGTAGCTATATCTTATAGCTATATCCCACGGTAAAGTGTTTCAATACATTATATGCAGGGGTAAAAAATTTTTACGATTTATATTTAATAAGAAATGAAACATAGCAACCGTTTGTTTGGAGTATCCAACCAAAACGTCATCACTGACGTCACACTGAAAGCGTCTATAAAATAAACCCAATGAACAATATTCCTGTGACATCACAATAAATATGAATTTTTATTCTCTTATAAAACACGCGGATAAATATTTTTACCTAAATTTAACTTGCAAATTAAAAAATTCGGTCTAAAAGCCACGTGCTTTTAATATTATTTCTCTATTATCTCGCAACCACAGAGTTCAGAAAATAAACTATGTACCTTGCAACAGTGGGCGTTAATCCGATTGCCGACTTTATGACGTCATAAGCAGAAGAAAAAGTTTAAATGAAAATTACGGCTAATTAATTAAATTTTCGATCAAACGAATGCACGATAACAAATCTGTGTCCAAATGTCTTTCATTTAAAAAAAGAATGGTGTGATTTGATGCAGTAGTTTGTTCTGACGGATTGTCGAAAGAAATCGCTTAGCGTTTTAAATATATAGATTGTCAACTTACCTATTGTTAAAAATTTACCTATTTTTGCTGAATTCGATGACTTGATCATCAATTTCGCAAATCACCACTCTTCTGATGATTTTATTGGCAATATTTCCAAGTCAATAATCCATTTCTTCAATCTTAATGTTGACTTCGTCAACAATGACAAGTTTTCCTTTCCAAACTTGAAAGACTTTGCTTTTAACTATGTCAGTCCTGCCTCAAATCAGATCTGCATTTCTCGTCGTAAGGCGAAAAGACAAGCATATTCTAAATTCCAGTACTTATTTAAAAAGAATCGATCTCTTGCTTGCCGCCAGGCCCTTGATGGCGTCAATTCTGCTGGGGATATTGATCCTCATTCTGTCGACGATTTCTGGTGTGATGTCATGGGTGCACGGCCTGGTGTTGAGGAAAATTCCGGTCGAGATAAGACCCCCAGTGATTCCCCATTGATCTCAGATGAGGTCCTGTGGGCGCCGATCTCTGTTGAGGAGGTCTCAAGGAATCTCCCAAGTTTGTCCTCGGCGGCCGGACCTGACGGCCTTACTGCTCGGAGGGTCGTTAACGCCCCCCGTGCTCTGGTTTGTAAATTGCTTAATACCTTCGTCCTCGTCCGCAGAGTTCCTCAGTTTCTCTGCGAGGAAAAAAATCTTTATTCCTAAAATTCCAAATGCCACGAGCCCCAGTGAGCTTAGGCCTATTACAATGTCCTCCTTGCTGCACAGACTGTTTCGTCATATCATTGCCGCGAGGATTTCCTCCTGCAATGATCATGAATTCCAATTCGGTTCTCGGAATTTTGATGGCACAGGTACTTGTGCCTTACTGTCCGACTACCTTATTAAGCATGCAAGAGGGCATTGTAATAACCTCCACATGACGTTCGTGGATTTGAAGAAAGCGTTTGACCGGGGCCTCCGAGATGTCGCTGTGTGTCCTACACCGGGCCTGCTACAGGTGACGTCACAACCTGCTGACGTCAAAACAGTGATCCATAATAACTTAAAAATTTTCATGTACTTTGTTCATTTGTACGGATTGTTTACGACAGTATTTTGATTTTATTTATTGTTTTATATAGTAATTAATAATATTTTTCAGTGTATTTAGATTATGATGCTATCAATTATTGTTGATTATAATTATTAAAGAAAGTGTAGATTATATCTATAAAATAAAGAGAAGAAAATGTTGTGCTTTTAGTTTCTAATCTAAGTCTTCAAATTCGCTACTGATAATGAAAAGAAGAAATTTTAGCTACGAAAATTACCTTGTGATAATTATTTTTACATTTCAACAGAAGTGGTTTGCATTAAATGTTTCGATATACTTTTCATAATTCGTGAAGCTAGAATTAATATGATGGTATTGAACTTGTGCAGAGAAAAAAAAACCTAACAACAAATGTCTAGCCTACTGTAATGGAAATATTCTGGCATATTTGATTGAATTTGTACTTCCAAATCGAAAAGAGTCAAATGATCTTTAGAAAAAAATAAATAAATAAAAGAAGCAGACGATAAACAGTTTAAAAAATGATTTTGAAAGAAATACTGTAATAAATTGAATGAAATCTGGATACATTTAGTTAGAAGTGAGTGATGTGCTTTGTTTATAAAATTAAAAGTAACTGATTTACACAACTTAGTAATTCTACGTAGTTCAATTTAACATTTTAGCTAACTTAAGTGTACGAATATATTATGAAAATAAATCTTTTGATAAGTTATTTTGAGTGGTTATTATGTCCTAGACCCAAGTACAATAAATAGACAATTTTTAAAATATTACAAATCAGTTACAAAGTCAAGATAGAAAATTGGGTACTTTTCGGTTAGCCGGGCGCCAGTGATATATATACATATATACACACACATATATATACACATATATCTACACACACACATATATATATATATACACATATCTACACACACATATATGTATGAATTAATATATATATTTATATATGTACATGTATCACTGGCGCCCGGCTAACCGAAAAGTACCGAAAAAGGCTTATGGCGAGAGAAGGAAAGTTGCAAAATATTTTCTGGCAACCTATTCGTAGTTTCATATAAATAAGTATTTTTTTTTTCAATATTTATATAATTTATTTAATATAAAGAAGCCATTTATCTCTTTTTATATGCAGGTAGAACAGAATTGTATATATAAATAATTTTATACATATATAAATAAACATAAAAGTACATTAGGTTTGTTTTCATAATTGTGTATGTAATTTTAAAACATATCTAACTTTCTGAAGCCCGGATTACGCCAAAGCGTTAAAAAAAGTGCCAAGGTCTCTATAGTTAAAAAATGTCGATTTCTGTATTTAAATTGACATTTATTGTGTTTTGATGGTTAAATTATAGTATGTAGTTGTAAAAGGGAGGAATGGGATTGATTTTGTAAAGTGTTTGGTAGATTTATTATATTTTTTGTACGTATATTTATTGTAAAATAATGTGTTTAGGAAAAGGTAAGTCAATGGGTTCAATCGGATCTTAGCATTTTTTTAATTTAAAACTTTTAATTTCCTTTAATAAAACAAGTATATTAATTCCCTTTTATTTCACGATTATGAAATTTAATATTATTTATGTAATCACAAATTATAAGAGCGAAAATGCTCTTTTTATTACATCTTTCTGCTGCGATACTTTGACCAAAGTGGATCACTACTGTGACGTCACTAATACTTGTAGCAGGCCCGGTGTAGGACACACAGCGACATCTCGGAGGCCCCGGTTTGACTCGGTTAACCATGAGTATCTTTGGAGGGCTTGTAGGGCTAAGGGTTTGCCCACTTCTTTGATCCAGTACTTAATCGACTTTTATGGGTCCTCAGGGACATTTCTCATTTGGAAAGGTCTTTCCCTCCGCCGGATTCGTCCTGGCAGAGGTGTTCGGCAAGGTGATCCTCTATCTTCTATACTTTTTAATATTGTAATGGAATCTATTTTTAAAAACATGCCAAAACACATTGGTTATGAGTTTGATGGAAGGCGTATTTCGCAGGTTGCTTATGCTGACGATGTGAACCTTATTTCCGCCACTAGCGACTAGCCTTGGTTTACAACTGCTTATCGACAAATTTCGAGAGCTCGCCCTTTTAGCCTGGCTTGAGATCAATATTTTGAAGACGAGACTTCTTGCCCTTCGCGCTTGCGGTCGGGAGAGGAAGGTCATTCCATATTCCCCCGCCTTAAGCGTCGACGGATCAAATCTCCAGTACATTTCTTACAGCGAGCCTGTTCGTTATATGGGTCTTTCTTTCAATCCTTCTGGCATGGTCCCTTGTGATCTTCGCAGTGTCCTTATGCAGCTCTTAGATAAACTAAAGCAGCTTCGCGCTAAGCCGTAACAGAGGCTTTTTATTCTGAGGGAGGTTCTCCTCCCTCGGTTTCACTACCATTTCTGGTTTTACACTTTCTCTGCCAGAACATACAATGACTTCGACATCAGAGTAAGGAAGTTTACTCGTGAGTCATCTCCCTCATGACGTTCCAAACACGTTTTTTATGCCTCCATCTCTGATGGTGGGCTCGGCCTCTTCTGCTCGCGTTGGAGAGGCCCTCTGCTTCGACGAAATAAACTTCGTCTGTTTGCCCAGAACTTCGGGGGATTTTCGGAAACAATCCTGTATCATATTGTCACCGCTTCTGATGCTGCTTCAAATTTGCTTGTCTGTAATAATAATCGTTTTAATTCTGGTAGAGAGATAGCAGATTTTTTCAAATACTCCCTCTACCGTTCCAATGATGGTAGAGACCTTGACTTAGCCAGCGATATAAAGGATCAAAATTCCTGGCTTTTCAGGCCAAACGGATTCATCTCTGGCCGTGACTTTATAAATTTTATAAAGTTACGCATTAATGCACTTCCATCAAGAGTTCGCCTCACCAGAGGCGCTCGCGCCCAGGATGAGCGCATGTGTCGCCGTGGGTGCAGCCTAACCGAAACCACGTATCACACAGTGCAGCAGTGCCCCCGAACCCACGGCTGGCGCTGTCGTCGTCACGATAATATTGTGAAGTATTTGGCCGACAATAATACTAATGATTTTAAAGTTTCACATGTCGAGCCCCGTATTGTCACCGACCGTGGTCTGCGGAAGCCTGACCTGGTGATCGTCGAGGATCGGTCCGCGATCGTCGTCGACGTCCAAATCACCGGCAATGACCAAAACCATCTCCATTCCTTTAACCAAAACAAGGTCTCTTATTATGGTGGTCATCCTGGATTCATCCAGGCGGTTAAGGATAGATTTGGTGTCGATGAGGTCCGGGTCCTGGCCTTGACGATCTCCTATAAGGGTCTTATCAATAAACGCTCCTTCGGTGCCCTCCTTTCGGAGGGTATCCTGAGGAAACGCGACATTCCTTTTATTTCCTCCCGGACCATGGTCGGCTTTTCGCTATTTCTACAAGTCCACCGTCTGAGGTATTATTTCCCTATTTATTGTACAACTACCTCGGTCTTCCTTTGGACCTGTCTCTGTTCCCCATGCAATTCTGTCATGTTTTATTATTGTAATTTATTATTTCGTTGTCTTTTGTTGTATCTGATTCTTTTGTTTATATGACAAATAACGTCATACTTTTGTACTCTTCGTTTGAAGATAATAAAATATTTTATAGCCGAGCGCAGCTGATAAATCGCTAAATGTTGTCCCCATCGCCAGCGTTTGTATTGCATTCATTTCGAAAATTTAAATAATACATCAATTTGAAACACCTGCCCTTTTCACTCATTATATTGAAAATACAATTTGTTTCAATAATAATTAATAACAGAAACGAAAACTTTTTATTTGAACATCAAATCAGTTTCTAATTTGTACACCCACTCAAACCATAAAACTACTATTGGCGGAAAAAAATGCTATTTGCAAGATTTCCGGACATAAAATTACCAAAACACCGGAGCGAAGGATTAGATTTCAGTGCGAGGATTTCGCACTGAAATCTAATATTTTTTAGGTACTTCTCTATTATGCCGTCGACCACTTTTCATAACAAAAATCTATCGCCAAATTTTAAGATTAAACGCCAAAAATGCAGTCCCATTTACTTGATGTCAGAAGCATTATACGTGTTTGTTACGTCATCAAGTGTTTTTTAATTCGACATTTGCGTGTATTTTTCATTATGTTTTACTGATTTATTAGTTATTTCATTAATTAAAATAACAATTGTGTCCTTAAATTCTTATATTTTATTTATTTATTTATTTTGATATTCCAATGGCAACGTTCACTCGTTTATTTGGCGACAGTTTTTTTGTACCATTTTTTATCAATATGTAATATTTATTAGATGCAGGTTTAAACTTCTAAAGAAAAAGCAAGGATAAAAATATCTGCAAAAAACATTTAGTTGTTAGTCAAGCCAGAATATCATCTAATTTATTCCATCAAAGTTAGAGTAAAAACTGATCCAAGATTGCTAAAGGCACGCACGAGAAAAAAAAAAATTAACAATCGTATTTTAACTGCATTAGAGGATGACGTCATCCGCTTCGGGAAAAACATGGGACATAGAAATATAAACATTTCAATTTCGCTTTTTAATCATAAATATAAAATAAACCCGTGCGGGTTTTTTTTTATAATAATCGCTGAGTATCATATAATGTGGTATTTTATTTTTTTGGCAACAATATTTTGAAGAAAACCTTTGATTTCTTTTATGAAAACAATGCCGATTTAATTTTTAATAATCAGCAAATTTTAATCAAAATTATGTTATAACAAAATGTTAAGTGTGCTATGTCAGAAGCCTGTTCAAAATCCTTTCATATGCTATCACATTCGTCGTTCTGCGTTTCGTATTTTCAGAGAAAAAGGGATGTTGACAGGAGAAATAATATATATGATTTATTCATTGTCTTTTGGTTATAGTTCTGTAATTGCATTTTGTTCCTCGATAAACTGAGCCAAACCTGGCGATTAATTGCTGGTCGTCAATAAATCCGGCAAGTACTTAAAATCTAAACAAAGCAAATTGTCTAAAAATGTGCAAAATTCGGAAATCCACAGAGCCCTTTGGTCGCAACCTGTACGATTTTTTGTGTATTGCATTAGCTGACTATAATAAATTATTGTGTACATAACACTTATTTTTATTATTTGTTTTAACAGGAAATATGAAATAGTCCGTAAACACTAAAATGCGTTTCATATTTATTTTAATTATTTTAAACAGATCGAAACTGTTGTTGTGAGCGCGTGCCTTTTGCTATCATCGATCAGTTTGTACTGTAACTTTGATGGAATAAATGAGATGATACTCTGGATTGACTAATGCTTTTCGCAGATATTTTTATCCTTGATTTTTCTTTTGAAGTTTCAACCTGCATTTAAAAATATTAGATATTGCCAAAAATATTAGATTGCAGTGCGAAATCCTCGCAAGGTTCCGCTGGTAATTTTTATTGCTAGAAAGTATAATTACATTTTGTGAACATATGTTGCGAATCTATACTCAGTCAGGGAAGATGTGTATCTTGTTTACTAGATTTATTGCCAAATATTTTTGATACAATTTGTTTTGATAGAGTTATGTATATTTAAAAAGAAAAACATTCACAATATCATATTAACTTCGGGTGAAAAGGAATTAGTGCTACAAAGCATTAATTCTCTTTTCCCGAAACTAATATGGTATTTTGAATGTTTTCTTTTTTTAAAATATACATATCTCTATCAAAACAAACTGTATCGAAAATATTTGGAAATAAATCTACTAAATAAGATACGCAGCTTCCCTGACTGAGTACAGATTTGCAAAATATGCTCAGGAGATGCGCAGATGGTAGATTTTGTGTCATACCTAATGACGTCATCCTAAAAGCGCGCGCAAGGGCATTATGCCCTCCGTCCACAAGGGAGCGCGGTTGTTTCAATTTTGAGGCTCTGTCCTAGTATTAAGTTGAAACACTTAATAAGTATACGTTTTGAACGGCAACACTAAGTTAGCCTCGACTAAGACTCCTATAATAAGAGTTCTAGCCTCGACACTTATGTAATGACGTAGCCTACGACCATGTGTTGCACGCCTCCCCATGTTAGGAGACAGGCAAAGTAGCGCCAAAGTAGTTGCAGTGGCTGTGATGAGAACTAAAGTGGGTGGGGAGAGGAGGGGAGCTCAACGCTCAGGTTTTGGTTCTGCTTTCATGGCCGGAAATGTAAACATTGAAATAGTCGTTTATTTCGTGGCAGTATGACAGTGACGACAATCATAAATTTTCAATCCTCTCATTAAGCAAATTTAGAGTGATGAAATATTTCAATTTTTAATGAACTAATCAGATTATGTATTTCTTTTAATTTTTAATCTTAGTTATTTTCTGTTTACTCCTTATAATTCATAATTTCGTGAAGACGACGAATATTTTAAAAGATTAATTTCTGAAAGTGGATATGTATTTTTTTAAAATAGGGAATTTAATGTGTTCAACAATTTGATTCAATTGAATATTTATTATGAAATTAATATTTACAACATAGTTTTTTACAAAAACATTTGTAATATTCAATTATAACAAGTGAACAGTAAAATCGGATTAGTTTTCAATCACTCTAGTTTAATGGCAGGATTAAAAAATTACGATTGTTTTTACTGTCATACTGCCGCGAAATAAACGAAAATTTCATAAATGACCTAATTAAAATTATATTCTATACCTTTTTATCTATACTAATATTATAAAGTAGTAAAGATTGCTTTTTGTTTGTTTGTTTGTTTGTTTGTAGGGGGTAATCTCTGGAGCTATTGAAGCGATTTAAAAAGTGATGGTGGCAAATTGATGGTGACAATCCCTGCTCCAACATAGGCTATATTTATGCCAGTTCCATTACCCCCAGGGAGGTGAAGAAGCGAAAAACCTTCTAAAATTGCGATTTTTTTTTATACTGAAGAAGGTAGAAACATGAAATTTGGCATGGTAGTTACTTATAAGATGTAAATGCTTTCTAAGAACAAATTCTAAAAAAATTCGAAATCTTAAAGTTGAGATGAGCGAAAAGTGTTCTAAAAACATTCTAAATTACAATTTCTATGGAATATCTGGAACTACAGAACCGTTTTCAAAAGTGATGATGGCAAATTGATGGTGACAATCCCTACTCCAACATAGGCTATATTTTATGCCGGTTCCACTACCCCCAGGGGGGGTGCAAGAGCGAGAAACGTTCTAAAATTTCGATTTTTTTTATACTGAAGGTGTTAGAAACATGAAGTTTAGCATGGTACTTACTTATAAGATGTAAATGCTCTCTAAGAACAAATTCTAAAAAAATTCGAAATTTAAAACGGTGATATGAGCGAAAAGCGTTCTAAAAACATTCTAAATTACAATTTCTATGGAATCTCTGGAACTACTGAACTGTTTTCAAAAGTGATGATGGCAAATTGATGGTGACAGTCCTTGCTCCTACATAGGCTATATTTTATGTCGGTGCCACTACCCCTAGAGGAGCGAAAAACGTTCTAAAATTTCGATTTTTTTTACACTGTAGGTGTTAGAAACATGAAATTTGGCATGGTAGTTACTTATAATATGTAAATTTTTTCTAAGAACAAATTCTAAAAAAAATTGAAATTTAAAAGGGTGAGATGAACGAAAAGCGTTCTAAAAACATTCTAAATTACAATTTCTATAGAATCTCTGGAACTACAAAACCATTTTCAAAAGTGATGGTAACAGTCCCTGTTGTAACATAGGCTATATTTTATATCGGTGACACTACCACACGTGGGGGGGGGGGGGGGGGTTAAAGAGTGAAAAACATTCTAAAATTTCGATATTTTTTTTCGACGGTACTGTGGTGTAATTAGTAATTTCTGAATTATCTGTGGCAGTAAAATTTCCTTTAATGAAAATAGGCCAACGAATACCACATGGCATTTTTCAAGAATTACGCGTGCAAAGCCGCGGGTTTTGCTAGTAAACTCATGAAATAATTGCAATTTTTGAAAATTATTTTCCCTTCATAAAATGTTGATAAGAGGTATGTTATAAATATGTATCAAAATCTCACGTTAGTTTAAATAAATATTTTTGCAAAACTTTTTCTTTCAAAAGATTCTTTTTTAAGAAATATAAAACTAAATTTAGAGTTTATATAATTCATGAACAAAATCAGAAAAATACATTTTTTTTAATAAGAAAATCTAAAGTTTCTTTTTCTAAAAACAGGAAATAAGTTTCTTTGTTTTTCTTATTATATGCCTATAAAATCTTATAAGTGCTGTAAATACATATATTTAATGAGGATACATAAAACACATTTTATTATATATTAACATTTAGACATAAAACTGTAAGAATTTATTTGGATTGATAAAATCAGGGGCCCCATTTCAGAACATTCTTGGGGCGGGGGAGTTTTTTTTAGAGTAGTGGCATAGCCGAGGTTGGAGTGCGGGGTATGAATCATAGATACAATGACAGCAATACTGCTAATACGGAATCTCAAGGGACCTCTGAAAAAGGCCGTTTTAGACAGGTTTTCGTCTTAGCAAGTAAAATTTTCAGTTATGGACGCGTACCTTTTTTTTTAGGTATTCTTTAAGACTGTTAAAACTTCCTTTCTATAAACCACTTCTGAAAGGCATAGGTGTATTACAGTGAAACTTGTCTAAGCGAAACCTGTCTATAACATAATTCTTTCTCAAACGTGTAAAAAACACCATACAATTATACTTGCTAAGATGGAGACCTGTCTAAAAGGGAGCTTTTTCCCAATTCTATTCAACTGCTTCTTCGCAGGTTTTACTGCATGGGTGCCATTTCAAGAGTTTCTTGGGGAGAGGGGATGGGGGAAAAGTTTTTTTTTTGGATATAGGGGTTGAAATAGCGTGCGGGATTGCCCAAATCATGCACAAGATAGAAATAGGCCTCCACAATAAAAAATGCAGTGTGAGATTTTGCCCTCTTAACTTCATTCACAAGCATGTGATTCTTCAGCTAATATTTTTTAATTTTCGTGGTAGTCCGCGATTTTTTTTTCGTTTTTTTACGCAAAAGCAATTTGTCAACCGATCGCGGAAAACATCCGAGTTTAAGTAACATATAATAAATACATCGAGTTTATTTCACCATGAATAAAATTTACTTTAAAAGTTGTGGATTTTTTCATGTTTTACATAATTTTAATAAATTCATTCACACTTTGTCTAAGACATTCAAAATGTTTAACAGTTGCTCATTTTTTCAAAAATTTAAGTTTTATTTTTAAAATATGTAAATTTTATTTTTAAAATGTGTCAGGCTAATAAATTTAACTAAGCCGAATTTTTAAAGGTATACATCTATACACTGCTTTGAAAATGTGTTCATTTTTCAATTTTAAATGTTTAACAGATTTTTTCAAAAATGTCTCAATTTAACAACTTTTACTAAGTCGAATTTTTAAAAGCATTTGTCTATCTACTGCTTTGAAAATGTTATATTATTTTTTTCCATTTCAAAAATGTGTCAATCTAACAAAATTTCAATAACTCGAATTTTTAAAGTTTTCAAATGTTTAAGTTTTATTTTTAAACTGTGATAAATTTTTAAAGTTTTAAAAGAAATAAAGTTGAAAAATCCCAAGCTGTCTGCGATATAGGTCAAGTCCAGTCAGATTAAGATGAGTCACTCAAGCAAGCGTGCAGCAAAAATCGCAAGCTGATAACAAGTTTGGACAGGAAAATCGGTTTGTGTTAGTAATTTTTATACTCTTCGTTATCATGTTAATAGGAAGTGATCTCATAGTTATGATAAGACAAACCATGTGATGTTAACAACCACTCAACGTTCATTTTGGTTAATCTCACACCATTACGACAGAGTGTTATTCGCAATAAAATAAAATTCAGTTTCCTTAGAAAAATTGTGATGAAAAGGGCCTCGAGACTATCTTGGAAAAATTTTAGGGGTCAAGTTTTATTGTAAAACTCTTATCTGATATTAAAATCTCTTTTAAATGTCAACACACTCCCATTTTGTCTAACGCATTTTAAAAAACACAACGTTAGTTTAAAAGCTACACAGTGTAAGCAAGAGAAAACACATAACACTTTTTTCGCATTCAAACTATTTTATTCATCATTTAAACTAATACACATCTAATAAGCCTGTCATATTAAGATGTACACAATTCTAATTTCAAAATTTTTTGTAATGTCCAATTAAACACTCGTTCAGTGAAATCTTCAAAGGAGTTATACTGAACTTATTTTTAGAAAGGCATTCTCAAAATGTATACGTATATTTTGATCTGTTAATTCCAGTTCAGGGTAGCAGTCTCTAAGTCTCTGTCCTGTGTTTCACGACAAACATCCACTTTAATGGTTGCATACCATTTTATTGACTTTTACTTACCCATCATACGTAGTAAAGGGTAAGTCTTATAATCGTTTTCAAAATCGAAAAAATTTTTTTGACGGATTTACACGTTTCAGGCACTGGAGATTCCGAAAGGCATATTTTTAGAAAAAAAAATTGCCGTCCGTCTGTTTGTGTGTGTGTCTGTAAACGCTCTATCTCTCGAACAAATTGAGATAGAGACTTGAAATTTGGTATGTACTTACAGTATGTAATAATGAGAAGAACCTTATTGAATATCAGTAACCTCGATTATCCAGAACTATTTTTTTCGCACTGTTGAAATATTCGTTCTGATAAAAGGTATATAAAAATTTTCGAAATTGTTTATTTTAAGGAGTGAGTATAAAAGACAATAAAAAAACATAAATTTTGCATAAAGAATGAAGTTGATCGGATAATTAGTTGCCGAGATATTTGTAATCACATTTTCCACACTCTTCGATTTTTCATGACCCTGTATTACATTCAAATTTCAATTTAAAGATATATTTTAATTAGTAAAGTGACGCTTAATCCGACGCAGTAAACTGTAAGTTAATAGGATTATAATTTTTAGAGTTATAAGGATGTTTCTCTTACGCAATTCAGCAATAGAGCATTTAAAGTTTATGACGTTATCAAACCAGGATTTTATTCGAATTGCAATGCATTTTAAAAGTAGTTTACGCATGCTTTATTTTCATATTTTATATTATGCATATTCATGATGGGTAAGTATTACGGTGGCCCCCAACAACTAATTTCATTTGCAATTGATAATTTGATTCGTTTAAAACATCCGTTCGAACACTGTTAAAAAATGAACGAAAGTCTTTTTGATTCATCTCATTCGACACAATGATAACTTTATTTTAGAAGTTTAGAAGCTTTAGAACCATTTTGCACATCATCTATATATTTAAAACGCTAAGCGATTTCTTTCGACAATCCGTTAGAACAAACTACTGCATCAAATTACACCATTATTTTTTTAAATGAAAGATATTAGGACACAGATTTGTTATCGTGCATTCGTTTGTTCGAAAATTTAATTAATTAGCTGTAATATTCAATTAAACATTTACTTCTGCTTATGACGTCATAAAGTTGACAACTCCCACTTTTGAGGGCATAGAGTTTTTTCCCTGAACTCTGTGGTTCGCCAATCTTTTGACATTAACTAATATCAACTAGGTAATATTTTAACATTGTAGTATAAAATCTTTAAAAAAAAAACTTAATTAGCTAGAATATAATCATAATAAAATATCTAAACGTAAACATATCAATATGAATAACAAATCTCATGTAAAATGTTGCAATTTAAATGATTCCAATTGAAACAAGATTTGGAGAGTTATCCTTGACGCCCAGCTAACATAAAAGTACCTATTTTGTTTTATTTATTTACACACATATTCAAATTTATTATAAAACACCAGGTTGCCATACAAAGCAAAAATCGTCATTTAGGCGCCAAAAAATAACCCAGGTGCGTATGCGATATCTGTACTGATTTAATCAAAATTATTTTGGTTGTACCGCATATTGAAAAATTAATTAAATCCATGATTATTGTTTCATTCTCAGATTAAAAATAAGAAAATTGGTACTTCTCTATTATCCCGTCGACCACTTTTCATGACAAAAAACTATCGCCAAACTGTAACGCCAAATAAACGGGAGAACGTTGCCATTGGAATATCAAAATAAATAAATAAATAAAATACATGAATTTAAGGACACAATTGTTATTTTAATTAATGAAATAACTAATAAATCAGTAAAACATAATGAAAAATAGACGCAAATCTCGAATTAAAAACCACTTGATGACGTAACAAACACGTATAATGCTTCTGACATCAAGTAAATCGGACTGTGTTTTTGGCGTTTAATTTTACAGATTGGCGATAATTTTTTGTTATGAAAAGTGGTCGACCGGATAATAGAAAAGTACCAGAAAATTTAATGTTTAACGAAATTCAATTATTTGATCGATCGCAAATTTTGGTTCTTTTCCGTTATACCGACACCATGCCATACATGTAAATATATGCTTGGCGACAATGGTGTCCGTATAATGGAAAAGTACTCAATTTTTTCTTAGTTCGGGCTATACCAAAAACAAACATTTTACAGGTAACAAAAAAAATCGCCGAAAATGGCTGCTTCATCAGCTGTTATGACAGCAAAGTTGGATAAAATCTAATAACCTGAATTTTACAACGTTTGTGCGAAAAACCACAGAGAACACACGCTATTTTTATATAAGTAGGGTATATTTAAACGAATAAGAGAACTAACAACCATCAATAATATAATGCATGAAAAAGTAAACAACTAAGTGATTCAGCAAATCATAAAAATATGTATTTCTTAATATAACTATAAAATACAGAAAAATATTCTGGTACCATAAAAAATATTCATTATCCCGTCGAAATTCCGTGCATTATCCCGTCCTCCGATTAAGAAAAAAAAACTATATGCAAATTAGGTACTTTTCGGTTAGCAGGCGCCAATAAAGTATATATATATGTGGGAATTGAATGTTTTCCTGCTTAAACTAAAACGACAGAGTCAAAGCCAATCAGCGACTTCATCTTGATATTGCGTCATATAATCTATGTTGAAGCATGCAAGCTCCAAACCACACTTCAAAAGGAAGTCAAAAGAGGTGCTTTGGATCGAAGGGAAGCTTTGGCAGAGTCAATGAAGTTGGTGAGTTAAGACGGTCGTTTTTGAACTATACTGAAGACGTCGACGCTGAGATGTTTTAGATTAAATAAGATGTAATGCAGATAATCCAGATGGTTCATTAATATTCATATTCTTGCATGTATTTTTTAACTTTCTTTGTAGTTAGTTTTATTAATATAGAGTTCGAGTTTAACTTGATGTTTTCTAGTTTATTTGAAGTAAATTGAGTGAATTATTTATTGAGTTGGTGTCAGAGAAAACTAAACCCCATATATATATATATACACATAATAACAAACTCCAATGGAAAATTACTTGGAGAATCATTATCACAAAAGCCAACCAAAATCTATAAACCACATAAATTCAATACTAGAAAAACAAAACTATATACATTATATATATTTGTATATATGTATGTATATATTATATATATATATATATATATATATATATATACTTCATTGGCGCCCTGCTAACCGAAAAGTACCTCAAATAATTCGCCAAACTGTAGCGCCCAATAAACAAACGGAAGAATGTTGCCATTAAATCTAAAAAAAAAAGAATAATAATAATAAGAAGAAGAAAATAATGAGGAAAAGCCCCATTTACTAAAGTATCATTTATCAGTAACTTTTAACAATAAAATTTACAATATATTAATGAAAACAGAATCAAAAATAATCTTGGGTATTTATTTATTTACATTATTTCTCTTAATTATGGAAAAGGAATAATCATCCTGATTATGTAAAGGAATGAAGAAACCATACAAATAAATTACACTTGAAAACATTAAAAATCTCCTTTATCTGCAGATTGATTTATTATTGTAAAAAAATTCTTCATCTTTACATAAAAATTGATTAGCTTAAAACAATAGATGCGTTTCAGAAGATATGGATTTAAAACGAACAATGATTAAAGAAGACATTTTAAAAATTTTGATCAAAACATTTTAAAACTTTTTTTAACGTCGAATTTCGACGGTGCGTTTGGGGAGAAGCAATGCACATGCGCATAGGAGCTCATTCGGTTGCATTATCACAGGGGGGGGGGATGTGTGCCTTATTTAATATGTTCTTTTATTGACTGAATATGAGATGAACGTAGGGATATGCTATTTGTATGATACTTTATAGGTTCAGGAAATTTTCTTTCTTGCCGTGGGGAATAGGGCTGTAATGTCAAACTGATTTCCATTTTGTTTACGGATTGTTTGTTTGGAGTTTGCATCGGAAATAATAACGTAATTCACTGGGGGGAAATTTTTTTAAATAAAATATTTGAAAGATTGTTTCATAAGCACCCCTACTTATGTAATAAAGAAGCTTATTTTACTAATATTGCTATTGTAATTTTTTCCGTCAAGTTTTGACGGGTACCATCTAGTATTGTCTTTAAAAATGCTTCACTTTTTCGAATAATAAATCTTTTGAATGGAGTGATTTCACAACATTAGGTAAAACTTTATGAAAAGCATCGCAATGTTGTAATAAATCCGATTCACAATCAAATATTTCACAACACTTTGCACACGAATGCTGTTTTCCTGACTTGTGAGTCTTTTTATGTTTCAATAAGTCAGCCATTCTTGAAAACAGTTCGTTGCAATCACCACACTTGAACTGTTTAGGCGATTTATGAATCTTTTGATGAATACGTAAATGACTCTTTCGCGAAAAAACTTCAGCACACACCTCACAACGAAAAAACTTTTCCTTTAGATGACTTTTCATATGAAACACTAAGTTAACTTTTCGAGGAAATGCTTTGTTACACGTCTTACACACATAGAGTAACTTTCTGATTCCTTGAGGCGAAGCAATTTGATCCTCTACACAAGATTGCATCACTCATTCCATATCAACGTTAATACTTAAACGAAAATCACAACCTGTCACAACGATCAAAATGTACGGTACATCATTAAAAACAGAACATTTCATGCTAGGGGCGCTCGTTTCAAAATACTATCATTTTATGGGTTTAAATACTTACATTTTATTGGTTTAAAATGTCAAGTGATTATTTAAACACGCCCACAAAAAAAAGTTCATCGATCACTACTTTGTGCACAATGATTGAGAAAGTCTTACCTATCAGAAGTTCGTAAATAATTTTCGGAAAAGAGGAAAATAATATCAAGGGATTTTTTTTAATGTGTTTCAGATGTATAACAAAATTTTTCATAATATCAGGGGGAATTGTATCGCCAGACGTTAGTAGAAGAGAAATAGGGGTTCTGCGCAAGCAGGAGGTTCGAGGTTCAAGATGGCGGCCATGGCCTAAAGGTGATGGATAGATGACAGGTGAGTGATGGATAGGGGACAGATGAGTGATTAGTTAATGATAAGGTTAATGAGAAAGTGGATGAAGATGAAAGCGGCGAAATCGTGGAATAAAGGTATACTTACGGAGAGTTTCGTAGAGACCACCTTCTGTCTTGGAATCCTGTGAGCGAGTGAACGGGGTTTTCCGATATGCACGGGTGATGTCATCATCGTTCTAGAGGGCGCTGTGATTGGTCGAGACGAATGCTGCTTTCTGATTGGCTGTTTCTATTTCACCTGAGGGGAGGGCAGTACCGATCCTCCTGAGAGGAGTTCGATGACGTCATGTTCTAGAACACTCTGACATCATTATCCTAGGGGGCGCTACGATCGGCGTTCTGATGAGTCGAGAGCTTTTCCCCTGAGGGGATGACAGTACCACGTTGCTGCGAGCGGGATGCAAAGATTTTGCACATGTCATCCAGACTTAGTGCTGCTCATGAAGAAATTTTAATTAATTTTCAATGAATTAATTAATTAAGTAATTTTTTAAAAATGATTTTCAAATAACGTGAAATAAATTACTGTAATGATCATAATTTAAGTGAAATAAAGTCATGAAAGTGTTAAACAAGTTTTGAAAACAATTCGTTTTTAGCACTTTCCAACCTAGTTGAAAAATGCTTATGACTTCGGTTTGTCTGGCCGTATGGCCGTCTGCCGTCTGGCCGTCTGCTGTCTGTCCGTCTGTCCGTGCTCTAACTCCCGTAAATATGCTCGGATTGCTCTTCAATTTTTATATGTTATTGTCGCCATCTATAGTATGTTCCCTATTTCAACGGAAGTGTGTAGCACTTATAGTTATTTTACAGGGACACTCAAAAAAATTCCGTTATATTGCGTTCTATGGGGAAAAATCATTTGCGGTTTATTTAAATAATGTTTCACTAATTTAAACGCATTGAAATTTATATATATCACTAAGGTGCATTAGAAGAAGCTTAATATGGAATAGGGTGTGCATAGCACTTATAGTTACTTTACAGGGACAGTCAAAAGAATTCCGTTACATTACGTCTATGAAGAAAAATCGTCTGCGGTTTATTTAAGTAATGTTTCACTATTTTAAACGCACTGAAATTTACATATATCACTAATGTGCATTACAAGAGGCTTACTACAGAATATTGTGTACATAGCAGTCATCGTTCATTTACAGGGACACACAAAAGAATTTTCTTCTGCCTGTTAACAATAATTCGTGGAAGTGTATTTTAAGTTACTGAACGCGATTTTAAATTTAACTCACTTTTTGTTTATTACGTGGTGTGTATAAATTCTGTAGATCATATACAAGGAAGCACAAAAGTTCGCGAACACATTTCCGTTTATTGACAAACTCCAGATGGAGAATTTTAAACTGTGCTACGCTTTTCCTAACTGAACTAAAATTTAGCATTCTATGTAGTATATATACAAACCTATAGATCCTATACAGGGCTGAATAAAAGTATTCGGATATTTTTCCGAATATTGTATATGTTGGAAATTCCTGAAATTATAATTTTAAATATGTTATGCGTTTTCCAAATTGTTTACTTAGATGTTATCTTTTAGCTTATTAAACGGTATGATTTGTAAAATTATTTTGGAAGCGTTGGAAAGTGCTACATAATCTATGCTTGACGCATGATTTTTCGTTCTTGTTTAATTTTTGTATGCATTAAGTGAAGGTTTATTTTTTAAATGAAATGTTTTGCTGAAAAGAAATAATTAGTTAAAACATTTTTTTTAATTATCAGTTACAAATAAATTTACAAAACATGTTTTGTACCAACGGGTAAAATAATTATATTTTTTGAAATAACTTAATTTTTTTTATGAAATACAAAAGGTTTCACCATTCAAATAAGTTATATGTTAAGTATGTGTTGATACATTTTGTCTAAATGTATGTGAACTTGTCGAGATTTCTGTAACAAAGACATCACCAACCCTATATATATATATATATATATATATATATGATGAAAGTATGTTCTCATTGTAACCGCTACCTCACGCATTAGCCCTTATTTCACTTACATTTAATGCTATTGTTAGAAAAAACTAAACTAGGACTTCCCTCAAAGTGATTAGTCTGAGTGATATTGCTGAGAACATAGGGTTAACAATTACAATATAAAGAAAAAAAGCAAATTAAATGATAGAATTACAAAATATCATATATAAATTCATATACACTGTTAAAAAAGTAGAAAAGAAGTACCGTTCATCAGATGTGTTGTCATAATTTTTTTTTAACATGTGGCAAAGAATCTCATTTTCTTAAGCGCGTATTGCGCAAAACTTGAAAAAAAAAAAAAAAAAAAAAAAAAAAAAAAAAACGCCGAATCTTTTAAAACGCCAAGCTTTTTAAAGTTACGTAATTGGATTTGCAGCCAATAGATTATTCTATCAAGCGTGGCTTAACGCAAATTTAATTTCATTGTTGCACCTTTTTTTGTGCGTGAATTTAAAAAAATTTTTCCTTGATTATATATCTATTATTTGTATACCTATTTATAGAAACTCTTACACTTCAAACCACATTGATAGCATGCTTTGCTACAAACCAGATTGCAAAACTATAGTCTAAATTACTATTAAAGTATACAAAAAATCTTTCGATGACTTCTGTAAAATAACTTTTACATTAAATCTCCATATCGGCAAAATTGAAAAATTATATATATTTCAAAGTTAAGCTTAACAGATACTTCTTGATTATTCGCTAGGAGGCTCTGCCCCCTGCGCCTTTACTGCGCCAATCCGCAGACTTTTCTTTTGCCTGTCTGTCTGTCTCTCCACAATATTATTGTTTCCCTATCCGTTCTTCTGCCCGTCTCTCTAACCGATTGTCTATCTCTCTACACGCCTCGCTACCTGTCTCTATATTTCTCTACCGCTCTCGCTACCCGCCAATCTATTTCTCTAACCGTCTGTCTATCCGTCTAACTACTTGTATGTCTAGCCGTGTCTCTATCCACTTCGCTACCCATTTGTCTATCTGTCTCACAACTTGTCTATCTGTCTCTATACCCGTCTGGCTATACGCCTCTCTACCCATCTTCTTACCCATCTCCGTACCCATCTACTGTCTCTCTACTCGTCTGTATACCAGTCTCACTATCCGTCTGTTTTTGTACCCGACTCGCTACCAATCTCATTACTCGTCAGTCAACTCGTCTCTGTACTCATCTCTCTACTCGTCTCTTTAGCTACCACGCTACGCGTCTCGCAACCTTTCTCGCTACATTCTTGTCTACCGGTGTCACTACACATCTCGCTACCCCTCTGTCAACCCTCTTTTTACTTTTCTCTCTAGCCGTCTGTCTATTCGTTTCACTACCCGTCAACCTACCTATGTCGCTACTCGTCTGTCTACCCGTTTGTTTACTCGTCTCTCTACCTCTCGCCACCTTTGCCCAATATTTAAACAATTCATTTAATATACAGAAGCCGTTTATCAGTTATTAAATGCAAGCAGAAGTAATTTATCTAATAAGTGTAATCAGATGCAAATTTTTTTTTTTAAAATACATACATAAACCTGAATAATAATTCATCAGTTTTGTGTTCATAGTTGTTTATATCATTTGACAGTAAATCTCAACTTCTTAAACCTGAATTGTCTCAAGCTTTTTGAAAAAAACCACAAGGTCTGTATAACTGCAAAGTACCCTGAGGGCTATATTAGCTACATGTTATTAAGTTAAGTGAAAGTTTCGTTATCGCGTTTGCAGCCAATTGCTTATGTCAGAAAGCGTGGCTTAACGCCATTTTAAATTCATTACTGTAACTTTCTTTCTTTTTTTTTTTCTTTTTTTTTTTTGGGGGGGGGGGGACGGGTTTCAAATATATTCATTTAAATTAAAACTTTTGCCTCCATGCCATTAGTGTTGTTTGTATTATTAACTAATACCTTGTAGAGCGAGCTTCATTTGAAACAAAATGTAAAAGACGTCTTCTACAGTTTTTTTAGGAGAAACTTTCGTAATTGGGCCCAAAGCCAATCGGAGCATTTAATATTATAATTGTGACTCTTATAGAGTTAAAACAATATTGTTGCTAGCTTTACTCTTGTTT
Organism: Maratus michaelseni; assembly: GCA_963931845.1. Taxonomy (NCBI): domain Eukaryota; kingdom Metazoa; phylum Arthropoda; class Arachnida; order Araneae; family Salticidae; genus Maratus; species Maratus michaelseni. The sequence continues at coordinate 37,518,645 of OZ007597.1, read as the reverse complement.
GAGACCAGCCTTGCCTGTGTATCTGAATGGGGAAAAGTTTCGTATTCTATATCGGTTGGCAGAAAAAATTTAAAATGGTCCAAAAGGTAGTTTTAGCATCTTACAAAATTTTTCAAGAGAGCAGTAAAACATGTTTTTCAAATATTTACAAACATACGTTTATTAAAACATGTTTTTGCAGCATCTTAAAAATTTAAGCACGATGCTAAAATAAAATTTTATCGCCATATTCGATATTTTAATAAGTAATGAAAATACATAAACAAACTTATTTAACAAACCTAAGAGGCATTTTTGTGATAAATAATTGTTATTGTCAGGGGGTAAATTGTAAACAATTATTAAACGGCTAGTAAATAATAAATAGCATTTAAAATCTAAAAATGGAGAAGTGGTCCGTATAAAAATGCAAAACATAACATTATACGCTTGATATATGTAAATCTTTTTTTATTTTTTAATATTTCCGAAGGCACAGATAAAAAGGTAAAAATCTCTTTTCCAAATGCCAAATAGAAAATATACAAAATAACATGCCAAATATACCAAATAGAAAAATATCTGCAAAAATATATTTACATAATACTACATCTGCAAAAAAAATAAGATTTAGAAAAAGTAAGTCAAATCCTGCAGCTCCCAACAATCACATCGAACACCAAAAAAGAACTCGCCAAATCTTATGGCACAGGAGATGGATTTTTCCCTCTGAATGCAGAACATTAGTTTTTTTTCCTTGTACGATGGGTGATTATAATATAATTGTTTCATTTCACATACTACATACCGTTTGATATATTGGTACTTTTATGTTATCCTGGCGCAGTTGATAAATCGCCAAATATTGTTCCTATAACATTTTCATATTGAATTCATTTCATTTAAATATAAACCTTTTACTCATTTAATTTAAAATACATGTCTTTCATTAATCTCATTTAAAATGCTAAAAAGAGAAAAAAAAAGAAATAATGCCATAAATCGAAACCTTTTATTTAAACACCAATGAATTTTTTTTTTAAATTTACACACGCGAAATAAAAAAAGCTGATATTGCTGAGATTTGCTCCAAATCTCTAATACCAAGTCTACCAAGTTATTGCGGGGTTTTTCTTTCAAACAGAAAAAAATCCAGATTAATTTTCGATTTCTACTAAATTGAAATATATTTTATTGTGCTGAATATTAGTGCGTGCATACTTTTTTGCTCCATGTACTCCATGAACTTTTCAATTCGATTGTCTACGAAAATCTGCCGCCGGTGAAAATGACGTACGCGCAAAATTTTCGTGACGTATGTACTTTAATTGTGCTTTTTTATCAATTTTTTTAATATAATGTCCAAACGGTTTGACATTTATTCTTGGTAATAAATAGACGTCGTTGTCACCTTTATAGGTACCTGCTGTAAAAATTTGAACGAAATCCGTTAAATATTTTTTGAGTTATGCATGATGGAAGGTTTTAATATCCATCGTAGCTATATATGGGGCAAAGTAATACTGCGCTATGTATGGGTCTTCGTTGCCCTCAGGCACGGCCTAACTCGATTTTCTCCTTCCCTTTATACGGCCGTAACAAAAAGTCATTTTCCCTTTGTTCAAGAGGAATAAGAGTTTTTCCCCGGAAGAACGTAGGGGGCGCTATTACTTACCATTACTAATGGAGAATTTCCTTATCTTAGCGTTCGTTCGTTAAAACTATTTATGAATTGATATATCCAAGACTAATAAAAAACCCTTTAGGGGAATGTGACTTAAACGAGCATAAAATAAATATATGCTCATTAATATGTGCAAAATTCTTGCCCATCATTTAAAAAAATATGGCAAGGTATTTTACAAATGAAACCAATTTATCTGCATGTAAGAACTCTTTATCAAGAAAAATTTTAAAGTTTACTTAATTTTAATTTTATAATATTTAATGTATATTTCACTGTAAAAATTATCAATGTTTAAAGTCTAATCAAGAAATAGAATCTGCATATACCTATAGATACATATATATATACAAGTAGGGTGGATAGATTTATGAATTAATATTTTAAAAATCTGAAAAAATATTCTGTAATTTCTGTAACCACACAATATTCTAAAATTTCCACAAAAACTATTCTCTCATAAATGGAGTACATAATGCTACAGCAAAAAAAAAAAAAAAAAAAACTTGTTCATTCTCTAAAATAATAAAACCTGTAAAAATTATTATGAATTTGTTAAATAATCCATGTTTTGAGAAAAAAAAAGCGATGTGAGTTGATTGCCGGATATTGGCGAAATATGTTTTCTTATTCTGTTGATATTATGAAACATGAAAGTATATTTTTATTTTTATATACATACTTTTATACCATGACTTTCTAGAACTAGAATATAATATTTAATTTTATATGTAATTCTATTATATTTCTATATGCTTATATATTTCAGATCAGTACCTATAATGGTTAAATTTATTAAAAATTGTTTTGAATGTACACATATATACATATATTTTAAATAATTCAGAATCGTGTAAAAATAATCCATGTTTTGAGAAAAAAAAAATCGATATGAGTTTATTGCCGGATATTGGCGAAATTGCTTAATTTTCTTACTACTATTATGAAACTAGTAATTATTTTTTTAATTTTTTGCTGTGTATTTTACGCTCAGAATTATCAATGTTTCAAGTAATCCAGAATTTTAATGTATTGAAATTTACTTATAATGTTTGTTTTACATTTTGTAGTAGGATGTTATTTAAACTATTTTTAATTGCTTAAAGCATTGTATTTAGTTATTTTATCTCTAAATCTTTTAGTTTTTCCTGTTTGTCCTGTTTGTTTTGTTTAGTTTTTTCCATTTAGTTTTTCCTGTTTGTAGTAAAGAAAACGCCGAAGTAAAAGATAGATATGTTATATATAATGCTTATATATTTCAGATCAGTACCTATAATGATTAAATTTATTGAAAATTGTTTTGAATATACATATATATATACATATTTTAAATAATTAAGAATCGTGTAAAAATAATCCATGTTTTGAGAAAAAAAATCGATATGAGTTCATTGCCGGATATTGGCGAACTTGCTTAATTTTCTTACTACTATTATGAAACTTGTAATTATTTTTAAAATTTTTTATTGTGCATTTTACGCTCAGAATTATCAATGTTTCAAGTAATCAAAAATTTAAATGTATATAAATATAGAAATTTACTTATAATGTTTGTTTTGCATTTTATAGTAGCGTGTTATTTAAACTATTTTTAATTGCTGAAAGCATTGTATTTATTTATTTTATCTCTAAATCTTTTAGTTTTTCCTGTTTGTAGTAAAGAAAATGCCGAAGCAAAAGATACATATGTTATATATACCTTTTATAATGAATATATTGCAAATATTCTTGTATTTTTATGTATAGAAGTAACATTTACTAAGCATTATTTATGGTAAGTATATCGCGCCATCTACCGGCGAAGCAGCCTTTTAACGATTCCGAAACTAAGGGGTGATTGTGAAGGCCGTATGAGGGGAGGGAGAATCGAGTTTGGCCGTGCCTCAGGTAACTAGGATTTCCCTCAAAGGGATTAGTCTGAGTGATACTGCTGAGAACATAGGGTTAACAATTACAATATAAAGAAAAAGAGCAAATTAAATGATAGAATTACAAAATATCATATATAAATTCATATACACTGTTAAAAAAATAAAAAAGAAGTACCGTTCATCAGATGTGTTGTCATAATTTTTTTTTTTAACATGGGGCAAAGAATCTCATTTTCTTAAGCGCGTATTGCGCAAAACTTGAAAAAAAAAAAAAAAAAAAAAAAAAAAAAAAAACGCCGGATATTTTAAAACGCCAAGCTTTTTAAAGTTACGTAATTGGATTTGCAGCCAATAGATTATTCTATCAAGCCTGGCTTAACGCAAATTTAATTTCATTGTTGCACCTTTTTTTGTGTCTTTTTTTGTGTGTGAATTTAAAATTTTTCTTCCTTGATTATATATCTATTATTTGTATAACTGTTTACAGAAACTCTTACACTTCAAACCACATTGATAGCATGCTTTGCTACAAACCAGATTGCAAAACTATAGTCTAAATTACTATTAAAGTATACAAAAAATCTTTCGATGACTTCTGTAAAATAACTTTTACATTAAATCTCCATATCGGCAAAATTGAAAAATTATATATATTTCAAAGTTAAGCTTAACAGATACTTCTTGATTATTCTCTAGGAGGCTGTGACCCTGCGCCTTTACTGCGCCAATCCGCAGACTTTTCTTTTGCCTGTCTGTCTGTCTCTCCACAATCTGTCTGTTTCCCTATCCGTTCTTCTGCCCGTCTCTCTAACCGATTGTCTATCTCTCTACACGTCTCGCTACCCGCCAATCTATTTCTCTAACCGTTTGTCTATCCGTCTAACTACTTGTATGTCTAGCCGTGTCTCTATCCACTTCGCTACACATTTGTCTATCTGTCTCTCTACCCGTCTGGCTATACGCCTCTCTACCCATCTTCATACCCATCTCCGTACCCATCTACTGTCTCTCTACTCGTCTGTATACCCGTCTCACTATCCGTCTGTTTTTGTACCCGACTCGCAACCAATCTCATTGCCCGTCAGTCAACTCGTCTCTGTACTCATCTCTCTACTCATCTCTTTACCTACCACGCTACGCGTATCGGAACCTTTCTCCCTATATTCCTGCCTACCGGTGTCGCTACCCGTCTCGTGACCCATCTCACTAACCCTCTGTCAACCCTCTTTTTACCTTTCTCACTATCCGTCTGTTTTTGTACCCGACTCGCAACCAATCTCATTACCCGTCAGTCAACTCGTCTCTGTACTCATCTCTTCTACTCGTCTCTTTATCTACCACGCTACGCGTATCGGAACCTTTCTCGCTACATTCCTGTCTACCGGTGTCGCTACCCGTCTCGTGACCCATCTCACTACCCCTCTGTCAACCCTCTTTTTACCTTTCTCTCTAGCCGTCTGTCAGTAGTAGAGGAATGTATGTTAGACCCCAGCAGGAGCCGTGAGCCGGAGCCGGAGCCGGAAGTGTTCCTGGCAGTGGAAGCGGAAGTGATCCTGGAAGCGGAAGTGAACCGGAAGATAAGAAACAGGAAGTGGGTCGGAAGTGAAGTAGGGGAGGGCTTATTTTTAGGGGGGGGCTTAATTTTTTAACCGATAAGGGAGAGAGGGGAGGGCTTATTTTTAGGGGGGCTTAATTTTTTTTGCTGAAAAATAAAGGGTTTTAATCAGATTTTTGCTGAAAAATAAAGGGTTTTAATCAGATTTTTTCTTGACAGGGAATTTTTTTTTTTTTTTTTTTTTTTTTTTTTTAAATATGAAGTTTAGATTTAAGATATTTGAGAAATATAAACTACAACTTTGACTACTTTTTGAAATTTTCTTATTTTTAGGGGGTCTTCTAGGTAGGGGAGGGCTTATTTTTAGGGGGGCTTAATTTTTTTTTGCTGAAAAATAAAGGGTTTTAATCAGATTCTTTCTTGACAGCGAATTTTTTTTTTTTTTTAATTGTGGACCCATCATAACCACCCGCTATGAAATCAATTCATAACGCCACAATTTTTTTTTTTTTTAAATCTGCCAATCATGTTACATCAGTCATCTGTGACAGACCTGTAACGAAATAAAAGGGTTTAATTATTATTATGTTTAAGCGAGAGTTGTGTCATACAGGAAATCAGATGTGTGACGTCTGCTAAAGATGTAGAGTGTCTATGAGGAAATCCAGCTTCACGGAACCTAGAAAAAAAAAACAAGTCTTGCTTGATGTATGTGATAGCTAAAAGCCCCCCAACCTATACAAAATTTTAAATAATTTTATATAGGTTGTATTATCTGACTAAGCAGGGGTCACATGGCCGCCACACCACTCATTGTTGCATTCGATTTGCATACAACAAACAATACTTTTTGTATTTCGCGCTCGTCGGCCTAACTGTTCACAGTTTAACATGAAATTTACTTATAATTCACCTGCAAAAGAATTTTTTTCCCTTCTTTAAACATTAACTTAAATGTGAGTGAGATTAAAATAGATGTGAGGGCTAAATTTTTAGTAACAGAATGCTAACAGCGCTAGTGGAGTTGAGGGGTAGGAACACTACTATAAAAAATAATACCTGTAAAAGGAATATATATGTGCTACCTTTCGCGCTCGTCGACCTAACTGTTCAGAGTTTAACATGAAATTTACTTATAATTCACCTGCAAAAGAATTTTTTTCCCTTCTTTAAACATTAACTTAAATGTGAATGAGATTAAAATAGATGTGAAGGCTAAATTTTTAGAGAGTTAAAATGAAAATCCACTGAGGGTTGTGTTCAATAAAAGGAGATGATCGACTTTGACAGCATTTTTCTAAAAGTTTATTTATCGAAAAAGGAATCATACGTTTCGATTATATTTGTTAACTATTATAGTTTAACATTAAAAAGCAGGTAGACATTCACATCTTTAGCGCTCGTCGACCTAACTGTTCGGAATTTTCTTCGAACCCATTATTTTTGACTTTATAAAAGTTTCATATAAAAAAATTATTCTTTAAGTATTAACTGAAATGTGATTAAAATAGATGTAATGGCTAAATTTCTAAGGATTTAAAATGAAAATTGTGATAGTCATGTAAATGAAAGTAATGTGATTACTTTGCTTTATAAAAATCTAACACGAAAATATCTGGTAGACGTTTACCTTTCGCACTCGTCGACCTAACCGTTCGGAATTTTGTTTAAACTTCTCTCGAGTTCGTCGACTTAACCGTTCAGTTTTCGTCGAAATCCGGACATATATTAACTTACAATAGCTAACTTTTTTAAGGGAAGTTTAAATAACATATTTCCCAAAAGTGTCTTAGAAACATTTCAGAATTTATACACACATAAGAACCTCACCTATAGGTGCAAGGTTCTGATTTTAAACTTCTTGCGCTCGTCAATCTAACCGTTCGTAATTTTCTTCGAACCTTGTGTCAATACGAGTTAGGATCCCTTAGAAAGACCTACATGAAGACACTTATCCCTAACGTAGATAATCAACCCTATATTTAACTAACCAGTTACAACACACAAGACATAATCATTACATTCAGTTAATAAGTGATTTGACATGCAAAATATTAGATATAAAAACATACAATATCATATATACAACACACAAAAAAATTTTAAAGAGTTTTTTCCCTACAATTTTTAACAAAAATTTAGCAATAATTTAACTTGATAGCAGGTATTTTGTTTAGAGTTATACGATTATAATAAATTTTAACCCTATTTTACTTGATACAACTAACATTTAAAAAAAAGAGAGACATCTAGTTTTTATAACGTCACATGTTTGAATTATTAACTTATTTTAGTTAAAAGTATGATACTTAAGTGATTTTATTTGAAAAATCAATTCAACATTTTAAAAGCAGTCGAAAGATTTTTACTTTTAAAAAATAACTCACAGAATTTTATTTAAATTTTTTAAAGCAGTAAGGTAGATGACACTAACTTTAAATTAACTTTTAATAGGCCACTTCAAATAAAATACTTATTTTTTATTATTAAATAAATATAAACTACTCACACATTATTATGCTGCATTTTAACATAGCTGAAATACTACAACCTTTCTGCTGACATGTGGTCACAGAGGAAATCTTTTCATATAGAAGGCAAAATAAGATAATGAATTAATAAACATGATTCGTTATGCATATTTTGAAACAGGAAATTATTTAAGACGTGTGATTAAGACCATTTTACATGGTATTACAGAATAAATCTTTTCATAGGATGCAAGATAAGATAAGATAATATCACGTAATGATTTATTAAACGCGATTCGTTATACATATGTTTAAACAGGAAATTTGTTTAAAAGATAACATTACTTTACTTATATGAAGTGTCCAAATAGACATTTTGCTAATATAATTAATTTAATTTCGAATTTGAAAATAGTATTGACAGAACATTCAAATTTTACTTTTACACAATATTTTTAAAAATTTAAATAAGGGAAATTGTGCACATTATTAAAAAAAAATTAATTAGCGAAGTTAGAAAATGTTGTTCACGAACCCACTCATTTAGGAAAATACGTTACGATTAAAACTTTTAGAATACATTTCAAAGTATTGCAAACTTTATCGAATAAAGAAAATACGTTACGATTACTGCACTTTTTTTAATACATTTCAAAGTTTTTTAAACTTTATCGAAGAAAACTTTTTGCATGTGACTTTTTTTTTAACCAATAAAATGCTAGTATTTTGAAACAAGCGCCCTCTACGTGAGAATGTTATTTTACGAACAATACTTTGTGATTAATGTAAAAGGTTGTGATTTTCGTCTAAGTATTAAAGTTGATAGGGAACGTGTCATGCAGTCTTGTGAAGGTGATAAAATCATGTCACCTAAAGCAATTAAAAAGGTACCCTATTTCTGCAAGTCGTGTAACAAAACATTTCCTTGAAAAGTTAACTTAGTGTTTTTTATGAAAAGTAATTTAAAGGAAAAGTATTTTCGCTGTGAGGTGTGTGGTGAAGTTTTTTCGCGAAAGAGTGATTTACAAATTCACGAACAGATTCACAAATCGCCTAAACAATTCAAGTGTAGTGATTGCAACGAACTGTTTTCAAGAAAGACAGACTTATTGAAAGATAAGAAAACTCACAACTTAGGAAATCAACATTCATGTACAAAGTGTTGTGAAATATTTAATTGTGAATCGGATTTTTTACAACAGTGCGTTATTATTCATAAAGTTTTACCTAACATTGCAAAATCACCTTGTTTAAAAGATTTGTTATTCGAACTGATAGTGAAGCTTATAGATTAGTTCGAACTTATAGTGAATTAAAAGACAAAATGAAATGCAAAATATGTAAAGTGGAATTAACAGATCGAAACGCGCATGTATATGTTGAGAATGCCTTTTTCAAGTTGTTTAACTGATTTTAAGATTTCACTGAACGAGTGTTTTATTGGTCATTACAAAAATTTTGAAATTAGAATTGTATACATCTTATTTGATGTGTGTTATTTTAAATGATGAATAAAATAGTTTGATTGCGAAAAAAGTGTTTTCTTTAACCTACACTGTTAAAACTGATGTTGTGTATTTTGAATGACTTAGACAAAATGTTAATTTAAAAAAAGATTTTAACATGAGATAAGAGAGTTATAATTAAAACTGGACTTACCTAAAATTTTTTCAAGATAGTCTCGATATCCTTTCCATTACAATTGTTTTAAGGAAATAGAATTCAATTTTATTTCGAATAACACTTTGTTGTTAACATCACGTGGTTTGTCTTATCATAACTATGAGATCACTTCCGATTAACATGATAACGAAGAGTATAAAAATGACTAATGCAAACCAATTTTCCTGCCTAAACTTGTTATCAGCTTGCATGAGTGACTCATCTTTACTTGACCTATATCGCCACCAGCTTGTGATATTTCAAAACTTTGAAAATTTATCACATTTTAAGAATAAAACTTAAACATTTAAAAACTTTAAAAATTTGAGTTAGCGAAATTTGTTAGATGGACACATTTTAAAAACTTTAAAATTTCGAGTTAGTGAAATTTGTTGGATTGACACATTTTAAAAATGAAACTTAAACATTGGACTTTGTGAAATTTGTTAGACTGACACATTTTTTTTTTTAAAAAAAAGGCTGTTAAACATTTGAAATTGAAAAACCAACATGTCATTTTCAAAGCAGTGAATAGATGTATACCTTTAAAAATTCGACTTAGTGGAATTTAATAGTGAAATTTATTAACCTAACACACATGCTAAAAATAAAACTTTATAAATTTTTTCCATTTTTAAAATAAAACTTATTTAAAAAATAAATAAGCAACTATTAAACATTTTGAATGTCTTAGACAAAGTGTGAATAAATTTGTTGAAATTATATAAAACATGAAAAATTTCATTACTTTTAAAGGAAATTTTATTTTTGGTGAAATAAACTCGAGGTATTTATTATATGTTACTTATACTACATGAGAATTGATTGAAAATGTGTTACTTTTAATCACTCACAAGATAAGACATGATGTTACAACATACACATATGACATAGGAATTATAGATGGGTTTTTCTCCGACACATGACGTCACTGATAACATATTTACTGATCAAGTCATAAAATCATAGTTTAGGGTAGGTTTTTAAGCACGAAGTTTAGTTGAGATTTAAGATATTTGAGAAATATAAGCTACAACTTTGACTACTTTTTGAAATTTCCCCCTACATAAGAAAAAGAACATAGAAAAATAAATTGAAAAGTCGTATTTGAATGGAATCGAATTATTATCCTTTCACTTAACAGCTGAATGCGTCGGCAATTACATCACAAAGGCACTGATAACAACTGATTGAATATATTGTGTTTCTTTTTTAAGGTTAAATTGATTTAATATTCAAGTTATTTCTTAATGATACACTTAAAAACAATAAACTTAATTAGGATTCAAAAAGCAAACGATCACATTATTGTGTAAAACAATCAAATGTTTTAAAAGTCACGAGTTAAAATTTGAAATGACTTAGAGTTTAAGTAGAATTTAGATGTGAACCTTTTAAAATGAAATAATAGTTTTTTGTATCGCCCTCTATCGGTGGGTAATAGAATTAAGAGATAATTAAAAGTTTTAACTTGAATTCGAACCCGCAACAAAAATTATTTTTCGGTTTTATAATTTAGGGTAGGTTTAACTGAGCAAGCCATGATATTTCAGTATTTATAGACGATTTAAGATATTCGATAAAGGAAATCATCTGAATTTTTAATTTAATTGAAGGGTTTACTGCTTAAAGTACTACAAAATGAGTACAACACGATGCATAGTTTTTTAATTAATTATAATTTTCGAAAGGTTAAATTGACTTATTGATAAACTTAGGATTTATGTTTAAAGTGAATAAATTTGATATGGTGGGTTAACTTAATAACAGAGGGTTGAATAAGTTATTTTTAATAAAAATAAAGTTTACTAAAAGTTTTTAAAGTTAAAAAAAATGTAAGTTACGTTAAAAAAGTAAACAAAAATATAGTTTTAAAAAATTTAAAGTTTACAAAAAGTTTAAAAATCTTTAAGTAAATAAAAATTAACTTTTTAATTTTAACTATTGAGAGACTATAATCTAACTGTTTATCCTTGTAACCAACTGGTGCATATCAACTAACTGCACATGTGCAGTAAAAACATACACTTTTAAACTAACTTGAGTTCGATTTTAAATTCTTTGCTAATTTTTATACAGCTCGATTACCTTTCAGAAACAAAACAGAATTAAATACTTACCAAAATACACGTCAATGTCTTGTACTTGCTTTCACTTAACTAATCTTTCTGCATTAGCTTTGCTAGGGGGCGCTGCAATCACCGCTAGAGGCGCTGCTAGTCTTCCGGTTTGTGACGTAGTTTCCTGTTTGCGATAAGGACAAGGTTAAAATTAAACTCACGTGCATTCAGTTGGTGTTGTTTACCTGTACCTTGTTATAAGCCGTTTGCCTTCTCTTGTTCACTTATCACTCGCTTGTCCAGACTTGTTTATGTGCTGCACGCCTGTTTTGCTGACTCATCTCTTGCTTTAACTGTTTGGACTTGCCTGATGTCAACTATCTCAGGTCTTTTGTCATAGCTTGAATGTACTTTATGTCGATCACTTTAATATAAAAGTTATGTCCCAACTTACTTAAACTTTGATAAAAATATTATTTATTTATAAATTATATCAAATTCTTATTTTTCTAACCCATTTACTAAGTCACTTTCGTTCAAAAATATGGTAAAGCCCGATTTTAAATCGAAGTTTAGGATAAATTCCCCAAATTTTGTAACATTTTAGCACTAATAATAAATATTGTAAACACCCTGTGCATACAAGTTTTATAAAAATAATATTAAATTCCCCAAATTTTGTAACATTTTAGCACTAATAATAATTATTGTAAACACCCTGTACATACAAGTTTTGTAAAAATAATATTACTTATAGCTAACTCGTTTAGTCCCATGATAAGAACCTTCAATATCGTTAAAATCAGTGTTAAACGAAAATGCAACCATAGGTTTTACCGTCTAATTACAGGTCTTTACATATTATTTTAAAATGTAAAGCATTATATCTGAACGAATGATATAAGAAAAAGTTAGAATAGTTCACATATTTTTGTTATTTAAAAAAACTTATATGCAAACACACACTTACAAGGTTACAAGATTCGACAAACGATTCACCATGTTTTTTAAACTTAGTAAAATATTTTTAATTTATAAATTTAAATTAAAAATAAAATATTTTTAAATAAGAATATTTAAGAATTTTAATTTAAATTTATAAATTAAAAATATTTTACTAAGTTTAAAAAACATGGTGAATCGTTTGTCGAATCTTGTAACCTTGTAAGTGTGTGTTTGCATATAAGTTTTTTTAAATAACAAAAATATGTGAACTATTCTAACTTTTTCTTATATCATTCGTTCAGATATAATGCTTTACATTTTAAAATAATATGTAAAGACCTGTAATTAGACGGTAAAACCTATGGTTGCATTTTCGTTTAACACTGATTTTAACGATATTGAAGGTTCTTATCATGGGACTAAACGAGTTAGCTATAAGTAATATTATTTTTACAAAACTTGTATGTACAGGGTGTTTACAATAATTATTATTAGTGCTAAAATGTTACAAAATTTGGGGAATTTAATATTATTTTTATAAAACTTGTATGCACAGGGTGTTTACAATATTTATTATTAGTGCTAAAATGTTACAAAATTTGGGGAATTTATCCTAAACTTCGATTTAAAATCGGGCTTTACCATATTTTTGAACGAAAGTGACTTAGTAAATGGGTTAGAAAAATAAGAATTTGATATAATTTATAAATAAATAATATTTTTATCAAAGTTTAAGTAAGTTGGGACATAACTTTTATATTAAAGTGATCGACATAAAGTACATTCAAGCTATGACAAAAGACCTGAGATAGTTGACATCAGGCAAGTCCAAACAGTTAAAGCAAGAGATGAGTCAGCAAAACAGGCGTGCAGCACATAAACAAGTCTGGACAAGCGAGTGATAAGTGAACAAGAGAAGGCAAACGGCTTATAACAAGGTACAGGTAAACAACACCAACTGAATGCACGTGAGTTTAATTTTAACCTTGTCCTTATCGCAAACAGGAAACTACGTCACAAACCGGAAGACTAGCAGCGCCTCTAGCGGTGATTGCAGCGCCCCCTAGCAAAGCTAATGCAGAAAGATTAGTTAAGTGAAAGCAAGTACAAGACATTGACGTGTATTTTGGTAAGTATTTAATTCTGTTTTGTTTCTGAAAGGTAATCGAGCTGTATAAAAATTAGCAAAGAATTTAAAATCGAACTCAAGTTAATTTAAAAGTGTATGTTTTTACTGCACATGTGCAGTTAGTTGATATGCACCAGTTGGTTACAAGGATAAACAGTTAGATTATAGTCTCTCAATAGTTAAAATTAAAAAGTTAATTTTTATTTACTTAAAGATTTTTAAACTTTTTGTAAACTTTAAATTTTTTAAAACTATATTTTTGTTTACTTTTTTAACGTAACTTACATTTTTTTTAACTTTAAAAACTTTTAGTAAACTTTATTTTTATTAAAAATAACTTATTCAACCCTCTGTTATTAAGTGAACCCACCATATCAAATTTATTCACTTTAAACATAAATCCTAAGTTTATCAATAAGTCAATTTAACCTTTCGAAAAATATAATTAATTAAAAAACTATGCATCGTGTTGTACTCATTTTGTAGTACTTTAAGCAGTAAACCCTTCAATTAAATTAAAAATTCAAATGATTTCCTTTATCGAATATCTTAAATCGTCTATAAATACTGAAATATCATGGCTTGCTCAGTTAAACCTACCCTAAATTATAAAACCGAAAAATAATTTTTGTTGCGGGTTCGAATTCAAGTTAAAACTTTTAATTATCTCTTAATTCTATTACCCACCGATAGAGGGCGATACAAAAAACTATTATTTCAATTTAAAAGGTTCACATCTAAATTCTACTTAAACTCTAAGTCATTTCAAATTTTAACTCGTGACTTTTAAAACATTTGATTGTTTTACACAATAATGTGATCGTTTGCTTTATGAATGCTAATTAAGTTTATTGTTTTTAAGTGTATCATTAAGAAATAACTTGAATATTAAATCAATTTAACCTTAAAAAAGAAACACAATATATTCAATCAGTTGTTATCAGTGCCTTTGTGATGTAATTGCCGACGCATTCAGCTGTTAAGTGAAAGGATAATAATTCGATTCCATTCAAATACGACTTTTCAATTTATTTTTCTATGTTCTTTTTCTTATGTAGGGGGAAATTTCAAAAAGTAGTCAAAGTTGTAGCTTATATTTCTCAAATATCTTAAATCTCAACTAAACTTCGTGCTTAAAAACCTACCCTAAACTATGATTTTATGACTTGATCAGTAAATATGTTATCAGTGACGTCATGTGTCGGAGAAAAACCCATCTATAATTCCTATGTCATATGTGTATGTTGTAACATCATGTCTTATCTTGTGAGTGATTAAAAGTAACACATTTTCAATCAATTCTCATGTAGTATAAGTAACATATAATAAATACCTCGAGTTTATTTCACCAAAAATAAAATTTCCTTTAAAAGTAATGAAATTTTTCATGTTTTATATAATTTCAACAAATTTATTCACACTTTGTCTAAGACATTCAAAATGTTTAATAGTTGCTTATTTATTTTTTAAATAAGTTTTATTTTAAAAATGGAAAAAATTTATAAAGTTTTATTTTTAGCATGTGTGTTAGGTTAATAAATTTCACTATTAAATTCCACTAAGTCGAATTTTTAAAGGTATACATCTATTCACTGCTTTGAAAATGACATGTTGATTTTTCAATTTCAAATGTTTAACAGCCTTTTTAAAAAAAAAAAATGTGTCAGTCTAACAAATTTCACAAAGTCCAATGTTTAAGTTTCATTTTTAAAATGTGTCAATCCAACAAATTTCACTAACTCGAAATTTTAAAGTTTTTAAAATGTGTCCATCTAACAAATTTCGCTAACTCAAATTTTTAAAGTTTTTAAATGTTTAAGTTTTATTCTTAAAATGTGATAAATTTTCAAAGTTTTGAAATATCACAAGCTGGTGGCGATATAGGTCAAGTAAAGATGAGTCACTCATGCAAGCTGATAACAAGTTTAGGCAGGAAAATTGGTTTGCATTAGTCATTTTTATACTCTTCGTTATCATGTTAATCGGAAGTGATCTCATAGTTATGATAAGACAAACCACGTGATGTTAACAACAAAGTGTTATTCGAAATAAAATTGAATTCTATTTCCTTAAAACAATTGTAATGGAAAGGATATCGAGACTATCTTGAAAAAATTTTAGGTAAGTCCAGTTTTAATTATAACTCTCTTATCTCATGTTAAAATCTTTTTTTAAATTAACATTTTGTCTAAGTCATTCAAAATACACAACATCAGTTTTAACAGTGTAGGTTAAAGAAAACACTTTTTTCGCAATCAAACTATTTTATTCATCATTTAAAATAACACACATCAAATAAGATGTATACAATTCTAATTTCAAAATTTTTGTAATGACCAATAAAACACTCGTTCAGTGAAATCTTAAAATCAGTTAAACAACTTGAAAAAGGCATTCTCAACATATACATGCGCGTTTCGATCTGTTAATTCCACTTTACATATTTTGCATATCATTTTGTCTTTTAATTCACTATAAGTTCGAACTAATCTATAAGCTTCACTATCAGTTCGAATAACAAATCTTTTAAACAAGGTGATTTTGCAATGTTAGGTAAAACATTATGAATAATAACACAATGTTGTAAAAAATCCGATTCACAATTAAATATTTCACAACACTTTGTACATGAATGTTGATTTCCTAAGTTGTGAGTTTTCTTATCTTTCAATAAGTCTGTCTTTCTTGAAAACAGTTCGTTGCAATCACTACACTTGAATTGTTTAGGCGATTTGTGAATCTGTTCGTGAATTTGTAAATCACTCTTTCGCGAAAAAACTTCACCACACACCTCACAGCGAAAACACTTTTCCTTTAAATTACTTTTCATAAAAAACACTAAGTTAACTTTTCAAGGAAATGTTTTGTTACACGACTTGCAGAAATAGGGTACCTTTTTAATTGCTTTAGGTGACATGATTTTATCACCTTCACAAGACTGCATGACACGTTCCATATCAACTTTAATACTTAGACGAAAATCACAACCTTTTACATTAATCACAAAGTATTGTTCGTAAAATAACATTCTCACGTAGAGGGCGCTTGTTTCAAAATACTAGCATTTTATTGGTGAAAAAAAAGTCACATGCAAAAAGTTTTTTTCGATAAAGTTTAAAAAACTTTTAAATGTACTAAAAAAAGTGTAGTAATCGTAACGTATTTTCTTTATTCGATAAAGTTTGCAATACTTTGAAATGTATTCTAAAAGTTTTAATCGTAACGTATTTTCCTAAATGAGTGGGTTCGTGAACAACATTTTCTAACTTCGCTAATTAATTTTTTTTAATAATGTGCACAATTTCCCTTATTTAAATTTTTAAAAATATTGTGTAAAAGTAAAATTTGAATGTTCTGTCAATACTATTTTCAAATTCGAAATTAAATTAATTATATTAGCAAAATGTCTATTTGGACACTTCATATAAGTAAAGTAATGTTATCTTTTAAACAAATTTCCTGTTTAAACATATGTATAACGAATCGCGTTTAATAAATCATTACGTGATATTATCTTATCTTATCTTGCATCCTATGAAAAGATTTATTCTGTAATACCATGTAAAATGGTCTTAATCACACGTCTTAAATAATTTCCTGTTTCAAAATATGCATAACGAGTCATGTTTATTAATTCATTATCTTATTTTGCCTTCTATATGAAAAGATTTCCTCTGTGACCACATGTCAGCAGAAAGGTTGTAGTATTTCAGCTATGTTAAAATGCAGCATAATAATGTGTGAGTAGTTTATATTTCTTTAATAATAAAAAATATGTATTTTATTTAAAGTGACCTATTAAAAGGTTATTTAAAGTTAGTGTCATCTACCTTACTGCTTTAAAAAATTTAAATAAAATTCTGTGAGTTATTTTTTAAAAGTAAAAATCTTTCGACTGCTTTTAAAATGTTGAATTGATTTTTCAAATAAAATCACTTAAGTATCATACTTTTAACTAAAATAGGTTAATAATTCAAACATGTGACGTTATAAAAACTAGATGTCTTTCTCTTTTTTTTAAATGTTAGTTGTATCAAGTAAAATAGGGTTAAAATTTATTATAATCGTATAACTCTAAACAAAATACCTGCTATCAAGTTAAATTATTGCTAAATTTTTGTTAAAAATTGTAGGGAAAAAACTCTTTAAAATTTTTTTGTGTGTTGTATATATGATATTGTATGTTTTTATATCTAATATTTTGCATGTCAAATCACTTATTAACTGAATGTAATGATTATGTCTTGTGTGTTGTAACTGGTTAGTTAAATATAGGGTTGATTATCTACGTTAGGGATAAGTGTCTTCATGTAGGTCTTTCTAAGGGATCCTAACTCGTATTGACACAAGGTTCGAAGAAAATTACGAACGGTTAGGTTGACGAGTGCAAGAAGTTTAAAATCAGAACCTTGCACCTATAGGTGAGGTTCTTATGTGTGTATAAATTCTGAAATGTTTCTAAGACACTTTTGGGAAATATGTTATTTAAACTTCCCTTAAAAAAGTTAGCTATTGTAAGTTAATATATGTCCGGATTTCGACGAAAACTGAACGGTTAGGTCGACGAATTCGAGAGAAGTTTAAACAAAATTCCGAACGGTTAGGTCGACGAGTGCGAAAGGTAAACGTCTACCAGATATTTTCGTGTTAGATTTTTATAAAGCAAAGTAATCACATTACTTTCATTTACATGACTATCACAATTTTCATTTTAAATCCTTAAAAATTTAGCCATTACATCTATTTTAATCTCATTTCAGTTAATACTTAAAGAATAATTTTTTTATATGAAACTTTTATAAAGTCAAAAATAATGGGTTCGAAGAAAATTCCGAACAGTTAGGTCGACGAGCGCTGAAGATGTGAATGTCTACCTGCTTTTTAATGTTAAACTATAATAGTTAACAAATATAATCGAAACGTATGATTCTTTTTTCGATAAATAAACTTTTAGAAAAATGCTGTCAAAGTCGATCATCTCCTTTTATTTAACACAGCCCTCAGTGGATTTTCATTTTAACTCTCTAAAAATTTAGCCTTCACATCTATTTTAATCTCATTCACATTTAAGTTAATGTTTAAAGAAGGGAAAAAAATTCTTTTGCAGGTGAATTATAAGTAAATTTCATGTTAAACTCTGAACAGTTAGGTCGACGAGCGCGAAAGGTAGCACATATATATTTCTTTTACAGGTATTATTTTTTATAGCAGGGTTCCTACCCCTCAACTCCACTAGCGCTGTTAGCATTCTGTTACTAAAAATTTAGCCCTCACATCTATTTTAATCTCACTCACATTTAAGTTAATGTTTAAAGAAGGGAAAAAAATTCTTTTGCAGGTGAATTATAAGTAAATTACATGTTAAACTGTGAACAGTTGGGTCGACGAGCGCGAAATACAAAAAGTATTGTTTGTTGTATGCGACTCGAATGCAACAATGAGTGGTGTGGCGGCCATGTGACCCCTGCTTAGTCAGATAATACAACCTATATAAAATTATTTAAAATTTTGTATAGGTTGGGGGGCCTTTAGCTATCACATATATCAAGCAAGACTTGTTTTTTTTTCTAGGTTCCGTGAAGCTGGATTTCTTCATAGACACTCTACATCTTTAGCAGACGTCACACATCTGATTTCCTGTATGACACAACTCTCGCTTAAACATAATGATAATTAAACCCTTGGCAGATTTAAAAAAAAAAAATTGTGGCGTTATGAATTGATTTCATAGCGGGTGGTTATGGTGGGTCCACAATTAAAAAAAAAAAATTCGCTGTCAAGAAAGAATCTGATTAAAACCCTTTATTTTTCAGCAAAAAAAAATTAAGCCCCCCTAAAAATAAGCCCTCCCCTACCTAGATTACCCCCTAAAAATAAGAAAATTTCAAAAAGTAGTCAAAGTTGTAGTTTATATTTCTCAAATATCTTAAATCTAAACTTCATATTAAAAAAAAAAAAAAAAAAAAAAAAAAAAAAATTCCCTGTTAAGAAAAAATCTGATTAAAACCCTTTATTTTTCAGCAAAAATCTGATTAAAACCCTTTATTTTTCAGCAAAAAAAATTAAGCCCCCCTAAAAATAAGCCCTCCCCTCTCTCCCTTATCGGTTAAAAAAATTAACCCCCCCCCCTAAAAATAAGCCCTCCCCTACTTCACTTCCGACCCACTTCCTGTTTCTTATCTTCCGGTTCACTTCCGCTTCCACGATCACTTCCGCTTCCACTGCCAGGAGCACTTCCGGTGACCACTTCCGGCTCCGGCTCCGGCTGACGGCTCCTGCTGGGGTCTAACACACATTCCTCTACTACTTCTGTCTATTCGTTTCGCTACCCGTCAGCCTACCTATGTCGCTACTCGTCTGTCTACCCGTTTATTTACTCGTCTTTCTACCTCTCACCACCTCTTCACAATATTTAAACAATTCATTTAATATACAGAAGCCGTTTATAAGTTATTAAATGCAAACAGAAGTAATTTATCTAATAAGTGTAATCAGATGCAATTTTTTTTAAATACATACATAAACCTGAATAATAATTCATCAGTTTTGTGGTCATAGTTGTTTATATCATTTGACAGTAAATCTCAACTTCTGAAACCTGAATTGTCTCAAGCTTCGAAAAAAACCCTCAAGGTCTGTATAACTGCAAAGTACCCGGAGGGCTATATTAGCTACATGTTATTAAGTTAAGTGAAAGTTTCGTTATCGCGTTTGCAGCCAATTGCTTATGTCAGAAAGCGTGGCTTAACGCCATTTTAAATTCATTACTGTAACTTTTTTTTCTTTTTTTTCGAGGGGGGGGGGGAAGGGTTTCAAATATACACATTTAAATTAAAACTTTTGCCTCCATGCCATTAGTGTTGTTTGTATTATTAACTAATACCTTGTAGAGCGAGCTTCATTTGAAACAAATGTAAAAGACTTCTTCTACAGTTTTTTAGGTGAAACTTTCGTAATTGGGCCCAAAGCCAATCGGAGCATTTAATATCATTATTGTAACTTTTATAGAGTTAAAACAATATTGTTGCTAGCTTTACTCTTGTTTGAGACCAGCTTTGCCTGTGTATCTGAATGGGGAACAGTTTCGTATCCTATGTCGGTTGGCGAAAAAAAATTAAAATAGTGCCAAAAGGTAGTTTTAGCATCTTACAAAATTTTTCAAGACAGCGGTAAAACATGTTTTTCAAATATTTACAAACATACGTTTATTAAAGCATGTTTTTGCACCATCTTAAAAATTTAAGCACGATGCTAAAATAAAATTTTATCGCCATATTCGATATTTTAATAAGTAATGAAAATACATAAACAAACTTATTTAACAAACCTAAGAGGCATTTTTGTGATAAATAATTGTTATTGTCAGGAGGGGGGGGGGGGGTAAATTGTAAACAATTAATAAACAGCTAGTATATAATAAATAGCATTTAAAATCTAAAAATGGGGAAGTGGTCCGTATAAAAATACAAAACATAACATTATACGCTTGATATGTAAATCTTTTTTTATTTTTTAATATTTCCGAAGGCACAGATAAAAAGGTAAAAATCTCTTTTCCAAATGCCAAATAGAAAATATACAAAATAGAATGCTAAATATACAAAATAGAAAAATATCTGCAAAAATATATATTTACATAATACTACACTTGCAAAAAAATAAGATTTAGAAAAAGTAAGCCAAATCCTGCAGATCTCAACAATCGCATCGAAAAACTTATCACCAAAAAAGAACTCGCCAAACCTTACGGCACAGGAGATGGATTTTTCCCTCTGAATGCAGAATATTATTTTTTTTTCTTGTACGATGGGTGATTATAATATAATTGTTTCATTTCACATACTACATACCGTTTGATATATTGGTACTTTTATGTTATCCTGGCGCAGTTGATAAATCGCCAAATATTTTTCCTATAACATTTTCATATTGAATTCATTTCATTTAAATATAAACCTTTCACTCATTTAATTTAAAATACATGCCTTTCATTAATCCCATTTAAAATGCTAAAAAGAAAAAAAAAAGAAATAATGCCATAAATCGAAACCTTTTATTTAAACACCAAAGATTTTTTTTTTTTTAAATTTACACACGCGAAATAAAAATAGCTGCTATTGCTGAGATTTGCGCCAAATCTCTAATACCAAATATACCAAGTTATTGCGGGGTTTTTCTTTCAAACAGAAAAAAATCCAGATTCATTTTCGATTTCTACTAAATTGAAATATATTTATTGTGCTGAATATTAGTGCATGCATATTTTTTTGCTCCATGTACTCCATGAAGTTTTCTATTCCGATTGTCTACGAAAATCTCCGGCTGGTAAAAATGACGTACGCACAAAATTTTCGTGACGTATGTACTTTAATTGTGCTTTTTTATCTATTTTTTTAATATAATTTCCAAACGGTTTGACATTTATTTTTGGTAATAAATAGACGTCGTTGTCACCTTTATAGGTACCTGCTGTAAAAATCTGAACGAAATCCGTTAAATGTTTTTTGAGTTATGCTTGACGAAAGGTTTTAATATCCATCGTAGCTATATATGGGGCAAAGTAATACTGCGCTGTGTATGAGTCTTCGTTGTACTCAGACAACTAGTTCCAACTTTAAAAAGAAAATAATATTATATGAATTTTGTAAACGAGTACTTTCAGAAATAATTTCATGTTTTTTTAAAGACACTTTCTTAAAAAACATTACAGAATCACTTTAACTTGTTATTTTAAATGTTTAGAAACATTTATGTAATTGATTCATAAAACAACAGTTTAAAACCAAAAAATTACTCTTTTTATATGCAACAGATAAAAAACATTAAGTATCTGTTGTTCAAAAATTAAACCTGCATATAACATAAAAACTAAAGAAATGTTTGCTTAAACATGAATAATATTTTAAGAAAGGTTTCTTGTTTGATGAAAATAGTAAATGACATTAACTTTTTAATGTTCTAAATTATATTACACATAGTTACAAAAAACACTTACCTTAAACTTTCTTGAACACATCTATTTAACCTATCATCATTTTTCTTTTTCCTGAACTTTAACATCAACTTGTTGTAACAAACTTTGAACTGAGAGAAAAAACAATTTTAATGTAGATGGCGCATCTGTTGTATGATGTCACTTTTTCCTCTCTATAAGGATATGAAAAACCGTTTTGATTGGTTATCTGCTTCGAAGGGAGTGCTGTCATGACCAGTTTTGCACACGATACTCTACATGATAAGAATCCCCTATAAAAGCAGCATACCCAATATTCTGATCACTATATTCGAGTAAGTTGTCTTGAATGCTGATCCTTGTTGCTGCTTTAACCTTACTGGTTTTCCTATCTGAACCTGACTGACCTCGCTTGTTTACCTGTCCGAACTTGCCTAATCTTGTACAAAGCTGTCCGAACCTGCCTAATCTTGTGCAAAGCTGTCTAACCTCGCATGACCT
Organism: Maratus michaelseni; assembly: GCA_963931845.1. Taxonomy (NCBI): domain Eukaryota; kingdom Metazoa; phylum Arthropoda; class Arachnida; order Araneae; family Salticidae; genus Maratus; species Maratus michaelseni. The sequence goes on along the minus strand of OZ007597.1, from coordinate 37,495,835 downwards.
TGCTTGTTTACCTGTCCGAACCTGCCTAATCTTGTACAAAGCTGTCTGATCCTGTTTGTCTGAAAAAAATGACTGTTACCATTTTCAACGAAAATGAACTGGATGTACTTCTGATTTCTGATTTCATTCAAAAAAATCTAGCGGAAGATTATTTTAATGAACTGCAAGCTTTGCCCTTTTATACACTTACTTTGAAACTTCGAGGAAAATAAATAAAGCCTAAGAGAAAGGTTTTAGCTTACGGTGATTCTGGATTGTCTTATTCTTTCAGTGGAACCACCATTTCTGCATTAGAATGGACGCCGTTTATGTTAGAATTAAAAGATCAAGTGGAACACCAATCTGGGAGAAAATATAACTTTGTGCTGATGAATCTGTACCCGAATGGAAGAAGTTATTTATCACAACATAAGGTTAATGAGAGCGATAAAGATGAGAATGTCCCCATAACTGTACTGAGTTTTGGAGCAAAACGGATTCTAGAGTTTCAAAGACTTAAGTGTCAAGAGGTTCGAATAAGCTTAGAACATGGCTCTTTGTATTACATGTTTAATCCTACTAATGAACTGTTTACTCATGGAATTTTGCCAGAACCTGATATTAAACAACCATCAATTAGCTTAACCTTCTATTATATTATTTCAAACCCTGTTCCTTTAAAAATACAAAGACTTAGTTTTCTTCCTGTTTCATCAGATGAAGCATCTTCATCTAAAAACGAACATTTACAAACAATGGAAGTGTCTTCTGAGCAAACATTTGCTAAACAAGTGGCTTCCAAGTCTTATGAAAACACTACTGCTATGCAAGAACAAGCTTTTTCAGCTATATATGGTAGTGATATACTTCTTGCAGAATTTTCTACATGTTCAAATACATTTCTTCAGATTCGATTAAAAAATCATATTTCCTTAAGAATTCATATCAGAAATTTCAAGGAAACGAAAAATGGAGATAAATACCCTACAAAACAAGGGATTATTATGACTGCCCCAACATGGGAAAATTTTAGTAAACAATTATCAGATTTTCATTTTTACTCGAAAGATGATTCTTTTATCGCAAATAATCAACTTATTGTAATGGATCTTGATGAAGATACTTGTTTTCTTCAACAGCTCTTTAATTTGAAAAACTTTGGTTTTTATTTAAAAAATACTGGAATTCGTATGAGTAAGGATCAGATACTTAATTTGATAGAATTAGTTCCACAAATTACTGAAACGGTGATTGACATACTTCTAACTCATGTTCTACCGAATTCTGTTTTTAATAAGTTACCTGTATGCTATAATCATATGGATTTCAACACTGCTAAGTCACATTTCTTATTTTGTTTGAAACAAGAGTTCGGATCTACTGCTTGTAAAATGTTTAAATGCGATGGGTGTAAACATAGATCCAACTCACAATTCGACCACGCTTGCATGTTAACTGAGACTCAGGAAAAATTTTAGTTGAATCTTTACACATATAAAATTTTTCCTGAGTCTCAGTTAACATGCAAGCGTGGTCGAATTGTGAGTTGGATCTATGTTTACACCCATCGCATTTAAACATTTTACAAGCAGTAGATCCGAACTCTTGTTTCAAACAAAATAAGAAATGTGACTTAGCAGTGTTGAAATCCATATGATTATAGCATACAGGTAACTTATTAAAAACAGAATTCGGTAGAACATGAGTTAGAAGTATGTCAATCACCGTTTCAGTAATTTGTGGAACTAATTCTATCAAATTAAGTATCTGATCCTTACTCATACGAATTCCAGTATTTTTTAAATAAAAACCAAAGTTTTTCAAATTAAAGAGCTGTTGAAGAAAACAAGTATCTTCATCAAGACCCATTACAATAAGTTGATTATTTGCGATAAAAGAATCATCTTTCGAGTAAAAATGAAAATCTGATAATTTTTTACTAAAATTTTCCCATGTTGGGGCAGTCATAATAATCCCTTGTTTTGTAGGGTATTTATCTCCATTTTTCGTTTCCTTGAAATTTCTGATATGAATTCTTAAGGAAACATTTTTTAATCGAATCTGAAGAAATGTACTTGAACATATAGAAAATTCTGCAAGAAATATGTCACTACCATATATAGCTGAAAAAGCTTGTTATTGCATAGCAGTAATGTTTTCATAAGACTTGGAAGCCACTTGTTTAGCAAATGTTTGCTCAGAAGACACTTCCATTGTTTGTAAATGTTCGTTTTTAGATGAAGATGCTTCATCTGATGAAACAGGAAGAAAACTAAGTCTTTGTATTTTTAAAGGAATAGGGTGTGAAATAATATAATAGAAGGTTAAGCTAATTGATGGTTGTTTAATATCAGGTTCTGGCAAAATTCCATGAGTAAACAGTTCATTAGTAGGATTAAACATGTCATACAAAGAGCCATGTTCTAAGCTTATTCGAACCTCTTGACACTTAAGTCTTTGAAACTCTAGAATCCGTTTTGCTCCAAAACTCAGTACAGTTATGGGGACATTCTCATCTATATCGCTCTCATTATCCTTATGTTGTGATAAATAACTTCTTCCATTCAGGTACAGATTCATCAGCACAAAGTTATATTTTCTCCCAGATTGGTTTTCCACTTGATCTTTTAATTCTAACATAAACGGCGTCCATTCTAATGCAGAAATGGTTAGATCGGGAGGCAGCAGCACAGACAATCACCTCATCGAGTTCACGGCTGAAATTCCAGAATTAGATAAAACTTGATTCGCATATTAAAACGCAATCGGTCTGCCAAGTCATATCTTGGTGGAAAACACCTGAAAAGCCGATTTTAGCAGCTGGCTCGTAGGTTTACCATTGTGTGTTCCTGCTCCCAGTCTTCCATGTTTTCATACCTTTGGGTGCAGGAAATCACAATGGTAAACCTACGAGTTAACCGCTAAAATTGGGTTTTAAGGTGTTTTCCACCAAGATATGACTTGGCAGACCGATTGCGTTTTAATATGCGAATCGAGTTTTAACTAGTTCTGTAATTTCAGCCGTGAACTCGATGAGGTGATTGTCTGTGCTGCCGCCTCCCGGTTTAGGTGGTTCCACTGAAAGAATAAGACAGTCCAGAATCACCGTAAGCTAAAACCTTTCTCTTAGTCTTTATTTCTTTTCCTCGAAGTTTCAAAGTAGGTGTATAAAAGGGCAAAGCTTGCAGTTCATTAAAATAATCATCCGCTAGATCTTTTTGAATGAAATCAGAAATCAGAAGTACATCCAGTTCATTTTCGTTGAAAATGGTAAGTCCTTTTTTTTCAGACAAACAGGATCAGACAGCTTTGTACAAGATTAGGCAGGTTCGGACAGGTAAACAAGCAAGGTCTTGCAAGGTTAGACAGCTTTGTACAAGATTAGGCAGGTTCGGACAGCTTTGTACAAGATTAGGCAAGTTCGGACAGGTAAACAAGCGAGGTCAGGCAGGTTCAGACAGGAAAATCAGTATGGTTAGAGCAGCAACAAGGATCAGCATTCAAGACAACTTACTCGAATATAGTGATCAGAATATTGGGTATGCTGATTTTATAGGGGATTCTTCTCATGTAGAGTATCGTGTGCAAAACTGGTCATGACATCACTCCCTTCGAAGTAGATAACCAATCAAAACGGTTTTTCATATCCTTATAGAGAGGAAAAAGTGACATCATACAACAGATGCGCCATCTACATTAAAATTGCTTTTTCTCTCAGATCAAAGTTTGTTACAACAAGTTGATGTTAAAGTTCAGGAAAAAGAAAAATGATGATAGGTTAAATAGATGTGTTGAAGAAAGTTTAAGGTAAGTGTTTTTTGTAACTATGTGTAATATAAATTAGAACATTAAAAAGTTAATGTCATTTACTATTTTCATCAAACAAGAAATCTTTCTTAAAATATTATTCATGTTTAAGCAAACATTTCTTTAGTTTTTATGTTATATGCAGGTTTAATTTTTGAACAACAGATACTTATTTTTTTTTATCTGTTACATATAAAAAGAGTAATTTTTTGGTTTTAAACTGTTGTTCTAAAAACTTTTTTATAAATCAGTTACATAAATGTTTCTAAACATTTTAAAATAACAAGTTAAAGTGATTCTGTAATGTTTTTTAAGAAAGTGTCTTTAAAAAAACATGAAGTTATTTCTGAAAGTACTCGTTTACAAAATCCATATAATATTATTTTCTTTTTAAAGTTGGAACTAGTTTAGTTTTTTCTAACAATAGCATTAAATGTAAGTGAAATAAGGGCTAATGCGTGAGGTAGCGGTTACAATGAGAACATACTTTCATCATATATATATATAGGGTCGGTGATGTCTTTGTTACAGAAATCTCGACAAGTTCACATACATTTAGACAAAATGTATCAACACATACTTAACATATAACTTATTTGAATGGTGAAACCTTTTGTATTACTTTCATAAAAAAAATTAAGCTATTTCAAAAAATATAATTATTTTACCCGTTGGTACAAAACATGTTTTGTAAATTTATTTGTAACTGATAATTAAAAAAAGTTTTAATTAATTGTTTCTTTTCAGCAAAACATTTTATTTAAAAAATAAACCATCACTTAATGCATACAAAAATTAAAAAGCGAATTGTTTTCAAAACTTGTTTAACACTTTCATGACTTTATTTCACTTAAATTATGATCATTACAGTAATTTATTTCACGTTATTTGAAAATCATTTTTAAAAAAATTACTAAATTAATTAAAATTTCTTCATGAGCAGCACTAAGTCTGGATGACATGTGCAAAATCTTTGCATCCTGCTCGCAGCAACGTGGTACTGTTATCCCCTCAGGGGAAAAGCTCTCGACCCATCAGAACGCTGATCGTAGCGCCCCCTAGGATAATGATGTCAGAGTGTTCTAGAACATGAAGTCATCGAACCCCTCTCAGGAGGATCGGTACTGCCCTCCCCTCAGGTGAAATAGAAACAGCCAATCAGAAAGCAGCATTCGTCTCGACCAATCACAGCGCCGATCGCAGCGCCCTCTAAGACGATGATGACATCACCCGTGCATATCGGAAAACCCCGTTCACTCACTCACAGGATTCCAAGACAGAAGGTGGTCTCTGCGAAACTCTCCGTAAGTATACCTTTTTCCTACGATCTCGCCGCTTTCATCTTCATCCACTTTCTCATTAACCTTCTCATTAACTAATCACTCATCTGTCACCTATCCCTCACTCACCTGTCATCTATCCATCACCTTTAAGCCATGGCCACCAACTTGAACCTCGAACCTCCTGTTGGCGCAGAACCCCTATTTCTCTTCTACTGACGTTTGTAAGAAATCGAATAATGTTAGGAATGATTCAAATATTACTTTCAAGTTCATTTGGCCACAAATCATTTTTTATTGTTGTTGATTTTACTTTGTTCTGATATTTTAGATGACTGATTATTTGTTTATTGTTATTACGCAGTAACGAATACGGCATTGTTTTTTTTAAATAGATGGCTTTAAGATTTTAAATTTTGTATGCGAGAAGGGGGAAGGGGGGCAAGGAGGGAAGCGTAATTTTGGAAGGCTGGAGATGGGATTAATTTAGATTATTATTTATTTATTGTTATTAGTGAGAATTAAATAGGATATAATTTTTTAAATAAACTATTCGGAATATATTAAATTCCGTGCGATGGTGAGGGGGCGCGAAAGGGGCAAGCATAAATTTTGGCCAGAGGGGGATGTACATGATTGATTATTGATTCATTATCATTAGAAAGCAACAAATATGGCAGAATTTTTATGCTATGAAAAAACAATTAAATATTTTAAGTTCTTTTACAGGTTGGGGGAGCAAAGTGGGGAGGGAAGCATCAGATAAAGATGTAACATAGTCAGACAAGACTGTATTTTACTGAAAATTATCGTGGTCGGATAAAAAATACATTATATTGAGAAAATTGCTATGGATTTCAATGCTAACGAAAGAAGAACAACAAAGTTTTTGCCACCCAAACAGTGAAAATGACAGTTTATTTGTAACCCTGCCCGTGCTGTATTGAGTGATAAATTCTCAAAACTCGTGATAAAACTACTTCTCGTTTATAAAAATTTCGTAATTGCATAAAATATTTACAGAACAAAAATATATCTCGTGTTAAATATTTGTTATAAAACTTTCTTTTTCTTCTCCTGAGTTCGACATCCGCGATTCTCACGACTTATGCAGGACTATCTCAATACATCACGAGGTCTTGCTTTTTTTACTCGCATTGGGAACCTTTGGATTATCTCCTGATCTGCCGTGAAGTAATATTTCTTTTGATCCTTCCCGGGGACAATTTCTGATTGAAACCGCGGAAGAAATATGTGCTTTCATTGGCGTCCAAACAAATCAACGGTTTCTTCCGAAGTGGAGTGCGACAGGGGTACGGGAGAGCATGCAAGACACGCACTAGCAAAAAATGAAAGAGAAGGGATCAGATCCTAACCAAAATGTGGAGCAATTTTTAAATTTTTTGCGCAAAGCCGGAGAAATCTAAAAACAGAATTCTTTTTCCGTCCTCGGGCATTTTCAAAAGACGGAATTCCGTCCACAAGCACACATGTTTTAAGCGCCATCTATCGGTAAAACTTTGAGCTAATAATTTTTATTGCATAACTTGTTTCCACATCACTGAGCTCCATATATAACAGGAGTTCTGAGTCGGCGGTCAGAAGCTTGGAAGGCAAATGAAGCATGCCAGGCAAAGGTACAAAATAGTCCGCATTGTCGATGTTAGTGTTTTCATTTACTATTATCCTAATTTATGTTTCTCTAATTAAACTATTCCTATCTAATTAATAAATGATTCTCTAATCATGTAAGGGGATGCGATAAACGGTATGTTATGCCATGAAGAATGAGAAATACAATTTTCGTCACTGCATCCTTCCGCGCTAACCTCTGGAATCATTCATATAATAAAAGCGCATGGAGCTATGAAGATTAAAAGGAGTCGACATAAATAACGTCACTTGAAGCTGTTCCTACCCCCCTACCCCCCTGTGTGTCGCCATATTTGACCACGGTGAGCTGCGCGTAAACCTCTCTACCTCTCAGTTTCTTCTCGAAGCGCAAACCAACTACGGTAAAAGTCAAATATTGCGGACGCAGGAGGGGGGGAAAACCCTTGTTTCGGCTTCAAAGCTTTCCATGATATTAGATTGATATGCCGACTCCATATATCTTCTGAGCTCCATGTAAAAGCTTCATTTTGGAGGATTTTTTCTCCAACAAACAAACACTCCCTTCAACCAATCTACTTCTGCATTTTTGTCGTATCATCGTTACAGGAATTGATTTTAGAGCTTCCATACATAGATTACGCTTCATTTCTAAATATTATTTTGGCTCCATCTATCGGTAAAAAAATGGATTTGACTGTCATCAACAGTTGCGGTATGGCCACTTCGCTTTTTCATTTGCCAGGCGGCCATTTTTATAAAAATTATTTTTTTCGTATTAAACTGCTTAAAAGTTAATATTTTTAGAAAGATCGTCCAAAATAAATTAATGTTTGAGAGATGACTTACATTCAATTATGTATACACTCTGAGATAACTTCAGTTGAAATTATGTTGGCAGCACAATATCTCGCTCCATGAAGGTAAACAAACAAAAGATTCATTCGTCGTGAACGTTTAAAATATTAAACATGGAAGTAATCGTTCGCAAAGCGAATTCTCAATGTAGCCTGGTGTGAAAAAAATAAATCGCATTCATTGTGTACGTTGAAAATATTAAATAGATATTATTCGCAATGCAAATTCTCCAACAAGCAAACACTTTCTTCAACCAATTTACTGCTGCATTTTTGTCGTAGCAATTTCTAAATATTATTTTGACTATCGGTAATTAATATAAACAAAGAAGTTTTCTTTTGAAATTGTACTTTGTTATGAATTCTGATGACATTCCAAATAAAATTAATATGTCTTATAAAATGTAATTAGAACATAAGGAATATCTAATGCCGTGTACTACATGTATTAATTATATCAATGCAAATAAAATTTTGTATTTTAACCACACTAGAAAAACTTAGAAGTGAAAATAAATTTGCAATTTAATGAGAGAATAAAGAAAAAAAGATAGATATTAATGCAATTAATAGTTGCGATTTAGTTATGAAATAAAAGAAAAGATTTTTTTTTTAATGATCGAAATTTATTACAGTTTTATACAATTGTAAAATCGGAATTTGAATAATGAAATGTTTACTCTGATAGAAGGCAGTTTACAAGATCGAAATGACGTAGATTGCCCAAATGACTTGAAATTTATGTTGTAAAATACGTATTTTGTGTTTTTTTTTTTTTTTTAATGTTGCTTAAAATTATGTTTTGCAGCGCTACCTGGTGTAACAAAGTACACTCATGTTCAAAATTAAGAGAATTTTCAGATTTGGTCAATTACCTCCAGAACAGAAGAGTGAAGAGAGAAAGAGGAAGAGTGAAGGGAAAGGATTCAAGACACAGGTAAGAAGAAGAGAGAAGAGTGAAGAAAGAAGAGTGAAGAAAATAAATAGCAAATGTAAATATGTGTAAATATCAATATCAACTAGCCACCACTGGCGACCAGTTTGGTCTCCCTTAAATGTATGTTAAACATTGCAACACGTTACATTTATTCATAATTTAATTTTCCCTTAATCCTTCGCCAAATCGGAAGATTCTAATAGACAAATCATGAACTTTTGCGATCATGGTAGCATTTCGCATATTTTTTGGGCACAAATGTCACATACGCACGTTGGCGCGATTCCCCCCCCCCCCTCACCCGCCAATTTGGCGAAAACTTTGTTATGGAAATTGTTGTTTATTTACTTTTATTTTTTATTTTAATTCTATAAATTATTTTTGATATGTATATCAATATTTATTTACATCAAACTATCATTTATTTATTTTTATTCTGTTTTTTAATTATGAGTATTTTTGTTAGCCGGGAGCAGATGATAATTCGCCAAATATCGTTCCCATCACCGTCATTCATACTACAATTAATTTAATTTTAAATTATAAACCTGTCACTCATTTCATTTAAAATACTTAACTTTAATCTAAAATGCTTATATTACATAAATTTAAAATACTTCACACTTTTCATTTAAAAGAGAAAATAAATAAATAAATAAGAAATAATATCATAAATCAAAACATTTGATTTCAAAATCAAAGTATCATTTCTAATTTGTACACGCGATAAATAAAAGCTGTATTAGCGATTTTAAAAATGCTAAAAATCTGATTCATTAAATATTATTACATGAGTTCAATTTACGTCAAGAAAAGGTCCGAAAGTTGAGTTGTATAGCACATAATTATGGTAAACTTTGATTGTCTCACTGGTGCGAATTATTTTTTTGACGCGAGGCAGCTGTCCAAAAATTCATTCGCGGAGAACTTGCTTTGCGAATGATTACCTCCATGATTTAATATTTTAAATGTTCACGACGAATCAATCTTTTTTTTGTTTACTTTTATGAATAGAGAATTTGAACTGCGAATCTTTCGACTGAAGTTATTGCAGAATATATACATAATTGAACGCAAGTCATCTCTCAAATATTAATTTATTTTGAACGATCTTTCTTAAAATGTAACTTTTATGCAGTTTATTCGAAAAAATAATTTTGAATAAAAATGGCCGCTTGGCATATGAAAAAGTGAAACGGACATCCCGGAACTGTTGAGGACAGTCACATGACTTACGGTTTTATTTTAGAAGATGTTTTATAAAACTGTAATTCCCATCATTAAGTCTAACATGTGTAATAAACGCCGCTCTCGTGTGGCGACCAATATCACCCCTATGAATGTAGAATGTACAAGTAGCGTAATTTAGATGTAGCTACTTAACAATTGCAGAACGTATATCTAAATATGAAGGACTATTAAAGAGCAGAGGCTCAATCCAGTTCGGCAGTTCAGCCAGAGTTCGGCACGTCTTCCTGTGAGAAAGGTGTTTCTCATATACCATCTTGAAAAGCAGAACTGGCATGTTGGGCTGAACGAGGGCAACGGCAAGACGTAATGGCCCAAGTAGATGGTAAACTATCGCAGCGATCTGCTTCAGCAGATAAACAGTTGCGATGACCAGTAGAGGTTGCATGCAGTACCTAATAGCTTTACCTCCAGAACTACTGGACAGATAATAATGAAATTAGGTATCCACGTAGATTGATATAATCAATGGCGGCCCGTGACTGGCTTTATTTGGGGCACTAAATGCATGCCTGCTAAATTTATTTTTTTCTTACCACTATTATTAAAAAGAAATACTTTTTTTTATTTACTGTCAGAATGTTCTGCCATTAAACAAAATATTTCTTTTAAAAAAATAATCGTATGAAAATAATGTGTTTCAGGCATGCATTTAGTGCCCCCCAAAAAGACAGTTACGAGCCGCCACTGGATATAACGCAAACAAATAACCAAATAAAATAAGTTGAAACTGGTGTGAAACACTAAGAACTAAAATGTGTCTTGCTGCTGCTTTCATAGTAGACGCACGTCTTTTTGCGCTTGACGAAGAAAGACTCAGATCTTTCGAAAGGCCTAGCGCATTTTAAAGTTTTTATGGTGTTTTAAGAAGTTATTTTAGTTCTTAAACAAATAACCATTTAACTGTTATAATACACATGGATGATCGTTCATAAGACTCATCAGCGTCGGAAGGTATAAAACAGAGCTTACAATATTGAACAAAAAATAGCTTAATATGGAATATAGTCCACTCTTACAATTATACAGCTATCACAACGTGAATACATACTGGGAAGGTGGAAAGCTACTTGCAATTGCTCTCTCCAGAGCATCCCAGACATGCGCTATAGTGTTTAGGTCTGGAGATCTGGCTGGCCAATCCATACGGCGAATATCCCCACTTTCCAGAAATTCGTCGACCAGATGAGCTTTATGTGGGCGGGCGTTGTCGTCCATTGAAATGAAATCAAGGCCAACTGCACCCCTGAAAAGGCGAACATAGGGCTCGAAGATCTCAACCCTATATCTCACACCAGTCGCAGAGTCTCTGCCAAACGCGGAGAGGAGTGTACGCACATCCAACATAATGTTTGTCCAGACCATCAAACATCCGCTGCCATAGTGGCCCCTTTCTCGGACGTTGGAGTGCAGCTAGCGGGACCACAGGTCTCTCCAGATGAAAGTACGTCGTGAATCAGTGTTTAGGCTGAACCAGTATCCTTAAACTGTTTCCATAAGTTGCACACGACACTGGGAGTTATATTGAAGTCGCTAGAAATCGGCACTTGAGACTGCCCTGCTTCCAGCCTCCCCACGATTCTCCACATCATTCTATCATCCAAGCGTTTTCGGTTACTCATTTTTACTTTTTGCTTTTAAATCTCACTAAATGTTGCAAAAAAAAAAAAAAAAAAAAAAAAAAAAAAAAAAAAAAAAAAAAAAACTCCAAGATATTCGACGAAATGTGCGAGCGAACGAAACGCGGAAATTGCCATGCGCACTTATAAAGCCTGCACCTCTACTTGCTCCGCCCATACATGCGTGTACGCTTACGTATTCGACACTAAATATTTGCATCTTTGTTTCGAAGCATTAATTTTATATTTCGTTCAGTACTCTTTATGAAAATTGGCAAAATATGCAAATTATCTTAATTTTGAACATGAGTGTATAAGGGCATTTTTTTTATGAGGTTCGTATGAATTCGAGGCACACTAGCGGGTGCAAGCCAGCTAGTGTTGGAACGTTGCAATCAGCTGATCAACCACTGTACTTCACATGGATGTCAGGGTAGTTCCACCAATCAGAACTGCCTATTTGTAGTGTGTGACCTCCAGCATGACGTCAATTGCAACTACTCTATATGAAGACAGATCTCCTGTTATGTATGGAGCTCAGTGTTCCGCATGCGCTAACCTCTATAAATACCAAAGCTTTTAAAAATATGAACAAATAGTATAGAGCTTGTAGAGACCTTCAAACACGTGCACTTTAATTATGGTCACCCGGTATATGTTTAATTTAATATTTTATGTGTTAAAATCGTACGAGCTGCGAGTAAGTTTTTAACATTTCAGATAAAATAAAGTGTATATTTTAGAAATGCTTTGACAACTAAAAAGAAAAAAAAAAGAGAGAGAGAAAGAGAGAGACATATTTTAAGAGTACATAGAAAAAAAGGTCAAAAATATTAATTTCCTGAGACGGTATTTTAAAAATAAAAATGCATTCCACTCCTGTAGGTTTAACATTAGCCAGGGGAATTTGAGATCTGACTGACCAACACACTTAAGGTACAGCGCCTAGAATAAATAGTGTGGAAACCGGCTACAAAATAGTAATAAAAAATTGAATCCGATGAATGTACAATGATGCTGAACGATAAGAAGTCGATCACAGCGACATCTGTTAGCACTTTTCAACGTAAACAGTGTATAAGAATCAAACTGAAAAAACGTGTCGGCCAGTTTTAAATATTTTAAATTAATACTTAAATTATATCCTGTTTCCTCTGACTTAGATAGTGATTTTCATAAGCATTAAAATTATGAAAGATAATGATCATGGCAAAAAACGATTGATGGAATGCTACAGAACAACCAATTAAATTATTTAAATCGAAGTCTGTCTGCATAGGATTTAACACTATATTACTATTTTATTATTATTATTACTATTTTAATTCATCCGAGACGTATAGCATTTATTTTGCACCAATGACTCTAAGGATCAGATAAAATAATTTGTACTAAATTTTTTTTATTTATTAGACAGATTATCAATTAATTAAAGAAAAGAAAAAGTTGCGTTGTGAATTATTTTTGAAGATCGGATCCTCTTTGAGCCAATTACAATCATCTAAAGTTAGCCGTAGAGAGTTGTATAAAATTAAATAAATAATGGCTTATTTTAAAACCTAGATTGTAATATAAAGAAAACCTTTCCTAAAATAAAAGAATTAACGTTAATGCAATAAATTAAAGTAAACAAAAAGAAAACTGACCAAAATTAAATGAATATAATATTAAGTTTATTTAAAAGAAATCATAAGCATTTGATAAGAAATCAACATAAATGTTTGTTTTTAACCCTTTCAGGGGCAAGCACTTGTGCTCCTGTAACGTTGAATTCCCACCGGAATTTAGGAAAGAATTTTGTTCAAAATAAGAATAAGCAATTTTTCAACTTTTTCTCATCAAAGTTAAAAAAGTAAAATTTAATTAAAAGTTTCTGGTTTGAAACGGATTAAAATTACGTGGTATATAATATATACCACCGCCCCTCAAGGGGTTAAAAGGAAATCAATCATAGTTGAAAATTGCATTTTCATTATTCATTTACTGAACATTTCAGTTTTAAATTTCTGTACAAATAGATTCAATTTTGAAAGACAGAATTCCATATTACAAGTGTACATATTTAATTAGTCTTTTGTACGTTTAGATAGGGGAGTCATCTTGATATACACACACATGTTAAAGTTATCAAAAGAATAGTGAAAGTAGCTAATTTATGGAACGAAGCATAATTATTACCTTGTATTACCAGATGATGTTGACAAAATGTGATTTTAGCTGACATCTTTTGTTTTCACTTTTTAGCGCACACGCATTTCTTTTCGTTGGCACGCACATTAAACATTCTGTTTAGTTAGAGAGCATTAGATGACAACCTTCTACTTTTCCACATCTTTCAATATCTGAACTCCAACAAAAAAATTATTCTTTTTTTTCATGGAGAAAGAGGATGTAATCTATTTTCCCCTTCTTCACATAAAATTAAGGCCTTACACAGTTTGACTTTTTGAAAATTTGCATGTTTCGGCCATACCTCCAATTTTAGAGAGTTGACCATTGGCAGAAGGGTGAGTTGGTACACCCCTTGACCATTTCATAGGCCAATAGTTACAATAGCGATTCCTTCTGGCGCCTGCGATGTGTCTGGGAGCTAAAGATGCGTTGAACTTGGGAGGTCTTCATACCTATTAAGCCCTCATAAATAAATGTGTCATATTATTGTCCTGACGATTTTCTCCATGACATTTTTATGAGGTGTAGTTAAATCATTCGGTGGAAAAAGAAAAACAAATATTTCATGACTGCAGTGATTCGCTTTGTTCCGTAATTAGCTACCTGTATGTACTGATCCTAAAATGAATCTTTAATTGGTATTGTCCACTGTTCACTGATTCGAATGATACCAAAAACTCTGCTTATATGCAGAAAAAAGCACAAATTCTTTTTTTCTTGTTTATAGTGTGTGCTATTTTAAATATAAATGGTGGCATAAATCTTGCCATCAATGATATTTACTATATTGCAATTTACTAAATTTTTGTTTACGTTGAAAAGAGCTAGCAGATATCGCTGCGATCGCCCTATTATCGTACAGCATTCGTTGCCCAACTATCGGCTACAATTTTTTAGCACTTCTTAGAGCATTACTGGGATACCGGTTTCCACACTATGTATTCTAGGCGCTGTACTTAACTGCTTTTAAAACTTTTATGCATTTTTTACTTACCCATCATACGTAGTATAGGGTAAGTCTTGTAATCGTTTTGAAAATCGATTTTTTTTTTGACGGATTTACACGTTTCAGACACTAGAGATTCCAATAAACATATTTTTTGAAAAAAAAAATCCCGTCCGTCTGTCTGCGTGTCTGTGTGTGTGTGTGTCTGTGTATCTGTCTGTAAACGCTCAATCTCCCTAAACAAATTGTGATAGAGACTTGAAATGTGGTATGTACTTAGTATGTAATAAAGGGAAGAAGCTTACTGAATTTCAGTAACCTCGATTATCCGGAACTATTATTTTTTTGGACTCTCGAAATATTCGTTCTGATAAAAGGTATATAAAAATTTTCGAAATTGTTTACTTTAAGGTGTCAATATAAAAGACAATAAAAAACATAAATTTTGCATAAAGAATGAAGTCGATCGGATAAGTTGCCGAGATATTTGTAATCCTATTTTCCACACTCTTAGATGTTCGCGACCCTGTATTTCATTCAAATTTCAATTCAAAGATATATTTTAATTGGAAATGAGATGATTAATCCGACGCAGTAGACCGTTAGTTAATAGGACTATCAATTTTGGAGTTATAAGGATGTTTCTTTTATGCAATTCAGTAATAGAGCATTTACCGTTTATGACGTCACCAAACCACGATTTTGATCGAGTTGCAAGGCATTTTATAAAAAGTTTACCCATTTTTTATTACTTACCCATCATACGTAGTATAGGGTAAGTCTTGTAATCGTTTTGAAAATCGAAAAATTTTTCTGACGGATTTACACGTTTCAGACACTGGAGATTCCGAAAAACATATTTTTAGAAAAAAAAATTGCCTTCCGTCTGTGTGTCTGTGTGTCTGTAAACGCTCTATCTCCCGAACAAATTGAGATAGACACTTGCAATTTGGTATGTACTTAGTATGTAATAATGGGAAGAAGCCTATTTCATTTCAATAACCTTGATTAACCGGAACTATTTTTTTCGGACTCTCGAAATATTCGTTCTGATAAAAGGTATATAAAAATTTTCGATATTGGTTATTTTAAGAAATGAATATAAAAGACAATAAAAAAACATAAATTTTGCATAAAGCATGAAGTCGATCGGATAATGAGTGGCCGAGATATTTGGAATCCTATTTTCCACACTCTTCGATTTTTCATGACCCTGTATTTCATCCAAATTTCACTTCAAAGATATATTTTAATTGGAAATTTGACGCTTAATCCGATGCAATAAACCGCTAGTTAATAGGATTATTATTTTTGGAGTTATAAGGATGTTTCTTTCAAGCAATTCAGTAATCGAGCCTTTAAAGTTTGTGACGTCATCAAGCCACGAATTTATTTGAGTTGCAATGCATTTTATATGTAGTTTACACATTTTTATTTTAATATTTTACATTATGCATATCCATGATGGGTAAGTATTACGGTGGCCCCCAACGACTAGTTTTCATATTTTATATTATGCATATCCATGATGGGTAAGTATTACGATGGCCCCCAACGACTAGTTTACCGCTGCACGCAGAGCTAAGTGCAATAATTTTATGTTGCAATAAAGACATGCAAATCTTCTTTTGCCTCTCCTTTGAAAACAGTCAAACCTCGTTAGTAAGTCACCTGGATAAAACGTCCCTCCGCATATTACGGCGTCATGATTCAGAAGTCCAGACCATTCTCATACGGTTTTTCACATACAGTACTCCGCTTATTGCATCACCATTTTTTCAACCACTCCGCTTAAAACGTCGTTTTTAAGAGTGGGATAGGTAAACTCGGTTGAATTTCGTTAGTAGTATATAAGTGAGAGTTTGGCATCAGCAGCTGCAGCAGGTGCAGAGAACGTGTTACAGTACGATGTTAAAATAGTATCTTGAAATATAGGATAAGTCGTAAGGGTGTACTATAGGAGGAGGATCTAAAAGTGAGGGAGCTTATTTTTGAAGAGGCGGCTAACTTTTTTTAAGGGGGCTTATTTTTGAGGGAGGGCTTAATTATTTTTTAGGACTAAATTTAAATGTCAGATTGAAGTCTGCTATAGGAGGAGGGTCTAAAAGTGAGGTAGCTTATTTTTGAAGAGGTGGTTAACTTTTTGTAAGGGGGCTTATTTTTGAGTGGGGCTTAATTTTTTTTTAATTTTAGAATTGACTTTCAGTTTGAAGGCGAAACTGAGATCAAAAAATTTTTTGGTGGCGCCCTCTATCGGTTGGTTGGTTGGTTGTATAGAGTTTAATGGCACAAGGTGATGTAGGCGACATTTTCGCAGGTGGTTCCGCATCATTCGACAGTCCCTTCGTGGCCGACCCGCATGCTAATTTTAAATTGCTGTACATTTACACGGATCTCGTTGAGCCGCAAATTGTGGGGGATATAGTGGCCCCGCTTCTTCCAGTGATTCCTGTAAAAGGCCAAGATGATGAAATGGTTCATGAAGTGTTTGATCGACCGCATTACATTTCGATTTCACGGAAGATTTTTCAGTCGATCGAAACCGTTATAAGTACACACACGGGTTGATTGATGTCATTCGAGCATGGGAAGTTGATTGTGAAACTTCATTTTCGACAAAAGTATCAATCATAATGTTTGTTCCTTACAAGTTATGATATGAGAATCATATATTAAATTTTAATCTCCCTACTCTTTATTTAAATTATATTTTTCCCCGGCTCTTTTTCAAAATTTAATTGAGTTATCTATAACTACAAACAATAATCCCGCCGTAATTTAAACTCTTTCCCTTTTCCCCGTCACATGTGCTGGATCGCTAATATCTCACGATCCTTCGATTAAAATAAAAAGAAAAGAATTAAATCAGCACAGATGCCTTTTCGTATGTTACTTTTCGAAACCAAGCTCAGAACACAATATATTCATAATGCATTTTTGCGGCCAGTGAATCAAGTAAAATTATGTCTAGCATCTCATCCAAATCAGATACATGTCGTTATTTGGTCTTGGTAATAATTCAATCATTCACACCCAGTTCTAAAAATATATTCTGGTCGTTAAAAAGGCTAAACTGTTTTGATTTCAAAGATTCCATTCGCATGGGAAAGATATGTGACCGTTGCAGCCTTCTTGGCGATATTATGTTTCGAAATGAATTACGTTCTTATGCCAACAATCTGGCAACCTGGCTCGACAAATACCATTAATTATGCGGGCTCCATCTGAAAGTGTTCTTGCCTAGACAACACTGTTAGCAACCCTATTTGGCGAGACATTTGTCACTCGGACTCGAAATCGAGTCGCGGAAACAACTTCACTCTGGCTCCGACCTCCTTCGGAGCTTCTAACTTCTCCTTAGGTGCTTTTAATAAGGGGCTCTGATGCTAACCCCTCTTCTGCCTTCGATCATCTTATTTTGAAAACGATAACTGAATAAACATCCTGACAGTTATACTGGAGTTTTTTTTTTCTTTTCTCATTCACCTCGAACCTGGATTCATCTTCGGATTATCTTCTTTTATGCATCAACAAAGTAACCCGAACAATTAAAATGCCATTATACAAGTGTTGCGCGAAATCTTTCGAAGATTATTAGATTAACCAGGCAAGTAGTGGATTAAACTATTACCAAGGATCGACTTTACAAAAAGGATATGGATTCGGTGGACTGTTTCGTTCTTTATTTCGCTCCGCAGTACCCCTTTTTAAATCAGGGGCGAAAGCTGTGGGCAAGCAACTGTTTTCTACGGGGGTCGATGTTTTGAAGGACGTGTCGTGTTGTGGAAATGTGAAAGTGGCCGCCAAGCGGAGGGTGAAAGAAGCTGGTTAGACTTTAACAGACAATGCTTCTACCAAGATTAAGACGATGATTGGATCAGGTCGACGCAATAAAAAGAGAAAGCGTTCGAATAAAGTCATCATTCGACGTAAACCAGTTAGATACTGCTTTCAACCTTTACAGGTCATCGCAAATGGGATCTACTAAAGCAGATCGGGACGATAGATATACTTTCACTTGGGACATAGTGACTGCCCAGCCGCTGCCCCTGCGCTAGTCTAAACATGCTTGTTCCGCATTTCTGTTGTTATGTGAGATCCCTTCTCACTGACGACCTAGGACTTCCACCTTCTCTCGCTCGCATCAAGTTCTTATTTGAGTGAGAATCAACTTTCTCACAGGAAGACGTGCCAACTCTCGCCCCACCTTGGATTTGAGCCACTGTCCTTTAATGGTCCTTCATTATTACAATTATTTGTTCTGCAATTTAAAGAAGCTACATCTAGAAAATTTCTACTTTTTACACACTACATCCATAGGGGTGGTATTGGTCGCCGCACGAGAGAGGCGTTTATTACACATGTTAGACTTGGTTATATAGGAATAAAAATAAAACATCGATATTTACAAAATATTTACAATTGTCATTTAATCTTCACCTTCACTTTTCTCACTTCATTTGTCTCTTGAATTTTTCCCTTTCTCTTCACTCCTTCTCTGTTACTCTGTTCTTCCTACTTTACCCCTCACTTACCTGTTGTTACTTACCTGAACCAAAACCATAGGTTTCGCTTCAGACACATTGGGAAGGGAGTGCCCATTAATGGAATCTATCAAAGATGCGGCTCCATTTCTTTGAGAAAAGCCGTGAATGCTTTCCTCCCTTCCGGAACCAGGAAGTAGTTCCGGACAGTTGAAGCCATGGAGATAGAAATAAGAAGGAGAATAGTGAAGATAGGCTTTCAAGATCACAACATGGACCGGGAATTAGTACCCAGTTTGTGGCGCTGGTGCTCCCAAAGGCCGGTCATGTGACCTGTCAAACATGACAAATTGTCGTCTGCTCTTCCTGCATTTTGGTTTCGAGCATGGTAAAGAGATAGAGTGCGCTACACTTCCTAAAGGCCCAAAAGACCAGAAACGCCGCCATACTAGGTACCGCTGCTAGTTCCATAAGTAGAAACATTATCTTTGTTCTCCTTCTCTCTATCTCCCTGGTTGAAGCCGTTAACTTCGGGCAGAGCCTGTCCATTCGACATGTTGCATTCAGCTGTAACGGGCGTTGAGAGTCGCCTTCGTTGCGTCGTACAATGTTCTGGAGGTCATGTTGAACAATTGTTATTGCAAGAATAAATGGATGGAGCGTTAAAATTCGAGGATGGGGCGTCCTGCTCATTGTGCTTCGGGTCGTCAGCGCCCTCTACCAGTTTTTTTTTTTTTTGCTGCTAAAAAAACCCCGACTACCTTGTGAGCCCTTTCTTGCAAACCTCACTTCTTTATCATAATTTCTTCCCTTTTAATGATTTTTTTAAAGTTTACACGAACTTTTGGTTCACCCGGTACATTATATTAATTTGTAAAGTGGTGTAAAATTGAAGACAGCAGTAAAATAAAGTACTAGTTTCGACATGAAACAATTAAAAATTATAAGTAAAATAATTTTAACATTTTACGAATCTTTAAATTTTTATACTCAAGATCCCGAGCTTTGCTGCGTTTTAAGTGATTATCTGTGTATCCACAAATTTTTTGTGTTAAAATGTAAAATTGATGTATATCTGTCTATATACATGACTGTTGCCAGATAAGCGAGATTTTTCTAATGCAGAATGCTACGGTATTCTGAAAAGAAATATTTCCTTTATTTTATTACAGAATAAATAAAACAAATATATTACTATTCGAAAATAGTGGTAGCATTTTGATTTTTAAAAAAAGCCCACCAAACTGGTAACATTGATATACATGTCTTTCTTATGTTTGTCATCTCTAAGACCACGTTTTGTAAAAGTGTGTTCGTTCAAAGAGTATTTTCAGTTTCTACTAAAAACTAAATAAAATATAGGTAAAATGTCAAAGCCTTCGCGGGCCAATGATAAGTTGTCGGCGGGCCACGTGTTTGACATGCCTGTTGTACACCTTCAAAATGTTAAAATAGGGCAGTTGCAATCAGCTGATCAACCATTGTATTCACTTGGAGGTAAGGGTAATTCCACCAATCAGAACTGCCTATTTGTACTGTTTACCTCCAACCTGACGTCAATTGCAACTGCTCTACTATATGTGAATATTTTCATAATTGGATTTTTATCATGATTCAATATGATTCTCAAACTCATATATTTACTATTCTCTATTACTCATATTGATACTCGCTTTGTATTATTCTCAAACATCTGAAAAATTCGTTAAACTTCCAATATGACGTCAGATTTTCTTTTTAATTCTCTAGTGACGTGATATTAATCAGCTTTGTGTACATACAAATACTTATACTCCTTGTATTATTAAGAAATCTTGGAGATTTTCCGTTTTATTACCACTATGACGTCAATCATTTTTATTTCATATTAATATTTTTTTCAATTGGTGAAACTTTTCATTTCATTTTCATTTTTCACGTGGGAATCGTCTGATAGAAAATTAATTATTGTAGAAAAAATTTCATTGTGGATTTTAAATTTTTGGCATCTGCTATAACGAAAAATGTTAATAGGAAAAGGCTGTTAGAATTTTGGTTTTTTATCTCTATTTATTAAAATAATACGAATTTTTTTAATTTTAATATTTTGAGCTCTTCATAGCTGTAATTCAACTATATACACAAAGTTTCAACTATAGTTACATAGTTTCTGAGAATGGCTCTGTGACGGACAGACAACAGAGCGGGAGTAATAGGGTTTCGTGAGATGAACGAAACCCTAAAAAGTACATGAAAATTAAATGATAGCATTTCAAATAATAACTTCGAAGACCGTGCAATTATAGAATATTTTCATTTGTTTTTGAAAATGGCTCGGAGTGAGCCGAAACATGTTAACAGTCTAATAAAAGTTATTTTACTGTATATTATGTTATTAATTTACACCTTTTAGCATTTAAAAGAAATATATTATTATAAGGTGTTATAATTTATTACATTTTTGTTTCAAATGTTGTTTTCAGGTCATCTTAGAAGCCATAAGTCAAAGTAGTTATTTATGCAAAAGTTACTAAGTTTAAATTTTTATGCAGTAGAAAAACATTCCATGCTCTAACAAATTTAAAAAAAAGAAAGAAATTCCATTCTTTTAGAAAAAAAACTTACTGAGTTGTGATACTTTGAATTTTATGAGTTTCAGCATTTTCCAGTAGTAAAAACTCATTGTAATGCAGAAAAAAGAATGAAAATCCATAAAATTCAAAATTTCACAACTTGGCGAGTTTTGGTTGCATAAAATTTAAACTTTTTTGGTTTTATTTTTCAGAGCATACACAATGTTTTTCTAAATACAGCTTAAAAACCCTGGGACCCTTAAAATGTTTTAATTTTGCAACTTCTACAAAAGTAACTTGATTCCGGTAAGTGGCTTTTAAGGTTGTTCTCAAATCCAAAGGAGCTAACTTTCTGACACATTTCTGAATTCATTTCTGTTCAGAAACGAATGAAAATGGAAAGTGTTCTTATTCAGAAACTATGTAATCGAATGGCGTTTTCCATTTTTTGGTAAAGGCAGAACATTTTTAGAAAATATTTTCAAATTCGGCGTTTTTTACCGAATTCCAGACTCGACAACGTGAGAAAGATGTAAAAATTGACGTCACGTGACAAGAATCGCGTATAACTTAATAAGTAATTTAATTGTATAAAAAAATGGAAAACTCTATTCTATTCCAAATCGCTTCAATAGTCAGGGCTGCCAATTTTATGCCTTTTTACATTTAAAAATGAGTCAGAAAGTTTTGCGTTAGCAGGGAATTTAAGAACCACCTGCTATAGCATCGTTTCCAATGCCTCTAAAATAAAACTGGTTTTTTAGGGAGGGGTGATATGAGGCTATCGTCCCTGCTTTCATTTTGCATCCGTTTCCATACGCAAGCGCAAAAACAATCCCCTTGGAAAATCCGGAAGCTGCGCAATTTTTCGTTCTGACCTATGATTGGCTGACTGGTGAAATGACGCGCGAACTTCCGGTGTGCACAAAGCATGATTTCCCTGTCCACCGCCGATAGACGATTGCGATTATCATGCTTTCTGATTAGTTGTTAA
The DNA here is from genome assembly GCA_963931845.1 of Maratus michaelseni. Taxonomy (NCBI): domain Eukaryota; kingdom Metazoa; phylum Arthropoda; class Arachnida; order Araneae; family Salticidae; genus Maratus; species Maratus michaelseni. Next base: position 37,473,349 of record OZ007597.1, on the reverse strand, counting down.
ACCGAACGCTTCTTAAGTCATTAGTGGTTGAACTTGGTTTCTTATATAATATCCATTAATTTCTATATAATCTAATTAATTTCGAACTGTAATATAATAAATATTATAGTAATATAATCTAATTAATTTCTATATAATCTAATCTCTATCTAATCTAATATTTCTATATAATCTAATAATATATATTAATTTCTTATATTATATCTTCATAATCCTCTAAAATACCGGAAATGACTTAAAAAGCGTTTGATTTTACAAATAATCAGAAAGCGTAAAAGTCCCAATCGTCGATCGGCGGTGGAGATGGAAATTATGCGTAAACAAACAGGAGCCGTTTCGTTACGTTTGGCGCTTTTACATTTTCGTTCTTTTTCTTTATAGTCCAGTCAAATTAGGTTTTTTTTGCCATAATAAATGCTAAAGAGATAAAAATTGGTCCAGTTGTTCATTGATGGCTACTGATGACTATGTAAAAAGTCCTGATGGATAGGAGGTGAGCGGAGGGAGAGGGGGGGGGTAAAACAAAGTACTTTTTTTTTGTTTTTTACAAATATCTCCGAAACTGTTGTTTTTCATGAAACAATTTCTCTGACATAAATTAAAGAACATAAAATTATCTACAAATGACAGGTATATACAGTGGAACCTCGATTATCCGTCAGTCAGAAGACCGGAACTTTGACGGATTTTCCCCCCAAAAATCACTTTAATTTCAAATTTATTTATTTAATGTTGCCATAATAAATGCTACAGACATAAAATTTGGTGCAGTTGTTCATTGATGGCTACTGATGACTATGTAAAAAGTCCTGATGGATAAGAGGTGAGCGATGGGAGAGGGGAGGCAAAATAAAGTACTTTTTTTAGTTTTTTACAAATATCTCAGAAACTGTTGGTTTTCATGAAAAAAATACTACATAATTTCTGAGATATTTGTAGAAAACTAAAAAAAGTACTTTATTTTACCCCCCTCCCCTACCCTCGCTCACTTCCTATCCATCAGGACTTTTTACATAGTCATCAGTAGCCATCAATGAACAACTGTACCAATTTTTATCTCTGTAGCATTTATTAAGGTGACATTAAATAAATAAATTTGAAATCGAAGTAATTTTTTGGGGGAAAATCCGTTAAAGATCCGGTCTTCTGACTGACGGATAATTGAGGTTCCACTGTATATACCTGTCATTTGTAGAGAATTTTATGTCAGAGTAATTTTTTCATGAAAACCAACAGTTTCTGAGATATTTGTAAAAAACTATAAAAGTACTTTCTTTTGCCCCCCCCCTCCCCCCACTTACCTCCTATCCATCAGGACTTTTTACATAGTCATTAGTAGCCATCAATGAAGAACTGTACCAATTTTTATCTCTGTATCATTTATTATGGCGACATTAAATAAATAAATTTGAAATTAAAGTGATTTTTTGGTGTAAAATCCGTCAAAAAGTAAGGAAAAAACACTTTTTTTCATTTAATTTCCGACAATTTCGGAAGGAGGGGGCTGAAACCCCATCAGCCCCCTTTCTCTTCTTTGGTGTCAATGCGGACTAATGAGAATGGCTGGTCCACTGAATGATAGAAAAAAAATTAAATGTTTTCCAAAAAGAAAAACATCAGCACTTTTTTCATTTTGGAAATTTCGGGGGGGGGGGGGGGGGTGCTGTAGCTCCATCACCCCCCCCCCCCACCTTGGGTCGCCCATGGTGTCATTAGTGTTCAGCACCTGTGTGGAAAACTTCAGCTTGCGCCCTGAATCCCTCCCCCAAAAAACTATATTTTTAAAAAACTTATCAGCAATCACAAAAAAAAAATATATATATATATATATGTATATACACACACAGATAACAGAAATTATAAAACGAATATAAAAAAAATTAAAAGAAGAAGAGTACAAAAGTAAAATAATTTTGTGTGTTAAAAAAATTGACACCCCCCCCCCCCAAAAAAAAAAAAAAAGAAAAAAAAAACATCGACCGACCTTTTTCAAATTTTAGAAAATGTCTGGGCTATAGTAAAAATAAAACTTAGTAGCTTCTTGATTAATATTCACAAAATCATTGATTATCAGGCTACTATTTGAAATTGGCACATAAAATGCATAAAAATTTCAATCTAAAACTTCTTTTTTTTTTTTTTTGCTGTGCATATTAGACGCATCATTGTATCTTCCACCTATTTTTTTTTTTTTTTTTTTTTTTTTTTTTTTTACAATAAAATAGAAACAGTGTATCTGAAGTAGTATGGTCCGTGGAATCTAAAATTAAATAGAATGCTTAAAAGGGTAAAATTTTTGTAAAGTTTCAAGTCAACTTTTCATATTCTGAATTCAAATTAATAAATTTATCACAGTTATTTTAAAGAATAATAACATTAAATGATCATAATAATTTTTTTTGAGGCAAATCTATAAAATATAATTAAAATTTATTTTGATATGATTAAAAAACACTTATATTTAAATATTTCTTCCTCACTTGAACTGATATTCTTCTGACCACATTGCTCAATAACATTTTTGTCTCATCTACTGACCAACGAGATGAATTCGCACCCAAATCCATACTTAATACAAAAAAATATGGAAAATAATAATAATAAATAAACAATGGTAAATAAACGTAATAAAACAATTCAGGCAAACAACAGGAGAATTATCGCTACAAACACTAACGTAAAACGTGCTGCTGATAAGCAGTAATTCCGGTGAAGTGGCGCTGATCACAGTCTGTTGCGCTGATTGTTTGTTTACACCATGGAGATAGAAATAAGAAGGAGAACAGTGAAGATAGGCTTTCAAGATTAGAACATGGACCGGTAATTAGTACCCAGTTCGTGGCGCTGGTGCTCCCAAAGGCCGGTCATGTGACCTATCAAACATGACAAATTGTCGTCTGCGTTTCCTGCATTTTGGTTTTGAGCATGGTAAAGAGTTGTCAGTCGGAACCGGAAATAGAGGGCGCTACACTCCCCAAAGGTCCAAAAAAGCGGAAACGCCGCCATACTAGGTACCGCTTTTAGTTCCATAAGTAGAAACATTATCGTTGTTCTCCTTCTCTCTATCTCCATGGTTTACACGAACTGAATGCTGGGAAAAAGCCGTATTACTGACTGGATCTTCGTTTCGACGTCTGTTCACAGCGGTCCAGCGGTCGCTCATTAATCAATAACGTTTTTATCTGTTTTTTGTTTTTAAGAATGGCAACGTTTGATACATAGGCTCCGGTGTATCGAAAATAATGTTAGTATATTTGAATGGCACACAAAAAATTTCCTTCTATGCATGCAGACTTGCCTTTAAAAACAATCTTAGTAAATTTATCCATTCAGTAAACTTTTATTATGGTTAAAAAAAAAAAACGTTATGAAAAAGTTTGTTTACATCTGAAATACATCGCGGATTAGTGGGAGTGGACTGTATATGATATTTATGGGTGGTGGTGGTGGTGGGGGAGAGATGCTAATGGCCGATCGTCGCAAAGTATGCATTATTTTAATAAAGTGACAAAAGAAAAACATTTGAAAAAAAATATATATACAAAATAGAAAAACAGTATAACTTCACGATTAATGGCAATTTCAGATTATAGAAAATTCTGGATTTCGAAGCTTTGAAACTGGAATGCATTTAGATAAATCCGCCTCTCCTTTGTAACCGTCTCACCATTTGTTGGGCATTTTCAAATACAAGCTGGTCGAAAATTTTCGAACGGCAAAATCTTTTCCGCTCCTAGGGGAGTCCGAACAACCAGTGGCTGGACGAGCATCCCAATTCGGTCAGATCAAGCAAACTTAAAAGTGCTATTACACGAGGCGTCAAGTCGCCGCCACTTCCAGGCGACACCCATGTAAACCTATGGCTTCAGAAGAGTTGCTCGGTAGCAAGCAACTTTTTTCTGTCGGAGCAATTTTGTCGCTCGGCTACAGGCAATATCGCGACCATGTCGCCACCAACAGCCAATCAAATGCTTAGGAATCTGACGTCACGATTTCACTCTCTAGATTCTTAAAACATGGCGGCTGCCGAAGCTCTGTCTCAGCTCGACGGAAAGCATTTTTTTCATTTATTTTGTCAGGCAATATCTTTTAAACCTCACAGACACATCTATTTCTTCAAAACGAAAAGTATAGTGAAAGGTTTTCGTCACATAAGCCGAGAGTTGCAAGATACATATTCTGCTTTCCTCTTCATAGTTGGTAAGTGTCACTTTTCTATTTATCTTTTTTATTCTAAACCATCTTTTATCTAATGTTAAATACAATAACAATTAATTTCTTTAATTCATTCTCCTGTTCATTAAAATTATTTCATTGTTGTTATTCTTATTAATGTCGTAATTTCCGTAATGATATTTTGGCGCTATTTCAAAACTTTCTCGCCAACCTGTTTGTTTACATTCAGCGATTGTTTCAGCGATATATATGTCAATGTAATGTTAAAAATGCAATTTTACTGTTTTCTTGCCAGGTTGAAAATAAAAATTTAATTTTTGGAAATTTCTTAAAATTTTGACTATTAGCCAATTATCCAATATTTGTAAGACCGAATATATATCAGAAAATTAAAATCATTAGAAAATTGGTAGCACATATTACCAGTATTTTATATGCACAAACATTAATTTCTAAGTAAACATACTATAAATAACATAAATATGCACTAACATAAATAAAAATTCTAACAGTAAGATATATTTAAAGAGCTAATTCCAGATGTACATTTTTTGACATTCGCAGCAATAATCTAACAATTTTAATGTAAAGAAAGTAGTAATCTATTATTTTCCTTTGTACTTGGAAGTTTTTGATATGGTAAAAGAGCTTAGATTATGTCTACTTCTTCCTCATTTAAAAGCTGTTCAATTGGAACTGGAAAATGGATGCAAATAAGGGTGGGGTAGGACATGCCATTGCTCATGCCTGTAATTTTAAATTTAATTTAAAAAATTTCCCTATTCTCTAATGAGTTTTGGAAAAAATATGTAATTTATTATTCCCGATTAACTTAACGTAATGAAGTATTACAAGAGAAAATAAGCAATGATTTTTTATGAAAAGGGCACGGCCCCCTTAACATTTTGTATAATATAAAATTTATTTTTTGTTAATTTGTTTAAAAATTATCTAAAATTAACGAAAGATAACAAATGAAAAAACTGTTTCATTATTCAAAAAAAAAAAAAAAAAAAAAAAACTAGTATAAGTTTACTTTTTGATATTTACTATTGCTTGTTTGTTACATTTCTGTATTACTTTTTATGTTTAAAAATTCTCTGTATGTCAAAAATTCTTAGTTTTGCTTATTTTGTATTTATATGCTTCATTTTAAGAAATGTGCATCTATTTAAAAATCTCACGCATCAAATACACAGAGCCATCGCTATGACATATTATTAGGGAGAGGCTTAAAATTACCATGACAATTATTGGTGTTTGACAGCTGTCTATTTAACCAGAAAGTGTAAATATGTGGAAATGTAGGGGAGACTGGTACATAGTGGACCACCCCCTAACATTTTATTTATTTGATTTTTTTAAAGCTTCTCTTCTAATAGATAACAGCACTGCACTGATTATTTATAGCCTTCAGAAAATATGTTTAGCTCAGATTGAACTATTTTATATTGATTGGTTGTTTTGAGCTTCTAAAAGTAAAATTTTTCATCATCATATTTTTATTTTTTAAGTAATTAAAGGTTATAGATAAATAAGATAAAACAGCTATTTTGCAAAGCTAAGATACTTGTATTTATTTAACTTTAAAGTTAATATGTTTAAAAGAATGGACCACCCACTCCTGGGGCACAGTGGTTCACAATCCACTCTGCTCCTGTAATGCAGAATGTTCAAAATATTTATCAGATGCTTATTTTCTATAAAGAAATATTTTAAAGTAGTTATTTAACGGTAAAATAAAGTAAACAAAGAAAAATAACAATTTATTTAACATGATAAGAAATATTTTGTTCTGCATTTATTTACTGCCTTTGATAAATGTAACTGTAGTCTAATTGATGATGATTCTATTCAAATAAGATTTGTGAGATGCAAATTGAATGGAAATCAGTTTTTTTTTCCAAAACTGTAGATGAATCTGTTATTGATATCAATGATTTCATAATGTTGCTCCCAGACCCAAAAGTATTTCAGGAATATTCCAGGCTCAATCTTACTCATAAGTATTTTGGAATTTCATTTGCAAATTTTAATGTGCGCTGATTTTTTTGTACTTAAGTAATAACTTCAATTAAATTGCAATTGTTCCTGTATTAATCTGTTATTATTTTCAAAATCTAATTAATTTTGTTTTTGTTTCAAAATGTTACTTGTAAATTTATATTACTATGTTATTTTGCAGGTAAAGGGGAAATGAAAAAGAATTAGATTAATGAAAAATAGATTTATATTGTATTTCAGATAATACCTAATAGCGGTCCACAATACCCCGGTGTGTGGACCAGTGTACCCCAGAAGTGGGGCACACTGGTCCACTTTACGGGGGCATATAATTTTTTTTTTTTTTTTTTTAATGTATTTGAAAACTATGTTCTGAGAAAATTATGATGGATGTATAGAGGGGGGGGGGGGGGGGGCTTTTTGTGAAAACAGAAAAACCCCATATTTTCTTAATTATGATACCATTTAATCCGTTTAACGTTATTATTATTACTTCTAGGAAAAGGGCCGAAAATTTATGGATGACAGATTTTTGATATCATTAAAACTGGCCCGGGGGGGGGGGGGCTTAAATCTGCTTAAATTTATAATAAATCCTCTTAATATTACCTAAAACTTTTATATTGACAAGTTTTTTTTATAAGACCAACCCTTATAGCAAAAAAAAATTTAAAAAAAAAAAAAAAATCCCTGCCGGCTTTGCCTGCAAACAAGTTAGGTTTCAAAGTGGGCGTTTCCAAATGACGCATCATGGCAAAAAAGTCATTTCTTATGCAATTCCCAACTGACAAGCGCCTCACGGTCTGCGTCTTCGAAATCTACCTGTGCTTGTAGGCCGGGCCGTCAGGGATTTTTTTTATTATAGGTTACAGTTTTTTGTTATTTATTATTTATTTTATTTATTTATTTATTTTATATTATTTACCACTTTCAACAATTTTATGTATTTAACAATATTAAATAACTGTTTTGCACATTATTGACAACAATTTTTGGCTATCTATCTCCTATCCCAGATGTCAGTACCAAAAAATCTTCCAGATAATACTAATTTTGTTTTGAGTATGCCAACAGCAAATTTAATGCTTAGTTTGCTTGCATTCAATAGAAAATAACAACGTCACAATATATGGTACTTTTCAGTTAGACAAGTTTTATTTATTCATTTTATTTTATTTTATTTTATTTTTTTTTGGGAGGGGGGTGGGGGGGGACACAATGTAGTTCTTATGGAAAGAATTTAAACTCTTATATTAAAAGGGAAAACACACACATTAAAAAAATATTTTCACTCCTTCATTTAAAATAACAAAAACAAAATGTTCTAATGAGAAATTCCTTGAATCAAAAGTATTTCATTTCAACATTTACATTGTTTCTTATTTCCATATGCAAAGATCAAAACTACTGTTTTTCTTTAATTAGGGGCAAAAATATTTTAATAACAACAGATATCCTATCTCTATATATTTATAAAAGGGATAAATTTAAGAGTGTTTGACAAACATTGAGATTTGTGATCATAGGATTAATAATATCTAATATGATCATAAAAAAATTTCTTTGAACATTGTTCATTATTATATAGCACGGATATATTTGAAAAACAAATTATGCTGCCATAAGAAACTTTAGTAGTTGTCATAAAAACATACTAATTATTTTATAAACAACTTTATGTACTTTTTTTAATCTAAAATGTAAAAGGCAAAAAAATCTGTTAAAAAATTAAAATAGCTGTACAAAAATCCTGACAAAGTATGTAAACATGAATATATCAGTACAAAAACCATTGATCTTCCTTAAAATCGGATCATATGATGAATGGGCTTAATCACATCACAATGTCAGTAATGGAGATTGAAGCATTATTTGGTGATCTGGCTAACAAAAAAAGCACTCAATAAAAAAAAAAAAAAAAAAAAAAAAGTGTAGTATAAAATTTGAGTGACAGGGTTTCTAGTTACATTGTGAATGTCATTTTCACATTAGCATGTTTAATGCCAAGGTTGATTAATCTTATTTAAACTTCATACTCAAACTCACATTATTCTGTTTTCATAATATAAGTTTTGTTTATTATTAACTGACCCATCTGGCGTTGCCCGAGACCATGATAACCTTAAATAAACCTCAAATTTGTATAAATTTAACCCTTTTTAAAATGGAATATTCACATATAGATAAACAATGAAGATAGATCATTTACTTGATTTAATTTTGTTATTTTTATCTAATTACTCATAATTCATTTTCCTTTTAGGTCCAAGAAAGCTGTCGTAAATAATACTGATGAAGAGGTAATCCCGAGGGTCAGCTAAGAATGACTAAACGACAACTGAACTGCTGAAAAAAGTTCTTCTTCAATAGAGAAGAATTCATCAAAGATGACGTAAGATACCATTCTTGTGTCATATACAGCATCATGATGCTAGCATCCATGTTTGGCTGCATCGTGGAAAATGCACATTGCCAGCTTGCATTCGAATCGTCATACTGTCATATCACCTGTAGTGACGGTATGAAGTGCCATTGGATTTTTGTTTCGGTAACCTCTTGTTCGCATTGTCGGCAATTTCAACAGCAGACGTTATATTTCTGATGTGTTACGGCCCGTGGTTCTGCCTTATATTCGATGCCTTTGCAATTCTACTCTTTAGCAGGACAGTGCACGACCGCATGTTGCTCGTACTATGCTGATCTTCCTTGATACAGAACATGTTCGACTGTTACCCGGGCCAGCACGTTCTCCTAATTTCTCAACAATTGAAAATGTCCCGTCAATGACTTTTGAGCGACTGGCCCGCCACCACTCGCCCATCAGTACGGTTGGTGAACTGTGGCATAGTGTTGAAGCTGCATGGACTGATGTACCCGTACATGACACCCAATCTCTCTTCGACTCCATGGCTAGGCAGATAAATGCTGTTATTGCAACCAGAAGTGGCTGCTTTGGGTAGTGTTTTCTCAGGATCTATACCTTCAAATTTTCTGAAAATGTAATCGCTTGTCCTTCCCATTATAATGTATTTGTCCAATAAATATCATTCTGTTATTTGCATTCCTTCATGGTGTTGCATTTTAGATAGCTAGCAGTGTATAACAGTGATAAAGTTATATATATTTTAACAGAAAAATTGAAATTGCTGTTTGTAAATGATATTAAAATTTATTTTGGCCTATAATATGGATATTAAAATTTATTTATTTATTTCTTTTTTAATATTTTTAGTACCATTATATTCTTTTAATAAATTTATTTTGTATTATTTACTGTGCAAGAGATTAATTTTATTGTTAAGGCTGTTAGTCAGTCAACTTCCCAATTTCCGTCGCTAATGTTAAACATTATGGGTGTAGAATGCGCCATATATTTAAAATATCTCCTCGGGAAATTTATATTTTTAACTCATTTTTTCTTTGTATTTTTCTTAAAAGATGTCTCTTTTTTTTATTAGTTCTCAAAATATTTCTAAAATCTATGCTTAATTTAATATTTTATGTGTTAAAAGCTGACGAGCTGTGAGTAAGATTTTAACACCTCACAAATAAAATTAAGTGTTTAATTTAGAAATATTTTGACAACTAAGTAAATAAAAAGAGAATCCTATAAGAACAACAGGAATATACACAGAAAAAAGGTTAAAAATATTAATTACCTTAAATATATGAATGTATTTTATGTCCTAAACTTTTACATTAGCGAGGGGAATTCGGAAGTTGACTGACTAATAGCCTTAATTCTTGTTTCATGTTTATATCATTCTGACTTATTTTTCCTTTTCATTAAAATATATATTGGTAGAAGTGTGCAATATCAGATGCACAATTTTTAACACACATAAAATTAAAAAAAAAAGAAAAATATAGCACAATCTGTTGATGTAAGAGTCATTCAGAACCAAAGAAGATCAAGTCAATTTTCTCATTAAACCAAGATTCTTGCTCTAGGCAATAATTTCATTGATGCCTTCAGGGCCCCGGGACCAACCCTTCCCGCTTTTCGAGGCATTAAACCTATCATATCAGGCTTTTACATTTTACCAGTGACATCTTTATTTCGCATCTGGATGTTGGTCAGGTATGTCACGGTAAAGGGCGTAGGGGCGTTGGATGGTCGTCCAATGTCCGTATGCCCTTTCCCGACACTCTACCAGATTCTTTAAAAACCGGATTCAATATCGGAGAAATTTAAACTCTAAATTCTGCAAATTTAATGCACCGAAAATGGGGAAGGATTGGGCTCGGGGCTCTGAGATCATTGGACGACCGCAGCAGCTTCGAGCTTAATGTTCGTCTTCATAATAATATTTCAATGTTAGCTGTCTAGAGGAAATTTTGATTAACTGCAAACAATGTGTGTTTATTCTCAAAAAATAAATAAATTATTGGATATAAATAATTTTTACTTTTAACACTTTATTCTTTTAAAATTGCAGATTATTTATGACAAGTAATAACATAAGATGATCTTTAAAATTTTGGTCAAGCTGTAAAAGAAAATTTTCTCGATTGGGAAAATTATCCGGTACTTTTCGGTTAGCCGAGCGCCAGTGATATATGTGCATATATATATATGTGTGTGTACATATATATGTATGTATATGTGTAGATATATGTGTATATATGTATATATATGTGTATGTATATATATATATCACTGGTGCCCGGCTAACCGAAAAGTACTGATTATCCTTTAAGAATTAAACAAAGAAACTAAAGATATGAAGTCGAATAAGAATGCATTAAAAAATTGGGTGCTAGTTACAGCATTTCAATAATACCAATCTATCTTTTTTGTTACTTGCTGAATCTGATGGACACAAATCTAGACTTGGAGTTATCACTCAAAAAACAAAATCACATGAAGTATTTTAATATAAAAAATTCTTTAACAATCTCAGATACCGATAATTTATATTAAACAAAGTTAGCCATTTTGAAGATGAATTTGTTTATAATTGTGAAGTAATGATTAGGTGAAGAAAAAAATATTAAAATGTTCTGTGAGCTAGTTTTCACTGCAAAAATATACTACAGTCAAGGTAGAAAAATCTTTTATTTGCGTGGTCTTCAATAATCAAAATCGCACAATTTAAAAAAAAAAAAAAAAAACTAGAAAAAAGTTTGTTTTTCTTTTATATTTTTAAACCAAAATTCTGTTGAATAAGCACCTGTTTACTTTTAACTAAAATATGAAACAAGATGTATTTACATGCACAATCAAACCCACTATCTTGAACCTAACAAGAAAATGAAGGGAAAATCAAGATACGGTTTGTTTTAGACATCGTTTTATAAAATATTGTCTAAAAATATGTTAATATATTTTTTTTCATTTAAAAGTAATGTGTATTACAACATAGCTTAGAAAAAAAGCCTGTTTTTAAAGTCTGATGGCTGTTTAAATTGTTTAGTGGATGACATGACAGTTTTTGTAAAACTACTGTGCATTTTAAGAACAATATTTTTAATGGTTTAAAAAGCTGGTAAATGTTTTTCTTTTCTCTGCTAATTTTACTACTGCCTTTATTTTCTCCTCCATATTTATAGAAGAACATGTTGAGGCTGATGAGGAAAGTATATTTTTTAGATTCTTAAGAGCAGTTTTTAGATTTTTAAGACTTCTCTAGTCCAAACAGGTTACTTTATGACAACTTTTTTAATGAATTTTTGTTCGCAAATGCATGAAATTGGCAGGTGTACTTATTCAGAAACTATGTAATCTAAACACGTTTTCCATTTTTTGGTAAATGAAGAAGATCTTATAGAAAATACTGCCAAAGTTGGCGTTTTGAACCAAATTCCCTACGCGGCAGCCAGAAAAGTGCGAAAAACGTGTTGTCACGTAACCAGAATCGCTTATAACTCGATAAGTAATCTATTTATCATAAAATGTAAAACTCGTTTTGATTCCAAATCACTTCCATAGTCAGGCCTGCCAATTTTATACCTTTGTGTTTAAAAATGAGTCTGAAGTTGTGTCAGAAAGTTTCGCATTGTTGAACAGGTCATTTAAGGACTACCTTAACTGCACATTTTGAATTCTGAAGGACACTCTCTTCAAGATAAGAATGAATCAGTTGTTACTATGCAAATAAATTTTTTAATACAAAGGCATTATGGGCAAAATTTTTTTAACTGAGGGGCAAGAAGGGTGCTTATTTTTATACCAAAGGGAAGGCAGGGTCCTGAAACTTGGGGGGGGGGGGGGAACTGTAGTATAGGATATAACTTAGCACCAGGTTTACATCATGGTAATACAGGTTTCGTACACTTTTAACACAATTTTTTAATAGAATTGTTTGCCTTATGTAAATGTAGAAAAGTATTATGAATGCTGTAATTAAACAATGTATCTACAATTTCTGCTATTTAAATAGTAAATTAAAAAAAATTATTAAAACATTGTTGTAAAAGTGTACGAACCCTGTAATATGCAAAATATGATTATTAAATAAAGTTTTTGGCACACCTTCTATAGCTAGCAGTTTTTAAAGGACTTCCATTCGCCGTGTTAGAAAATCCACTTATCTAGTGGGGAGTAAAATGATGTAATCCCTACACTTTGTAAATAATTAAAATTCTTAATATCAAGTTTCAGATAAACATCTTATCCCCGTGGCAGAATTGCAGCAACAATGTCGCAGAATAGGAAAGATTTATTGCAGAAATAATTCTCATTTGGAAAAAAAAAAAAAAACATTTTTGGGAGAGAGAGATTTATGCAACAGCAAAAAGATATTCTGTATGTGTTTCGCTTCTGCAGAACAATATTGGTAAGAGGTGAAAATCTTCTGAGTTTCGGCAGATTTTTGTCCCTCCACCCCCAAAATTTTTGTTTGTCCCTTCCCACACTCCCTAAACTTTAAAGTTTAAAATATTTATAATTGTTAAGCTCTAAGTTCTGCTCAGTTTCTTAATAGGGTTTTGCAGTAGTTTTATTGTTACAAAATTTTAGTTTTCTCTTTCTTTGCAACACCCCCCCCTCCCCCACCTCTCTCTCCAGCATTAACCTTTAACTGCTGTGACAAACACTGTTGCATAAGATACTGTGAGCGATCTCTGAGACTGCTTGTTCGAAAGGCGAAAAAAAAAGCTCGATTTACTCATAGGATACTGTTTATGTACTAAACTTTAGTTCAGGACCATTATCATTAAAATCCACTTATTCAGAATTCTCTAGCAATAGTACTAGGGCTTCAAACGAAATATTTCACTATAGTTAAATCATAAGTATCTATAGTTAAACTATGAAAATTGAATAAAATATATAGCTGCCTGTGAGACAGCTAACAACAGTTAAGTGTTAACGTTGTTAATATTAAAAAGTCTCTATTTTTAAAATTGTGTCCCTTTTTTAATGTTGTTTTGCCTTAGTTCTTTTATTTTGAACTCGTTACTTCTGCCTTAGTTCTTGTTACTTTAAAATACTAATACATAAATATCCATGTAATCCCCCCCCCCCCCACTTTGCTCCATCATCACAATTTAAAATCTTAAAAAAAATAAATAAAAAATGATAAAAATCTGCCGTATTTATTACTTTGAAATAAATTATCACCAACACCCCCCCCCCCCCCCAAATTTGTAGCTTCCCTTCCTCCTAATAAACAAAGTTTACAGTATTTAAAATTATTTCTTTATATTTTTTAAGTTTCCTTGTGTTTTTTTACATAAACAATCCACAAATATATTTTTTTAATTGTTCCCTGAAATGTCTACTGCTTGTTTACCCCCACCCCCGCCCAGCATACAAAGTAAAAAATATTTTTGGCAACAAATCATTCTATATTTTCCAAGGGGTATTTTCTAAATATGGGGGAGGTACAAAGTATTTAAACTTTTTTGTAGTTTGGCCTAATATAACTCTTGTTTGACTTCAGGACTGTTACTGAAGAAAGATTTTGCGGTTAATAAAGTTTGTCGCAGATAGTACAGTAATTTTCTGCAACAGTGCATCTTATATTATAACAGGTGGGCTAAAGGTAAAGTTAAAATAATCATGACTTTACATATTTTGTTACATTATATGCTTTCATAACTTTACATATTTTATATGTATATTAGGATAAAATGTTCTTTAATGATGCCATGAATTATTGAAAAAATTGAATTAATATTATAAAATAATTTTGATACTTTTTGAAAAGAAATGATAGTAGCTTGCACTATTGCATTACTGTGATCTGACATGGCTTTTATAAATATTAAAATCACCCTATAAATTATTTTAAACATCTTTTTTTTTTTTTTTTACTCTTTTAAGGGTTGGGTATGCGAGTTGATCTTTTCAGAGGTCTATCTGGTTACTATCCTAGGTGGGACAGCTTAGTTTGTGAATTGTACATTTGGTTGCATTGTTCTAAGAATATATAAATGAAATTGAACTTCGATAAGTGGGAACTGAAGTATCGACCAATCCAGCCATAATTAAAATGGTTTCTCTGTTATATAGGTTCAACAAGTGCTTATTTTACTAATAGAGGTTATCAAAGTAATAGTAACTACTATAATTAGTAAAGGTATTATATCTGTGTTCTCAATTTTAACTGTCAATCATGTGGGACTTTAATAACAAGTAAAAACCATCTCAGTTATGAAAGTAATAATCACTTAATACAGAAATAAAATAATTTCAAGTAGAGGTTTCATTGGCTCAATAACAAAGCTTTTTCTTTCTAAAAATGCAGTGGCAGAATAAATAGCAGTAATAAAAGTTTCTCACTTATCCAGTTTTGCCTGTATTACATTAATACTGTTTATGATTCTTTAAAAGGAGCTTTCCATGATGGTTTGGAAAAGGATACAAAATTATATCTGTTATCTGTACACTATGGATTATTTTAAAAATCTAATTTATAAAATTTAATTTGGGTGTAGGGCTAATGATTTATATTTTTATGAATATTATAGAAATTGGTGCTGATACACACACACACACACATATATATATATATATATATATAATACAATTTTTCTATTCAAACTTCCTTAGTATCGCTAAAAATTAAAAAATGTCAGAGGTCAAAATTTATTATACTGAGTTAAAAGATTGAAACAGGATTATTTTTACGAATGTCGGAAAAAAAAAAAACCCCTCTGAAAATAGCATGTAAAATTTCGTGAAAATTCAAAAATCAAGGTATGAATTCGGAATAAATTTTATTCAAAAGAGTTATATTGCGCTAGAAAATTTAAACTGGATTCCTTTTAACGAATGTCAAAAATTTGCCGCGAAAAAACGCTAAATATTCCCCTGTATTAATGCCTAATCGCATCTGTTAATTTCGTGTATATATCAGCATTTTTAACAATAAACACAACCAGCGAACTTATAAATCATATCTTTAAACTTTGTTATACAAGTATTTTTTACTAAAGTTCGAATAAATGTCTGTTTTATACAATGTGCTATTAAAATTTAACCGAAAATCTTGTTAAAAGCCGCAAAACAAGTTCAAAAACCATCATATTGGCACGGTCGCTCGCTTGGCTGCCAATTTAGAGCGATGAGTAAAGCAGCGCGGGAGCGGATTCAGATATTATTTTGGCAACCCAGGCAGAATGATCTGGTGGGAGGAGTTTGTGGAGGCGATTTTTTGTCGCTCGTAATTCACGTGTAATAGCGCTTTAAGTGACTCAAGAGTAGCTTTGTAGCGGAGATACAGGCCTGGATAGCAGTCCTTGATAGATGCAAGGTTATACCCTGTTCACATCGGACATTTAAGATAACTTAGACGGCCATTTTTGAGGTGGTACCTCCCCGGAATTGAATACCTGTCCACACCGCCCTAGACCAACATACGATCCTAAAGACCTGCCCATTCGCCGACTTTCCATTCACAAAAACGTGTCCGTTTCTCCGTCGTCTGCTAGCAGATAGCGTAGAATAATAGAACAACATTCCGCGTTTTTCCCTTTAAATACGTTAGTAATGTTATCTGTTTATTAATATTTTTAGCATATATTTCTATTCAGGATGGATGAAACTGTTGAAAAGGACATATTTAAAGTCGAGAATTAAAGTCTCATTGCAAAAAGTGTTTATTTATTAATAAAATTTTCATATTGTGTAAAAAGAATATCTGATTAGTAAACTACTAGATATGATGTAAGAGCTCAATTAAGATAAGTTTTTAAATATTTCAATAATATCTAGGATTTTCATTTTTGAGACAAATACAATATATCAATAATTTAAAGATCCATCTCAGAAATTGCGTTTTGGCGTGGTTCTATTATATATCCTTTTATAATTTCCTCCTTTATTTTAGGATAAAAGTAATTTCACGACTATTCTATAATTGCTTCGATTTTACATATTTAAATTATTGCTTACATATATAATACACAATGATTTGAGAGTTAATTTTGTTGGGGACAAATACTAAAAAATATGAGCACCGGCAAAATAAAATCTAGGGAGGGGCAAAGTTTTTTAACAGGTGTGCCTATGGCCCAGTTGCAATTTATAAAATTCATTTTTAACATTACTAACATTGATATGTTATTTTATAAAAAATTTCCCTTATTTAAAGATCGATTATATCAGTTTTACCAACTCCCCCCCCCCCACCCCAATCTATTAAGATGTTTCAATATATTCCCCTTATTTAAGTCTTTTTTTAAATGATATGCAATTGCTTATTCTATCCAAAAACTAATGGCACTGGATATGAGTCAATTATTAGAATTCTTTGCAGATGTGCTATTTTAATAAACATGTTTATTATTTTTTAGTGCATATGAAATGTAAATGTACTGTTACTGAAGGGACATCTCTTGTGATTTTGTTTGTTTACAAATTATACATTTTAAAAGTCAAAAAATAATAAATAGTAAGTTTTTATGAAATGGAATTTTGTAATAGTGCCGATTTTGTTAAAAGGAATTTTGTGAAGGGGTCCATTTTATCAAATTTATTTTTGTGAAGGGGCCCATTTTATTAAATTTATTTTTGTGAAGGGGTCCTAAATAGACCCCAAATTTTGTCTGGATCGACCCTTGAAAACATTTATTGTAAACAGTGCAAAATCAAAATGGATTTAAAACATCAGGTTTATGAAAATTGTGCACTAAAATTGGAAGTGCCCTAGAGCCTCAGCCCATGTTTCCTTCAGGCGCTGATTGAAAAACAATAAGCTAACATTCATTGAAGGCCAATAGTATTTACCCCTTTCATCATATTTTGACCAGTAAATATCCTTGAAACGTTTTTTTTTTTTTAAATATGAACTTTACAGAAAAAAGTAATCACTTTTAAGCACCTTAAAAACTATTTTCAACTTTTAAGGGAAAGTTTGCTTTACATCTTCTGTATGAATTTGAGAAAAAACTGGGTCCCCGCTTTGATGCCCCTGACAAAATTTCATCCCATGAAAGTAAACACTTCATAAATATTTCATCGCCATAAGATTTTAAATATATAACTTGTAATTTAAAAAGTTCATTATATAAAAGAAAACTTTCACAAAAATAACTTCATTAAAACAAAACAGTGCAACAATAAAAAAAAAAATCTTTCACTAAAAAATCGACTAACAGCATTACAACTTACACACCAAGGGTCGATCCAGAAAAAATTTGGGGCCTTTTTAGGGCTCCTTCACAAAAATCAATATAATAAAATGGGTCCCTTCATAAAAATCAATTTGATAAAATGGGTCCCTTCACAAAATTCCTTTTAATAAAATAGACCCCTTCACAAAATTCCATTTCATAAAAACTTACTATTTATTATTTATTTATTATTCTTTGACTTTTAAAATGTGTAATTTGTAAACAAACAAGTTCACCAGAGAGGAAAACTTAAGCAAACGTATTTTAAAAAGTTTTTGTTAATAAACGCTTGGTTCGAATTTGAGTAGTTGGATTTTGACTTTCATTACAAAATGTTATTTTTCACAAAAATATAATAAAATTTCACAAAAATAACCTTTACTTTTCACAAAATAGGCCTCAAGAAAAAAAACCTGCATCGACCCCTGCACACACACAAAAATAAATAAAGAAAGAAAGAAAGACAAAAAATGGACATTTCCTTAAAGAATTAAAGTGATAGGAATCAGGCAAATAATGTTTCTTTGGGAATACGTTATCAGATGCTGACAATCCTAAATACTGAATATATGCTTGCATTATTAATAGACATATAAAAGGAAATTAACGCAGTATTATGCAAGTAATATTGTGATATTAAAGCTATTCTAAAAATTTTTGTTTTCTATCATTGGTTTTCAAAAGTTTCAATTGTACAAAATAAATTAAAAATGCTGAGAAAATTCAAAATTTACTCATTAAAATATAAAATATTGATTATCTTTGAATGATTCAAGTTGCAAAAAGATTAATTTAAAACGTCATCGCAATAAAAGTTTTTAATTCAAAAGATTATGTTACACATGGGTAAATTATTATAAACGTCACTTAAAATTAATAAAAAAAAATTCCTGAAATACAAAAGCCAAAAAATACAGAAATCAGGATAATTTTCTATGCACATCCCTTGGCTACAGTGATAGATAAAAGAAAAGTTTGATTGTATAAATTCTTAATATTAGAATGTTTTAAAGATTTATGATTTTACAAATGTATAGCGCTAGCCACACATGTGGGTCTAGGTATGGCGTGTTTGTGATGAAAAAAAAAAGCAGTTTTATTTAAATAGCCATAATGTTTAGAACAGATATTTTATTATTCTATAAGTTTCTGTTCCTTTTATAGTAAAATTATGAGCCATATTATTAGATTAAATGCATAATTAACATTTAATAAACTTAAATAAAATAGTAAAAGGTAAATAAGCATACCTTGCCTGCCGATTGCTTGAATCCATGCTTGTTTATTTTTTCCTCTTTTGGAAAATAATGCATCGAAATTTTATTATCACCAGAGTCAAAATAGTCTGCCCGACTGTCAATACTACAGAAAGGCACACAACACCTCATATTTATAAGGATATAGCAACCAGAATAAAAAAAAAATCACATAACTATAACATTCACGTGTTCTATAAACTGCAGTTTGTTGTTCTAGTGCTGACCACGAGACGGCAAACGCCGCATTCCGAAACTAGCACGCAGAAAATCGGCGAATGGTCGGGTCTTTAGGATCATAGTGAGTTTCTGGAACTCACTCAGTGAGTTCAAACTAGCATCAAATAGCGCTGCAAAACTTCCCGTTCCTCCCAAAATCGATCTGCGCACTTTCTCGCGCATTACTGCTACTTTAGGAGTTTTGTTTACATTTTCGTACAACTTTGCTTAAAGCAAAATGTCTCTGTGAGCGATTTAGCGCGGTTGTCAAAGTACAGGACTTGTGATCTGAAGGTTTAAGTTTTGTCCTCTCCGATTGATGTTTTTTTTTTTTTTTTTTTTTTTTTTTTTTTTTTTTTTAAACTTTTTTAGAGTTTTGATTTTATTCGCGACTCAAACGGACTATAGGGGGAATTTTGGCGCTGTCCTGAGTCGGCAATCAAAGGACGACATAAGCTATTTGTATGTGTTTTTCTATTTGAAATATAAATCTTTTCTCAGTAATTTTATTACGTAAATTCGAAATATTTTGTCAAACAAAAAGAATTTTAAATTTAAATGTAATAATTATATCATAATAGTCAGTAATGAATAATAATAGTCAGTAAAATTACTGAAAAACAACTCGAAAGTTTAGCACTTTGCCTCTAAACAAGTGCCATGAAAGAGTGTTACTTGTATTACTGTAAAAACGGCTGTCATGTTGCTTTTTTTATCGGTAAGTAACCAATTAATTTTTTTCTGTAATTATATTGTGTGTGTCTTTATTTTGTCTGTGTTCTGTTCTTCTTCTTGTGTTTACGGCAAAATTTGCAATAATATTTCGTTAGATTAAAATTTTCAAATATGTCGGACTTTTAAATTAAGGCCCTAATCATAAACTGCCAAAAGGATTTGAAATTTCTTATATGCATCAATGAAACCTATACACGGATAGTTATCTTATATAATATCAGGTTATCTCTGTTTAATATGAAGCAAACTACTGTAACTAATATAAATATTCTTAAAAGAAAAAAAAAATCTAAAGATGCATGTTTTTGGCCATTTAATGCTAGTTTATTATTTGAGATTTAAAAATAATACTTTAACTATGTTGTGTAGTGATTTAAAGTACTACTGAGTAATTTTAGAATCTTCTGAATTTTTGTTATTTATTTTACAAATATCTAAGAAAATTTAATTTTAGTCCCTCCTCCTCTCGCAAAAATAAAATAAATAAACATTGTTAGCATAAACATCTAAATTAGCTTTAGTCTGCATCTATCATATTGCTGATTTTTCTGTTTGTGTATGTTGCATCTTTAATTCTTAGAAATTTCTTATCTGCCTGATTTAACAATGTATATGATTAAATTTTATTTTAAATTAAGATTGCTTACAAAATCATAAATTGACATAAGATTGAAAATTCTGCAACCAAATAAAGACTCATTGTCAAAATACTGAGAATTTCTATCAAGATTTGTGCATATGTCTTTGCATATTCTGATGTTTATCATTTTTATAGCAACATACAAATTACATACTATCTATTAATTGGAAAAACAAGTTTTGTAACAAAATTTAGTCAATATTCTAATGATAATTTTGTAATACAATATGTTGTATTATGTAGTTCTGTTGATTAAAAATTTATTCTTGTGTGATGATGCCTGAGCCCGAGAGATAGGTTAAAATTATCTGAAGATTACAGACAGTAGAGTAGTAAAGTAGTGTGAAAAAAAGTAATCCTCTGTAATTTATCTATGATTATGGTCTAATTTTAATTATAGATTAGAAAATATTATTTGATATACTCATGAGTATTTAAAAATAATATATATATATATTTTTTTGAAATAAATATACAAAATGTAAAAGTATTTTTTATGTTAAAGAGACCCTGAAATTATCATTATCTACTTCAGTTAAGTATATTTGAGTATTATCAAACTGGAAATTTTATAAAATATTTATATCTTAAATTTTTGCTTCAACCAAGCATTTAAAATCTGAAATATATATTTTTTTTTTCTTTTTTTTTTTTGTAGAGCCAATTTTGTTGTTGACTTATTCTACCTGGATGACTCTAGACATCGGATCAGGTCCCAAAGGCACTAGATTAAAGGTTTTCATCTATTGATTTTCAAGCGAGAGATTCTGCATGCTAGCCTGTAGCATTGACAAGGAATTCCCATGAGTCATCCTCTGAAGTACTGATTGCATCTTCTGCTTTTCGTTTATGGGTACGGTGTATCAAAACAGCATCATTTTTCATTGGCACAGTTGAATAAATATTGTCTGAAGTGTACTGATTTATTTGAATCTTACACGCAAGCAATATTTTTTCGACTATTGATGAAATCTATTCTGGCATGTAAAATAGGGGAAGCTCCATTCACCAGCAACTCATCTACAGCAGGATGAAAGTTTTGCCAAAAGTATGTATTTATCGCACTTTATTAATATTAACATTTTTAAGGTATTAAAAATTGTGGCAAAACTCGCGTGGTTTAGCCCTCGATGTCCTTTCTGAAATCTAGCTAACGTAGAATGTAAATATATATGTGCTTTCTTTTAATTCTAAATTATTTCGATTGTTATTTTTTAAATATATACTATGGTACTCAAACATAAAACTATAAATAGTCTAAGATTTGAAATGGCATTTACGAAACTGGGGTTCCTCCCTGACTTGAAATGGTAGACCATTTCAGAAATACCATTTTGGCACGATTTCAGAAAATACACCAAACCATAGGTGTAGAGTTTAGAAAATTATTGGTGGGGCTCATCTCTAATATACCTCTTTTGTACATATGCTTCTCTTTGCATATTGCTAAAATGGTTTTTATTAACAAAATAAATTTTATTTGGTGAATCCAGATTTTTAAAAATTAATTTTTATGACTCGCCTTTTTAAAGCAATAATTTTGTATGCTATTATGTTTGATATTAAAAAGAGTTGTGAATTATTCATTTAAGAGGCATGTAAAGAAGAATAACCGCAATTATTGCAAAAAGTTCATTTATTTTTGCAAACTTTATTTTTATTTTGTTTTTTACATATGTATTTCACTTTACCTGAGAATTTTTCTACTAGTTAATACAATTCGTGGAATTTTCTAATTAACTAAATTAGGCTTAAAAGGTAATATTATTGTTTGAGAATTTTCAGTTTTATTACAGAGATAATGAAATGTGCCAATTTTACTCCTGACATATCAATTCTTCAACAAAACTTCTTTAAATGTTTTTGAGAAAATGATGATTTTTATCTTAATTGTATGATTCCCTCCCGATATCGAGAAACGAGAAACATTAATCCTATAGCAGTCTCAGCTCTAAAACTTTCGCGCCTGAGGTTGCGTGGCATCTATTGGACTCCATGCTGATTTTGTTTTAAAATTACGTTGTTTTTATTAAATTGTATTGTAATAAATGATAAGAAATGAAATTGCAATTTATTTTGATGCAAGATATATTTTATTATATGATTTTTTTTTCAAATAGTAAAGAAAGTTTAATATTTTAACAAAACAGTCATGCTGTGTCTATCAGATACACGCAACAGCTCTAGAATGAACCGCAATTAAAACAAAAAATTTCAATATCACTTTTTATAAAGTGCCCTTTTTTTGAAGCAGCACCCTGCCCTTTTTTATTCGGGGGGAAACACTACTCTGTATGTAATATAAATAAATTACCAATTTAATGTTGCTTTTCAAACTCACTTTTACCTAAATTGAACAGAATTGTATATAATTAAATAAATCACAATTGAATGTGCAATATATTATAAATATAAAACATTAAGACAATGTAAAAATCTGAATGTTCAGTCTCATTTATAACAATTAATACACTCGCTGTTATTTGGGGATAGCTTACGATAAAATCACATGAAAGTTAACTTTGAATAACATGTTCTTTCAAAATATCAATTACTTCTCCTATTTCATTTTATTTTAATATGACATTTTTGGCTACAAGAGTTCAAATGTTTAATCATTTTATTTTAACTAAAAAAGTAGCAGTGTTGAATTCAGGGAGTGGCCCAGGAGGATATTACCTCTGTCCCTGGAGGATTGAAATGTTCCTTCAGGAAGATTTGAGATTTTATGTTTTTAATTGTCAGAAAGTGAAATCCCCCCCCCCCCCAGATCTCTATTATGCCCCCAAAAAAATCCTACAGCATTTATCTTTATTACAAGACAAAATAAATAAAGGGAAGAAATAAAAATATATTATACATTTGCAGTAAGAAGGCACATTAAAATGAACTTCATAAAATATTAGAAAATCAAAAATTAAGCTTTTTTTTATATGTATACAAGGGGGTTCTGCCCCCTGCCCCCTTTGAGTACCAATCGCAGGACTTCTTTCTGTCTGTCTGATATATGTCTATCATCTGTCTACTGTTTCTCAGATTGTCTATACTCAATCAGCTGTCTGTTAGTCTGCTTTGTCTACTTATCTGCTGTATGACTGACTACTGTCTGCATGCTAACTATCTGTATGTATACTATTTACTGCCTGTCTATCTGATTGTAACAACATACTAAAAATACATTACCATCAGTATCCATAAACCATGAATTTAAAATATGTTCATTTCATATGTCTGTAATATTTTGAGTGGCCCTGTAAAATAACTATAAATGCTACATACACCACCTTCAACAAAAAACCCCCCATTACTTGATTGTAACAACATCATAAAATTTCATTACCATCAGCCTTCTACAAATCCTGCATTTAACATATATTTGCATTCTTTGTGCGGCCCTGTAGAATAACTATAAATGCTATATACACCCTCTTCAAAGAAAAACATGCAGTAGATAACTGTAACAGCATACTAAAATTTTATTAATGTCAGCAACCTGAAAATCTCACATTCAGCACATTTTTGTTTCATATATTCGTATTCTTTTATGAGGCCTTTAAAAAAACTATAAATGCTATATACACCTTCTTCCAGAAAAAGATCCTGTAGGTGACTGTAACAATACACTTATATTTCATTACCATCAGGATTCTACAAATCCATCATTTAACATACATTCATTTTATATATCTACTGCCATGTGTAACTAACTATAAATGCTATAACCACCCACTTCTAGAAAAAACAAGTGGTAGGTGACTGTAAAATGACATATTAGAATTACATTACCACTCACATTCTACAAATCCTGCATTTGCAATAAATTCGCATTATTTAGTGTGGCCCTGTAAAATAACTATAAATGTTATATACACCCTCTTCTAGGAAAGACATGCAGTAGTTGACTGTGAAACATACTAAAATTTTATTACTGTCAGGATTCTTCAAATACCACATTTAATACATATTTGTTTTGTATTATTTTGTGCAGCCCTGTAAAATAATTATAAATGCTATATACACCCTCTTCGATAAAACAAATACTATAGTTGACTGTTACAACATACTAAAATTTCCTTACCCCCAGCATTCAACAAATCCTGCATTTAACATATATTTGCTTCCTATATTTGTATTCTTTTGTACAGCCCTGTAAAATAACTATAAATGCTATATACACATTCTTCGATAAAACATATACTGTAGTTGACTGTAATAACATATAAAAATTTCATTACCCTCAGCATTCTACAAATCCCGCATTTAACATATATATTTGTATTCTTTTGTGCAGTCCTGTAAAATAACTATAAATGTTATAGACATGCTCTTCAAAAAAAAAAAAAAAAAACATTCTGTAGGTGACTGTAACAACATACTAAAATTTCATTACTGTCTGCTTTCTACAAGTCCTGCATTTAACATATATTTGTATTCTTTTGTGTAGGCCTGTAAAAGAGCTATAAATGCTATATACCTTCGGTAAAACACATACTGTAGTTGACTTAAACAACATACTAAAATTTCATTACCGTCAGTATTCTACAAATCCCGCATTTAACATATATATTTATATTCTTTTGTGCAGTCCTGTAAAATAACTATAAATGTTATAAACATGCTCTTTAAAAAAAAAAAAAAAAAAAAAAAAAAAAAAACCTGTATTTCACTGTAACAACATACTAAAATTTCATTACTGTCTGCTTTCTACAAATCCTGTATTTAACATATATTTGTATTCTTTTGTGTAGGCATGTAAAAGAGCTATAAATGCTATATACACCTTCTGTAAAACCCATACTGTAGTTGACTTAAACAACATACTAAAATTTCATTACTGTCAGTATTCTACAAATCCCGCATTTAACATATATATTTATATTCTTTTGTGCAGTTCTATAAAATAACTATAAATGTTATACACACACTATTCGATGAAAAACGTGACTGTAACAACATAATAAAATTTCATTACCATCAGCATTACAAAAATCAAGCATTTAACATATATTTTTTTTATATATTCAGATTCTTTTGTGCGCCTCATAAAATAATTTTAATGCTATGTACACCCTCTTCGAGGAAGAACATACTGTAAGTGACTGTAACAACATACTAAAATTGCATTATCATCAGTATTCTACAAATCCCACAATTAACATATATTCGTTTAATCAGGATTTTATGAGCAGGGAAGACCGAGCTATGTTCGGTCAAAATTAGCTTTAAGTTCAAATACCATAACCAAAATGATCCACTAATAAAATTTTCTCGAACATGTGACCAAGCCCAATTGTCTTCTCATGCCCGAAACCCGTAGAATATAAAATTTAGTCAAAATAGTCTTGGCTGTTTTTTAGATAAAATTAGCTTGACCCACTAATTGGATTTTCTCGAGCATTGTGACCTAGCTCAATGATTTTTTTCATGCCCAAAAACCATATACAAAATTTAATTCAAATCGTCTGAGCCATTTTTAAGATAAAAATAGCTCATTAATAATAAATAAACCCATCATGAACCACTAATCAAAATTCCTCGAACATGTGACCTAGCCCAATAGAGTCGGGGCAGGAGTCTCCCATTCTAATATGCTTCAAAAACAAAATTTCATAATTTTTAGCAGGAATCCTACCTTTCCACCATGAGTAACATTTTGTGCTACATTTAAAAGTATTCAGAAAACTGCTGTATTAGCTAAAACATTTTCAATTGACAATCTGATACTTTTTCCTTAATCCATGTAGCCAATCTCTTTAGCATGAATGAGGTTCTTTTCTGTCATATGAAGTGGCATGCACAATATATAGTTAAAAATAAATAAATAAAATTACAAGAAAAGTATACAATATATCCTTAAATGAAAAGCACATTTTATTTAAAATTTAAATTCATTACTTGTAGATTTTTACTAAAGAGAAAAAAATTCATTGAACTAAAACTTCCTAAATAGATTAAAATTGTGGAATCTTCAATTATCAGACTGCTGTATAATTTTTAGTTAATGCTTTTTAACAAACAGAAATTGTTGTCACTTTGTCAAAAATAATAATAATAATACATTGTATGCAAGCATACTCAGCCTTATCATATCATTGAAACAATGCAGAACCATTGATTGTAAAAAAAATTGTGGTGCTCAGAATAAGTATAAATATTCCAAGATTTGAAAAGGGCCACCATTTCAAAAATTGGGGTTTCTCCCTGACTTTGAAATGGTTGTCCATTTCAGAAACACCCTGTATGTACGATTTCAAAAAACACAACCAAATAATATAGAAATATACTTTTATTTTTATCGAATAGCACACAGCATCAAAGTGTCAAATGTGAAATCAGAGTAAAATTATAAAGGTAAATGTCGAATTAAAAATCATTTGATATAACAAACACGTGTAATGCTTCTGATGTTAAGTTAATGGGACTGCATTTCTGGCGTTAAATCCTATAGTTTTGTTATAGTTTTTTGTTAAGAAAAGTGGTCGACTGGAAAATAGAGAAGTACCGCCAATTATTTTTATACAGTCAACTCTGTGAATGTGAAATCCGTACACTTAGTGATAGTTTTGTGGATTATACATTTTTGTGATTTACAGATCATATCTTTGTTTACATTTTATTTTTTAAAGTTACACTATAAATTAGGAACAATTGCACAAAAATTGCAATAGAAAAGTAAAATATAATGCAAAATTGGTTTAATATATTTATTAACTAAGTTAATATAATGAAAAATGAGCTTTCATTCAATTCTGAATTACTTCTAAATCTTAATATTCATGAGCGTCATTAATAATTATAAAAATAATAGAGCATTGTTTTGTTTAAAGCACAAAAAAATCAATATTGTTATTTTTTTCTTATTTTTTTTATGGATAGCAGCAACTTTGATAAACATTGATTTGTGGGCATTATTTAAGACTTAAAGTAGCAAAATTAGTCAAAACTGTTCAATTATTTTCCATACAAAATATTCGTTAATAATATGACACAACCAGCAATTATTTGTTTATTGACAGCTGATCCATAAATGAGAAGAGTAACACTTGCACTGTAAAATGTTGTCTTTGATTGGTTGCTGTGAGGGTTCTTCTGTAACCAGTGAAAATGTTTTTATGTTAGGCATTGGATTACTACGATTTGTTGGGATTAATGACATCTAAGTACATCTGGTTTCACGGCTTCATTTTCTGAGTAGTGATCCGGGAGAGAATTCCCTAGTGCACGGCCACATTTCACTGAAAAAGGCTCTGTTCACTAGAGATGTCCTCCAGGCTATTGTCCTGAATTTTCTTAGAAATCCTCAATAGCTCTTTCCCTTTTTTCTATTTAATTTCTTTCTGTTTTCACGAAGTCAATGGAAAGTTGAGCACAGCACTTTTTGTTGTTGTTGTTTTGTCCTGAAGAATGGCCCATCTCCTGAAAATAAAGTAAAAAAGAAAATGTTAAAAAACTGTCATTAAATTTGTTGTAATAAAAAAAAAAAAAAAAAAAAAAAAAAAAAAAAAAAAAAAATCACTATAAAAAAAAAAAGGTTTTTTATTTCTAATAAGATACAGAAAAATATCAAAAACTAAAAAGATGCATTGATTTTTATTAGATTTTAAAAACTGGAAGATGGATTTTTTTTCTTATTGAATGTTCATATGTAACATTCAAACAAATGCTCGTTTTCCTATTTACAACATCTCTCAGACTTTTAAAATATAATGTGAGCGTAAACAAATGATGATCTTTTAAATTATTTTGTAAACAAGCAAAAATTACTGGATTTCTTTTAATAAATGTGTAACATTTTTTTTTTTTTAAATCATCATTTCATCACGAGTAAGATATTTACTTAGCAATGCTATAAATTAAGTATTTTCCTAAATCGCTCATTGTTATCAAAATTTCATAGTCCTGAGGTTATCACATTAAGCAACATCTACTGTATCTTAAACTCACTATCTTGTGAATATCTTCAGGGTGCTTTGTTTATGAAACAGCTACAGAACAGCCATAAAAATATAATTCAAGAATAGCAATCTGTCATTGCTTGAAAATTTTTATAATACTTCAATAATGTCAAAACATGGAAACAAACTCTTTTCATAAAATATTTTTATATAGTATGTATTATTCAGACAATGTAGCAAATGGCTGAAATTAACGCTCTCACATAACCTACATTTTTAATTTTTAACTTTAGCATAGTTACACACATAACGTAAAATGCATATAAAAATCTAAACTATAATTCAAATAAAAATGAATATAGATTTTAAATTAAACAATCCCCTCCCCCCCAACCCTACCAAAAAAGAAAACTTCACTGCCAGCAAAATATACGATGGATATTAATAATCAAAGTATACACTTTTAAAATTCTAAAAAATCTTCATAAAATAAAGATTATTAGTTAGAAAAGAATAAAGATTTCAAATTACTTGCATTTTCAACACAAAATAAATGTGATAGTTGAAATTTTCTTTAAAATTTAAACTTAACTTACAAGGTTTTTTTCTTAAACAGGAAAAAAAAAAAATTAAAATTGAGGGTAAAAGGAACCAAAATTTGTCAAATTTTAATTATAACAATAAGCATTGGATAATAAATATCAATGAAAGGTTGTCTAGATTAGTAAAGAAAAAAGATATTTTTTAAATGTATAAACATTCTTTCTCATTTTGAAACATGTATTATGCTTTAAATCGTATCTAGGAACAAACTTTTAATCTATAAATCTATTATATAATAAAAGCTCTTTTAATCTATAAATTAAATTCAGTTTAGAGATGAAAAAT
Organism: Maratus michaelseni; assembly: GCA_963931845.1. NCBI lineage: Eukaryota > Metazoa > Arthropoda > Arachnida > Araneae > Salticidae > Maratus > Maratus michaelseni. Next base: position 37,443,974 of record OZ007597.1, on the reverse strand, counting down.
TAATCTTATGTAACACGACTAAATAAAGTTTATTGATTGACAGGCGACTGAACAAAATTAAGGTATTCACAGGTGCATATTTTAAAATGTCACAATATGTTATTAGAATAATGAAGTTTCTGATTAATATTTACATAAGAAAATGTTTAATTTTTTTCATTATTATATTTCTTTAATTTGTGAAGTTTTATTATACAAGTATAACTAAAGGATGTTAGATGCAAACTATCGTATTTAAAAAAAAAAAAAAAAAAAAAAAAAAAAACTTAATTGCAGAGTATATAGTTTATGTTTACCATACAGTTATTTGCTAGTGTTAGCATCACATATATACTGCATGAACTTTTAAATTTAAGCATTCCAAGACATCTGTATATTTTTCAATCAATCACTGCTTACATGTACTCTTTTGAAATAGTTTTATAAACATACAAACTTAAAACAACTAAAACGGGAAGCAAAAAACCGCCATCACCTAACCTAATTTAAAACTTTCACTGAATTAAAAAACATGCTCATAAAAATAAATATTATATGGAATGCCTTTTTTACAGGTTTTTGACCAGTGTTAAAACTATATAGTGCATCAAAATTCTGTCAAGCCTGATTTCGACATTTAAAAAATTAGAAGCATATTGTGTTCCAGCGACATGTTATTAATTTTTAATGTTAAAATAAATCTAACAAAGCAACACATAAAAGATATTCAACTTTCTTACCTAGTGGATAAAAATATGAAAGCTGGAAATGTTTGTCACAAACGACGATGCTTTTTGAAACTTTCTTGCCGATTTTGAACACTCGAATCCACTCTTCACGAAGGCGTACAGAGGATAAATCTTTTTTTCTTTGAAAATCAGTAGAAACTGGTTGTTGGATGTTCAGATCCACAAGAATTACAATGATACACAATATTGTAACTATTATACATTGAAAATGTAAATTACACACAAAATAAATTCAAGTTTTTAGCGATAAAACACAGCACATTTCCAATGTTATTTAATAGGCTTTCGAAATGTTTGACGACTCAGAAATAATTCTTCATAATCTCACCAGAGGGCGTATTCAAGTGCTGGAATCGCGAATCTTTATGGAATTAATTAATAAAGATGATTTACTTGACATAAAGATCAGAAGATTTTTATTATTAGTTGCCTTGTAATTTTTTACTTTCAGTAAGATAATTAAATTGAAATTATACTTAAGTTAAATAGAATCCTAATAATATTATAAATCTGATTGTGTGCAAATGTTAGGCTGAAGCCAGCGTCAAAATGGAGCATTTAGCTGCGTTTACACTATGGCTTATCAGGCCTATCAGGTCTGCGTGGTCTGTCAGGTCCAGGTATAAGAGGGTTTAAGAAGGTCTCTGTGGTCTGCGTGGCGTGGTCTAAGCGTTGGCGTTTCAGGCGTGAAAATATAAGACCTAACCAATCAGCGTGCTTCATAATTGTTTATTCCGCCATTTTAAAAAATGGACGAAGTTTGATGAAGCAGACGACAGATGAATATTTTGATGAAGATTTAAAATAAAAAAGGGATTTACAAACCAAAGGTATGTAATATTTTTCAGATATTTTTAATGTTTCTCTACATTGCTTCATAACTGTAGAAGTTTCTTTTATGTATTCGTAAATTACTATCTTCATGTATTTACGTACTACGCTACTAAAATTCATTTGTTCGCTATGTTACTTTTTATATTACCAAACTCTTTATAAAGCTATGTATTCATAAATTCTTTAAGTACTATCTTCCGGTATTTATATACTATGCTACCAGTCCATTTGTTAATTGTTAGTTACGTTACTTATTTCAAAACTCACCTTGTTTCATAGGCATGAATTAAAAAAAAAAAATTGACAGTATATGAATAAAAATTAGAATAGTACGATCGTAATGCATAATGTACAGTAATGTATTTTTTTGTGAGGAAATACTTTGATTTATTTCAGGTATTTATTTAATATTGTTACTGGCAATTTTTAACTTTATCTTAAAACTGGTACCAATAAATTTTTAGCCATATAATTCATTTTTAATTAACTTCTCAGTTTTCTCTGTTACTGTCATATAATTGACTGATCATTGATTTGCATTGTTATTCATCAGTTTTAAATGTGTTAATTTTTTCAATGAATCCATCCTAATATATATCTAAAATATTGCAGAGATTTTAGATTGTATTTAGTTTCTTAGCCCTCTCGCCCACAAAAAAAAAAAAAAAAAAAAAAAAAGAAAGAAAAACACAACTCAATCTAATGTGGTAACTACACAAATACACAAATATAAAATTTAACTTTTGTTAAAAGTAACAAACATGTTTTTAAGTAAACAGTTTTTACATTTACTTATTATTGCTAATTATTAAACCATTCCTTATTATTTTAAAAGTTTTATTACATGTTTATTTTTTGAAATTTTCTTTAATAATTAATCTGTAGTACACTACATGAATTTTTGTAACCACCCCCCCCCCCCCCTTTCACAACAAAGAATGGTTTGAGTTGGAAAACTTCATAATTTTTTTTCAGAAAAAGTTTTAAAACTTTCAAAATCTATGAACGGTGCAAGGGAGATTGTCTGGTGAATCTACTGGTGCCAGGAAATGTATATTTTATTGCTCTCAGGAGATCACTTATGTGTAGTTTTACAGTTTAGTAAGTCGCTATCATTTGTGATCTTCTGCAAGAAATTTGAATTCGGGCCTTCGACTTGTGCTATTTTTGCTTCCAAATTTGTCAAGCAGGAACTGCGGTAAATATAATGTCCATCAATAAAGTATATTAACTTGTATGATTGACTGTAATTGACTTATATGTAGTTTTTCAATGTATATTGAATTTGTTACATAATAAAGAAGGATTTTTAAATATATTTTACATTGTTTATGTTGTTTGGTACTTTTATGTTAGCTGGGCACCAGTGATAGATATGCATGTATATATATCACTGGTGCCCTTTTAATATATATATATATATATATATATATATATATATATATATATATATATATATATATATATATATCACTAGTATCTGGCTAACATAAAAGTAAAAATACTTGTTGTTTTTATCAGTTTATTATGATTATTATAATCTTTTCTTTAAATTACAGATTGCTTTTAATCGAACACTACTTTTCTCAATATCTATGCGAATACCTGTCAATTACTACATGTTGATCTCACTTACGCATTTATAAATGGTGATCTTTTCAACAGGCATTTTGCATGATTATTTTTGAAGGCATGAATCTTCAGTAATATTTGTAAGTATGATGCTTGTAAGTAAGTCATTTTCTCAAAATTACATTGTTGTGTATTTATTAATGTTGTTTCATATAAAGTTATTTTTCCAACAAAATCAATCTGTATCAGAGAGAATCAGTTAAAGCTATGTCCATTCTCAATACAAAAATTGATTTTCATAATTTAATTCCTTTAATTTTTTAACTGAAGGTTTACTTGCTATTAGCTTTTTAATTTATAAAATGCTGTTAAATGATCAATCTAAAAACACAACTTGTAGTTAATTAATTTGTGTAGTTTTATGAAGTGTGTCAGTTATGTTTTATATAAACTTGCGTAAGCACTTGTGTTTTATGTAAACACTAAATGTATAAGTGTTATGCTAGAGGATAGCAGTTACCCCTCGCCCCTCCCTTCAAGGAATCTGATATTTCAGAAAGTATCATTCAGACTAAAAAAAAAAAAATCAAATTCAACAAAAACTAAAGTAACTTATCAGATAAGTTGTTTATATAATTTATTTGAATTAATATTATTAATATTGAAATAATCTAAAATGTATTATCTATGATGCTATCAATGTTATAATTTGCTGTGCTTAATAATTATTAAGCTGCATATATAATAATTTATTTAATGTTTATTAATGTTGAAATGATCTAAAATATATTTTAACAATATTATGAAGGTTATAATCTGCTATGCTTAATAATTATTAAGCTGCATATATAATAATTTATTAATGTTGAAATGATCCAAAATATATTTTAACAATATTATGAAGGTTATAATTTGCTATGCTTAATAATTATTAAGCTGCATATATAATAATTTATTAATGTTGAAATGATCCAAAATGTATTTTAACAATATTATCAAGGTTATAATTTGGTTTGTTTACTTACAGTTCTTTGAAGTGAGAGTAATTATTTATGTTAGTTTAACTAAATATTGAAGATAATATATTTTGACAGATTTGATGGAACATCATTAGGTTATATTTAAAAAAATAAATATTATGAAATATTCATTAGTATCTAGTTTTTAAATCAAATTTTGTTACCAATGATAGAAAATCTAGCGAAGTACATGTGTTTTGTAGATGAAGAATTTAATAATTGAAAATTTTATGCACTTTGCATTAATAATTATTTTTTCTTATTCTAGAATTCAAAAAACAACTAACTATATTGTTATGTACTAGTTTGTTTTCATAATTCTCTTTATTAATTAAATTGTTAATTTACTTTCTCCCTAAATCCATGAAAAAATAAGTTTACAAATTATGTAAAGCAATTAAACATTTAATTTGTTTTGCTTTAATACAGGCAGCTCAAAAGTAATTCTTAAAACTGAAATTTGATTATTCTTCTTCATAATTTATTTTACTCAAATTACTTTATTTACTCCAAGTGATTAACAAAAATGCAATTTTTGAAAACTGAAATTTAAACATTGTCAGGTGTGCGTTGCTATTGACCATCCCAAAACTACAGCAGTGAATGTTTTGAGATAATAAATGCAAATGTGTTTTTGTATGTTTTCCGATATAAGTTTAACATTTTTTTAAATTGAATATTCAGGGAAGGGGAGAGCAAGCAGTGTTGAAATCAAGGGATGGCCCCTCAAATCTTTCTCCCCCCCCCCTGAAAGATTTGAGATTTTATGCTTTTAATGGTCAAAAAGTACAATTTCACCTCCAGAACTCTATAATGTCCCCTCGGAGCCACAGAAATCCCTCCCGGAGAAAAATGTCTAAATTCAACACTGAGGATAAATATTCTGATTTTTTATTTATTTATTGCATTGTGTGTCATATTAGCCATACCTATTCCTCAAAAGATTGCTTTAAATGTTTTGTTATCTTTCATGTATACTAGAATAATAATAATAGTTTTCTTTTTTAAAGAAGATATTTAACATTGGATTTCCTTTAAACATGTCATTTTATAGACATATGGAACCTTGAAAGTAGCATTTTCACATTTTTTCTGTAAAAAATAAAGATAATACTGTAGTAGCTTCCTATAAAATTGCTTGTTCAGATACAGCCCTATGTTTTATGCCCCCAGTCTGGGGAAAAAATAAAGATTGTGCAGTAACCCCACTTCTTAATAACTTTATTTGATAACAAGAAATGTGTTTTTTTTTTTTTTTTAAGTTACTATTTCAGACATAATAAAAATTATATTCATTACTGAGGTGCACTATAAGTTGCTCTCTTGAAATTGTGGTGTGCATTACGTTTACTTATAGGGACACACAAAAGATATCGGTTACAGTACATATGATGTGATAGGTGCATTTTCAACTTTGGTGTGCGTTTTTAAGTTTAACTAAATTTTTTCATAGTACTTGTGTGTTTATAAACTCGGTTGTTCATATACAGAGCTACACAAGGGAATCCGTCAGTATTACAGACTATGGGAGTGAATTGCTTAAGGGTAGTTTTTAATTTTGTTACGCATTTTCCTGTTGAACTATATTTAGTAGACTAATTGAAGTTTGTGGAATATAAATAAGTTCATATACAGGGCTACGCAAAGAAAAATATTCATTGTCGTTTACGGTTGGTAATTGCTGCGAGTGAGTTTTAAGTTGCCTTTTAGCTTAATATGTGGTGTGTACAAAAATCTTCATATAACATACAGGGCTATACTGCACTATAAATAAAATATAGTAATATTTTTTTTCTTTTTATTGGAACTGGAGTTAAAACCACTTGTATTTCTGATATCTTCAAATCCAAGGATATTCTTAGCAGTTTGAATGAAACATTTATTTTCATCTCGCTGATTAATTTATGTATTTATTTTAATAATAAATTGAAATTTCCATTTTTTTTCTTTCTTTTTAGAAAAAAAAAAAAGCATGCCAGTGCTTGGCTTTGATGTTATTATTTATCATTTTTAAATTATAATAACTGAAAATTATTAATAACTTGTTTCTCCCATTAGATTAAAATACATACCTGTTTCTGTAAAGTATCGTGCCATCATCATTAACGTCCAGACTGTTATCTATGTATTTTACTTCTGATATGTAGTATATCATTATATTCAGTAATAAATTTGTTATGTGATAATATTCATTATATAGAGCAACATTTTGTTTTATTTCTGTAACTTGTATTTTCAAATAAAGGAAATTTAATAAAAAATTTGTTATCATTTGACTATAATTTTATTATAAATGATCTTTTCATGTATCTACTTGTGTTGTTTAAATAACAGAATGTATATTAAATAAGAAAATCCTCAAACCATTTTTTAATTAAAAAAAAGAGTTACAAAGAGAGTTTATTTAAATTTTACTATTGAAGTCTTTATTTTATTTTAATATGTATATAATGCTTCATAACAATACCTTTTTAATAAACAAGGAAAATATTAAAACAATATTTTAAAAATTCTCTTAAAAAATTAAATAAACATTTGGAATTAAAATAAATGCAATTTTTAAAAGTATTTTTTTAAAAGAAAGTCTATATCATAATTTTAAAAAATCAAAAATTTTCACTTTTTAATGTTTCATGATATGTTACTTATTTAATATCATTATGAATCCATTCAAGTCAAAAATAAATTTGAATTATCAGTAGAAGTTTGTTTTATAAAGCCATTATTTTTAAATTAGTCTTTAAAAAAAAAATAAAGATTTTTTTTAATTCTTCAAACATGAAGGGTTTTCTTCATTCCAGAGTCGGTTTATTATCTCATTTATATATATATATATATATAAATCAAATACTTAAAAAGAAAGATAGCTTGAAAACAAATAGTTGACAATGAGCCACAAATTAGAAACAAATAGTTGATCATGGGCAGAATGACTGCAAATGTATGTGTCTTAATTAGGGTTGGGAGTGTTCAGGAAACAAAAGAGTGCATAATGTTGAAATGTGATACGTAAGAGATTATGTTTGAATAATTCTAAATTGGCCTTTTCGGTCTATTTATTAGATTATTCAATAAATACCTCTTTTAATGCAAGCACTGTATTTTATTATTTGTAGTGAAAGTGATATTATTTTCAGCATACAATTGGAGTTTCACCATAATATGCTGAAGCATGTTTGGGTACAATTGCTAGTTTGTTAAATCAATAAAGAATTGCCATGTTTTCCTAAAACTTTTCTGCCATTATTAGCATTAAAACTAATACCAATATGCTTAAAATCGTTATCAAGAAAACTGGATGAAAAAGAAGATTGTAACAGCACAGCACACCTAAAAAATGTATGATGAAGTGATATGTTAACCATATCTAGAATAATGACTACATTAATTTAAAATTCAGCGGATTACTATTTGCTTAAATAAACACCTTCATGAGATTAATAGCCAGATTTAATATTTTTGTTCCATGAATTAAACAAAAAGAAATAAGGATGTTTGTCAGCGGTATTTTTCACTGGAAGCAGAATTACTTAAATAATTAAAATGCTTAAAAGCCTCAGGAATTAAACTAATAAATTAGTGATTTGTTAGATTTACATTGTTTTATTTTATCGTAAAAAATAATAATTTCCTTTAACAGTAATAACAAAATGTAATGACAATTAATTCATAAGATGAATATTTTGAGCTTGTAAACACGGACGTTCTCTGAAGGAAAAAAAAAAAGGGGGGGGGGGACAATATTTTGAAACACATATGCTAAGGTGCAGAGAATAAACTTGGGGCCCAGGAATAAAGTTTCCTAGTGCCCCTACATATGTATTCGGATGAAAGAGGAAAATTTTAGAACATAATTATTAAATATATTATTTTTAAATTAATTGTTATTTAATTTATGTGTTCAATGATTTTAATTAACTAATTTTGATTAGTATTTTTTAAATTAATTTCATTCTTAAATCAAATTAACATTTAATAAATAATTATACTATTTTTCATACATTTCCTATATTATACTATGAAATATACAATTTAAAAATAAATTTCATTAATACAGTATTGCAGTATACGTTGGGCCCCATTGACTGCTTTTTCAGGGCCCCACACAGGGTTGCACTGGCCCTGGGTGTGTATAAATTCTATATACAGTGCTGCATGAAAGAATTTGCATACATTACAGACTATATGGACAGACAACAATTGTTGAAAATAGATTTTTACTGAGTTATGTGCTTTTAAATTGTTCATTTAGATATCGTATTTCATAAAAACAAAATTTATTAATAATATTCTGTTAGTGTTGGAAAGTGTTTATTTGTATGATCCTTATACCAATGGCGCAACCAGGATTCTCATCTGGGAGGGGTTCTGAACCATTGTTACTGATAAAATAAACAATTTTGTTGATAACAATACATGACACGTAAAAACTGCCGTAACGAAAATCACAATCAATCATAATATATTTAGCATGTATGTGTTTTAAAACACAGCATTTTCAGAGGGAAAAAAAAAAAAGCAATAGCAATGAAATATGTACTACTTTACTGCTATTGCTCTTAACTTTTTATTTAATTAATTTTGTGTAGAATCCTATTATAAAGTCTTGAATGGTAAACATTTTATGCTGCTCATGCTTTCCTTTACTTTGGCTTTTACACATCACATTAATTTTTTTTAACACAAGGGGTTTTCTATGCATTTTGTCAGTTTTTCAAATGCTCTGGAAGTTGATTTTAACACTGAAATCCCCCTCTTTTCACACAAAACTTTCTGACTGATACAGGGACCGATTTACAAGTTTGGGAGTACCTGGGCACAGATGCTTTGGGAAAGGGAGGGGGGGGGAGGGCTTGCACCAGTGCTTACAGTGGTTTTGAGTAAAAAAAATATGTATCACTAATAGCGGTAATTATTAAGATAACCACTACTGACTTAAATGATTTAGTGATATTTAATAATTTTTTTGGGTACTTCTCTATTATACCGTCGACCACTTTTCATAATAAAAAACTATCGCCAAAGAAACGGAAGAACGTTGTCATTGGAATATCAAAATAAATAAAATATAAGAATTTACGGACACAATTGTTATTTTAATTGATGAAATAACTAATAAGTCAGTAAAACATAATGAATAATACATGCAAATGTCAAATTAAAAACCACTTGATGACAACAAACACGTACAATGCTTCTGACATCAAGTAAATGGGACTGCATTTTTGGCGTTTAATCTTAGAGTTGGCGATAGTTTTTTGTTATGAAAAGTGGTCGACAGGATAATAGAGAAGTACCTTTTTTTATACATTTTCTTCTTGATTTTTTAGCAATAAAAGTTTTTATAACAGCTTCATAATCAATCTTTAGTGTTCTATCTCGCTAACGATTTTTCAAAATCGGTTCTGAAAGTGAAAGTATCTTAATAAAAAAACCTGTTAACAAAACCGAAAAAGTAAAAAATGGCCTTTGCATTGATTGACCTCAACTATCCAATGGAATTTTTTTTTTTTAAATAATGAAATGCAAGCAAGATATATATAAAAAAAATTTGCCATAGAATTAATATTAGCGAGCGAGTGTTGTTGCGCAAGTGAAGTAGTTATTTTTAAATGAAAAAAATAAACAGGTTTTTCCATATTAATTTTGTGTTTTTATCGTGAAAACTTCCAGATTTTGACCAATCATTGAAAAATCTTCAGTAGCATTTGGGGGGCCCTGGACCTGTGCCTCGAATGACCTGCTGTACATCAGGCACTGGATTGATGTCATGACTAAAAGCATCTAGAAAATGGCATTTTTATGTAATCATTGAGGATTTAATTTTCCTGAATGAAAATGCAAGTTTCCATTTAAAAATAATGTTTTATCATCAGAAGAGGAAACTTCCCCTTCTGAAATTAACGTGCATTATCTATAAAGTAGAAACTTCATTTTCAAGCCATGAGAAATGGAATTCCACTAAATGTCATGTCATTTGGTTTCATTTTCTTTTTTTCAATATTGTTAGGAAAATGGTATATTTTTCTGTTAGCATCAAAGAAAATCTGCATTATCACTTATAAAACTAAAAAGCAGTTCAAACATATTATAATTAAGAAACCAAAAATAAGCTGCTATTGACATTTTATAAATGAAGAACTGTCTTTATGTTCAATTAATTTTTTATCGGGGGGGGGGGGGGGGGGGGGGAGCTGAACCCACCATTTAAGATCCTTTTTGAACACTTAAATTTAGAAAGAAAAACAAAACTAAATTTTGTTTTGAGGAAAAGGCTGATCAGAGCCCTTCAGCCAAAAAAAAAAAAAAAAAAAAAAAAAAAAAAGTTTCTTTTTGTCTTAGTGATTAATTATTTGACATTATTATTATTTCTTTTTTTGAAAATTATCAGAGAAAAACAAACTTTAGTTTATAAAATTTGAAAATTCAGATAACAGCAATTGCCTTGCTCCCATTGTGGGCACATGTGCATATAAAATGCCTTATTTCTATAAATTTACATGTAATGTAATAGACATTTTATTTACATGTAGACATACATTTCTGTAAATGTATGTCTATGCTAAGGTAGTGCTAATACTGATTAGAATGATTTTTTCTTTTAGTTCATATTTTTTATTTAAATCTTGATGGGAATTTTCTTATTTTGTATAATAAATTAAACCTTATTTAATTACTTTTGTCAGTATTATTTTGCAACAAACTGATCTCCATATATTTTTATTTTTACCAGGGAAAATAAAATGTGCACAGAAATTGTGGGACCCAGTACAGATACGGAATAGGGCTTCTGCATGCACTGTATATGGCTATATTTAATATGAAATTGGCTGCTCACTGAGCCTTTCTTAGCCCAATACAACAATATCTCTTTTATCTATATCCCCTGTGTATTTCCCAAACCTTTAATAATAATAACGAAAGAAGCACGTTAAAAAAAAATCACTTTTATATTATCTGCCTTCCGTTTTTTAAGTAAAAAAGAAATTAGCACAGGCATTAACCCACAAAATATTTGCATGTTCATTTGATTGCGAATGTAAACAAACAAACACTACCCCTCCCCCTCCATCCAAGCTGCAAAACTCACGCATGCGCAAAAATAAGTTTCTTCTCCTTACGCCAAATTCTTATGCCATAGTGTAAACGCAATTTTTTCTACTCTTGGAGCAGAAAGACCCAACAGACCTGAAAGACCATATAGTGTAAACGCAGCATTAATGATCCTGTGTTTTTGCATGTAGGTGGATTATAACTCTCTTATGAACATAGGCTGGGTTTTGTTAATTTTATTCAAATATTTTTCTTAATAATTCCAAATTTCGTTATTTTCATAGAGAATAAATGAACATTTTTTCGTATAATATTTTAAAATGGTTAAATTTACTTTACCGTTGGTAATACTTTATCGTTGCCAAAACTAATTAAAAACCCGGTATAATAATTTTTACTCTACAATTTAGATTCAATTGAAAAAGTTTCACGTGAAAAATGAAAATGAAATAAAAAAATTAAAGAACTTAAAAGATTAAATAATATTATTAGAAATAAAAGTACTTTTTTCAGTTTTTGATAATAATACAAAGTTTCAACATGCGTAACCATAGGAAACAGGCTAATATGACGTCATACATGGAAAATAAAGCGGATATGCTTTAATTGGTGAAATAAAATTATCTTAGGTTTTTTTTTTTCTTCATTTTTTTTCTTTTTTTTCTTTTGTATGGTAACAATACGTGGTGTTATACCGTCTGCGCACGGCTAATATAACTATACCGTATTTTTTATTTAAATTTTAAAAAAGTAAAAAGAAATTTCAAAAGAAAATGGTTAGCAAATGTCAATAATATGCTCCGCAATATTATCCATGTCGAAAATGATGTCATGGATAGCGAGAAAAAAATATTTTCATTCTTAACTCTAAAAGGGCTACCTCGATTACTTAAAAAAAAATGACGAATGTTAATAGTTCCATTTTTGTTGATAAAACCTAAAGATTTAATATTATTTCGTTAAAATAACATAATTTCCCCTATGCCAGTATTGAAATTAATTGCCTGGAAAAGAAAATTAACAAGTATTAAGTCATTTAAGAGGGATTTCTCTGGGGAAATATATATTTGAAATAAAACGGGAATTTTCCGATATGTTTTAAAATGAATGTGAATCAATTCCTTACATTAATAATACAAGGATCAGTAAGCATATAAAGTAGATGAGTTTCACGCCATATTTATAACGAAAAATTAAATTTTTTTTTATCTATACTGCCTATTAAGCATGAGTATCCATTATATACAGATGAGAGTTTTTTATTAAAAATCACATCATAATTTTAAGTAAAGGAAAATGAACACGAATCTATTATATTAAAATCTGACCGTGTGTTTGTATTTCGAAACTACTCCTAGACTATTGAACGCAACGCGATTTACTTAATACCGGTTATCATTGATCCGAAGACTTAACTCTCAGAAATAAAAAAAATAAATTAAATACCAAGATTTTTTTTTTTTTTTTTTTTTGTAAATTTGAATGAAGTTTCTCTAAAAACGGAAAGTAACATACTCCATATTTGTGTATGAAACAGGAGAAATAAAACAGATCAGTATATTTTTTACACCATTTTCTCATTAAAACTGAAAAACAGAATTTATTTTCACTTTGAATAGATAGATGGTGAAAACAAAATCTTGATTTCAGTAAATTATCCGAAAAATAAAAACATATTTTCACATATTCAAATTTATTCGGGAGAGCAAAAGTTGCCTGTCAACATACAGTCATTTAGAAAACAAGATTTGTTTCAGCTATACATTAAACCACGGAGACAGATATGAATTTAAAGGAAAGCATATACTAATTCCAATTAATGTTTTTTTGAAGGATGGCTGTTAAAACGTTTCACAAAGGCGTTAAAAGTAAAATTGTTTATCAGCTAAAATTCACAGTTGTTTTTATCCAATTCGTCTATTTCCACGATTTTATTTGGCCCTCCTTTTTGCATTGGTTGCAATTTCATTTTCGCGATTATTTGGCACAAAATTTCACTTTTTTAAGACTGAGTTATGTCAAGGTCCCTCTAACAAAAAATACCGCAAGTAACTCCTACGAAATGTGATAAAGAGTTAGTTAATTATTAACGTTTTTAATTAACGGGAGTGCAATATTTTGCTTAATTAATGTATTTATTATTATTTTAATGTTGCGTGAACGAAGTCACGGGTAACAGCTAGTAATATTATAAATCTGATTGTGTGCAAATGTTAGGCTGAAGCCAGTGTCAAAATGGAGCATTTAATGATCCTGTATCTTTGCATATAGGCTGATTATAACCCTCATATGAACATAGGCTGGGTTTTGTTTATTTTATTCAAATATTTTTCTTAATAATTCAAAATTTCGTTATTTTTATTGAGAATAAATGGACATTTTTTCGTATAGCATTTTAAAATGGTTAAATTTATTTTACCGTTGCTAATACTTTATCGTTGCCAAAACTAATTCAAAACCCGAAAAAATAATTTTTACTCAACAATTTAGTTTCAATTGAAAAATTTTCACGGGAAAAATGAAAATGAAATTTAAAAAAATGACGAATGTTAATAGTTCCATTTTTGTTGATAAAACCTAAAGATTTAATATTATTTTGTTAAAGTAACATAATTTTCCCTATGCCAGTATTGAAATTAATTGCCTGGAAAATAAAATTAATAAGAATTATGTCATTAAAAAGGGATTTCTCTGGGGGAAAAGGAGACGTCCTATTTGAAATAAAACGGGAATTTTCCGATATATTTTAAATTGAGTGTGAATCAATTCCTTACATTAATAATACAAGGATCAATAAGTATAGAAAGTAGATAAGTTTCACGCCATATTTATAACGAAAAATTTAAATGTTTTGTTATCTATACTGATTATTAAGCATGGGTATCCGTTATTTCGTTCCGCATGAGTATCCGAGTTTTCTGCTAAAAATCACATCATAATTTTAAGAAAAGGAAAATGAACACTAATCTTTTATATTAAAATCTGACCGTGTGTTTGTATTTCGCAACTACTCCTAGACTATCGAACGCAACGCGATTTACTACCGGTTAGTTTACTACCGGTTTAGCGAATACCGGTTATAATTGATCCGAGGATGTCACACAAATTCTCAGAATTAAAAAAATTAAATTAAATACCATTTTGTTTTAACGAAGTTTTTCTAAAAACGGAAAGTAACTTACTCCATATTTGTGTATAAAAAAGGAGAAATAAAACAGATCAGTATATTTTTTACATCATTTTCTCATTAAAACTGAAAAACAGAATTTATTTTCACTTTGAATAGATGGTGAAAACAAAATCTTGATTTCAGTAAATTATCCGAAAAATACAAACATATTTTCACATATTCAAACTTCATGAATCAATTTATTCTGGAGAACAAAAATTGCCTGCCAATATACTGTCATTTAGAAAACAAGATTTGTTTCAACTATATATTAAACCAAGGAGGCAGAATTTAATTTAAAGAAAAAACATATACTATTTCTAATTAATGTTTTTTTTTTTTTTTTTTGAAGGATGGCTGTTAAAACGTTTCACAAAGGAGTTAAAAGTAAAATTGTTTATCAGGTAAAATTGACATTTGTTTTTACCCAATTCGTCTATTTCCACGATTTTATTTGGCCCTCCTTTTTGCATTAGTTGCAATTTCATTTTCGCGATTATTTGGCACAAAATTTCACTTTTTTAAGACTGAGTTATGTCAAGGTCCCTATAATAATAATACCGTATTGTCTCCTATGAAATGTGATAAATAGTTAGTTAATTATTAACATTTTTAATTATTGGGAGTAAAATATTTTGCTTAATTAATGTATTTATTCTTCTTTTAATGTTGCGCGAACGAAGTCACGGGTAACAGCTAGTTTTATATAAATTTTTATTACATAAAATAAAATTTAATTTTTAATAAATTTCAATAATTAAATTAATTTTTTTAATTCATATTTTTTAATAATTAAATGAACATTTATTAAAATGCTAAACTTACATTAAAAATATTTTTATGTTAGAACTTTAGTAACAGATAAATATCAAATTAGCAGAATTAATGTATTAAAGTTTTTATCTTTTAAAATTAAGCTTCTATATAAAAATCTCTAATAAATTACTAGTAGTCTTTTTACCAATTACTGGTTCATCTGTAGTTATAAAATAGTTAAAGATTACCAAAATTAAAGATTTTCTTTAAAATATATATATATATATATATATATATATATATTTAATTATATAATTGATGTTAATTAATATTATATTTAAATATATATGTTAGTTAATATTACTATTTAAATATATATAATGAATAGTAATTAATATTAATATTTAAATATATATATGTGTGTGTGTATACATATATAGTTAATATTAATTATTATTATTTAAATATATTATTAATATTTTTGCTCAGTGGTTTGTAATACATTCCCTTCCATTTTCAGTGAATAATTAACCAGATATAAATTATTAAAATAAAATATGTTAAAGAAAGACTTGGGTTTTTCAAACATAGCTCGAACAATGATTTTTTGTTTTGGATGATACACTTTGTACAATCTCAAACCTTACATATATGCATGTATAGGATTAAACTAAACTTTTAAAAAAATATTATGTGTTATTAATAACACATAATAGAAACATATACTTTTTGGTTCCTATACCAAACCAAACCAAACCTTCTGTAGACGGTTTTTTTTTTTTTTTTTTTTTTTTTTATCATTTATTGTATGTCTACATCAGTAATATATTAGTAAGACATTTTTGAAAATCTGACTAGCAAATAATATCTAAATCATATACAATCTTCAACTATGTTAGAAACACAGACATACATATATAAACATTATGAGACATGTATATATTCATATATACATATAATTATATATTACGTATATTTATATACATATATATAAATGTATGTAAATATACATATATAAATATATTTATATACATATATATGCATATTTATTACATACATATATTCATACATGTATATGTGTATTATTGCATATAAAATAATACACATATGCATGTATGAATATATTACTTTTACTAGAAAAAAAATATATGTCAGATTTATTGGCTTACAGTGTAGTGTGAGAGTAAGAAAATGTTAAAACTACAGCAAAAATACCCAATATTATGCTGATTATAAAATTACTATACTATCATATTGGTAAGAAACAATAAAAGTTTTATTTAGGTGGCCTCTATAATAAAATTTTCTTAGTAAAATTTTTAATTGATACTTAATAAGTAAAAATGTATTAAACAAAATATAATTTATTTTTAGGTATCACTTTATAAACTAATCAAATACAATAACATCTCTCTTTCGTTTTTATTCTATTTTAATTAATTTTATTATTATTATTGCAGAATTTAACATGTCATGATTTCATGACCATTTTTCAAGAATAAAAATATCCCCATGGGAAATATTATTTTTAAAAATATTTAATTTAAATTATTTTACAAAAATTATATTAATAATAAATTATTATTATGGATTATAAATTATAATATAAGAAATGTGAAGAAATAGGCATTAACTTTTACAAATTAATATTATACAACTTGTTAAAACAATTCTCATAAATAATTAATTAGTATTTCATAGTAATCAAATATCAATTAATTACACGAAAAAAAAATCCCATTAAATACATTTTAGTTTACATAAAATGTATTTAATGGAAGTTAAATATATTTAATGTTTACATTAAATGTACTTAGTTATTTGTATATATTTTATCCCAAAATTTATTTTATAAAACTAAGTTTAATTTACAAGTTAAATTACGCAGTTTAAATTTTTAGTCAGAAGCATTAGGACATAATTGTGTTTTATTATCCTGTCCATAGAGGGCAGCAGCACAAAACGATATTATGTTAACTACAAAGATACGAAGAGCGGAAGCATGCGCGAAAAAATGCGCAGATCGATTTTAGGAGTATTTTTGAAAAGTTATGAAGCGATAGACGCAAGTGTGAGTTCAGCGGTCTAAGATATCTTAACTATCCGATCTGAACGTAGTATAATCGGCTGCAGGTCTGATTTCGGGGAAAAAATGACCTAGGCTAGTTCCGTCTTCAAACTGGTTTGTGCATTGGAAATGGTGTAGGGGGTAAAATGACCGTTCATAGGGGTCTTGGAAAAGGCATTGGAAACGCGGCTTATGATGGAGAACAATATTTAAAAGATTTCTGCGATTGGAAGCTTACCACTAAATCTAACAGAGCTTATGAATTAGCCATGGTGCAGCAATAAGAAAGAGCACCATATTATCTATCTAATATTATAAAGGACAAACGTGTCTGTGAGTAACGTTGACGTCATTTTGACGCTGGCAACACCAGATGATTAAATTTCACTTTCACTGCAATTTTTTAAATTCCTAAACATAGCTTATTTTAAAGTTTTACATTGTCGAATAAGGAAAAAAAATGTACTTTCAAATGCAATTTGTTTGAAAACTGTATCGCAATTTACTCATTTTTTATGGCTTTAAAATAATTTTCAAGCATGAATATTTTTTTTTATATCGGTCTCTATTGCGTGCAGACGATTACAAAAGATAAACACAAATTTAAGACATGTAATCTAACTACGCGTTTAAACTACTGAAATTATCAGAAGAAAGAATGCGAAGTTTGGAGATTTTTTCGGTTGTTAATTCATCACATGAGACCAATACGAAGGTATCGCTTTTAATAAATTTCAAAACTTTATTTGAATCCATAATTCCTATTTTTCATATAAAAGTGATTTTTGGTATTGTTAGTGGACAATGTAAAAAATATATTAGAGTTTTTAATAATATTATTAAAATAAATAAAACTTTTCACCTATATTCTGTAACCCGGGTTGGATGCCCTAGTTATAGAATAATAGAGAATTGGACAACCAATACCTCTATTTCAATTGGTCCACGTATGGATAACATTTTCTACCTAACGACACAGCTGACTGAAATTTTGTAAAGAATGTGCGAAATTTATTAATAGAATTTTTATTACTTTAATTTTTGCAGCAGTTAAATAAACTAAATTATCCTGCCACATAAAATGAATTAATTACCAAATTTTAATATTATTATTACTAGGACATCGAGCCCGGGATAGAGAATATAGGTGAAAAACATTTTTTTTTTAAATTGAAAATTCTAATAGATGTTTTACATTATTATTATTATTATTATTATTATTTTTTTAATTACCTCTTAACAACACCAAAGAGCATTTTTATGTGAAATATGTCAATTATATATTCAAATAAAATTTTGAGATTTATTAAAAGCCGTAATTTTGCATTGGCCTTGTGGCAGAAGTTAATAACCGAAGAAATCGTTAAAAATTTCGTTATCTACAGCAGTTTTTTTTTTTAATTCTGATAATTTTGGCGGATTTAAGTGCTTATTTCGATTACATGTCTGTTAAATTTGTGTTTTATTTATACAACTTTATTGCTTAATGAAGTTTTAATTCCGTTATGGAATATTAGCTGGAAACAAATACTGAACTTTTTATATTGCTTAAAGTGCAAACGGATTAATATTTTGTAATTGTCTGCAAGCGGTAGAGATAGATAAAAAAATATATATCATTCTTGAAATTTAATTTAAATGCTATAATAAAAAAATAAATTGCATTTGAAAGTAAATTTCTTTTTCTAATAACAGTGTAAAAATTGAAAATATGCGATGTTTAGAAATAAAAAAAATTGCAAACCGCAATTTCATCGTTAAGTGTTGCCATTCGCAAAATGACGTCAGCGTTACGCACGGATACGTTTGTCCTTTATCATACAGATTAATCAAAGTGTTACCCATTTGTCTGCTGGACAACCTGCCCATTATTTCCGCATTATTCAAGTACTTCATAGGGTACTATTCAATGGTTAAACACATTGTACTATGTTAGAGATTAGCTGGGTGTATTTTTTTCCCCCCGCAACTGTACATAAATAAACTAAGCAAACTATTAAAATCTAAAACACAATGCATCCCTTATAATATATATTTTAAATCAGCATGTAATAAGCTATTTATCTTAATCGTGAGGATATTAATGAAAAATCTGATTCTACTGTGCTCTCTGCAGCTTGGAAAAACTTTTCAGTTCAACCATATAATTTTTAATTAATATTAATATACTAGCATATAATCCCCGTCAAAAATGACGGAATGTTACGTTTCATTTTCACAAGACTTCATACAAACAAACAACATTAAGATGTTATGAAATAATAATCAATCCTTTGATATAAACAACGCCATTCCCGAAGGAAATAAACTGTTTTGATTGAACTTCAATAGTTTAAAGATTTCACTATAAAAAAGTTCTGTAAAGATTAAGAATGATGAAATCTTCAAAACATTATTTAGATCAACAAAGTTGTTTAAACACCCATTGCTGGGTTAACACATCTCCGGGCCCGCAAGCGGCCCTCTAAGTACATCGGGGCGGTGACTTGCATACAAACCTCGTAAAAAGCTGTGCTCTAATACTTCACGAGGCAGCGCTGCAAAGCATATTTTTAAGCGACATTAAAAATTTCGAGTCATTTCGGCAATCTGCGTCATTTTGATCTTTTAAACTGCCCTGCTATATCAGAGTAAACATTTCATTATTCAAATTCCGATTTCACAACTGTATACAACTGTAATAAATTTCAATGATTAAAATAATTTATTTTATTTTATTTCTTGATTAAATCGCATCTATTAATTGTATTAATATGACTGATCATTTTTTTTTCACTACAAAGTTACTATGTTAAAATTCAAAATTTTATCTGCAATGATATGAGTAATACTTGTTGTACCACAGTATTACATTATATTCCTTATATTTTAATTATGTTTGATATAAAATATTCATTTTATTTTCAATGTAAGCAAAATTGATTAAATACAGAACAAAGTGCAATTTCGACAGAAAGTTTATTTGCCAAAATAATAATTAAATAACTTAAATTTTAAAAAGTTTATCTCAAGTTAAATTCTGATTTTTTATAAACATGCCTAAAGAAATCGGATAAATTTTGATCATTAAAGATCATCTTTTATAAAATAATAAGTATTTTTTTTTAATTCTCTTATTAAATTACAATTTTTTTTTCACTACAAAGTTTCTACTATGCTAAAATACAAAATTTTATTTCATTGGTATAATTAATATATGTAGTACACGGTATTACAATTACATGTTCCTTATATTCAAATTACATTTTATAAGAATAACAGTGACCTCTCACTTATACGCGATGTTCAGTAATTACTTTTTGTACCACTATTTTAAAACAGTAAAATTCGATTTATAAATTCTGCGATTAAATAAGGAGAAAATTACTTTAAAAAGGAACTGGTGCTGAAAAATAATTACAGTGTATCGCGTATAAGTGAGAGGTCACTGTATTCAATTTAAAATTTTGTTTATATTAATCTCCGATAGATGGCGATAAAGGCTCACAATGAATAGGGATCCTATATTAGAGAATGTAGGATCCCTAACAATGAATGAACGAAGTAGTTTAGAGAGTATCACGGAGGAAAGTAACTTTCTCCGATTGCGATCGCTTGCATTCACGTTTTAATATTTTAAACGTTCACGACGAATGAATCATTTGTTTGTTTACTTTCATGGAACAATAAACCTAATTTCAACTGAAGTTATCTCAGAATATAAACATAATTTAATGTAAGCCATCTCACAAACATTAATTTATTTTGAAAGACGTGATTTCAAGTAGGATAAATTATCGTTTAGTTGTTATATGTTAGAACAGAGTCTTCATTAAGCCTAACATGGCGTTTAACTATGGTCAATTCGCAGATCAGAGTGGTCCAGCCCGGATTGGTTACAGACACTTTCTCGCCTTTGGATTTTATTATAAGTAAGATGGTATTTATATTTTTTTTATATTTGACAAAATTAATTTTTAATCTGTATTTCATTTATTTTGTATTTTTACTTTTATTATTACTATATCTAATTTGTTTTTTAATTCTGTAATTTTTTAATTTATTTTATTATTTTAATTAATTATTGGATATTTTATATATTC
This sequence comes from Maratus michaelseni, assembly GCA_963931845.1. Classification (NCBI taxonomy): domain Eukaryota; kingdom Metazoa; phylum Arthropoda; class Arachnida; order Araneae; family Salticidae; genus Maratus; species Maratus michaelseni. The sequence continues at coordinate 37,422,693 of OZ007597.1, read as the reverse complement.
TTGTGATTTTCTTTAATTTTTTGACTCTGTTTTTATTCAATTTGCTTCACAATTTTCCTTCTGTTCTATTCTCTTGTGTGATTGCCTGATGCTTTCTGCTTTCCTATTGGCTTTTTTTTTAAAATTATTTGTCCCTTTCCCTTCCATTTCCTTTAACTCTTGCTTCTGCTTTCAAAGTGTCAGCACATGTTTTTTGTGCCTGAAGAAGAAGTTCTTTCGAAAGGACTAGCACATTTCCTAATTTTTATGGTGTGATTAAGAAGTTTTAAGCCCTTATCTAATAAACCATCAAAATTGAAATTATTATCAAATTTTAATGAGATTTGAACTTTTTCAAGATGAGCATCATAAATACGTGACATATAGGATGTTCATTTCCGAATAGTTATCTTTATCTTATTTAATGACAAAAATTCTGCAATTAAATAAGGCAAATATTACAATTCTGAAATAGTAGTACTCAAAAATGAAAAGCCATATACAGGACGATCATCCCACAGGGCTTAAAGTATTATAAAATATTGAATAATGCATCAAATTCATAAATTAAAGTAAGATATTATTTACTTTGCATGGGAACCAGAGTTTATATACTTTATTACTTTTTGTTTCATATAATACTCTTTTAAAGCCCAAAAAGGAACTTCATGGATTTTTTAATTAAACCATTCTTTAAATTAGCAGTTAATAATTTAATAATTAAAAATTTATTAACAGAAATTATGCACTTTTTGCTATTCATAAATTCATAAAATGTTGAGAGATATCAAGAATAAATTTTCTTTCAATTCTCTTGGGTTTGAAATTTACCCTTAAATGAATCAAAGTAGATAAAGACTATTTTTTCGTTCACCCACGTTTGTGATAAACTCTTGCTCTATAGACAATTATTTGCTCGATGTAATAACAAATAAAGTCCTAGGTTGAAAATGTGAGCAACAAATGGTACTATTCTTCCACAATTCTGAAAGCCAATTAAATAAAAGCCCTTTAATTCCAAATGTCTAATGGTTTATAGCTTGATCCACTTTGATTCTGAATGCATTAAATGCAACATTTTAATTGATTGAACATATACAGCTTATCACTGAGGCATTACTCTAAAAAAAAAAAAAAAAAAAACACAACAGTCTTGTGTCGTAATTTATTACCATTTTCTAATGTTAGATTGTAAAATATGAATAAAAAATGCATTTATTGGAAAAAAAAAATGGTATGAATCCAGTGGTGCTTTTACAAAATTTTCTTGATGAGAAGAAGGGGGGGGGGAGGGGGAGGAGGGCGCGTTTTCTTTGGGAGAAAATATTTCTTTTCCTCTTATTCTGCATAGAGGAGAAGAAATAGATCATTTTATAGTTACATCTATTTTTAAAATTACTCAAAGTATTCAAGGTATACACTATAATTACAGAGGATGTTCAGAGTTAGCCAGAAGCTATACAGCATATACTTTCCACTTCATCCCTAAAAAAGGAAGATCACCAGACATCATAAGTGAAAATACCAATGATGAAATTATAACAATCTGGAATTAAATAAGTCATTTTGACAATTAATTGTCCCACCTTACCTATGTCAACGAATCGTTCTTTTCAGAAATGAATGATATGGAAAACTCGCATAGGAAACTTGTCAGATGATCCAATTCAGCTTGCATTCCATTAAAAGAAACTATGTATGAAACAGATATTAGCAATTTGGCATTCAAGATGCAATAACCAAAATCGCATATACTTTATCACTTTCTAAAATATAATTGTTAATATAATTATTACTGTCACAGGCTGCATTTCCTGTGTTGTCGGTTCCCGATAACAAATTTTGTGTACCAGTGAGAGTTGATGAAAATCATGCCTCTATATAACAAACAAATTTATTAAAAAAACATAGATAATAAACTATAGTACACGATTGGAACTATTTCAATATAAAGCATACTGCTTTTGACTCAGTTTCTTGCTTCTGCGAGAGAGCATCGGTAAAGACCAGAATGTCAACAAATAAATTAGCGAACGGCAAAACATCCGCTCTCAGCTACGTCTTTTTGCTCTCTTCTCCTCTTTCAAAGCATCTCCTCCCCGACTCCCGTCAGAGAGTTCATTATGAAATTCCAGAGATACCCTGAGGGGAGGGGGTTAGGCGTGAGAGTTCTGGACAATGGAAGTTGAAAATTACCATACAATACCTTCATGTATATTATCCCCATATTTTTAACAATAATAATTTTTTGTTTATTAAAAACCAAATTTTCAAGTATTTTTGATCAAATATTTTGTTGTTGGCACATCATGTTCATATGAAATCTTTTTAAAAACAAATTGCCACACAGATGTGAAAAGATTCAACATCCCTGACCTACAACATGCATTGAAGGGGTAATATATAATAAGAGAAGTGTTATGTGTCCTTGAAATTTCATATATGTTGAATGTTACCAAGCAAGTTTCTGTTTTGGCTTACCAGGTTATGATCGCTATTCTTAATAAAAATAATAGTTACATCTTGCAGCTACTGATTGTTTGTGTTTTACAACAGACAGACATTGAAAAATTATTATTTCTAGCACAAATTATTTCAGAGAGTCTCATTCCTTATAAATTGCTTTACTGAAAATTTTGGTTTTTATTTTATGAAGACAAATAAGTAAAGAAAATATAACATACTTCTTAGAAAAATAAATAAATAAATAATAATAATGAACAGGAAAAAATAGACAAAAATTCATTATGTGTCCTATTCATTACCAGTCTTCCCTACCAAATGCTTTATTCGAAATTCCTTTTTCCTCATCAGAAATTTGATACCCATTACCAACATATTATATTTTCACAAACTGTTTTCCTAAATTTTGAATAGTTTAGTTAAGAGGCTACTTCACTCAATTGAAAACACCCGCTTGCTAAAGCTAATCCTACGGGAGAAATAATTTACGATATCTCATTCGCATTTCAACATTTTTAAATGACTTTTTTTGCATTAGATAGCTGAGGTTGATCTCTATGCATGTTCCTTTGTACTTTTTCGATTTTTGTTGCAGTTTTTTGTATTGAGGCTACTTTTACTTTCGAAACCGGTTCCGAAAGTGAAAGTATCTAAATAAAAAAAACTTGTGATCAAAATTGAAAAAGTACAAAGGAGCATACATAGAAATTGATCTCAACTATCCAATGCGCAAAAAAAAAAACTTGATTTTTTTAACTTGCTCATATGCCTCACAACAGGGACTATATAGCAAGTAGTTAAGAGGCTACTTCACTCAGGCAAAAACACCTGCTCGCTAATGTTAATCCTATGGGGGAAATAATTTATGATATCTCGTTCGAATTTCAATATTTTAAAATAATTTTTTTTTTTTGCATTGTATAGTTGAGGTCAATTTCTATGTATGCTCCTTTGTACTTTTTCGATTTTGATCACAAGTTTTTTTTATTTAGATAGTTTCACTTTCGAAACCAGTTCAGAAAGTGAAAGTATCGAAATAAAAAAAACTTGTGATCAAAATCGAAAAAGTACAAAGGAGCATACATAGAAATTGATCTCAACTATCCAATGCGCAAAAAAAAACTTGATTTTTTAAACTTGCTCATATGCCTCACAACAGGGACTATATAGCAAGTAGTTAAGAGGCTACTTCACTCAGGCAAAATCACCCGCTCGCTAATGTTAATCCTATGGGGGAAATAATTTATGATATCTCGTTCGCATTTCAATATTTTAAAATAATTTCTTTTTTGCATTGGATAGTTGAGGTCAATTTCTATGTATGCTCCTTTGTACTTTTTTGATTTTGATCACAAGTTTTTTTTATTTAGATACTTTCACTTTCGAAACCGGTTCCGAAAGTGAAAGTATCTAAATAAAAAAAAACTTGTGATCAAAATCGAAAAAGTACAAAGGAGTATACATAGAAATTGACCTCAACTAACCAATAAAATTAAAAATATTGAAATGCGAACGAGATATCAAATTATTTCCCCCATAGGATTAACATTAGCGAGCGGGTGTTTTTGCCTGAGTGAAGTAGCCCCTTAACTACTTGCTATATAGTCCCTGTTGTGAGGCATATGTGCAAGTTAAAAAAAATATATATTACTTACTCTCTGGCCTTTTTTTATGCATGTACAAGTTTATAGCAAAATTTATCATCCCTCTTAATCTATACAAAATACACTTCTAAGTTTAGAAAGAGTCATAAAATTAACTAGGTAAAGATTTTTTAGTACCACATATTCCAGCATACAACACACACTTTTAATACAAGACAACTGCTCAAAAGTTACAGATGTGCCTTATACACACAGTCTATAAAAATAAAAGGTTAAAAATTAAGAAAAAAAAAATCATAAGAAATAGGATTTCTAATTTACTCAACATATTTAAAACAGTAATTTTTTGCTTTCAAATTACATGAAAAGTAATAGTACAATGTCTTCATTATATTTTTGCTATTTATCTCACAAAGGTTTTCTTTGCAAAGAAGATGTGTTTTATAGGGCGAATATGCCTGCAAATGGAGAAAAGAAGTTTAGGTGTGCGTTTATACACTAGACTATAAGTAAATAAAATAGCCTGTTTAATCATAAAAATAAGATTTAGGTGGTTAATACCTATTCAAAATTTTGAAAAACAGTGTTCAAAAATGGAATATCCTATCTGATATTCAAATTTAGGAAAATGAAATTATATGAAAGAATTAAGTGAAAGAAATTAAGTGCAGAATTATTTTGCTAAAATTTTTTCCCACAGATTAAAATATAGTTTTCAGATCTGCAATAATCTCTGATGTGCTCAATTGTTTTTTATTGCTTTCCAAAGAATATTATTCCACAATATTTTTCTGTAGAGTTATTAATATATAAATACTTCTTAATACTTTGATTTCATTTAAGGTTAAAAAAGAAGTAGAGCTTATTTGACTAATAAATGAAATAATTTTGATTTTTTTTTCCTTTTTTTTTGAAAAGTACTTTTCTAAATGATCTCACGAAAATTTAAAAATTTTCACTGGCCATATTAAATTAAGAATTTTTGTCCCCTTGAATTTATTTTATTTTTTTATTTTTTGCATTCATTTAAAAATATACAAAATAATCGATATTTAATTACGAAACAACCTTCACAATATCTTAAAGGAAGATTCAAATTTTTCTTTCTTTTTTTTCCTTTCTTTATTAAAAAAGTTAAGGGAAATTATGTAAAGTTTTGTGTTTATATAGATCTTAATGCCATTTAGTCCTTCACCATTTCACAGAAATAATTTTTTTAAAGAATTATTTAGAAAAATAAGCAAAAGAGATTTTAAATATGCTTTACTTTATTTAATCTATGTGTTATCCATGTTAAAACAATATAACAAGCTTTTCTGCAATTAATTCATGGATCAATTTTAATTTTGTGTTATACATATCTTTCACAAAAATAATTTCTTTTAAGAATTACTTAGAAAAATAAATAAAACATTTTAAATATGCTTTTCTTTAATCTGACATGTTATCCATGTTACAAAAAAGTAATTCTTAACAAGCCTTTTGGAGAAAACCATACATGGATTAATTTCATTTTTATGTTATATACATATTATTCAAGCAACAGATGTCTGATGACTAACCTTTGATTGTTCAATGATTAGATTATTAGAGTTTTCTAAATATATATAACCTTATAAAAACTTAAGAAGCATGCAGAGACCATTTATAAAGTACTTGCTGTGTTCCATCTCAATTACATGTTACAAACTCACAAAGCAATCTGTGCATGTGTTTCGTACGACGTGACACAAATTTATATATATTATTACAGAAACACAGTCTTTAATCAGATTCTAGCAGATGGAGCCCACTCAAAATTGCACCCTATCAAAAAAAAAAAAAAAAAAATAGTGAAAAACAGTGCACATGATCCACAATTATGTCTGTAAATTCAGATAAAACTATAGAAGTAGAATACTATAACTAGAAGAAAGACAATGCTGTGAACTGCTATGAAGCACACAGGGGCTGATGGGATAAATGGATCCCTGAACTGCCTGGAACCCTACTGCTGTTGGAGAAAACTTGGCTGTTTGTAGCACACAATAGAAATTTGGTGACAAAGACCACTAAGAGTCTGGCTGGCATAAGGGGAAAGAAAATAGAGCATTGGTGGCACTGAAAAGAGTGATTACACACACTCACAGGATTAAAAAGGGGAACTTCATAGATTAACAAAGTAACAATCCATCAAATGTTAAAATAGAGAAAATTTAAAAGCCACACTTTTCCCCTCTCCACCAAAGAAATCCAGTGGCACAGAGTCTGTATTTCTAACATAAAACATCTTTGTCTTCCTTTTAGTATAATCCAACTTCTTTGGATAATACATGTACACCAAATATTGGAAAAACATATTGGTCAAAATAAATAATCGTCACATAATGAAAAAACAACAACAACAACAACAAAAAATGAAACAAATGAAAACAAAATTTATTATGGAACTTAATCTGAAAGGGAAAAAAAAAACACAATTTAAGATGAATTAACTTTCAACAGAATTATTAAATTAGCCCCAGGAATAATTAAGAGAAGCCAATATCAAAACTATATATTCAAGTAATTTAGTAATTTATCAGATAATTTTTCAAAACTGTAATTTAGTAATTTTTAAAAACTCTCTAAGTCTGTGACAGATTTCCCTTTCTCCTCTCTGTTGGTTATAAAGAAGGCAATTTTTTTAAAAAATCATTATACCTGGTGCTCATATTACCACTAATGCTAAAAGAAAGAAAATATTTATCATATAAATCATAAATGTTGATTTTTTTAAAATTCAATAATGAGGGGTGAGGGGGGGGGGGGGGGGGAGAACTCAAAATTTATTATAAACATCATATTACTGAAACCTGAAATGAATTTGAGATATTCTGCATTTATGCAGTAAAAAAGTGTAAGTTTTCTTCTATAGACCAATTTTGTCAAAATAGGGCTTTTTTCTATGTACCAAAAAATACACTCTCTTTTGTAACATGAACTGCTGGAATTCAGTTCAGTGATGAATTAAGGGGGTGGCTCACCACCTTCAAGATATTTTTAAAACAAATTTTACAAATATAACATGGCCATAATTAAAGTGCACTATAAGTTAAACAATTCAGAATATTTTAAAAAGCTTTGGTATTTATATGGTTTAGAATATGCAGAAACGAGGTATGCAATAACAAGGATTAGTTTGAAATTTTACCAATAGATGGCATTTAAATGTTAGAGATATTTTATAGCAAATATTAACAAAAATAACTTATTTTAAATCAATATCTTTTGAGATGACGATATTCTTTCATAACAGCAACATAATTATTATCATTTTAATAAAAAGATTTTATTACAAGTTTTTTTTTTCCCGATAAATTTTTAAAGCCCTTTATGACTAAAACCTTAAGCTAGAATCATGGGAAATTGAAGATAAAAAAGTTTTAAAATTTAGCAGGTAAGATATTTTCTAATTTTTTTAAATTTAAATTTTAATAATATACAGTGCCATCTGTTGGAAAATTTTATTATTATTACTATTACAGAATTTGTTTTCACATGCTCTAAACAGCATAAATACCAAGTCTTTTTTAACCTTCCTACCCTGAATGGGTTGTATCGACCCATTTTTATAATTTTATTTATTTCATTCGATTCGAACCAGAAACTTTTTTCATAAAGTAAGTTAAATAAAAGTTTCAGAGAACTAAGTTAAATAAATATGTTAAATAGTTTAAAATAAAAATTCTGATGTGAAATGTTTTTATCAAGGTTGAGTAAAATTTCAATAAGGTAGAAAGGTTAAAATATTCCAAATAGTTTAGGTTGAATATCCCTTCAAACACAGTGCACATTAATTATGGCCACCCTGTATATAAATGAACACTGCTTTGAAAATAATTCAGCAGACAGAATTAAAAATCTAAGTCTATGACTCCCATTTTCAGTTACTGGGTTCACAAAAATGGGTCAATCAACTATTCTTTCAACCTAGTCCTGTACCTCAAAATTTTTTTTTAACAAATCTATTAATTATCTTTTTTAATTATCCGAAGAATAACTAGACAATTGAGGGTGTTGGGGCAACAAAGTGCCAAGCCACATTTTTACTGAAATAAATCTAACACTGTAATCTGTTGCTTATTATTCTAAATTATAATATCCTACATATTATTTGTATCTGCTGTCACTTGGTTGGCCGCATATGTCCCAAGTTTTGTTTTTGCCCTAATTAAGATAGCTAATTTACAAAGAATGTAATAATAATATAATTAAAGTAATGCCATATTGTTATTCAGAATATCTCAAATGTTACTAAGACATTGACAAAAAAACTTTGTTATATATATCTTGATTTGAGCATTTGAACTAACTTTCAAACTGATATATCTCAGAAGTTTACAAATGTGGCTTAGCACTTTCTTGCCCCGACCACCTCAATTAATCTATGCATTGGCAGTGCTAAATTATGAAATAATTGCTAGTATCTTTGTTTTTTAATTGGTAACACAGGTAACGAAACAAAGGATCAGGGTCCATAAGCCGTGTTTTTGGCCCATGAAATAAGACAAACTTGATTTTGTTATACTGACTTAATTATTTCACTTTTTAATATTAGAAGGTTTATCCTGTACGACTTCAACAATAATTTTTGCATTTTTTTCGAATTTATATGACTTACACAAGCTGAAAATTCATATTATTCGTAGTTTTTGATGAAAAATATGCAATTTCTCCTATTTTTACCTCAATTATTTATATGAGTGCAATCGTGTAACACTTTCTTGTTTACATACGTTATAAAATACATCAAAATGTACAATATATGTAAAAATAAAAGTGTTGCAAAGCTGCGCTCATATTAAAATATTAAAAAATAGATTAAAAATTGATGTAAAATTAGGAGAAATTGCGTATTTTTCATCAAAAACTACGAATAATACAAACTTTGAGCTTGTGTAAGTCATATAAATCCGAATAAAATGCTAAAAATATTGTTGAAATCGTACAGTATAAACCTTCTATCTAATATTAAAAAGTGAAATAATTAAGTCAGTATAACAAAATCGAATTTTAGTCTTATTTCATGGGCCAAAAACACGGATTATGGACCCTGATACTTTCTGAACTCTAAGATAAAATAAGACAAACATAGACCTTAGTGTAATGAAATAAGTGAAAAATCCTTTTAGAAACAAAAAAGTTTGTTCATTAGCACATCTAGAACTTTGTTTATTAATCTAGTAGACATGCCAAATAAAATTTTTAATTAAAAATTCACATATGTTAATTAAATTTTCCAGCAGAGCTCAAATTATGCTGGAGATTATTTATATAACAAAGGATATGAATTATCACTTACCACTCAGCATATAACCAACAGAATGAGAAAATGTCTAGAACTCAGCATTCACTGATACTGGTTTTAATTCGTCTCATGCATGTCACTAAAGATGTGTGCTCATGGTTGACTTTCCATTTTGTGATGCAAAGTCATAGTCATGCCCAATACACAAGAGTGAGAGAATGTTAGGTTTAATGTCATACGGATAGCTCCAAATGGTAGAGCATTGGTGTGTAATAAGGTTCCGGGTTTGATCCCTCGTCTGGACATTTTCTCACTCGGTTGGTTATATACTGAAAGGTAAGTGATAATTCATATCCTTTGTTATATATTTACATTTAGAAAAAATATAAATTAGTTCATCATTCGTACAAAAAAATTGTTGACTGTGCTATACACAGAGGGAGAACAGAAAAGGTCACTATGAAGGTTTGTTAACATGCTTTTTGAATTAATTATCTATATTAATAAATAAAGAACAGGGAATATTAACAAACAATTTTATTGTTGATAAAAATAAATAACAATTATTTTTAAAAAAAGAAAAAAACCTCATTCTTTGTAGGTATATATACAAAATTTGCAACAACATTATATCTATGATTCTTTGATGAAAGATGAATTATAATTGAATAAATGTTAAGTCTTTTAACACTAAAAATGAATAACAGACAAGAACATATAACAAATTAAAAAAATTCTCCATTTGACTTTTGTTTCAAAACATATTTTAAGGTTTGATTGATATCCTTTATTAGTTCAGTTTGTAGAGAAGATTCTTTTGTTCTCTCTTCTGTATTGTTTGCAATTATCATACAAGCTTGTGCAATTTGTTCATTTGCCATAGCTATTCTTGTTAATAAATCATTTTGCTGCTTTAAATTGTCAAGAACTGCACTCAATTCTTTTGATGATACTGGCTTTTCTTCTGATTTTTCTTAAAAAAAAGAAACATTAAAATAAACTATGGAAGTAAAACATGAATAAATACACAAAAATTCAATAAAAACTTTCAATGGAACAAAAAAGTTATTTCTAGATAAAACAGAAAATACAGTAATTGAGATTTTCAATGTATGTTCAGATCATTACCTAATAACAAGGTGTTTAACTATTAAAACAAAAAATCAGCAGAAATTCTCTTTTGTAAAAATTTTATACTATTAACATATAAGTAGACTCCCTCAAATCCACATAGCTTAAGATCCAGAGGTTTTGCAGATTTTAGATTTTTGCAGATTGCTGGTCACTATTTTGTTTACATTTTTAAAACAGTAATTTGTATGTGATAATGCACTTGAAATTATAGTGAATGCTTACAAAAAAAGTAAGATATTGAAATAATTAAGTAAAATAATAAAAATGAATTAAAAAATTATTAAAATATTAAAAGTAAAGATCAAGTAAATAATTAATAATGAATAACTAAATATGCATAATAATGATGAGATAAATTTTTCTGGAATTATTCAATAAAACTCACCTCATAAAGGTACACTAATGATTTATATAAAAATTGTAAAGTAACAAAGTTTTCTTTCATGTTTAGCCAGACTTAATAACAAAAAAAAGCTTGATTACATAAATGTATTTGATAAAAAGAATGCAATTGCCACTGATATCAGCACTATTTAATTTTTTTTTCAAAAATAAATTAAAACTTCCTTTATGAGAAAACATGAGTTTAGTCTAACCAGAATTACATATTAAAAATGTGTACGGAATGGTAAAAAAATCTTGAATTTTTCTTCTACATTTTAACTGTTTGTAATGATGTGCAGCTTTGCGGGAGTCTATTGTATATATATATCTAATATATATATATATATATATATATATATATATATATATATTGAAGTATTTTAGGAATTAAATAAACTAAAAATTTTATTTTTAAACGGTATAACTTGTATAACATTAACAATTGATATTTAATTCTTAATGCCCTAAAAAACAAAACCACCCATCATAAACCATATATATATATATATATATATTACTTTCTTATAAAGCTTTCTTTAAACCACAAACTATCCCAAATGTCAAGAACAGATTTAGTGTATGTCCACTTAATACAGTGCATTTAAGAATGATTTGAACTCATATTTCATTCCCAAATTAAGATATAACTTTTAATAGAAACATATATAATGTAACTGTTCAAGTTTAAGGGGAGATGCCAGTGTAATGTCATTAAAGTATGTAATTGTTGTAGATTTGTAATTTTTGAGAGGAAAAATTGACAATTTATTTGTAAAAGGAAATCACCATTAGATTAGATAAATTTTAAACAGTAAATTCTATAAAAATAAAATTAATCTGATCATCAGGAAGCTCCGAACAAGAAAACAATTCGTAGGTCTCTAGAGGATTCTTCTGACTGATGGGCATTGTTGCTTGGTAACTGTGATTATGAAACAAAGGTTTAAAAATTTTTGACTAAATCTGGCAAGCTATTCATTTTACATACAAACAAAAGTGATTTTTCTATTAAACAAACTTTCTGAAATGACTAAGACAGATTTAATGTAAATACAGTGCATTTCAAATTGATTTGACTGATTTTAACTCATACTAGATGGAACCCGTCAAAACTTGACGCAAAAAAATACTATAACAATATCAGTAAAATAAGCTTCTTTATTATTTATGAAGAGGCGCGTATAAAACAGTCTTTCAAATATTTTATTTAATTTTTTTTCCCCAGTCAAATACAATACTATTTCCGATGCAAACTCCAAACAAACAATCCGTAAATAACTGTGTAATGCAAATCAGTTTGACATTACCACCATATTATCCGCGGCAAGAAAAAAAATTCATGGACCTATGAAGTATATACAAATACCATATTCCTACGTTCATATCATATTCAGTAAATAACAGAACATAGTAAATGAAGCACACATCTCCCCCCCCCCCACCCCTGTGATAATGCAACTGAATGAGCTCCTATGTGCATGTGCATTGCATCTGCCCAAAAGCACCGTCGAAATTCAACGTTAAAAAAGTTTTAAAATGATTAAATTAAAAGTTTTAAAATGTCTTCTTTAATCATTGTTCGTTTCAAATCCATATCTTCTAAAATGCATCCATTGTTTTAAGCTAATCAATTTTTATGCAAAGATTAAGAAGTTTTTTACAGTAATAAATCTATCTGCAGATGAGGGAGATTTTTAATGTTTTCAAGTGTAATTTATTTGTATGGTTTCTTCGGTTCCTTGACATAATCAGGATGATTATCCCTTTTCCATCACAGTCGGGGATATTTTTCCTCTTATACAGTTGGCAAATGTAAAAAAATAAAAAAAATGCAATTCCTAGCATATCCTGATATCTGATTGAACATATTCATCAACGAATTCAACATATCAATTTTATGTTCAATATAAACTAAAAATAGTCTTTTTTTTTTTTCCGGACAGATTTTTGTTTAGCGCCAAAATGTTCTATCTTATGGATAATCTGATCTTATGATTTATCACTTTTTTTTTAAAAATTATTATTCACTTTTTATGATGGTTAGGGAAATCTATTTTCAATTGTGGCAACTTTCCCAGGGGCTATTTTACATTATTGAAGTAAACTGGTGGTCATTGATAAGATAGAATTGAAAAAATTTTCATGCTTGAAAATTATTTAAAAAGTCGTTAAATTAATCGGCAGTTTTCAAATAAATTTCAATCGAAAGCTAATTTTTTTTCTAATTGATGATGTAAGAATTGAAATTGTAAAATGTAGTAAAAAATAGAAATTTGTAGTATTTCGAAGTGATGTAAGTGCGATGAAAGCTAAAGCGATAGCGCCTTTGTTGTCACAACTGTTGTACATTTCTAAAAATTGCCACTGTATTTTGGCTGGCGTCCAAAAGTGGAAAAACATTTTTTGACATCGAAAGAGAAATTCCCAGTTAAAGAAATAGGACTTTGCGCTAATAAGGAACTGTTAAATGAACTTATAATAAATCTACCAAAATAATTCCTATGAAATATTAGTCTTACATTGTTTATTCTAGCAAAAAATACAATAATTATTTCAAGATTTTTTTCTACCATAACACTATTTTTAATAACTTTAAATTTCCTGAAATCCTTTACTTTTGTGATTTTTTTAATTAAAAAAGGAAATCTTCTATCCTATAATTAAAAAAAACAAAAAACAATTGGTAACATGTAATCAAGGTATGCAATCAAGATGAAGAAATCAATGACGGCTCCAATTCTAATCTTTATAATTATGAATGCAAAAATCAGTAAAATTATGTCATGTTAACACAATCCTATACATTTTTCTATTTAGTTTTATCAATGTTAAAATGCACTTCAAGGTAAGCATAACGTCATTTTCACCGGCACAAACTTTTCACACGTACTTCATATTCCTTACATTAATGCTTAAACACCATGCACACAAATATAAATATATTTTGTATTTAATTATAATGAAAAAATGGCATCAACAAAGTTATAATGCATAATGATAAAATAAACCCAATGGACAATATTCCCGTGACGTCACAATAAATATGAATTTTTATTCGCTTATAAAACACGTGGATAAGTATTTTTACCGAAATTTAACTTGCAAATTAACAAATTCGGTCTTAAAACCGCATGCTTTTAATATTTATTATTTCTCTTTTATTCAACCATAGAGTTTAGAAAATAAACTCTGTGTTTCGGAACAGTAGGCGTTATCCGATTATGACATCATTAGCAGACGTAAAAGTTTAATTGAAAATTACGGTTAATTAATTAAATTTTCGAACAAACGAATGCAAGATAACAAATCTGTGTCCAAATATCTTTCATTTAAAAAAAGAATGATGTAATTTGATGCAGTAGTTTGTTTTCACGGATTGTCGAAAGAAATCGCTTAGCGTTTTAAATATATAGATTGCATTCCCAAATTGCCAAAATACAATATAATTAAGCATATATATAATGTTCAAGTTTAAGGGGAGATGCCAGTATAATGCTTGTTAAAGTGAAAACATTTCTGTAGATTTCTGGGAAGAAAATTTGACAATTTTTTTTTTTTTAAATGATCACTAAATTAGATAAACTTTCTGAATCTGGCAAGACATTCATTTTTACATATATATACAAAATAATAATAATAAATAAATAAATATTTTAAAAAAAATAAGTGATTTAATGATTCAGTAGATAAATACATGCTGCATGTAGCTCCACTCCCCATTCGATTGGTTGGTTGGTTGTATAAGGTTTAATGGCACAAGGTCCCATTGGGGACAAGCTGCGCCAAAGTAAAACTTAAGAAAAAACTAATAATTTAAGAGATTCACAACAAAACAAAAAAGAATAAAGCATAATGAGCAAAACATCTGGATGGGGTCACCCATCCAGATATAATCAATGTTTAAAACAAATATTATGAGTTCTTAAAAAAGTAAAGTATAAAAGTAATATACTAAGAAATACTATCTGGAGAAATATATCTGGATGGGATATCCCATCCAGATGTCAAGTTAAACAAGTATACATTAACATTGTTACAGCTAAAACATAAAATGTATAAAAACTATATTTCAAAATAAAAACCAGAATGTTTTAAAAAATGAAAGAGTGCCCCATGAGGTGTTTCCCCAATGAGGTTTGTCAAGATTGGTGATGATGAGTTAAAATAAATTCTGTACAAGTGCCGGAGGCCCGGACAGTCAGTTAAAAAATGATAAGTGATCAAACAATCAAAATGACAGTGTGGACACATGGGTGTGCCCTCCCGAAGTAAAAGATGTTTATGAGTGATCCTTGAATGTCCAATTCTCAGACGAGTCAAAAGAACATCTGTTTTTCTTGGATAAATCGGAGGCCAGGTAATGATTAAAGGTTTGATATGGTGCAGCTTATTATTGTATTCTAAATCCCAACTTTCTTGCCATTTATTATGAATAAAATGTTTTATAAATAGTTTAACGTCTGAGAATGGAATTTTATATCGTAACGGATCTAAAGCACGTTTTGCCGCCTCATCTGCTTTTTCATTTCCAGGTATACCCATGTGTCCAGGTACCCAACAAAATAAAATATTATATCCACGTCTAGTCAATTTATTATAAAAATCGAGGATGGCTGAGACATAAGGATGCTTTTTAAAAGATTTCATTGCATCAATAGAACTATTTGAGTCAGTATATATGATGAAGGATGTGTTATGATGATGAGAAATGTGCAACATGGCTCTCTCTATTGCAATCAACTCAGCCGTAAAGATAGAAATTGAATCATGAAGCCGATAACTCAGACTACTGTTATCAATAAAAACACCGCAACCAACAATATCCCCACTCTTGGAACCATCTGTATAAACATCAGTGTAGTTATTAAATTTTGCACGATGTGCAGCAAATAATTGTTGGAAAACAGCAGGGGCCAAGTTGTTTTTGTTATATCCTTTGAAAGGATGGAGAGATGTAATCTTAGGAGGACTCCAAGGAGGGAACACATGTGATGGACATGGACTTACCTCAATATTAATCAAAGGGCCATTATTAATAATGTTTCTGATTCTGACTCCAAAAGATGGGATGCAAGAGGGTCGATGCTGATAAAGAATATCATTGTCGGTATTTAAAATATATGTGTGAAGAGGATGGCCAGGATGAGAAAGGACACGGTAATACAATTCTAATGAGAGTTTCTCACGAGTCTGGTGTAATGCTGGTTCATTACAGTCAACATAAAGGCGTAAAATTGGAGATGTACGAAATGCACCAGAGCAGACACGCAGTGCGCTATGGTGCACAGTGTCAAGTTTTTTAAGAACGACTCCCCATTCGAAGTCAATAGCTTAAATACTAACTTTCCTGTAATGCTTACCCATTCAAAAAAACATAAAAGAAAGAGGCATTTAAAAGTTTTGATAGAGATATTGATGTTTCGGCAGACGATGCAAATAAAAGTTTGTAGAAGCATTTTTATTTCATTATAATTATTATTTTTAATTACGTGCCAGTGATGCAGCAATTAAAAAATTACTAGTTTGTACCCACAAAAACTTGAAAGCTTATTTGCTGATTTTTTTTTTTCAATCTTCACCGTTACTAATTACTTCTTTGTAAAATAGACCAATTCAAAATCCTGATAAAACTACCACTGATTCACAATTATAGTAAGTTTCTAACTTGATTAATTATAAATGCTAGACGAAACAGCTCCCTTGATAGGCATAATTCTACCTTGAAATAACAATAAAAGCCACAGCATGCTATATTCTTTAACGAAATCGCTGTATAAACAAATCAACAGGCTTCTTTGACATAGTTTAAAGAAAAATCCTGACATATTGTGCATGTGTTTATGATCATGCAGAGTTGAAGTTCCAGAAGGCAAATATCAAGAGATTTTTAAGAAGGAAATATGACACATCAGGATACTGTTTTTTTTAATGATTTATTTTTTAAATCTTAAATGTAAACATAAAATAAAATAATAATAATTTAATTCCTTTTAAATAGTATTACAGCTGTATATACTTAATAAATTTAAAAATGCTTTTGTGCAAATGACATAAAATATACTTAAAAAAAAAACAATTTAAAATTCATTATAAATACAAGAAATGGATTTTGCCTTCTCATAAAAATATACAATCATGAAAGATAATTCTTTAATAATCTAGAAATTATTAACAAAAATAAAATGATCATAATGATTACATTTAAAAAAATGAATTTATGGTTTGCAGTATGATGTTACAATTTTTTCTTTATAGAAAACGAAATTAATAGTATCAGATTTTGCATTTAAGAACGAAAATTGAATGCTTGTTCAAAGGAAGACTCAAAGTTTTAAAGAGTTATCATTTATAGTTGACCTTAAATTCTATCATATCAATTACTACTAATCAAACACAGGAAAAAAAATAAACATCCACAATTTTTCTAGTATATTTAAATATAATATAAGAAAAATTGTGTTAGAAAATCAGGAACTTGAGAAGTTGGAATCATGCTATGTGCTCCAAAAGTCACTTTGAAACATATCACTATGCATGCACATAAAGCAATTTTTAACTGTGAATTTGCTGATTAATAGTAATTATGGTCACAAAAACTAAATTTGACACATCTACAGACTGGAATCTTTCATTTAACACCAAAAGGAAGAAAATCGATGCAGTATTTTTCTCTTACGGACTGTCGAAAGAATCAGCATTCCATTTTAAATATGTAGATTGGAGAGGCTCAAGTAACCATTTAAAAAATAAATTGGACAGTTAGGATAGAACAGGGATGCCAAATTTGTGGCACATACAATAATTTTTACTTTGTCACATGAAAAATTAAAATTTAATATTCATTATATACATATTTCTATATATGAGCCGTTGATTTTGAAAGTGTGGCAAGGTCCATTTTGAGAAAAAAAAAAAAGTTATAGCTAAATCTTATTACAAATTAACATAAAAATTTTTTGTTTATAATCAATTTACACTAAATATCTTTTAATATCAGTGTAAATTTGTTACAATTTATTTATTTGGTCAATGATTTTTGACATGCGATTATTTTGAAAGTGGGGCAAGATCCATTTTGAGAAAAAAAAAAATAGTTATAGCTAAATCTTATTACAAATTAGCATAAAATTTATTTGTTTATAATCAATTTACACTAAATATCTTTTAATATCAGTGTAAATTTGTTACAATTTATTTATTTGGTCAACGATTTTTGACATGCGATGATGTTGAAAGTGGGGCAAGATCCATTTTGAGAAAAAAAAAATAGTTATAGCTAAATCTTATTAGAAATTAACATAAAATGTTTATAATCAATTTACACTAAATATCTTTTAATATCAGTGTAAATTTGTTACACATTATTTATTTATTTGGTCAACGATTTTTGACATGCAATGATTTTGAAAGTGAAGCAAACTTGCTTTGAGTAGAATTATATTTTATGTTACATAATATTAACAAGCACAATCAGAATTTAGCAGTTCTAATACAACTGTGGTACACTGACAACATTGGTAAAATATTGTTTTGTCATAATTTATAATTATATGCATACAACTTATTACTGAATATTTTTGCCTATAAAATTAAATTTATTTTTTGTTTTATTGTAACTTTTCTAGAAGAATAAAATAGAAATAAAATAAATAAGTAATCCATTGACACATACTAAAACTATATATATTTTCTTCCACTAACATGGATAACCCTTAGTGCATATTAAATTTACATAAAATGAGATCACAATAAATATAAAACAAGTATATTACTGCTTTTAAACCCATTACATGCAAACCATTAAATATCTAGCAATAACATAAAGTGGATTAACCCCACTTTCAAAATCAATGGCTCATACATAAAATCCCAATCCTTGACACAGTCAGTGTTAGTAACATAAAGAAACTGGTGGATATTCCTTGTCTATCCTTGCATTCTGCTTGAAGTCCTTTTTCCAGAATTCCTGGAAACAGAATTCTTGTCTTTCTGCCCTAGTTGTAAATATTTTAAAAGAATTGTGACTTTTGCAGATTTCTGCCAGTGGTGGGTATCTATAACAAATTTGTTATTTTAAACAGATTTCTCAGGGACATAAAAAATACAATATGTTGTTATGAGGGAATATTTAGGATTAATACTTATTTCTATGAAAGAAAAAAAATAAATAAATCATAAAATTAATCTTGAAACAATTTTAACAAGTTTTTAAAAATTTTCTACTGCATATGTTCAGTATTAGGCTCGGGCTAGTAAGAACCCAACAAAATCACAAACCTTAAAAATGAGAAGGTTTGACTAAACACTATCATTTAAAGATTTTTTTTTTTTTTTTTTTTTTTTTAACTACTAATATTCTAATATTCTATACAACAGGGGTTCCCAAACTATGGTACACATACCAGTACTGGTATGCAAACATCAAACTACTGGTACGTAAAAGTGCGATGCTGGTACGTAAAATGAAATACCAGCATAATATTATAAAATGAAAAACGGTGTAAATTTATCACTTCGGAAATTTTCGAATAAAAATTAGAGACTGTAAACGCTTTTTGTTGTTGTTACTAGAAATGTTTGTTATAGCAAACTTTCTGAAATCAGCACACGCAACCACTTTTCAAGAATTAAACACAGGTAATTATTACAATTATATGGGGAAAAATTAAAATTTGGAAATAAAGTCTTAATTTAAACATCAATCAATGAAACAGTTTTAGTTAGCAGAAAAACTGTTTTAAATATTTTTTAAAAATTGTATTACCTGAAGGTAAAGTCTGAATCTGTAAAAGTAGGAGGAGTTTGTTCAAATAGGAGGAGTTAAAATGTTCTTTTTTTTAAAAAGTTTTATTTGGAATATAATTCCTTATTTATTTAAGTCCGTCAAATGATTTTTTTTCTCTTCTTCTGTACTAAATGTGTAAATTTATTTCTACTTCATGGTAATCGGTTTTTAATACAGTAAAGTTATTTAAAATGGTGATTTGAAATCGAACAAAATATGGGAAGTTTTTCTTTTATTATCATTACATTTGATACCTTGTGGTATGCAGAAGTATGAACTTAGATTTAGTGGTACGTCGGTCTAAAAGTTTTGGTACCCCTGCTGTACAATATACTAATATCTATACTAATAAAAGAAAGTTTCGCTCTGTGTGTGTGTGTCTGTTGGAGATGGCTAGGAAAATCTAGCCCACCTAGAAGGCTGGAAATTTAGGTGTGGATAGTCCAAGGTCTGGCCATGTGCACCTGAGCCTCAGAATTTTAATATTTTGATAATTAGCTTAGATATTAATCAGATTCTCATTAACCATCGCTTCTAAAATATCATCTTTTAAATCAAAATGGCGAAAGAAACGGACAGGCGCATTGGATTTGCAACCGGAAATGAACGAATTCGAAATTATTTAATTAATTAGCGAATTTTAAGAAAACTAATTGAGATATCAAAGTGAAAATTTCTGAGCATATGTAAAAAATATTCTGTGTCTGACTATGTGATTTTTGAAAAATTTGGTTGGTAATTTTTTTCAATTTATGCAAAAAACTGCCAAAAATCTGCCGGCGCCAGTGAAAACGATCCGAGAAGTTTTCAGACAGGGATCGGCTTTCATTAAAAACTGAACTACAAAGAGATCTGTTTCTCTGGCCGATCCCTCTCATTTAGTTTGCGAAAATGAAAGGAAATAATTGCCAAATTTTACTAATGAACAAATATTTAGGTAACTAATTAAGCTATAGATTTGAAATTGAGGTCGGGAAGGGGTGTCATCTGCCGGCTATTTTAGCGTAGCGTCTTCGTTATGTTCTAATTATCAGAAAAATGTAATTCTTTTTTTAATGATCGCGTTAATGTACGTGACGGTGGTTCTCTTGAACAGACAGACAGACAGCACTCACCCTAGGGCAGGGAGGGAGTTAACGCCTTTCTCTGAGATTGTAATTATCTCGGGCCCAGGCAACGCCGGGCAGGTTAGCTAGTTACTAATAAAAGGGGATTTTAAGACTGTACTCAAATCCAAAGGGGCTACTTTCAGATTCAGGGGCAATTTTTAATTCATTTTTGCTCGGAGACACATAAAATTGGCAGGTGTTCTTATTCAGAAACTTTATAATTGAAACACGTTTTCCATTTTTTGGTAAAGACAGACAATCTTTCAGAAAATATTGTCAAATTTGGAATTTTGAACGGAATTTCTTCCATGATGAATAAGGCAAATAACATGTTGTCATGTGACACAAATTGCTTATAGCTCAATAAGTAATTTATTTATCAAAAAATGGAAAATTCATTTCGATTCCACATTGCTTCAACAGTCAGATCTGCAAATTTTATGCCTTTATGTTTAAAAATGAGTTTGAAATTGTGTCAGAAAGTTTTGCATTACTGAGCAGGTCATTTGAGAACAATCTTAAACAAATTAGTTCAAAATATGCTTTTTGAACAGGACCCAAGAGTGCCTTTTTATTGAATTCACCCCCCCCCCCCCCGGCCTGGCAATTCTTTTGTTGTAAAGTTAGCACTAAATCTCTAAAAGAAAAATTGCACATGAACAATTTTATAAATCATTACTGTTAATAACAAATCAAACAACGAGACATCCCTGCAGTTTTTATGCATTAATAACTTGTAAAATCACTTAATTCACATAAATACAAATTTGCATGCATGTGTGTACACTAACCAAAAAGAAAAGTAATGATATCCACTTTTTATAAAGTATATCCTGATTATTACAAGCTTTATGAAAATATTTTATTCTGGAAACAAAACTCTGAAGTTCATTATTACAAGTTTTACTTTGCTTCCTAGTTCAATCTTTAAAATTTCAAATTATTTTTTCCCTTCCTGACATAATCCAAAGTTCAAATATAAAGAAAATACCCTCTATACAGTTTAAAATTTAGTTGGCAACATACAGCATAGAACAAACAAAGATTATTAGGTTATACATATAGGCACATGGTTTTTAGTTATTATCTTTTAAAATTTGTAACTTCTCTTTAATCACAAAAATATAAATTTGCAGATATGTGGATAAAACCAATTTTACATAAATTTTTCAAGTACTATTTTTTTAAAAGAGCAACTGTTACTAAGCAACAGCAATATTGTTGAAATATATATGTAATCATTACAAAATATGTTACAGCATAAAAAACTTTCATTTTAAAAGTTAAAAAAATAATTTTTCAAAGTTATATCAGAAGTAAAAAAAATAATTTTCCAAAGTTGTATTGGAAGTAAAAAAACATAACCCTTGTTTACTGGACAACATATGATACAAATACTTTCTCAAAAAGTGTTACTTTAAGGTGTTATTTTAGCAATAATACCTTTTAGTTAAAAACACTTTTTTGAAACATAAGAAAATAGTAACGAAAAATAATTATTAAAACAATATATAGTTTTTCTTAATAAAAAAAGGCAAACTTTGATGTTAATACATTTTTAAGAGAGAGGATATATTGTAATGCATTTAAAAATGTTTTTAAAAAAGAATTTATTTGTTTATAAAAAAAAAAAAACAGTTTTGAGTAACATATGTTACAGCTAGAAACAAACGTCATGTAATTTTACAAATAAATAAATCGACTATTTTAGATTACTAACAAAGATACATTGCAAAACTAAGAAATAACTTTATTTTGGATAGATATAATAAATTTCTCTTAGTCACTAGTTAATTTTTGAAAACTTAAACAGAATAAATAAACTTATAAAATAATCTGTAAGCTCTCTTACCACAGTTCACATGGGCAAAATTTCTATAATTCAGCCATGGTGAACACATGCAATATAATTATCCACTTTGCAAACATTTTATGTGTTGTCATATGTTTGGTTTTTTACTTCTTTTCTGTTAAAAACTCTACAAATATGAAAGTTCCTTTCATTATTGTGTCTGCTGTGTGACTTCAACATCTTTATTTTCTACAAAGGCAGATCTGGAATTTGCAAATGTTCAGCATTTCAAGGTTTTGGTAGTAGATTCTAAATCTGGAAGACAGGTCCAGTTGTTTTTTTTCCCCACACATCTTTATCTACATTTTTAATTAAAAAATTTTCAAATTCGAAACAAGAGCATAAACTATGTCACTCACAACAAACACAGCTTACATCTCTATATTGAAGGCCTTTGATTTTTGTACAGTAGCTATTTGATTGTTTCTCATGGTACCTCTTTTAATATTGCTAAATCAGCTGATATTGAATGTTCAATAAAATCTATATATTGATCTTCAAACCAGGATACTTTTATTACAGAACCTTGGGCTATTTGTAAAATTGACGTGCATCAGCAACATCAAGGACGGAACCAACAAGCTTATCAGCTTTTTCTTTTAAAGCAACACCTTTACCATGACCAGCTTCAAAGAAATCCCATGTTGCTTGCTCAAAACTAATGTAGCTAACTATTTAAAAAGATATTCAGTCATAAATGGTTTGCTAACATAGCCTAATAATATGATATTTTGTCAATGTCTGATATGCCATTTGTTTAAAAAGTAAGTTATTTATTTTTTATTGCTGCTGAAACTGCATTATGAATTTTTTTACATCTCTAACTGGCACTAGAACATTCTTTTAATGTCTTCTCAGTCAATGACTTAGGAGATAAATGAATATCAGGAGTTTTAAAAGTGGCTTTTAGGTGTTGCTTTATCTTCATATGCTCTGCCTTATTCTGGACAAGTCTGCAAATTTTTGTAAATAATGTAATTGTTTACAGAGCATTACATTTTCTCTACATAGTTTAGACCTATTTCATCTCACTTATTTTTTATGCTTTTCTGCATTTTTGGAAATCTTAGGAGTTTTCGATTTAATTTCATTCTTCTTTCATTGTTTTCACGAAACCGCCTAACTCTTTCTAGAACA
Source organism: Maratus michaelseni (assembly GCA_963931845.1). Classification (NCBI taxonomy): domain Eukaryota; kingdom Metazoa; phylum Arthropoda; class Arachnida; order Araneae; family Salticidae; genus Maratus; species Maratus michaelseni. The sequence goes on along the minus strand of OZ007597.1, from coordinate 37,398,977 downwards.
TTCTCCCTTCGTTGCTTTTGCTGTGTCTGTGAAAGTTCATTAATGAGTTTCTTGTTAGCATGGTACCTATAAAATAAAACACAGAAAATTTAAACTTTTATCATTTAACATTTAGTTAATAAATAATAATAAAATCAAGTATATTATTGAAAATTAATTAATAGATAACTAAGTGATATATAAAGGCATAGTTATTTATTTTTTACTTTTGCAATAACAGATAATGTAATTGTATGTAGTTTTATATCATTCAAATTAATTTTTTTTCATTTAAAATTTTTATTTGATGTTGATTCAACTGTTTGTTAATTTTAAGTATTAGGAGGTTGAATAAGTTCTCACTGTTTTTAAACAGATGGCATTACCAGAACTGTGTGACTGCAGTTTAAGATGATAACGCATCTATAAAGAATTACTATATGCAAGCTTCAAATTCAATGTATATTATTTCACAAAAGTGCAAACATTTTTTTTTCATAGTGTTAACGTGTCAAATTTTGAGCCAAAAAAAAAAGAAAAAAAAAAAAAAGAAAAAGAGTATTTGCGGGAAATTGTACTGCACAACTTTCTTGAAAAAAAAATCTGCAGCTGAAGCACACAGAATTCTTGTTCAGACTTATGGTGACCATTCTCTGATGGAAACAGCATGCAGAGATTAAATAGACGCTTCAAAGATAATGATTTTGATGTTGAAGATGAAGGACGCTCTGGCGCACTAAAAAAGTTTGAAGATGAAGAATTGAAGGCATTACTTCATGAAGACTCATGTCAGATGCTAGCTTAACGTTTGGAAGCATTAGGAAGGATTCTTAAGGCTCCTCTTCAGTAAACTTCCCGATTCCCCTCGCTAATGTTATTCCTATGGGCGTAGGATGCATTCGTATTTTTAAAATATCTCCTCGGAAAATTAATATTTTTAACTTCTGTTTTCTTTGTATTGTTCTTAAAGAATGTCTCTTTTTTTCTTAGTTATCAAAATATTTCTAAATTATGTGTTTAATTTACATTTTTTTGTTTTAAAATCTTAATAAGATTTTAACGTTTCATATAAAATTAAGTATATATTTTAGAAAAAAATTGACAACTAAGAAAAAAAGAGACATTCTTTAAGAACAGTACAAAGAAAACAGAAGTTAAAAATATTAATTTTCCGAGGAGATATTTTTAAAATACGAATGCATCCTACGCCCATAGGAATAACATTAGCAAGGGGAATCGGGAAGTTTACTGAAGAGGAGCCTTAAGCAAAAGCATTGGGTGTTGTATGAGTTGAAGCTGAGAGACATCGAACATTGTCTTTTCACGTGTGAACAGCTGCTTCAATGGCAGAAAAGGAAAGGTTTTTTGCATCATATTGTGACAAACAATGAAAAATGGATGCACTACGATAACCCTAACAGTAGAAAATCATGGGGTATGCCTGGCCATGTATTAACATCGTCGGCAAAGTCGAATGTCCATGGTTCCAAGCTTCTACTCTGCATTTGTTGAGATCAGTTGGGTGTAGTTTATTATGAGCTGCTCAAACTTAACAAAACCATCACGAGAGATTGCTATAGGCTACAATTTATGCGATTGAGCCGAGAATTGAGGGAAAAACAGATGACAACATTTGACCACATGTTGCAATATTGGTGAAAACCTACTAGGAAATGCTTAAATGGGTAGTCCTATCCACCTGCCATATTCACCAGACATTGCCCTTTCCGATTATCACTTGTTTTAATTGATGGCTCATTGCCTGGCTGAACAGCACTTCCTTTCTTATGAAGATGCCAAAAAATGGGTAGACTCTAGGAAAGCCTCAAAATATATGTCATTTTTCTGACATGGAATTCGAATGCTGCCAGAAAGATGGAGAAAAGTAGTGGCTAGCGATTGACAATACTTTCAGTGACATGTTTTTTTACTAATTATTTTAAATAAAGCATTAATTTTCACGAAGAAACAACAAGAACTTATTCAACCTCCCAATATATATAGATAATTTCTCAAGATAAAATTATAATTCAAAATACAGTAGTCTATCATATCGTGCCTCATTAAACTTCCCATTTGGATATAATCACACTTTTTTTTTAGTCTTCTGTTGAGAAGAAAAGTAATTACAGTATTAACTACACATTTAAACAATAAATAATTCTTTTTTTTAATGCCCTCAGTTATAGTGTGCATTTACATACATTGTACTTTTTCCCCCACTCTGACAAGCATGATATAATGAATGGTTACTGTATTTCCAATTTTCAAGACAATCATTATTGATCTATAAATATGCTATTAAAAATAACTTTCTGATCATTGTTAATTTATATCATTAATGATAAGAGATATATAATGAAAGCAATTTGAAAATATTTTTGTTTATTTTTAACTTAAAAAAAAATAACAATTTAAGTGTGTACTTTAAAAGTTACATTTATAATGCATTTTTTATATTTCCCTTCTAAAGAGCTCTTGGGAAAAACTCCGTCTTAAGGGTGTACTCAAATCCAAACTGCTTATTTTCTGGCTCATTTTTAAATTAATTTTTGCTCTAAAATGCATCTAATTGGCAGGTTCTCTTATTCAGAAACTTTATAATGTGCCGTATTGGTCAATTTTTTAATAAAAGCAGAATATATTTCAAAAAATGCTGTCAAAGTGGACATTTTTAACCGAATTTCTCAAAGCAATAGTGCTGCAAAAAAAAAAAAAAAAAAAAAAAATATTGTACTGTGAAAATAGTTGTTTGTAAATCAATTTCTAATTAATGGAACAAAAATTAAAAACACAGGTTGCTTATAAATCTCTTCAAAAATCACGCCGCTAAGTTTCATGCTTTTACTTTTAAAAATGAGTCTGAAAATGTGTCAGAAAATTTTGAGTTGTTAAGCGTGGAAAAATATTTTTTTGAATACCGCCTTAGGTAAGATTTCTTGCCAAATATTATAAACAGTCACAAAAATGAACTAAGTGAACAAAAATTCTAATTTTATATATCATATTTTGGGATATTTTAAATAAATTACTTAGCTGTGTATGACTAAACAGTATAAATATTGAAGAAATTACTTGTGCATTTGACACAGTAATAATTACTTCATAAAGACATAAGAATCTGTGATGAGATTTTTAACCCTTTCATTATTAAGACGCTCGGCCAAGCACACTACTGGCAGACCACCTGAATGCCTGTTTCATTTTCTCCCCCTCGTAAATATCCAACTATTGTCGCAGAGCAGGGGATTATTGGAATCAACAGGTGGGGGTTCTTTTGTTCTAGTTATCTAAGAGAAGTTTCACTTTTCCTTCTTATTATGCCGCTCACAAGTAGTCAGGGTAGAAGAAAGTGGGAGAAATAATCTGGCAGTATATTTCAGTGTTCGCCGTATTTTGAATGCTATTGAGTTTTTAGACTTCAGTATTCAAAAAATTAAATGCAAAAAAAAAAAAAATTTTTTTTGAAAGTATTTCAGAAAATTTTGCTATTCCCACCACATTCAATCTTGTCATTATAGCTATCCTGCAAAGGTTGCTATTAAAAGGAAATACTGCATTTTTAATTTATTCTAACCTTTCTCTATCTTTAATTTTATTCTCTTCTTCTTTCTCTGGATTCATCAATTTTCTACGTTCACGGTATAAATGTTGCTTTTGAGCGTTTGTCAACTTCTCACTTTTGACCTTAGGAGGTATTTTTATGTCTGAAAAATATCAAAAATAGCTATAGTTTTATTTATGTCTGGGGTAAAAAGTAACCTCTGTTACTTGTATGTAACATCTGCTACAAAAATCTTGTAACAGAGGCTACATTTAAAAAAACGAATTTTTATTTATTTATTTATTTATTTTTATTTTCAATATTCATGTTGAAATTTTTTTACTCATATAAAACTTTCTTTACTTAATGTTATATAATCTAAAAATAAGTTTTAACTTTAAACACAATATTTAAATCTAAAATTTAAACACAATATTTAAATCTAAAATTTAAGAAACAGAAACTACAAACAGAAAAGACACTTACCTCAGATGAAGATTCTGCTTTAGATTCAAAACATGTGATGAGCAATGTCAAAATGCTTTTAGATTTCTTTTCTAGAGAGTGTTTTTTGCAATATAAATTAATTGTGCCAACTAGTGGTCAAATTTCTTAATATTTATTTGAGTGGATGGAGATGTAGTAACAGAGGTTACAATTTTAAGAACAAAAGTTAAATGTATTGAATTAAAAAATAAATATTTTAATTAATCAGAAAAGATTTATCTAATTGTTAACACTTTAGATTAGATAAAAACATATAAATATTAATACTTAAAAATATAATCTATTTAAAGTTGTATGTGCAGTCAGTAATTTGGACAGTAATTTCAGTTCTTAAAAAAATAGAGGGTGGGGAGCGCAGAGATCTTTCTTCTTTTTCTTCTTCTTTTAAAGAAATGACATACAATTTTTTTTTTATCTGCCCTTCTATTTCTATATGATGCAAAAAAACTTCTGAAACTGCAGGCATAAAAAGTTCATGTAAACTTGGTTTCACCCATATGCATACTAACCAAAAGAAATAAATTATATCCATTTCTTATAAAATGTAGCCTGTCTGAGTACAGAAAATTTCACAATAACTTTTCCATCTGGGAACTAAATCCTGTATCACTTTTACAAAAGTGTTCATAATGCTTATGTAGTAGTCCTAAAATGCTTCCTAATTCAATCTTTTCATCAAAATAATTCTAAATTATCTTTTTTTTTTCTTTACTCACATAATCCAAAACACAGATAGAACCCAAGCTCAATTACAAAGTACACTTTATACAGTTTAAAATTGTATAGGATAACATCCACATCCAGTATAGAATATAGAAAGTAACTGTAAGATGGGCAGAGTACTATAGACCGGGAGGCGGCAGCACAAACAATCACCTCATCGAGTTCACGGCTGAAATTCTAGAATTAGTTAAAACTCGATTTGCATATTAAAACACAATCGGTATGCCAAGTCATATCTTGGTGGAAAACACGTGTAAACCCGATTTTAGCGGTTGACTCGTAGGTTTACCATTGTGTTTTCCTGCACTCAGTTCTCTATTTTATCATACTTTTGGGTGCAGGAAAACACAATGCTAAACCTACGAGTCAACGCTAAAATCGGGTTTTCAGGTGTTTTCCACCAAGATATGACATGGCAGACCGATTGCGTTTTAATATGCGAATCGAGTTTTAACTAATTCTAGAATTTCAGCCGTGAACTCGATGAGGTGATTGTCTGTGCTGCCGCCTCCCGATCTACTAGCAAGGGATAGCAACATCACATGCTCAGCTGCAATGTTAAATGAATGGCAACCCAATTACTGATGTTACTGCTACTCGGGAGCATAATCAGTAATTGAGTTGACATTCATTTCGCATTGCAGAAGGGCATGTGATTGTGCTAAGGCAACATCCCCCGCTGGTGTACCAGCTGATTGGTAGTTTCATTATCAGCACCATGTAATCTGTCATATATATATCACGGATGCTAAAATTGGTTGCAAAAATTTGATGCTACATCCCGGACTATTATATAAGATGACACTGAGACAATAGACACATGTCATGTCATAGTTGCAATGCATACAATGTTTTCTTGTTTATTACTGGAATAAGCAAGCAACAATTCAATAATATTACCTTTGTATAAGCATGATATTTAAGAAATATACTTCCCTACTGTAAAACCAGTATGCTGTGGCCATCACAAAACCTTCTTCTATATATATCAAAATGTTTGCAATCAAAATTAGATAATTTGTTCTTGAGATATAGCTATTGTGGAAATAATGAGAAACAGAGCATAGCGGCGACACCTGTTGGGGGGCAGTATACATCTAAACCTAATACGAATCTATTTATACGAAGGTGTTCTAACAGAATATGAAGTTTGGTGAAATTCCATGCGCTAATTCATAAGATATAGCTAGAAATCAGGATAAACACAGTATAGAAGAAGCACCTGTTGGGCAATTTACACCCAAACCTAATCAGCACCAATTTACGTTAAGGTCTAACTTAATCTGAAGTTTGATTAAATTCCATGCATTAGTTCTTGAGATAAGAGCACCCACAAAATTTATGTCACATAAAGACACACAGAGAAACATTTTCTAAAAACAATCAAATTATGTTCAAGACCTTCTAAAATGTATAAATCTGTCGAAATTTTTCATGAATACAATATTTTCTTCTTGTAAAGATGGAAGAAAGTAAAAATCCAAAAATTATATGAAAGAAAAAGGGCTGGGGGTGCAATTTATTTTTATAAATATTTTAATTGTAAACAATATCCCAGAGTATAAGTCAACTTTTTAAACCACCAACACACAAAGAAAATTCAGGAGCCAACTTATACGACAGATATAAAAGGAGACATCAGAAGGTCGTGGTTGGTAATACAGTTACAAGATAAGTGTCAAACTTTCCTTACTAATATCACCCACAAAACTTAATTCTGACATATTTTTCACAATAATTAAAATTAATAAGGCAGTAAAAAGGGGTCAACTTATACACCAGGAAATATGGTAAATATGCTTTAAGTTCTTATCAATTCTTCATCGTCAAAATAACATTAAGAACTAGTCGGATGTGCCAATCAAAAAACTTTCTTCTATCTCACACATGTTTCGCATACACTAAAAATAATCAGCACCAATTTATATCAAAGTCTAACTGAATCTAAAGTTTTATTAAATTCCATGCATTAGTTCTTGAGATATGACTGTTACTAAAATCGTGTAAATCCTGCAAAATGTAGCATAGAAGCGCCACCTGTTGGGAGATTTAGACCAAAAGTTAATCAACAATAACTTATGTAAACGTCTAACTGAATCTGAAGTATGATAAAAATACGTACATTAGTTCTTGAAATATAGTTATCGCGATAATAATGAAAAAAGTAGCATAACAGCGGCATCTGTTGGGCTATTTACACCAAAACATAAGCAGCATCTATTTATGTCAAGGTCTAATACAGAATCTGTAGTTTGATGAAATTCCGACCATTGGTTTTTGAGATATAGCTATAGCAAAAATCAGTAAAAAAGTGGTATAGCAGCGCCACCTGTTGGGATATCTACACCAAAAGATAATCAAGGTCTATTTATGTCAAGGTCTAACTGAATCTGTAGTTTTATGAAAGTACGTGCATTAGTTCTTGAGATAGAGCTATTGTGGAAATTGTTAAAAATGCTGTATAGCAGCGCCACCTATTGGGTGATTTTCACCAAAACCTAATCAGCACCAATTTATATCAGGGACTAACTGAATATACAGTTTTATTAAATTTTGTGCATTAGTTCTTGAGATAGAGCACCCACAAAATTTGTATCACATACAGACAGACATTTTCTAAAAATAGTCAAATTGTATTCAGGACCTTCTAAAACGTATAAATCCGTCAAAAACCAGAAGTTGAAAATTTTCATGAATCCAATACTTTCTTCTTGTAAAGATAGAAGAAAGTAATAAATATTGTGCATGTTAAATGTTACAACTACTATTATTAGTTGCTCACAAGGTCAAAGAGAAATTTCTTGAATGAGAAGAAAAAATAAACTAGTCGGATGTGTCAATCCCAAAACTTTCTTCTATCACACACAGGTTTCGCATACACTAAAAAGAATCAGCATCAATTTATATCAAGGTCTAACTGAAACTCAAGTTTTATTAAATTCCGTGCATTATTTCTTAAGATATGACTATCGCTAAAATCGTGTAAATCCTGCAAAATGCTGCATAGCAGCGCCACCTGTTGGGCGATTTTTACAAAAAACTAATCGGATGTGTCAATCCCAAAACTTTCTTCTATCACACACAGGTTTCGCATACACTAAAAAGAATCAGCATCAATTTATATCAAGGTCTAACTGAAACTCAAGTTTTATTAAATTCCGTGCATTATTTCTTAAGATATGACTATCGCTAAAATCGTGTAAATCCTGCAAAATGCTGCATAGCAGCGCCACCTGTTGGGCGATTTTTACAAAAAACTAATCAGCACCAATTTATATCAGGGACTAACTGAATCTAAAGTTTTATGAAATTCCGAGCATTAGGTCTTGAGATAGAGATATTGCAGAAATCGCGAAAAATGCTGCATAGCAGCGCCACCTGCCGAGCAATTTTTACCTAAAACTAATCAGCACCAAATTATATCAGGGACTAACTGAATCTAAAGTTTTATTAAATTCCGAGCATTAGTTCTTGAGGTAGAGCTATTGCGAAAATCGCGAAAAAAGTTGCATAGCAGCGCCACCTGCCGGGCGATTTTTACCAAACACTAATCAGCACCAATTTATATCAGGGACTAACTGAATCTAAGGTTTTATTAAATTCCGAGCATTAGTTCTTGAGATAGAGCTATTGCAGAAATCGCGAAAAATGCTGCATAGCAGCGCCACCTGCCGGGCGATTTTTACCAAACACTAATCAGCACCAATTTATATCAGGGACTAACTGAATCTAAAGTTTTATTAAATTCCGAGCATTAGTTCTTGAGATAGAGCGCCCACAAAATTTTTGTCACATACAGACAGACAGACAGACAGACATTTTTAAAAAATAGTCAAATCGTGTTCAGGACCTTCTAAAACGTATAAATCCGTCGAAAACCGGAAGTCGAAAATTTTCATGAATCCAATACTTTCTTCTTGTAAAGATAGAAGAAAGTAAAAATAAAAAGCCAAATAACTTAAAATTTCCTATTTTTCAAGATTTTTAAAGGAAATTAAAAAATTTCTTACATTTTCCCTTTTTAATAGGTTTTTTTTTTTTTTAAATTCTCTGTGTTTTCCGGGTTTTAAAAGTTTTGTAAGTGTCATGACAACCTGGTATTTCTTTTAGTCAAAGAAACGCTGTATCTAGGTGCATTTAATTAATTTTAGACAGCAGAATTTGGTGGAATAATCAGATTCTCTCAATCACGTCACATTTATTAGATACACAGCAGTTACATAAAGTCAACAGTGATGTATTTAACAAAAATTAACCGTTTGAAATACAAACAAAACATAATATTCATCAGTAAAAGTATTTTTTTGATTACTTAACAAAAAACTATGAACTAATACGAACTACACAATAACCAATAATGTTAATATTAAATAATGTTATTTGGTACTTCTCCATTATCCCATTGACTGCTTTCCATTAAAAAAAAAAAATTATCGCCAAACTATAACATTAATGCCAATAAACAAATGAAAGAATGTTGCTATTAAAATCTAAAATTGGAGAAACCCATTTGAATAGTACATAAAATTTAAGCAAAAAAATAAACAATATATTAATGAAAAGAGAAAAGAAAAAAATCTTTGATATTTAATTATTTACATTATTTTTCTTAATTATCCCTCTAAGCCTATGGATAAATGTTTGTGACGCAAGTTAAAACTGATATATTTATCGTACATAACTATGCATTGCAACATTTTTTAATGACAAAATTGTTATTTTAATTAACAAAATACTTAATAAATCAGTAAAATATCACTAAAAATACAGAAAAATGTCAAATTAAAACTACCTTGATGACACACCAAACATGTGTAACATATTGATGTCAAGTGAATGTGGTGTCATGATCATGTATTTTTGGCGTTAAATCCCATAGTTTGGCAATAGTTTTTTAATGAACAGTGGTCGATGGGATAATGAAGAAGTACCTATTATTTTTCAAAATAGGATAATGTCTTTATTGATGTCAGAATGCATCCAAACAAAGATTTTAATCTACATAGTCATTCATTTCCTCATTATTTGACCACAAAATGTAAATTAGGTACTTTTCGGCTAGCCGGGTGCCAGTGAAATATATATTATATATATATATATATATATATATACGTCACTGGTGCCTGGCTAACCAAAAAGTACCGTAAATTATAATTTACATTTCACCACATATTTTACCATATATGTAAAAATTACATTCTAAAATTTTGTAAAACCCTTACATGATAGAAAATTTCTGATAGCAAATTCGGATTCTATATGCAAAAATACATAGAAAAATGTTTATTACAAATAAGATACAAAATGGCTGTGTACTAATGTTATTATTAGCCCTTCTTTTGAAATATTTCACACCCTGTTTCCATCTCCCTCCCCCCCCCCTCTTTTTTAAAGCTCAATGTAAAAAAAAAAAAAAAAAAAAAAAATGGATGATCCCTCATTATATTATCAAGAATTTAATAATAATCAAGAAATATTTAAATTTAGGAACAGGTTAACTAAAAGCTGCTTTCAAACACAAGCTTAATACTTTCAGAGAACAATCACAAAATCATTTTCATCTACATGAATAAAATTATAAAATATTTTTCTTCAGATTCTACAGAAAAAAAAATGCCAATCAATATGAAATAAAAATAAATAAAAGATAAAATTATGTGTGAAATAAATTTTGTAACACTTATGCATAAAATCTGTAAATTATTTTATTGAATTAAAATTATAGTAACGAAATTACTACATTAAAATCAGATTTAATATTTTTTGTAATAAATATGTTGAAAAGAGAGATGTTTACACAGAAATAAAAAAATTAACTATTGAAAAAAGTTACTCAAACTTGTGTGTCAACAATAGATATAAATGTCCAAATCAAACACTTTTTATAAGATTTCTATAAAATATTTTTTTTTTCATTTTTACACAAATTTAACATCTGCGTGAAAAATAAGAAGCAAAAATAGTTTTCATTTTAAAATTCAACATCTTTAGATTTTAAGTATATAAAACCTATTTTTAAAAAATATACATTAAAAATTGCAATTGAATACAATAAAAAAATAGCTCGTATGCATAAAATCCAAAGATCTTATACTGCAGCTGACAGCACCTCTTAAGGGAATATTGAATTCAAAAGAAAATATAATACACTTCTTTAAATACGCACATCTTTTTAGATGTAAACAATGAAACTTACAATTAAGATGTAAATAAAAAATTTAAGTTTTTTATTATTATTATTTTTTTTTATTAATATATTATTTTGTACACAGTTTGATATGGAATTCTGGTTAATATTATTGAACTCATAGTTTCATTTCATAGTTTCATTTCATAGTTTATTTTTTTGCATGATGAAAGCATAAATTTATTTCTGAAAAATTTCAAGATAGTGCTGATATCAGTGGCGATTACAATCTTTTTACCAAATACATTTACATATTAATCAAGCTCTTTGGTTATTAAGTATGGCTAAACATAAAATAAAACTGTTACTTTAAGATTTAGATGTGAATTATTAGTGTATATTTATAAGGAGAGTTTCACTGAATATATATATATATTTTAATTATCTCATCATTGTGCAGAGTTATGCATTAATTATTTACTTAAAAAAAAAAAAAAATCTTAATTTTTATTATTTTATTTTATTGTAAGCATTCATTATAATTTCAAGTGCATTATTAAATTAAATTTACTGTTACTATTAACCAATTATTTATGTGACATTTTTATAATAATAATTGGTATGGTTTGATGAAATTACTGCCATTTTCACCAAATTGACTAAAGAGACTGGAATTAAAAGCTTAACATTGATTTTGCAGCATAGCACATAACCTAAAATCAGTATAAATATCCAATCCAGCATATTTTTGGCTAGGGTCCAATGCTTTAAATAGAGAAAATGATTAAACTATGAAATTTGAAATCAGCAAACAAATGTTCAATTTTTAAAAAAGAAAAGAAATTGTATATAATTTTTATATATAGTCACATTCATATTTTCGGTACTCCTTTCTTTGTTATAGGGCCTTGGTACAGGAGAGAAAATGGTGTACTCACCATTGGTGAGTGAAATAAAATTTTCAAAAACACTTTCTGGCAAACATAATTTACATTTTTTAAATGTCATCAGATTGCTATAGCTTTATGAAACAACTATTAATGTATCAAATGCACAAACAATTTGTTTTATATTTACACCATTTAATACATATATTGAGAAGCAATTGTTTAATTTCTACATAAATAAGCCATATAATGATGCAATACAAAATGTATAATTTAAATAAGGCGTATAAGATTACAAATATTTTCTTTGGTCACTGTTTCCCTTTTGTGATTGTTTACAATATTTGACACGAAATTGCACATTCTTAAGACCGAGTTATGCTTAGGCCCCTATAACAAAAAAGTAGCACATTTTTATATCATATGTGTTTTATCACATGTGTATATGAAGGGTGTAGATGCAAAATTCACACTCTCCAGATAACCTACTTTTTAGAAAAATGCAAAAAATTGATTATTATTAATAAACATGATATACTGGCACAATTTTTTTTTGTGTGATATATTTGTTGCCATAACAAGTAGTTGCACGTAGTCCTAAACCTGTAACAATTGTGGTAAAGCTAGAAATTAAATTTAAATATGGAAAATGTGAGTTTTGCAGCAAACTTTTAGGGGTAATGTTAGTTATAAACCAAAATAGTTATGAATTTAAAAAAAAAAAAAAAAAAAATCTGAACATTAGTTTTCATTATGTTATTTTGGAGGGTAGTAAACAACAAAAATCGAAAAACATTTATTAAAAATAATTTGTGCAAAAATTTTACTATTAGACATGGCTCAGCTTCTTCACTGCCATTAAACTAGTGCAACATTTTACACTACTTCTTACTTCTGTACCTCCCTGATTGGTTGAATTGGAGAGTGTGAGTTTTACAGCAAAATAGTTGTTGGATAATGTGAGTTATGCATCAAAATGAGATTTTTAGCATTTTTTTCCCCAACCTTAATATGTTTTTTTATTCTCCAAATCACTATTACAGTCTGATTCACCTTAAAAAGATGAACATGGTGATATGAATAACTCAATACCTTAAAAAAGTGGATAATGTGATTTGCATCTGCACCATTCATATATTTTTTTTATAATAATGTGTGCAAGTAAAATGTCAACAAAGTTTAAACCATAATGCTACAAAAATATTTTTTAATAATAATATTTAAGTTATAAAAGATAAATATTTTTAGCATACCTGTTTCAGCTTGTTTAAAGATAAGTGGCACAAACCCAGATTGACTTGTTGCAAATTGACTGTTTGATTGGTTGAGGTTTATTGCTACAAATGCAGACTGATTCGTTTCAGGTAATGATGGTCCAGGAAATAATCCATTCTGTGGAGATACTTCAGATGCAGTTGCTGTCTCAATAGTATTACTTTCATCAGAATGCAGTTCTTCCTTCAAGAAATAAAGATAATTACTCCCAATTGAATTTTGTTTGTATTATATAGCTTAATTACATGCATAAAAACTATTTACTTGCATATTTTGTACACTTTTCTTTTTTTACCATTTTTTCAGTACTAAAAGTAGCGGGTACAAAAAGTTTACAAGTTTTTATTATTATTATTATTATTATTATTATTATTATTATTTTTAAGGAACAATGACTATCATATGAATATGACTATAACGGACTATTTTAATGAATGAATTATTAAAATTAAATCAAATTTATGAGAGTTTCAACAATTTGTACAGTGTTTTTGAACAGGTAGAAAACAATTCTAGGAGCATTCTAGCATATGAAAAAAAAGGTTCATTAACAAAATGAATACAAAGAAAATTTTAATGGCTTTTATAGAAACATTTTAGCAAGTATTTTTCAGATTACAAACCACAAAATGCTCAATTACTTTGTTTACCACAATTTTTTTTTTTTTTTTTTTTTTTTTAAATCTAATATCTAAAAAGCACTTCCTTCATTCTGAATTCTCTTCAAGCTGTCTCATTACTATCCCCCTCCCCCTTAAACAAAGCATAATACCGTAAATATAAAACTTTATCAGGAATTTTACTTTTCTAAGCATTGGAGTGCAAACAAATCAGTACATAAAGCAGCTGAAAACAAAAAGTTGATGGGGAAATAGAAAATTTGTTTCTAAGATCCTAATTAAAATATTGTAAAATTAAAATCATTATTACACATGTAGTGGGATTAAATATTTTATTAATTTAAATTATTTCAATTTCTACATGTGAAAATTACGCGAACTTTTGTTTTTTTACAGAAATTTTCTGTCAAAAGTAAGTGTGCAAAAAATACATGAGGGCATAAATTACGTGAATAAATACAACAGTATAGACTGTAGTCAGAATAAATATACTGATTGCCACAATCTTACATGAAACATGAAAATCCTTTACTTGATATAATGCAGACGTTTTTTACCATTTGTTATTTATTTAATTGCAGATAACTTGTCAGTTACACATAGTGGATTTATATAAAACATAAAAATCATTATCTATTAATAAAAATACAATCATGTTAAACATTAGAAACATTACTTTGCAAATAATAATAAAAAATAAAATAAAATAAAATAAATAAATAAATAAAAGTAGGATGAAACCCCCAGTAACTGACACTTTAAGGATTTTTAGCACTTTCCAACCTAGTTGAAAAGTGCTTATGACTTCGGTTTGTCTGCCGTATGGCCGTCTGTCCATGCTCTAACTCCCGTAAATATGCTCAGATTGCTCTGCAATTTTTATATGTTATTGTCTTTATCTATAGCATGTTCCCTATTGCAACGGAAGTGTGTAGCACTGATAGTTTTTTTACAGGGACACTCAAAAGAATTTCATTACATTGCGGTCTATGGGGAAAAATAATTTGCGGTTTATTTAAATAATGTTTCACTATTGTAAACGCATTGAAATTTATATATATCACTAAGGTGCATTAGAAGAAGCTTAATATGGAATAAGGTGTGCATAGCACTTATAGTTACTTTACAGGGACAGTCAAAAGAATTCCGTTACATTACGTCTATGGAGAAAAATCGTCTGCGGTTTATTTAAATAATGTTTCACTATTCTAAACACATTGAAATTTATATATATTACTAAGGTGCATTACAAGAGGCTTACTACAGAATAGTGTGTGTATAGCAGTCATCATTCATTTACAGGGACACACAAAAGAATTCTCTATTGTCTGTTAATAATAATTCCTGGAAGTGCGTTTTAAGTTACTGAACGCGATTTTAATTTTATTGCTTTTTGTCTATTATGTGATGTGTATAAATTCTGTAGATCCTACACAGGGCAGCACAAAAGTTCACGAACACATTTCCGTTTACTGACAGAAACTCCAGAAGGATAATTTTAAACTGTGCTACGCGTTTCCTAACTAAACTAAAATTTAGCATCCTATGTAGTATATATACAAAACTATAGATCCTATACAGGACTGAATAAAAGTATTCGGATATTTTTCGAATATTGTATCTGTTGGAAATTCCTGAAATTATGTTTTTAAATATGTTATGCGTTTTCCAAATTGTTTACTTAGATGTTATCTTTTAGCTTATTAAATGGTATGTTTTGTAAAATTATTTTGGAAGGGTTGGAAAGTGCTACATAATCTATGCTTGAAGAATGATTTTTCGTTCTTGTTTTCTTGTTTAAATCACTATTAGAGAGTTTTAAATATATTTTATACTTATGTTTGTTTTAGAAATTATAGTAAAGATACATTAAAAAATTATTGTTGATAAAATTTTGAAAAGTTATGCATTTTATTACAAAAAATTAATTTTTGTCATAAATATTGTCAATATCTCCAGTAACTGATGCCATCCATTTTTTGAAAAAGGCAATAGCTGAAAAATAAGTTATAACAGTTGAGACAAATAAGTTACCACTAGATGGCATTACTTTGCAGAAGTTTACAAGAAAATGCTTATTTGAGTTAGATTTCTGTTGCAGTGTCAGTTACTGGTTAGGTGTCAATAACTGGAGGTTTCACACTATGTACAAAGTAGAATCACGCATCAGGTTAAGTGACCAGATTTTACCCAAACCCAACCTGACCCGCAGTTTGAATTGGGTTGACACAATTTTTTCATTGCAAACCAGGTTTGACTTTAACTGTTTCGAGTTGGGTTTTGAATCAGCTAAAGGTTGACTAGATTTTTCAAAAGAAAGTCCTACTATATGTTTTTCCAAATGAAATAAAGACTGTATATTTCAATATTAATGGGTGTATATTCGAGATAACTTTGGGCACTTTTTTTGGAACTCGAGCCCAACAATTTGAAATCCGAGCCTGCTCGAGCCAAAAAGGTTTTGTGTCAGCAAAGACCGAGATGGATAAAGATTAACTTACTCTTTTCAAATTATCAAAAAATTAAACTTTGTCCGTCAGTAATCAGTAACATGTAATTTGCCAACTACAACTTTGCATGTGATGTAAACATTCACTCTTGATTTAAGGTTCAAATCTCAATAACGACGAGTAAAAGTCCAGAAATTTATATATTTTAGATTCATTCATAGTAAAATATTTAGTTTTATCAAAGAAAATGCTTGTTTGCTTTTAAATACGTCATTTCCACTCACTGAAGCAGTTTAACTCTGTCTGAAATTTTTATATCAGCAGAATGAAATAAATATTGAAATGCAACAGCTTTATGAGTGAAAATGCATGTTTGTTTTTTTAAACATGGACTTTTCTATTCAATTTTTTAAAAGTTATTTTTAATAGTTATGAGAAAATGACATTAATAAGGATATAGTAAATCTTCATTTGTTCCCTCTTCTCTGTAACATAGGAAGTAATCAGATTGCCAACACTTTGAAGAAGTTTCATTAAAATCTTTTCAAATTAAAGTATAAAAAATGTAAATATTTAATAAACAATCATTAGTACAGGCTCATCTACAAATGAATAGCTTTCAATTAAAATAATTAATAAAATTGGTTCGTTGGTTGGTTTTATTGACACCAAGTCCACATTTAGACATACTGTGCCAAACAAGAGTTAAAAAAATAAACGAGTAAAGATGTAAAGTAAAGAAAAGGCAGCTAGCGTGTATATATATATATATATATGAGATAACACAAATATGATATATAAAAACATGGAAAACAAACTTATCTGGATAAGGCATTCATCCAGATTAACAATTACAGAAGCACATGATATTAAAGGTACGTTAGAACAATACTTAAAAAAAAAAAAAGAAAAAAAAAAAAGATAATAAATGTGAGATGCGAAAAATGTTAAATATTATGATAAAAGCTCGTCTGTTTTAAAATCATGAAAATATTCTCATTGGGATTTTCTCCAATGAGTTTAATGAACTGAAATTAAAATTGGTTTAGTAGGAAGCCCAGGATAGATGACAAAAAGAATGCAGCTTGTGTTTTTAAATATATAGATTTTGTGGAGATGCAATGTAGATAAATGCTGATAGCTTATTCAAATAAGAAAGGACAATTAATATGAGGGAAGTAGAATCTCACTCACAAATTCATTACAGTTTAAATACATCTGGAGCAAAGAACTGATTTCCAATAAATTTTGATTTCTGTCATGATGAATACAAGATAGCGACTGCAGTAAGTACTGAACTTTGCATAGATCTTAGCTAACTTATTAAACCAATATTTATAAAGAAGAAGTTTCTTTTTAATTGTTCAGATGCTTTTTGTGCAGTAAAATTTTAGTTTTATCTTATTTAAGAATCCTTGTTTAAAATTTGATTAATAAAAAAACCCATAAACATCAATTTAAAATACATACTAAAATTTAACATAAGAAACCACCATATTCAACAATTTGTTTATTTTTGTTAAGATTTATATAGTGTAATAATCGGTACTTTTATGCTAGCCAGGTGCAGATGATAAATCACCAAATATTGTTCCCATCGCCATCATTTGTATTCTACACATTTCATTAAAAATACATATACAGTATAGAACTGTTTATCCGGAAACCAATTTTCCAGAATGAGATTTCCAATTGACTCATTTCAGAATCTTTCCAGAAAAAAGTGTCATGCAGTGCCAGTTTGACACGTGCATTGTTTGATACATTACTACATGCAAGGTATAGCTTCATATGACTTCATGGTGTAACTTCATGTGTGTACTTCATATAAGATTTGAAATGGAAATATACTTAGTTATTGGGCATGTTGATTTTTATGCAGGATTGTTGTTTCCAAGGCAAGGGATTCCTATAAATTGCGTTCTTTCAAACTCTGATTAATCTCTGTCCTTGACTTTATCTGAGTAATCTAATAATTAATTTGAAATCATAAACAATGAAACAGCCACATACATTCTTTAATCTAAATAAATGGATGTCACTGTAATTACGATCCAGTTATCCGGAATGCATTTGGACCCGACCATTCAGGATAATTTATTCTATAATGTATATCATACATTTAAAATACATATTATATACATCTAAAATATCTATATTACATCTAAAATACCTATATTATATACATTTAAAATATTTATATTACATACATTTTATCAGAACATGAAATAACCTCTTTTAATCAGGATAAAAAGAATTAACAACAAAATGTTAATAAGTTATTTCATCTGTGGAGTGCAATTGTCAGATGATAAATCATGTGCTCCAAGCCATTGAATTCTGCCCTTTATTTGGGCCTATTCAAAACTTTTTAGGGAAGCAAGGACTCTGATTAATTTAAGCATGAGGATGCACAAATTGTGTGTGTGAAAAATCTCACTAATGCAGGGATATCTGAGACTAAAAAAGAAAAAAAAAATTCATGAAAGCACTAATCTTTCTAGCAAGCTGTACTATAAGGGTCATTCCATGTCAAGTGGCCTAAATTTTGGCATGGTTCCTGCTCGACCCCTTTTCAATTTATTTGGGCCTATTCAAAACTTTTTAGGGAAGCAAGGACTCTGATTAATTTAAGCATGAGGATGCACAGATTGTGCGTGTGAAAAATCTCACTGATGCAGGGATATCTGAGACAAAAAAAGAAAAGAAAAATTCATGAAAGCGCTAATCTTTCTAGCAAGCTGTACTATAAGGGTCATTCCATGGACATCTGCAAACGGTCAGTGTCAGAAATAGTATAGTTGGGACGCTAGGGGTCCTTTTGTAAAACTCACTATTTCATGGTCGCAGAAAAAAACGAGGAAATCACCAAGTTGCTCATGATACAAGAAACCTTACTTATTGAAAATAGGTGATCTAGTACAACTTTTTGTGCTGAAAAACATAATTAGAGTATTAAAAATCACAAATCAATACCTTTGTCATTACTTGGCTTCAAAGTAGGCCATACGGCCTGTCGCAATGAATTTTACTTGTACTTTAACATGCTGTAACTACTGAAAAAAATCATTTTAAAAGTTTGTCACTTTAACAATTAATTACTTATGAAGATGTCATAGAGCTGCTGGAGTTGTTTCTTTCCTGTTTAAATCTTCATTAATTTATTCATTAAAAATAGGTGTTCACTTGTTAATGTCTGTACATATATTACTTATACATTTTATCAATTTTTTTCAGATATTATTTACAAAGAAGCATGGTTAAAAATTTCCATTAAAAACAGTCTCCAATAAAAACTTCCACCATCTAACAAAAGCGCTTTCACCCCCCCCCTCCAGGGCATCATCAGTTGTGATCTCTAACCAACTTCCTCTCCATTATATACATGACTGCTGGCTGAAGAGCTCCTCCTATTGGCTTTCAATATTCTCTCTCTCTCTCCCTCTTCCAACATTTTTCTCCAGAAAACTGGCGCCCTGCTAACCGAAAAGTACCGACATCTTAATAGATAATTAATTGTTAAAGTGACAAACTTTTAAAATAATTTTTTTCAGTAGTTACAGCATGTTAAAGTATGGGTAAAATTTATCGCGACAGGCCGTAAGGCCTACTTTGAGGCCAGGTAATAACAAAGGTATTGATTTGTGCTTTTTAATACTCTAATTACGTTTTTTAGCACAAAAAGTTGTACTAGATCACCTATTTTCAATAAGGTTTCTTATATCATGAGCAATAAGATGGCAAACTTGGTGATTTCGTCGTTTTTTCTGCGGCCATGAAATAGTGAATTTTACAAAAGGACCCCTAGCGCCCCAACTGTACTATTTCTGACACTGACCGTTTGCAGATGTCCATCTTATACCTATATGTATGTCCTGTATCAATTATATAAAATTTGAAAGGGGTCGAGTGGGAGCCTCTAGGCCAGTTGACATGGAATGACCCATAAATATAAACTCAATTTATGGCATCAGGTGCCACCATCCAAAAAATCAACAAGAAACTACTCCATTTCTTCTGGTCAAGGGTCCATTCCTCTTCCAGACTCCCTCATGGCTTTTTTTATACCGTCCATCCAGTTCTTTCATGGTCTTCCTCGTTTCCTTTTTTTAAATTTGTTCTGTATTTAGATGCGATTTTAGGTAGTCTCTCATCACTCATTCTTTTAAGATGACCATACCAGATTAATTGCTTCTTTTGAAGATCATTGAATATGGTTCCCTTTATTTTCATTATTTCTTTGATTCTTTCAAGCTATACTTATTAAGAAAATTGTACAGCACCAAGTTAACAGAAGGAGGCAACATGATAAAGCATGTAACAAAAATATTAGAGATTAGGGATAAACTGCCCATTATTGGAAATAATTTAAATGAATCGCACATATCTGCACTATTTTTTTTGCTCATTGCTGCTCACTTATGACACGCTCTTTACAGCTCTTGGAGCCAGACTGAAGGAGGAGTTATTCCCAGCTTTTATACAAAGTAAACCTACAGATGAATACAATCGTAGAATTGAAAATTCTGAATCAGCCAATAATGCCGCAAAAGCATTCAAGGCACACAGAAAATTCAGAAACAATGATTAGAAGATGGAGAACAAATATTGTTTGCATTGCAAAATAAAAAAACCTACCATTCAGAAAAGGAATGTTGACATCTGAAAAACAGAAGTTCCAACACATTTAAAATACATATATTATATAAATTTAAAACACATGTCTTACACACTCATTTAAATTAAAATACAGAAAATAAAAGATATCACATAGTAATGAAAATTTTCCTAGAGTCTTCCATGTTTGTATTTACATAAAAAGGGAGGGCTGATTTTAGAAGACATTAATATCTATCAATTTTACCTTTTTAAATTAATATTTTTAATTTCATTTTTAAATTGAATTAACATTTAATTAAATTAATTATTATATACTATTTGTGATTTCTATGCGAATTATTATTTGGATAATATGCACATGTAAATGTGTGTTTGTTTTATGAGCTATAGAAGAAAATTGGATAGAATTTTTAACACCAACTTAGACAAAGACATTGCATACAATGCACTACCATTATTTTTAATTATAGAATGTTTTCTTGAGAAGCATATATTAACTGTGGATCTTGAACTAGTTTTAAATCAGAATGAATTTCCATTTTTGTAGTTTTTTTTTTGGTACTATATTCTTACTACTATTTTCCTACTTCTAAAAAATATTTTTTTCTTTTCATACTTTAAGTACAATGCTAGAATAAGGTCGACTCCAGCTTTTGGCATCTTAAACAGTCCAAGAAGCCAAACTAAAATATGGCAACCTGAAAAAGGATTTTTATTTCCCTACCCAGATCACATACGAGACAACAGACAATTAATTAATTATATACAGTTCCAACGTGAATGCTTTTTTTCCCAACTAAAGACTGGGTGATCAAATTCTGATTTGTCAGCAATTTGCTAATAAAACTATCCCATCATCTTCATATTTTCAAATGTGTTGGAACAAAGATACTTTTCTCGCTTAGAAATTTTCATTAAAAAAAAATTTGCACAATTATAAATAAATAAATAAAAAATAATTAATAAAATAAAAATAAGAATACACATGTTAGTACAAATTTATATTGATTTTAAGTTCAGTCCAGAATCCTCCAGAATTCGACGATTATGAATTTCGAACTTTTTAAAATTTCGGATCATTTGCAGTTTATACCTCAAAAAGAAAAATTAATCCAACACCCACCCTCCATATCTATATTAATTGATAAATTTTCACTAATTAATTATATTAAATCAAGATATCTATATATACATAAAAGAAAGTCCTGACTGGGGAGATCATCAACTCAACACACAGCCAAAACTACTGAACCTACAAACATGAAAATTGCAGGGAAAATACTTCTTAGGATGTAGACAAATGCTAAAAAAGGATTTTCTAAAACTAGACCCTTAAGAAGGGGTAAAAAAACAAAACTTTAAAAAAAAAATTCCTTAAAAATCAGATATTATAGTTGTGTCAAATAACATATTTTAATGTATTTTTGTATGCTGAATTGAACGGTACCAAGTACAGAGTGTCTCATTTATTTTGCAACCCTAAAAAAAGAACATTGTACAAACATTAATTTTTATTTTACAGAAGTGCTTAAACGACTACAAAAGGTGTTAGAAGTGACCGCCGTCTTCATCTTTACATATCTGGGCCCGTTTGAGGAGGTTTTGAGACACATTTTGTAATGTACACTAAAAACACCAACGTTTAAATGTGTTTGGTGCGATAGCGTTTATCTCTTCCGTAATGCGAGTTTTTAGTTCAGTAATCGAGGCTACCAGTTCATGGAACACACAATTTTTCAAATAGCCCCACAAGAAGAAATCGGGCAGTGTCAGGTCTGGACAGCGTGGAGGCCATAGTCCTTTTGTAATTAGCCGATCACCAAAAAATTCTTGGAGAAATGGCAGAGTGTCGTTGGCTGCATGCCCAGGAACACCATCATGTTGAAACCAAACGAAACGTTCATCTGCTAATTTTCTTACTGACGTGGCCGGTTTCTCCTTGATTTTCCTCTAGATTTCCTTCATTTTATGGTCAGTTAGGACAAATGACCGACGGCTCTTTCTTTTTGGTTCCGCAGTCCATTCTGTTTGAAAATGGTCCACGATTCGCTTAATTGTGCTTTTATTCGGCACCACAGAGTTTGGAAACTTGTTTTCATATCGTTTCTTGACTGTTTTGTACGAAGAGGCTCGAAAATAATGTTCAATAATAAATGCACGTTTTTTTGTACGTAGCACCATGTCGCAAAACTACCTTTCACTTTGTTCTCCTTAGCACGGAAATGTCTCCTGTGATTTTCTAGCGTGTTGGTAGTGTTGTTCACATGCCCCTCGACACCACTACCTGTGCTAACGGTGTGCGTGTGCACTCGTGTTGTTCATTTGCTTCGTGTTTACGCGGGTTGCAAAATAAATGAGACACTCTGTACATTCTTCGAAGTCGATAGTTCATGAGATATTACATATTTTTCTAATTTGGCACCAAAACCTCAAAATTCTAACATTACAAATGAGAATTTCTAAATATGACAAAAACAAAACAACAGAAACAATCATCATAAACGCTAACAGGTGACAATTATAATGTCAAATATATGAGAAAGTAGAGAAATATAGGACAGTTACAGAAATGCAGGACAATATAGGACATTTCTGAAGTTATTTTATAAATATAAGAAATATAGGACAACTCTGACCCCCTGAAGATAGTACTAAACAATATTTTAATAGAGGATTTTTTTAAGGTAATAAAAAAGTTATCACAATTACAATTTTTTTTATGTGCCTTTTAACTTTTTTTCGAATTTTGTGGTGATTATTGCACATTAGTAAAAGGAATCCGGTTTCAATCATTTAGCCCAATATAGTAACTCTTTTCAATGAAGTTTATTTGGAATTCGCACGGCAATTTTTGAATTTTTTGCATTCCACAGTGATTTTTTGACATTCATAAGAGGAGTTAAGTTTTAAACTTTTAGCCTAATATAATAAATTATGTCCTCTGTGATTTTTGAATATTTAACAATTTTTAGCATATTTTCTAGTTTTGTGGAGATTTTTTGTCATTCATTACAGAATTCTGCTTAAAATGTTTTTGCCTACAACAGTAAATTTTCTCCTCTGCAATTTTTGTAGTTTTGCACCAATTTTTCAACATTAGTAAAAAGAATCCAGTTTTAATTTTTTAGCCCAATATAGTAAATGTTGTTCTCTTTTCAATAAAGTTTATAAAGAAATCGTACAGAGATTTAAAATTTTCACATTAAAAAAAAAAGAATTTGGTTTAAAACTTTTAGCCTAATATAGTAAATTTTGTCTTCTGCAATTTTTGAATTTTTAGCATTTTTTTCTGCATTTTGCGGCGATTTTTTCCCCATAAAAAAAAGAACGCAGTTTTAATCTTTTAGCCCAGTATAGTAAATGTTGTCTCTCTTTTCAATAAAGCTTATTCAAATTTTGTACAATGGTTTTTTAATTTTTCACGATTGTTTTAATGCAATATCTAGAGTTGTTTCATGTTCTATAGCGATTTTTTGACATTCATAAAAGGAATTCGGTTTTAAACCTTTAGCCTAGTATAGTAAATTGTTTTCCGAGATTTTTTGAAATTTTAACAATTTTTTATGCCATATTCAGCAATTTTTTTTGTGATTAAAAAAAAAAACACCAGCTAGCAAAACGTCTGGATTTGAGATTTTGTACTGTATTTCTACTTAAGTGGTTTGGAAACATTTTTTATTTGTATATAATACTGCTATATACTTTGTCAAATATTTTTTTTAATTTCTATAAACAAAAATTAATGAATTATGTAAAATATAATTAATCTTTAATAAATTAAAAAAAATTCTTTTTTCCCCAAAACAGTCTCTTGAAATGCAAATTTTGTACTTTGTAATACATGCATGATTAAATTCAATATAATACATACATTTAACAGATCACAGTTTCCTTAAGCAAGTCTCAAATCCAGAGATCCAAAATCTGGACGTTTTGCTAACTGGTGTTTTTTGGGAAAAAAAAAAAAAAAAAAAAAAAAAAAAAAAACCACAGAAAAATAAATTGCTGAATATCGCATAAAAAATTGCAGGAAAAATTTACTATATTAGGCTAAAAGTTTGAAACCAAATTCCTTTTATGAATCTCAAAAAATTGCCACCTAACACGAAACAACTCTAAAAATTGCATAAAACAATCGTGAAAAATTAAAGAATCATTGTGTGAAATTTGAATAATTGCTCATTAGAAATAACGAAAATTATGAAATTGGTAAAGCTGTGATTGCTAAAATGGCTGTATAACCACTTCATGCCCATGAAACTGAAAATAAAAAATCCCTGATGACTCAGCCTACAAGCACAGGTAGATTTCGGAAATGCAGACCGTGGGGTGGGTGCCTGTTTATTGGGAATTTCAGAAGAAAGACCTATTTGCCAAGATGTAGCAGTTGGGACCGCCCACTTCGAAATACACTTGTGCCTCTAGGCGGAACCAGCAGGGATTTCTTTTGTTTTTAATTTTTTTTTTTTTGCTGTAAGACTTGGTCCTATAAAAAACTTGTCAATATAAAAGTTGTAGATAATATTAAGATTTATAATAAATTTAAGCGGATTTGATACTTTGTGAATTGACGAAGTTATGAATTTTTTTCTTCTTAAACCCTTTTTATTCCACCCATTGGGGACATTTTTAAAGAAATCAAAAATCTGTCATACATAAATTTTTGGTCCTTTTCCTAGAAGTAATAATAACTTTAAATGGATTCAATATGTATCATAATTAAGAAGTTATGGGTTTTTTCTGGTTTTCACAAAAAGTCCCCCCCCCCCCCCCCACCTCTGGTTCGATTTTGCCCATTAACAAACTTGACCACGATTTTATGTATCAGTTTAGAAGAGATTTGTGCAGAATTATGGAAGTTATCGTGTCCATAAAAAAGTGATATAGATAGATAGATAGATAAAGTTTGTACTGAGGGGTGGTTTTGGGTTCTAGGAGTCATAATCGGTGTAGATCTGCAAAAAATTTTCAGAAATTCCAACTTAGGGGAGAATGTAATAGGTAGTTTTTCTTACGAAATCTAAATATTGCTGAACACTAATAGAGAAACTGCAAAAATATGAAATTCGTCACAGCCATGATCACTGTATGTATAAGCACTTCACACACATGAAAAAAAAAAAAATCACTGGATGCAGCAACCTTGTTGTATAACAATCTTAAAAATGTATGAAATTAGTCAAAGTCACGATCACTAATGTAGGTATAAGCACTTCATTCCCCTCCCCCCCTCCCCCCCCCCCCAAAAAAAAAAGAGAAAAGAATTCATTAAATAAATATAATTCATATTTTTAAAAAATGATCCAAAAACACTCAATTTTTTAAGGATTTCTATAATTTTTTAAAAAAATAATTTAAACTAAAACTGGCTTACTTTTATTTTTCATTTTGTATTTTTTTTAAATGACAGCCTGGATTTAAACTATATATGTCCTTATAACTTTCTGTTTCAATTATTTTAACTCAACAATTCAACAAAAGGACGATGACTAAACTTACTCGCAAATTCAAAAACTTTCCACTTTTCAGTCAGTATTTAACTACCTCTCGAGTACTAAATAATTGCATATTAAGTGAGTGAATAGAAAAGTACTTGCACAAAGAAGCAAAAACACCTGCACATTCAATTTTTCAAAAAAAAATCTAATAATCAGAATAAACCAACTAAATCAACCAATCAAGCTATCGTAATCTTTGTCATAGACATGTATTCGTAATAAAAGTCTGCTTAAAAAAAAAAAACATTATACTAGAATTGAGTCAAACTTTTTATAGTAACAGAGCACTCCCCCTCTAATCCTCAGTTGTCCTGGGGGGGGGGGGGGTTTCCTCACCATGCCCTCCACTGTGCCTCTGTTCTTGATTACAGTTCAACTTGGTTTTTATACTAAAATAATTTATGGTTTCCTGATGTTTACAACAAAATTTCTATGCACTTAAACTTTGACATTTATATTTTTGAACAATTTATATATTTTTAGGCTAAATGTTTTATTCCTAAAATATATATATAAAACATTTTAACTGAAGTTATTTCACTTTCCTAATATTAACAAAAATCTACCCTTCCTTTGAAACATATAGCCATAACATATAACTCATGCCCCTTAAGCTTACTTATTGGTATGAACTTTAAAAATAGTATCACGTAAAAAAAGAAATCACTATTTTTCTGAGTTTATTGACAAATATTTTGTTTGAAGAAATCATTATTTTATACATAAAATTACATATTTTTTAATTAAAGAATAGGCAGGCTAATTTTGAATCGATTGGCAAGAGCTCATAGATAAAAACTGAATCCTTTTATTAATGAAGTTTATTTTTTAACCATTTTATGTGCATGTGTCTGCAGGTATAATATCTACAAATTTTTGCAAAAAGAAACAAAAAAGTTTGGTCAAATACTTGTGTTTATGGAGTTTTCAATTCTAATAAACAAGAACTGTTACAGTAATAAAATTACAACTCTTAGTAATTTAAATTATAAATAAGGTAGTCATTTAATGTTACCTTTATTGGCATGGTAGCTTCTTGCTCAATGACAATTGCATCTTGAATCACAGGAATTTCCATAGGTGTAATATAAGCACACGCATTTAATGTTTCCTTTGGTTCTTCTGCAGTTGATGTAGTACCCACTATTTTTAATAATCTTTCTTCAATAGGAGTTAAAGTTTCAGACACTCGGCGAGTTCTGATTCTAGCTTCTTTGCTTCTAGCATATGATTTCTGGTCATTCCAGCTCTAAATAATTAAAATATTACAAGTTAATAAACCAATACTAAGGTTGTGCGCAGATGTCAATTATATTGGATATGGATTACTGCATATCAACATGCCAGATATGGTAAATACAGTGTGTAATCACTGATTTTATTTAATAAACAAAACTTTCATTTAGAATACATGCTTTTCACTCATTTAATTTAACATACAAAAAAACTTTTTTTTTTGTAATAAGATATAATATCAAACTAAAACATTTTATTTCAACATCAAAACACTGTTTCGAATTACATGCATGAAAAATAAAAGCTACTGTTGGCAAGGGGATCATTCCATGTCAAATCAACCTGACCATTTTAGATTTTGATGAAACTTCTCCCTGATGATACTAATGAGAATATACTTTTATAATTTTTTTTATCTCAGTAAATTTTTATACAATTAATTTTTTTAATTTCGAAAAATCACCATTTTTTGGCTTGTATAGATGTTTTTAATTTTATATTTCTCAAGTTCTATCAGGTGTAGAGAGTTGTTTGACCCCTCACTTTAAAGAGAATTTCATAAGGTTTAATTTGATATGCAAGTTGACTATGCTTGGTTTTAAATAAGTTAATTTAATTAAATTTTTAAAAAAATTGAAAAAATTATATGTTTTTTGTAAGATTATAAACTTTAAATTCTGAAAGTTTTAGAGTGGGATCTCAATGGGATCAGCAGTTATGTTAAAAAAACTAATGTTAAACACCAATTGGAGCTGATATTTAAAGTTGGCACCTCGCCAACTTTATAATTGTGCTAAACAGATCCGTTGTTTTATTCATTTTAAAAATTATTTTTTTATAACTGCTGATCCCATTGAGATCCCACTCTAAAACTTTCAGAATTTAAAGATTATAATATTACAAAAAACATATATTTTTTTCAAAATTTTTAAAAAACACTATTTTAAATTTTTTTAAATTAAATTAACTTTTTTAAAATTATGCATAGTCAACTGGCATATCAAATTAAACCTTATGAAATTCTCTTTAAAATGAGGGGTCAAACAACTCTCTATGCCTGATAGAACTTGAGAAATTTAAAATTGAAAACATTTATACAAGCCAAAAAATGATTTTTTTAAATTAAAAAAAATTATTGTATGAAAATTTACCGAGATAAAAAAATTATAAAAGTATATTATCATTTGTATCATCAGGGAGAATGATTACTGAAGGTTTCATTAAAATCTGAAATGGTCAGGTTGAATATTGAAAATTTTTGGTTGATTTGACATGGAATGACCCAAAAGGAAAAAAAGTGTTATTGTTGAGATTTTGTGCCTGCCTAACATAAAAGTACTGAAAGGTTTCTTCGTTAATAATCCTTAGATTAATTGGCATTTAGTGAAATTGTCTACAAATTTTACATTTTTGAAACATTAGGAAATAAATAATTAAAAGGTTGAAAAAACTTCAACTGGTTCATTATCTTATATGGGCGATTCTACCGTTACGTGTGTGACTTTTAGAGAGTTTTTTTTTTTTTTGCAAATTGGGACAAATTTGGAAGTGAAATTATTTAGATAACGTTTTACTTTTTTTACTGCTATTACAGTACACATACAGAATCATTTTTGTAGTGACACCTTTAGTCTAAAGTAATAACAATTTTGTTTTTAAAAGTAGTAAAGTCGTTGTTACATGTGTGACTCAGAAAAATCACACACATAACAACGACTTTACTATTAAAAAAAAAAAAAAAAAAAAAAAAAAAAAATAATGTTATCACTTTAGACTAAAGGCGTCACTTCAAAAATGATTCTGTATGTGTTTTGTAATAGCAATAAAAAAAATAAAACATTATCTAAATAATTTCACTTCCAGATTAGTCTTAATTTGAAAAAAAAAAAACTCTCTAAAAGTCACACACGTAACGGTGAAATCACCCATATACAGCTCTTGAATATTGAGATTGACATTTCTGATGTAGTTTGTTGGCTAGAGAATAAAAAGGAAAGATGTCAACTGTTATGGAATTATGCGTTAAAAACAACAATAAAAATAAAATGTATAAAATTTTTTGTACTTTTCAGTTAACCGGGCGGCAAGGAAATATATATGTGTATATACATATCATATATGTATATATATTTCACTGGTGCTAACCGAAAAGTACCAAAAATTCTGTATGTATGAACCAGATTAATGTCTAATATTGATGGTTAAAATTCATTAAATAAACATCAAAATATAATTGATAATTATAAGCAAACAAATTTTATAAAAAATTACGTACGGAAATTTTTAGTCTAAAATTAAATTTTTAATTACAAGTTCAAGTGCATAGCTTAAAATTAATTAATAGAGTTAAATGCTTTCTATTACATCATTTTGAATAAGACACACCAGAGTCATTTCATGTCAAATCAACCAAAAAAATTTTCAATATTCAACATGACCATTTCAGACTTTAATGAAACCTTAAAGAATCATTCTCTCTTATGATATAAATGAGAATATACTTTTATAATTTTTTTTTTTATCTCAGTAAATTTTCATACAATTAATTATTTTATTTCGAAAAATCATCATTTTTCGGCTTGTATAAATGTTTTCAATTTTGAATTTCTCAAGTTCTAAGAGGCGAAGAACTTGAGAACCCCTCTGTTTGATCCCTCACTTTAAAGAGAACTTCATAAGGTTTAATTTGATATGCAAGTTGACTATGCTTAATTAAAAAAATAATAAAATAAATTTAATTTTTTTTTAGATTTTGGAATTTTTTTTTTTTGTAATATCAGCTTTAAATTCTGAAAGTTTTAGAGGTGGATCTCAATGGGATCAGCAGTTATGAAAAAAAAAAAAATGTTTAAAATTAATAAGACAATTACTGTCTTTAGCACAATCATAAAATTAGTCAGGTGCCAGCTTTAAACATCAGCCCCACTGAAATTTGGTTTTTTTAACATAACTGCTGACCCCACTCTAAAACTTTCAGAATTTAAAGTTTATAATATTACAAAAAAAAAAAAAAAATATCAAGATTTTTATAAATCATTTTATTTTTTAATTTTAAATTAAATTAATTTTTTTAACCAAGCATAATCAACTGGCATATCAAATTAAACCTTATGAAATCCCTTTTAAAATGGGGGGTCAAACCACTCCCTATTCCTGATAGAACTTGAGAAATTCAAAATTGAAAACAAGCCAAACAAGTGGGTAAGTGTGATCGAAGATCGCTCAAAGGGTTTCGTTTAATATTCCTTTCAAAACACTTTATCCTTTCTTTAATAAATTCAAACAAATTTCATTTAGCCCAAAAAAAGTCATGTTTTTTATAAAGTAAAAATTTATCGGTCTATTTTTTCGAATATCTAAACCATTCCGATAGCGGTCTAAGCCCGCTATTATATTATCTCACTGTAATATCTGTCATGCAGACTAAATGTGACATTTAAAAAAAATAATTTCAAAATTAAACATGTTGTACACCTTCAAAATGTTAAAATGTGCGAATATTTCCATAATCAGATTTTTATCATGATTCAATATGTTTATCAAACTCATATATTTACTATTCTCTATTACTCATATTGATACACGCTTTGTATTATTCTGAAACATTTGAAAAATCCGTTAAATTTCCGATATGACGTCAGATTTTCTTTTTAATTCTCTAATGAAGTGATATTAATCTGTTTTCTGCACATACACATACTCCTTGTATTATTGAGAAATCTTTCCGTTTTATGTTTTATTACCACTATGACGTCAATCAATTTTATTTCATATTAATTTTGTTTTCAATTTGTGAAACTTTTTATTTCATATTAATTTTGTTTCCAAATTTGTGAAACTTTTTATTTCATTTTTCACGGGGAAATCGTCTGATAGAAAAATAATTATTGTAGAAAGATTTTCATCGTTGATTTTTAATTTTTGGCATCGACTATAATGAAAAATGTTTCAATTTAATAGGAAAAGGCTGTTAGAATTTTGGTTTTTTATCTCTATTTATTAAAATAATACGAATTTTTCAAATTTTAATATTTTCAGCTCTTCCCAGCTGATATTCTGATTTATACACAAAGTTTCAGCTCTGTAAGTTACATAGTTTTTCGAGAATGGCTCTGTGACAGACAGACAACAGAGCGGGAGCAATAGGGTTTCGTGAGATGAACGAAACCCTAAAAATGATGATTTTTCGAAATTAAAAAAAAATAATTGTACTATGAAAATTTACTGAGATAAAAAAAAGTATGAAAGCACATTCTCATTTATATCACCAGGGAGAATGATCCCTGCAAGTTTCACCAAAATCTGAAATGGTCAGGTTGAGTCATTGGTTGATTTGTCATTGAATGACACACCAAGACAGAAATAATGTTTTTCTATTTTCATCAAATTTCGTAGTAAAATTTAATCCCCCCCCCCCCTCCCCTATTAAAAAATCCTGGATCCGCACCTGACAAAGACCCTCCGCTATAAGAAGGAAGTATACCAAAATTATTAGAAATGATAAGATTTACTTTTCTCCACTGATCTGGGGTTTTTACAGCACTACAAAATGTTCTCCCTTCTGTATTCAAAATCTCTGCTAATTCGCCCCATTTTCTTTTACGATCAGCTTTCGTCAACTGAGGATTTATTTTTCCTTCCTGTAAATCCTTATTTTTTTCCATGTACGAAAGCAGTATGTCCAACTGTCTAGCACTAAGTCGTGCATTTCTTCTCTTAATGGTTTCTTCTAATTCCATTTAAAAAAAAGCAGAATGGGAATTGTACTTTATTCAGAACAGAACTATCCTGACAAACAAATACAAGAATGAAGAAACGTAATCACTATTAATAGAAATGTAATTAAATGTAAAATGTACTTAGCGAACTTTAAGAAAATTCTCATCCTCATTTAAAACATTTGTAATATATTATTTTATTAGTTCTAAAGAAAAAATAACTGTTTTGTTCATAAGGAAAGACCATCGCACGAAAACTTAATACTTGAAAACGTTATGTCTTGTGTTTGTGTTGTCAATCTTGCAGCAAAACCAAAACCCATGTATGGGTTAGTTGGTTGGTTGTTATTCTGTCTCGTGTACTTCGGGTGTCCATAAAACTAAGCAGTTCGCTCTGTTCAGGAACGGTGTCGTGCGCGAAGGAGACGAATTTATGGAGTAGATCTAATCCGATGGTTCAGAACAGGTAAAAACAACGACTACAAACCTTATAGGGCAGTTTCAATCACGAGCGACTAGGTATAGCCATTGCCAACTATAATACATAAGGCCTGGTCATTTCGCCAAAATCCTTCGAAAAACCGTACACCGGCTCTGAACACAGACCCTGAACCAAAATATAACAACGTGATCTTTGTTTACATTTATACCCTGCCCAGATAGCGACACGTATTTGCTTTTTTCTAGCGTCGAAGTTTCAAAAACTTTAATCATATTTTCAAATTAAATACTTATGTCCTTGAATTTCATACGATTTATAAGAATA
Source organism: Maratus michaelseni (assembly GCA_963931845.1). Classification (NCBI taxonomy): domain Eukaryota; kingdom Metazoa; phylum Arthropoda; class Arachnida; order Araneae; family Salticidae; genus Maratus; species Maratus michaelseni. The sequence continues at coordinate 37,366,027 of OZ007597.1, read as the reverse complement.
TTTTTCTGTACTTTAAAATATATATTTCTTAACTATAAAGATTTGCGAAAGTACTTATTTGTTTACTTTTTCATGCGATACATTAATAAAGATTATCAGTTCTGTTATTCTTTCAAAATATCCACTACTTAATTAAATATTACATGTGTTCTCTGTAGTATTTCGCATACACGTTGTAAAATTAAGATTATTAGATTTTATCCAACTTCAACAGTCATATTGCAGATGAAGCAGACATTTTTGGCGATTTTACTGTAACCTGTAAAATGTTCGTTGTTGGTACAGCTTAAACTAAGAAAAAAAATTCTGATCGATGAAATAATTGTATTTCGTTAAGCATTAAATATTCTTATTTTTAATCGGAGAAAGAAACAATAATAATGGATTTAATTAATTTTGCAATATCCGGTGAAACCCAAACAATTTTGATTAAATCATGTAAAATACTTTTTTATTTAGAAATAAAATTCATTAATGTTTAAAAACAATTTTATGAGTAATTTAATATATTTTAATCTTTTTGTATTAGTTTTATTGTTTTAACAAATGTTAAAAGTATAAATAAATTGGTGACATTGACATTTTCAGACTGAGTGTTTATTATTATTATTTATTTATTTATATTATATTATTTCTATGTTTGTTGGTTTAATAGTTTTAAAGAAAAATACACTATATTATCCCCTTAATAGAACTTTACATTAACATTGTTTTTGACAGTTTATAGTAACCCTTAACTGCTGTTAAGTCTTACAGACCACTGCTTTTTTTAATTTTCACAGTTTAGCCATGTGACAATTTATGTCACAGCAGTTAGTGTTAAAGAGACTTAATTGATCTGTGCATGTAAAAAAATGTTAGGTTGTTAGAACACACATTTTGCTGAAGTATGTAAAAAAAAAAAAAAAAATTCATATGTTTAGAAAGAAATATATGGGTATTTTTCCATTATTAAACATCATGCCAAAATGCATGCTAGCACACCATTTATTTCAACCCTGACCGTGAAAAGGTTTTTATTGCAAACTGTGCCAAACATTGTGACTCGCTGTTTATTGAATATGAATCATTTTATTATTATTATTCTTTAATCATAACCATACAAAACATCATAATTTGTTAATTTTGAAATTGAAAATATTTTTTATTAAGTTACATTTTTCCCCAAGATGGATTTTACTATTTAGCAGTTACCTGATGCTGAGAAAGCTGCAAGAAAATTCTTCCATCAGTGCAATGGATTTATACATAAAGTTTTTTTGCGAGAGGCTAGCTGTAAACATTCCACAGTAAATCCTACACAAATATAACTGTGTTAACCCTAACACTGGATGCCATACCCAGTTTGCTAAGAGATTATGGGATATCACAAAATGTTGTAATAAAAGACAGCGTAGCACTGTCCGTCATTATTTACAATTGTATCTCATACAGTTCATGTGGCAACATCTTTTATCAAAAAATTGAGACATGCTGAGATTTTGAATTGCATACGGGTATGATTGTCAGCAGAAAAATATTAGTTTTCACTGATTTCCTTTGATAGATTGAAATGGACTAAGGCAATGGCTAATAAAGCTAAAAAGAGATAATTTTGAACCAAACAAACACTTAGTGTTATGTTTGAATCATTTCAATGATGAAGATTTTGCTCCATGTAATGAAAGGAGAAATTTAAAACCAGACATGGTGCCGAGCAAGTTTTTGTTGTCGAAACTTGCTGTTAAAACGAAAATGAATATCGTACCAATTTAGGTAAGGGTGTAATTTCCCATTTCTGTTATTTTAGTTTGTTTTGAACAACATGTTATTCTTGTAAGAATATTGAATATTATAATAAGTTTATTTCAATATTAATACATTCAGAATGTAAAGCATTAATTTACAATATATTTTCTTGGAAATAACAGTATGTAATCATATACTAAGATTGTTATGTTTTAATTCACGAATTCACAAAAACAGCTGCAATCTTAAATTTAGTCTTTAAATTAAATTATTTTGAATACTAATTATCAATTTCATTTATGCTGTATTTGGTATTGTGATTACCTGTTATTTACTGACAGTAATTTATTAAACAACTTTTGTTTATTTGGATACACCCTTGTGCTTATTTTCCTTTTTCCCCAGTATGTGTTTGTTTTCTACTTTCTACTTTTTATGCACCTGTCAAAAAGCAAAATTTGCACTTAAAAAATTGTTTTAATTTCTAAATTAATTTATTATATTCTTTATTATTATTATTTTATTAATTTTTAACTCGACATTAATTAGAACAAGATTATATTTATTTATAGTACATTCACATTAATTCTAAATTCAGAATACAATGATATTCAAAAATATACTATAAGATTATAAATTTCAATGGTTATCAAATTGAAGTAAACCTTGTAAGGGTGGGATCTGATGGCCTGGTGAATGCTTTGGATGTCTAAGGCAGGCCGCACACTGACAAGACAGAGCGACGTGTAGTGCAAGACACGAAACAAATTCTGATATTCAAACCGGTTTTTCTTTGTTAAAAGGGTGAAAATGTCTCATTACTTGCGCTGTCTCGTCAGTGTGCGGCCTGCCTTAGAGCAGCCGTACTCAACCTTTTTTTCTCGCGGGCCGCAAACATGTATTTGCGACGTTAGGCGGGCCGCAGGTTAAGTATGGCTGTCTTAGAGCCTTCATAAATGATTGCCTTTGCATTCAAAGTAACTCACCAGAAAAATCTGTGAAAATGGAACCTGCCGATAATGAATGATACCAAATGGAGAATTTCATTGTCTACTGAAAGAAAGACCTGCTGATGTAGAAACCAGTCTTTTTTTTTTTTTTTTTTTCTGTTCCCACACAGGAAATTCTGTAATTTGGCAATTATCTATAATTTATAAACTTATACTATATTTTTGAAATTTGATGTATTTTGAATTTACAAATTGAAAGTAGTAAACATATAGAAAACTTTAAAAACATGAAAAACATGTTAATTTTTCAAAAATAAATTTTATGATTGTGAAAATCTAAAATAGGTTCAAATTGGATGGAAATTTTGTCTTTCTTCACAGCTTCGTTTCCTTGGCTATTTATAATATTTGACAAGAATCGAATTCTACATCTGAAAAGTAAAAACTTTTTATGCAGAATTTATTTCTGTAAAGAATGTTTCGAGTTCTACATAAAAAATAAATCTTTTCTGAATGCAATCAGAACTAGTATGTTTGAGTATTTTATGTTAGCCAAGCACAAATCTCACCAATAAAAGCTTGTACTTTTTCACATGTCTAAATTAGAAACAATACTTTGATGTTGATTTAAAATGTTTTGTTAATGATGGTATTATATTTTTGGATTATTATTTTTTTTTTTTTTTTGTGTGGGGGGGGGGGAGGGAAGGAGAGTATTTTAAATAAAATGAGTGAGATGCATGTATTTTAAATGTAGTGCATATATTATATGTATTTTAAATAAAAGTTATGCATCTTAAATGAAATTAATGAAAGGTTTATATTTTAAATGAAATGAATTGCAACATGAATGATGGTGATGGGAACAATATTTGACAATTTATCATCTGTGCCCAGCTAACATAAAAGCACCTATTGTTTGTTTGTATATAAACAAATGTTTCAATTTGCATTTTTATTTTCAAAAAGTACTTGAATAAAAAGGCTAAATGCTGTTTTAATTTAAAAAACTTTCCCCAAAAGACCTTGAGTTTGTTAGGGTCAAGACCCCTTTATCATACTTCAGACCTCACAATCTGGTGAATGTCTATGGGTGTAAATGTCCGAGGTAATTCCCAACTTATTTACTGACTTTCTCCTTAAAGTATCGCTGCCCGGTGCATTCTACCAATACTAGTTCGTAAACAGCTGCATAAGAAAACAATGTAGCTATGAAAAAATATTGTGTTAATAACAATAAAAAAAAAAAAAAAAATTAAATTCTATTAAAAACAAATACGTAAAAAACATATTTCGCAGAATTTCTAGCCGTCAAAAACATTTTTGAAATCGAAGATTTACATACAAAATTGATTATTATATAATGTAGCATTTTAGCTAATCGTCTGTAATCAGGCCCACAGTCAAGGTTAGTGCCAAATATGAGCGATGCTAGGGCAATGTGATTCCAAGTATGCAGTAGTTACAGCATTGGTTAAAAAATTAAATTAATTTTGCATTAAGTTGCATTTACTATAACAAGCCAATAGGTCCTTACATAAACAATAATATTTATAATTTATACATGTTTAAATGAAACTATATTTATTATATAGGGCCATTTTTGCTACTGTTTATAACACATGGCTCAAGTCGCTCTTCGTAAATCCAAATTTTACCGGTCTCTGTAAAGAGAAAAAAAAAAAACACTCAAATTTATTTACATGAAACTATTAACATTTGAAACTATTAAAATAAAAGTTTTAATTATGTTTATTTTCACACATTCAGCTGATATTTCCAGAATTTCTAGATTGATAAAATCCTCTGCACGAGCAGACTGAAAGGCGAGATTTTATTTCTAGAAAATTAGTGGTATGATACTGTGATACAATTTGTGATCTGATGATATGTGAAAATTTGTGATATTAATTTGATGATGATGATTTGTGATAAGATTGCTGATACTTTATAATAAATGAAAACATTGATAATCTCTCGTAATCAAATCCAGAGCCAAAGTTCACATTTAACAGGAACGATGTTGACAACAATGTGTTTTGGAATGCATGGTAGTTGTAACAAGAAAATTTATTATACATCAAAACATGCTCACCCAGATATGCGAATTGGCTGTGGTCCAGATTATGGAACGTTTCATAGAATACATACAAACTTTCTATCAAAAAACAGTGAAGCTTGCGCCTAAGCTATTTTAAACTGAAATGATTCCCCATCATTTCAAAAATAAATAAAATGACACACCAATCTATATTAATAAAAGAATGTTTCGCTCCGGGCTGGCGGATTGAGGGTGACTTTTCTAACGGGCTGGGCCGGCAGAATTAGAAAAAAAGTTTCAACGGGCCGGGCTGGCAAAAAAATTGAACGAGCCATCCAGGCCAGGCCGATAAAAAAAATTTAGTGGGCCTGCCGGTTTGATATAAAGATTTAAGCAGAACCAATAAATATATGAGCTATTTTCAAAGAATATGGTTTTCGCGAGAATAAGTATAAATGAGCGTTACGAGCCCATGCTAGTTTGACAACATAATACAGAAATGCAAGTTGATCGACATCGGACAGTTACATTGCCTTAATATTTTTTTAGCAGACTCGTGCCGGCCCGAGATCAGGCTTGCATTTTTTTTGCTACGTAGTCGAGCGGGGCCGTAACTGGACTTAATTGTTTTCAGGATGTGTAGGGCAGGCAATATGTTTTGTAAAAGTATTAATAGCAATAATGAACTTCTGTTAACGTAATCTTTAAAAATATACCTTAAAGGTGGTTCTTAAATTCCTACTCAACAATGCGAAACCTTGACTCATTTTCTGACTAATTTTTAACTGTAAAGTCATAAATTGACAAGCCTGACTACCGAAGGGATTTGGAATTAAATACAGTTTACCATTTTTGATAAATAAATTACTTGTCGAAATATAAGATATTCTTATCATGTGACTTCAGATTTTCCCCCTTTCCCATGCTGTTGCTTACGGAAATTCGATTCAAAATGCTAACTTTGACAGTATTTTCTCAAAGATATATTTCTTTTATCAAAAAATGGATAACGCCATTCGATTATATAGTTTCTGAATAAGAATACCTGCCAATCTTATGCGTTTCCGAAAAGGAATGAATTTAGAAATCTATCAGAAAGTAGCTCCTTTGGATTTGAGAAAAGCTTTAATAAATGACAGAGAAATATTTTTATAAATCTACTTTTTATTATACAGCTTCAAAAGTTATGATGTTTTAACCCTCTTTTTTTCCATTTATTTTAAACTAATTTTTTAATAAATCCTTATTTGAATGTTGAAAGTCTTAGAATCTAAGTAATCATTAATGTTGCTATTGTGTATTTTCTGTCTTGCGAACTCATCGCAATTTTAAAATATACTGTAAAATTTTCCCATAAATATTATGTATACAGTATTCTTTAAAGAAATCTGAATTATATGCTAAAAATCTCAATTTTTTCGAAATAGTAGAAATTGTGTCATGGCATATCGGGCCTGTTTTCACTGATTTCTGTACGGGCCAGGCCAGGCCAGGCCATGAACTGTGAAAATATAAACGGGCCGGGCCAGGCCATGAACTGTGAAAATATAAACGGGCTGGGTCGGGCCTGGAAATTCCGGCCCGTGCAGATCTCGGCCGGATCGAATGCACATGGGATTCAGAATTTTAATATTTTGATAATTACCCAAGATATTAATTCAAATCTCATTAAACATTGCATCGAAAATGCCATCTTTTTTATCAAAATGGCTTAAGAAAAGAACATTTGTTCTCGATTTGCAAGTGGAAATGAATGAATTTGAAATTTATTTACTAATTAGCAAATTTCAAGAAAACTAATTAAGATATCAATTTGAAAATTTATGAGCATATATAAAAACAATTTCTACATCTGACAATGTAATTTTTGAAAAATGCAGCTGGTAATTTTTCATAACTTTTGCAAAAATCTGACGGTGCCAGTAAAAAAAAAATCCAAGAAAGCTTCAGACAGGGATCAGCTATCATTAAAAACTGAATTACAAAAAGATCTGTTTCTCTGGCTGATCCCTTCATTTAGTTTGCGAAAATGAAACGAAATAATTGCCATTTTTTACTAATGAATAAAGATATAGATTTGAATTTGAGGATGGGAAGGGTAGCCATCTGGCGGCTGTTTTAGGGTAACATCTTTGTTATGTTCTAATTATCAGAAAAATATAATTATTTTTTTAATGATCACGTTAATGTAGAGGAAGGTGGTTTTCTTGAACAAATTATTTGTTATATTTGCGGGTATGAAGAGGGAAAGGGTTAACATCTTGCTCTGATTTACACAAATTCCATTTAAGAAATTTGACATTTTTAGCTTCTTCCGTAGCGTTTTATAAATGTTATATATAGAGAATAACAGAAAATTCAAATGACTATTTCGTAAATTTGAATTTTTGTTCCTAATGAAAGTACACAACCCGTATTTACTTGATGTATACCAACAATCAAAGTAAATGATTTGTTGTTCAGCACTTGACCAAGCTAAGCACCCCCTGGGTGGCAATCCTACAAGTTTTTTTAATCTAACTGTGCATTCTTATTTCGGGTTCTATGGGCCAATCACAATCTGGTTTGGATTATTCGACTTAGTTTTCAATTGTGTTACAGATTTTAGTTCCACCTTCCACTGCTAGGGTGTGCATCATTTTGTCGAGCTCTATGGACCCCGATTTCGATGGGAATTAGTTCAACTCCCTACAATGGGTACCCATGTCGGATGTTACCTTATCTTGTAATTCTTTTACTGTATTACTTCATCAAATTAAACTAATTTGTTTATTTTTTCACATTTTATTTCATATAAATATATATCTACTCCAACATCTAATTACAATTTTCACTATCCTAGTGAAAAGTACAAAATACAATTCTAACAGATGATATTGACTTGCGAATTATAATAATTTACATGATATCCGTTTTCTCTGCAGCAATGGAATCAACAGGTTGCTGTCATTTTGAAAATATTTCATTAAAAGTCTTAAAATAGTGAAAGTAAAATATAAAAATTGAAATAACTTGAACTGATAGTGCTAGACTGCAATTAGTCAAAATGATGCAATTTCCAGAAATATTTTGTTATGATTTTGGCTTGTCAGTTTCTAGCGCTGAAAGTTTCAGAAGTCGATTTTAAAATATTTCTGCTTAAATTTTAGTTTAAAAAAAATGTTCTGAGTGAACATTTACAAGTTAATATTTACAAGTACAAGTGCTATATTTATTTTCAAATTTATTGGGGTAAAAGAAAGGGAGCTTCATTAAAATTGTGATGACAAGGATTTAAAAAAGATTTATATCCCAATTCACCTTTTTAAAATTTGATTTTTTGTGAGCATGTATATTCCGAGTAATGTGTATGCTATATTTTATTCCTTTTCTTTACAAATTTCAATTTAAACTGTGTTTAATTTTACAATTACTTTCATCTGCAATTTAAAATGAAAGTTAAAATCAAGTTTGATTCCTTTTTCCAGGAGTACACTTCTGGGTATTTGTACCATGAAATTAGATTTGGAAAAGCAGAGGAGTGGTAGATTTGTGCTTTGTTTTCAAATAATTAATTGACAATTCTCTTTAAAATTGCTAATCTGATTAATAAATTATGAATATAATCAACCGTTATGCTCTGCCTAACTGTAAGCAGAACCAAGGATGGATCTAGAGTCACATTAACCATTGACTTCTATTATTTCAGGTTTGGGTTGACCATATTTTTTCAAAAAAGTAAAAATTCTATAACATACATTCTCAAATAGCAGAAACCTTTTTTCAAGGAATATAGCAGCCTCGAGGTGTCTGCTATTTAGAGGCTTTACAGTATTCGAATATCAACGAGTACGACATATTTGTTGTCTATATAAAACAAACAGATTTTAGATGATCAATTATTACATTTAAGAAATTAAAAATTCATCTTTTCTGCTATTACAGCAATGCAGATTTGTGTCATAATAACAATCGTTTTCATTCCTACATGAATAAAATTTTAAGATAAGTTTATTGAAGCGCTATTTTTATTTTTTGTATACATAAGTTTTATGCATATACAGATAAAAATTATTTCAAAAAAGAATATCAAGTAGATAAGAAGTTCATACAGTCACAAATTAAAAAAAAAATCTATTTTAAAATTATCTAGAGAAAAAAAATATTAAATGTTAACAAAATTATACAAGGAAATGCAGATTTAAAATTTTTTTAAGGTACACTTTATTTTATAGTTTGAAAACATATTAGAAACTATTGCCTAAATGCTGTAAATTTGCTTTATTAATGGTTTGCGATGTCTGTAACCCTCTCTCTCTTCTCAACCATCTTCAAGTGTAAGTTTTATATAAAAAAAAAAAAATACTATAAGTACCATTGCTAGTCAAACATAATTTGAACCAGAAAATGTATTTAATAAATAAAATCAAATAAGTAGTGCATATATACAAGAAACATTTTATTAAATAAGTTTTCCGATTCAAAATAAGTTTATTATTTTTTTTTTTTTACTTGAAGAAAACACAGAAGATTGACAGCTATGTCTTAGCTAGAATGTAGAGGAGTCTGGTACACAGTGGGCCACTTTTTCAGTTTTTATTTCTCTTTGACGAACAGACGAATCTGCTTGAAAATATTTTTGAATATCCTTAAACCTTTTTACATTTATCATAGTTTTCTCAGAACATTGTTTTCAATACATTTTTAAATATATATATATATACACCCATAAAATGGATCAGTGTGCCCCTGAAGTGGGGCACATTGGTCCACCCACCGAGACACAGTGGACCGCTATTAGGTACAGTAGAAAGCCACTAATCCGCAAAGCTTGGTTCCAAGTGTTGTGCGGATTGGAGGCTTTTTGCGGATTACAGGCCATGTCTATTTAATCTTTGTTTACAATTTTTAAAATTCATATTTTGGACAAATTTAGATTGCTAATACTAAAAAATAAATAAATTACACATTTTAATATATAGACAAAGTAATAACTATGTAAAAAATAATTTATTATTTTAAAAATTTCTTAAATATGGCAATAATTGTTGTCTGTTTTAGACATTTGGTTTATAGTGTTGAATTTTATCTTTAAGTAAGAGTTCAAAAGCAATATATATGTATTTTTTATGTGTTTTTCAATTTATAATTACGATTTAATGAAAAAAAAATTATAAAATATATTGTCTAAGTAAGGATTTTTTATCATTAAAAAAAAAAAAAAAAAAAAAAAAATCACAAAAAGCTTAAATTGTATTTTACAAGTATTGTATGAAGAAATGAATATATAAAATAATATACTAATTAAATGTGCTTTCATTTTAAACTATAAAGAAGAATGTTATATGATATATAATACTATATATAAGGATAAGAAAAATGTTAAAATAGGTGAAAATTTTTTTCAAAATTCAAAATTTTGTCACCATTGAAGCATTTTTTAAGAATTAAATTTCTTTGCTTACATTCATAAATTGATTGCGGATTAGAGGCCTTTGCGGATTACAGGTTTGCGGATTAGCGGCGCTCTACTGTATTATCTGAAATACAATATAAATCTATTTTTCATTAATGTAATTCTTTTTTATTTCCCTTTTACCTCCAAATTAACATAATAATATAAATTTGCGAGTAACATTTTGAAAAAAAAAAATTATCAAAAACTTATTACATTTTGAAAATAACAGATTAATACAGGAACAAATGCAATTTAGATTAAGTTATTACTTAAGTACAAAAAAATCATGTACCGTTTTGATACTCTGAGAATTAGTTCAATTATCTTAATAAGCAATTTAAAAAGATTTGTGAAAGCTTACTTGAAAGTGATTCATTAAATTTAAGAAATGAAATAAATAACTGCAATTTTTGGCATAGAAGCCATGGCTAAAATATGTCTGTTTCGAACCAGAAATTTTATTTAATAGTTTACATTTTATAAAATAAAATTTCTGGATAGAAACAGATTTATTTGAGCCACAGCTTATATACTGGAAATTACAGTACACACATGAAATTAAAAGAGAACACATGTATTATAAAATAAAATTTATTTGTAAACAATATCAAAATATTTTACAATAATCAAGGTTTGCAGCATATAAGAATTGTTCCCACCAGTATCACCAAACAATAATCTTCAGGGTAAATTTCATTAACATATGTAATAGAAATAGATCATGAAGACTGTTATTTTGAAATAATAGAAGAAACAATAAAAATTTTCCTATGTGCTTTGTACCTTGACAATAATAAACTAGTTTTGAACAACATAGAAAAAAAAAAAAAATCATGGCAAAATATAGCTAAATGTATTTTGAAGCTAAAGAAATGAAATGAAACTCATGTACAGAATGCAAATTTAAAGGCAAGGGTAATAAATAGGCTGTAAAATGTATTAAAATAAATTTATGAATGATACGAGATTTTCAGAAGATAAACTGAAAAGAATAGTGTAAACAGAGTTTCTCCCAGGCTTAAAAAAAAGGCAGGGTGCTGCTGGTGAGGAAAGGACACTGTTTTTAATTTTTAAGGGCACCTTTAATACTTAAAGGATAACATTCTTTCAAAACACAGGTCAGTGAGTCAATTTTTACTACTCAAGCAATAAATATTTCTAAGGGCATTTCTTTTATATTATGCTCTTATTTCATAGAACAGTGCCCCTTAAAAAATAAAGAAATTGACAGTAAATCTGTGTGCCAAATTTGAAGCAAATCGGATAATTCTGCATGAAATACCTATTTAGCTAAATTAAGGGGGGATTAGTCCCCCATTTCCCCCTTTATACTTAACCAATGAACCTCCAAATGTAATCAGGGAAGCACCTTATCAGAATAAACCTGTATACCAATTTTGAAGCAAATTGGATAATTCTGCATGAAAAATCCATTTATCTAAATTAAGGGGGGGGGGGATTAGTCTCCCGTTCCCTCCCTTTATACTTAACCAATAAACCTCCAAAACTAATCAGGGAAGCGCCTTGTCAGAATAAACCTGTATATCAAATTTGAAGCAAATCATATATTTCTATCAAGAGTTAATCGCGTTACATACATACAGAACCTGCAGAGATTTTTTTTTTTTTCAGTTCTAACCTGCTATGCCTTTATTGTTTATTCATTACTTATCAATGTTAATTATCAATGTCATGCACAATAATTTTACTTATATATAATTTTTCTTTATCCCCAACCTGTCTGTTGTGAGACCTGTCTGTTGTGTCTGTCACGCTGAAATTCTTTTAAAGAAATGACTGATTACATTTTTTTTTTTTCATAGTTTGACCAATATAATGCAAAGCATCAGTAAAATAGATACTTATATATATACTTGTGACGATTTAAAATGGAACAATGCATTTAAAGATAATAAAGTTTATATTTTTAATGCTTCACAGCTTCATCTTCTATAGTAATAAAGATATATGTTTGTGTGTGGAACCTGCTTTCCGAAGAGATTGCACCACGCAAAGCTATCAGATTTAGCAGAAAGGTACTTGTATGTATAAAGTTATGCACCTCGAAGCCAATTTCTATAATTTTTTTTTATAGAAACTGGCTAATAAAAATCTAATGAGTTTTTCTGCATTTGTTCGACGAAATGAGATTTTTTCCCCCGTGATAGAGAGATGAGATTTTCGATTTTTTAACGCGACCAGTTGACGAAATTCGCAATTTTATTTCATGCTCGTTCGATGAAAATCGCTATATTTTTTTTTGCAATTATTTGACAAAATTTGCAATTCTTTTTTTTCTGTTTTGATAGGGAGAGATTGGCAAAATTGAAGATTTTTTCAGTAACAATTGACAAAATTCGCGATTTTTTTCTCAAGAGGTTGACAAAATACAAGACTTTTACTAGATTTCTTGACAAAATTTGCGTTCCCCCTCCCCCCTAAGATCGTTTGACAAAATTTGCAATTTATTTCCACGATCGTTTGGCAAAATTCCCGAATTTTTTTCCTCGAGCAATTGAAAAAATCCGCAATTTTTTCTGCAATTGTCTGACAAAATTTATTTTTTTTTTGACCGACTGATGAAATTCATGGGGTTTTACTAGATATCTTCATGAAATTAATGTTTTTTTTGCAATCGTTTGACAAAATTAGTGTTTTTTCTGCAATCATTTGACGAAATAAGCAATTTTTTTTCGCGATCGTTCGGCGAAATTCCCAATTTTTTCCCATGACAGTTTGATGAAAGTCGTGATTTTTTTCTCGAGCAATTGAAAATATGTGATTTTTTTCTGCAATTGTTTGACAAAAATTTCGATTTTTTTTTGCAACTGATTGATAAAATATACTAATTTTTTCCGTGACCAATTTATGAAATTCGCGATTTTTTTAATGGATCTCTTGACGAAATTTCATTTTTTTTTGTGAATTGATCCTGCGGAATTCAGCCATGGATGAATTACATGCCCATATCTTGCGTCTCCCTCTAAAAACATCTCTCAATATTTCACGACCTACAAATTTAACCTGTTAACTGGGTAGGACGAAATATTTTGTCATACACAAACTACAACTGCAATATTTTGAACGTATTACTTACACTAGTAAAATTTTAATAAGAATTTTCGTCTTATTAAAACAGCCTATTCATGCAAAATTACTGCCATTAATAAAGATTTTTTTTTTTTGTACTGGTGGAAGTGTGCCTTGTTGTTATTCAGAGGCATATCAGTTGAACAAAAGTTTTTTCCCCGGTTAATGGGTTAATGAGTGGGACCCAAAATTCTCTTCTCGACATGAATTTTTCTGTGCCACAGTAATTGACTTCATTCGCAGCGCACATCAGCATATTTTTTTTTCTTTGTTTGTGAACGGTTTTGCAGAAATCACCGATTGGTTAAAAAAAAAGAAAAGAAATGCAGAAATCCACGGAAAAGAACAAAGTATTCAGATATAGAAAAAAAAAAGGAAGAAATTTGTGAAAGATCGGAAAATTGAGAGATTTGGCATGTCTAATTTTACCATTCTATTTTGATTTAATAGAATAATAAACAAAAATCATATGCACACACAAAAAAAATATTGGAAAATGATAAAAAAAAGCAGAAAATATTAAAAAGAAAAAAACGGGAATTGACAAGAAGTCGGAAATTCGTGGATCTGTGGAAGAATCTCATGCCTTCCTGAAATGTATAAACGAAACTTGTGATTTTTTTTTTTTTTTTGTGAGAGATTGACGAAATATATGATTTTTCCCGCACCCGATTGGCGAAATTTGCCATGTTTTTACCGTGCTCAATTAAGTAAATTCGCATTTTTTTCTTTCTTTTTTTAATGATAAATAGATATCATGATCTATTTTTTGGCTAGTAAATTGTTTCCTTTGCACCTATTAATTCCAAAATACTGATTTTTTAAAATTCTGTTAAAAATATATCTGCAAAATTTTGCTAATTCTAAAAAAATCCATATTGATTATTGTGGAGTCTGGAACTTTGCGGGCCACAGGATTTTTTTTTTTTTTTTTTTTGCAGGTGTGTGTGTGGGTGTAGACCTTTGTATTTTCTACTTTATTACCGTACTACACATTTTATTCTACATTTACTGAGAAATTTAGTATTTTTTGAGAAGTTGACATCTATGTAGTGAACCAAGCAATGCTAAGGTGCCATTTATTGAGATTGATAGTTTAACTGGATAGTTAGCAGTTCTGTATTACAAGAGCTAATACTCCAGTTCTGGTTAACAGAACAGATTATTATAGTACCTTCAACAGGTCTTTAATACATTCCTGCTATTGGTAGGAAATTTCTAAATCCACCGTAATCACGAGCTTTGAACAGATGGGAGGCGAACGTGCGATCCTATGTGTGTAAATGAGAAAATAACTTGCAGGCGGGCACAACAAAAGGCAGTAAGGGTGGCATTTTTAAAAACGAGGGGCAGAAGGGCGCTATTTTTTGGATGAGGGGCAAGAAGGGCGCTATTTGTTTAACCAAAGGGCAGGCAGGGCGCAGCGTCCTCCTGAAACTGTCTGGGGGAAACTCTGGTGTAAATAGTCATTTATGTGCAAGCAAAATATGGGCTAGTTCAATTTAACATACATGTGTAAAACAATAGATATAGAATCAATGCAGATGTCTTAAAATCTTTTAAATGAATACTGAAATAATAAAAAAAATTAACTTGTCTAATATTTTTTAGTTTTGTCTTTGTCAAACTTAATTGTCAGCAGAAATGTATCTTTTTTTAAATTGTAAAAAACACCAAACAACTGTTTATGTTGCATAGTGTCGTCTGGCCTTGTACTTGGTAGCAGTATTTATAAGTCTGTTTTAGATCATATGTTCCATCCCAATTGTCTCTTAAACAAAAATCTAATCTACTGCATAACTCTGACGAATCCAGTTATTTTATGTTGTATATAAATTTTATCTCAACATAACTTCATCTCCATACAAACGGTCATTGAGTGACGCTTCTGAATGTGGAATGAAAGGGTTTATTACAAGTCCACCATTTCTAAAGTCAAAATCTTTATGCATGCATTTGCCATGTCAACTAAGAAATAAAATGAACATTTAAAGAATGAATCACTAGCATTACCAACAAAAACTGCTGCAAGAATGCATATGGTTCTTTTGTTGACGTTTTTGTTACTCGCAATGACATCACTTGGGTAAACAGGGGTCGATCCAGAAAAAATGTAGGGCCTATTTAGGGCCCTTTAACAAAAACCTATTTCATGCAATGGGCCTCTTCACAAAAATCAGTTTGATAAAATTACCCCTTCACAAAAATCAATTTGATAAAATGGGTGAATGGGTCCCTTCACAAAAATCAATTTGATAAAATGGGCCCTTCACAAACTTCTATTCCATAAAAACTTACCATTTATTATTTATTTATTATTTTGTGATGTTTTAAAATGTGTAATTTGTAAACCAACAAGTTCACCAGAGAGGGAAAACTTCAGCAAAAGGATTTTAAAAAGGTTTTGTTTATAAATGCTTGTGTGGTTTGAATTTGATTAACTGGATTTCAACTTTCGTTAAAAAATGTTATTTTTCACAAAAATATAATAAATTTCATAAAAATAACCTTTACTTTTCACAAAATGGACCCCAAGAAAAAAAACCTGCATCGACCCCTGGTAAAGTCCATTAGAAAATTTAGTCTTACACTCATCGGTTATGTAGTCATTAGTCAACAGCAATATATCATGTCTAGACTTGTATAAAACCAAAAACTTTCTGCACACATAAATATTGAGTCAAAAACTTTCTGCAAATTAATTTAATGTTTAATAAAATTACGTGTCATATTATTTTGACAATATAAATTAAAAACAGTAGTTTAAAATAATTTCCATTTAAAATTAATTAATATTAAAGAATAATTATTTTGGTTAAAAATAATAATAAAGCTAAAAATCCATGCTAGGAAAGCTGAATTCTTATCAATTATTTTGTCAATGCATTTAGAAAAACCCAATCCTTAATATTTTGACCTCTTTGCAAGTGTCTGTGATGTCACAACAATGTTTTGCATCTTTAAATTTTGAATTGTGTGCAAACAGTAAATAAATCGTACATAAAATTGAGGAATATTTTTAATTTTTTAATTAAAAAAAAAAAAAAAAAAAATTCTTTCTGCAAAGTTCCAAATTTTGCAGAAATTTTTCCGCGCACAACGTGTGTCTATATTATAGAACCATGTCCACCAAAAATGTGACAGCAAATATGAGTCTTTCAAATAACATATTGCCTATTCAAAAAAAAAAAATAAAATATACAGATCTCTTACACAGAAATTCAGAAGAGTCCAAATAGTTACCAAGAAAAAAGATCATATGATAAAAAGTTTGATTGCAGAAAATAAAGAAGAAACTTAAAGCATTAAATGTTCAGAAATTATAAACAACTAAAAGTGTAAAAGGTAAACTATTAATGGAGAAATTCCAATATTTAGGCACCTCACTGGTCTGAAAGGACAATACAGTATTTAATTTTATTACATAGCAGATCAACTGCTTACAACCTTATACAACTGAAAAATATGTTTTCCCTCCCATGCAAATCTATACTAAAAAGAAAAAATTGCCCCGACCTCAGGTGTTGCTGTGTTGTCACTTAATTAGAAAGAGGTTAACAAAAAATGTAGAATCTTTTGGCTCACTGAATATCGATGAGATGAATATAAAACCTGTTCAATAAACATTCAGAAGAATTTACCAGATTTGTAACAACTAAATCAAATATTTCTGAATTTGGCATTGAAAAAAAGTTGCTAATCATTTTCTTTGTTTTATATTTACAAGACTTCCTACTCATTTTAGATTACCAATAGCTTGTTGTTTTTTTAAGGGAACAAATGGTGATGAGTTAGCTGCATTTACAAAAGAAGTTTTTAAAAATGTCAAAGATGTTGGATTCAAAGTTACCAGAATCATAGCAGATAATCCTATGTAAAGATGTTCAGTATTTTATCTGAAGATAATATCCGTAAGCCAGTCATTACACACCCAATAGATCCACCAAGAAAGTTATTTTTATCATTTGATCCTTGCCACATTGAAAAAAAATTTAGAAATCTTTTTAAGAAATATGTTTAATAAAGGGCAACTCATCAGTTCAGATTTCATAAAGATGTTATATGGCATGCAAAAGCGAAATGTTATAAAACCTGTAAGAATTCTTACTTTCAAACATGTTTATCCTTCATCTTAAAACAAATGAATGTTTCAAGGGCCCTTAAAATTTTCAGTACTGAAATGGTCTTTGAACTGCAGTTCTTGAAACAAAATTCTGTAATTATTTGGAAAGCAAATTTTTCTTGAAGCAATAGCAGGGGTAGTACTAGCCCTTAGTGATATTTCAAGACACATTTGCTTCGCATACTAAATGAAAAAACCCTTAACTCTCTCTTCAATACATTTTATTATCATAAATAGTACACTATATACACAATTATTTTTGTTTTAAAAGTATACATTTAAAAGAAAAGTAATTTTACCAGAACCCTTTGACCAAGCTGCTAAAAAATTGAGATTTTGGCATTACTGAAGGATGAAAATCTCTATTTTTTATCATCACTGATCAACAAAAATTGCAAAAGTTTTTTTTTTTTTCTTTTTTTTTTTTTAATAACTGATTGGTGAAAATTGCGATTTATTTTGTGACTGACAGACAAAAATAGGAAACTTTTTTTAATGACTAATCGATAAAAATTGTGATTTTTGGTAACTGATCACCAGAAATTGTGATTTTTCTTGTGCAAATCGACGAAAATCACTATTTTTAACGATAGATTGAAAAAGATTGCAACTTTCGTGATCATTTTGCGCCAGTAAAAAGGTACATCTACCATTTACATCTATTTATCTTTGATCATTTCAAATGCCGATATAGTACAAAATTTCATAAATTTTAGGTCAGACTACCATATTTTAGGACATTTCCGGACGTTTTTATTTTTTTTTCAGGAATTTCAGGACAAGTACGACCCCTGCAACAGCTACAATAGTATTTTAGAGACAATACAGAAATGCTTCTGTATTTTAAATGTTACGAACACATACGATCATATAACATCAAACAATTCTGATGTCATGCATTTCGTATCGCTGAATGATGACAGGCTAGATTGGCTTAAACACACATTTTGAGGTATTTAGAAGAATGAAAAAATTCTTGTGAAAACGTATCTCTATAAGTAAAGAAAGATATTTAGCTACTAAAATTACAACAGAGTTAACTGTGGAATGTATTAAATTTATTTTTCAATTTGGTTTCCATTATGTACTAACTAGAAAACTGAATTCAGATGAGTTCAAGTCATTTTTCTCGGCGCTACGACGAATGCAAGTTTATCTCCACAGTTGGCGAGATGTTTTCGCGCGTATATTTTGCAGACCACAGCAGTATCTCTACCGCGGCGTCTTCTACAAATTCCAATGTTACAACTTGTAATGATAATCAGTGGATGACCAACATGAAGAAGCTGAAAAGTTCTAAAGTTAAATACTTCGTGTTCTTACAGTAAATTATATTTGAAGTTACATAATACACATATTTTGCTTAAACATAATGTTCACATAGATTTTAGCTATTAACATAAAAATCTTTTAATTAGCTGTTTAATTTAGTTTTCAAGTGTTTTCAGCTAAATATTATTTAGTAGTCATACGTGAACGCACTAACCCATGAGAGCAGAAATATAAACAGCTTCTCAGGTATAGAAAAAAGAAAAAAACAACTCCACTAACGAATTTAAAGTCAGCAGACAAAATAAATTTCCACAAAACTAATTAAATTTCAAGATGATAATTATAAAGCACGTGGTTTACAAACCACGCCACAGACTTCCAACAAAATATCATCTTTGTTTACATTCTACCCTGCCCAAATAGCTTGAAGTTACGGTCAGAGTCATAATTCAATTTTGGGCAGGGTTTGAGAGTCCTCTGACGGAGAGCTTCATACATTAAAGCGAAATGATCAGGCCTTATGTATTATAGTTGGCAATGGTATAGCTATTCCTCAGTTAAACAGCGCATGCGTCACAGCTTGGCGATAATCTTATCTCTGTGAAGTCGACTAGTTTGGTAATTTATCGCTTGTTTTGGCGAATAGACTTTTACTTTTAGTCAAAAAATGATCAAAAATTCCAAAAGAATATAATATTTGATACGACTTAATTAGTTAAGTTATGAGAAAATAATGAGATTGCTATCACAAGATGTATAAAGTTTTTTAAATGTTTTCACAGATGTATATAATAAATGCTAAGTTTCTAGCAGTATAACTAAAAATAAGTTTTTGAGGCTTTTATATGAAAACAGTTTTCTATATCATTTTAAGAGATACTATTATAGCATTTAAATGGATATTTTATTTTAATTATTTAACAATATCTCATAAATAGTACTAAATATTAAAATTTCATTTAAAATAGTTGATTTTAAATAAAAATTACAAGACAACTGATAACGAATTTATAAGTAAAGATAGAAAAAATCCAAAAATCTTCATAATGATAATAATTGTGATAATAATCAAGGATAATTTTAAAAGATGAAAACTTTAATACATTAGTTCTGCAAATTTTATATTTTTCTGTTACTAAACTTCTACCATAAAAATATTTTTAACGTAAGCTTAGGAGATTTATTATTGCATTTTAATAAATGTTTATTTTAATTATCAAAAAATAGCTTAAATGAATTTTAAAATTTAATTACTGAAATTTATTTAAAATTAAATTCTATTTAATGTAATACAATTTAAATTTAATAAATAATAAATTAAAAAAATTGAACGTAATTATAATTCAAATTTAATGTAATTATCTATTTGACAATAAAAGTAATAAAGATCGGCTGAATTTATTAACTGATTTGGTAAAAATTAAAACAAAACACTAAAAGCTTCAGCGAGTACAGAACACGCAACCTTACGATTACAACTCTAATACAGCCTTAAACATCCCTTGCTTTAACCACTATGCCAGATCATCCACAAACCGATTTTATCAACAAAGCACGTGCCTGCTATACACAACACTTCACCAAAATGCTTGGCATTTCATCGCCAAGACGACGGCAGAAAGCAACCCAAGAAATCAGTTGACGCATGCGCTGTTTAAAGGAGGAATCGCTATACCTAGTCGCTCCTGTTTCAATCAGCTGTTTTGCAGCATAGCAACGGTATCTGGCAACAGCTTGGTAACCGCTTGGAGGTCAAGCAGTCCACAGCATCGCCATTATTTTCAATCTGAAATTCCTGAACGTGTTCAAAAAAATATGTTTTCCGAATATTTTAATTCGTTAAACGGCCAGAACAAGGCAAGGTATCAAGAGAAAAGTATGCTGATTAACAGTATACATCTGTATGTATTATCGATTAATGAATTTTCCTCTAAATTAGAAGTTTTATTTAGTGTACGGGATTAGCGCTTACACTTTCGATGAATTCAAATCTTACAAAAGTTTAAAAGCATATACTATCTTTCAGTGTGACTGGGTGTTCGACGTTTATATCAAACAAGAATGTGGAATACACTTAGTGATAGGAGAGGTAAGTGTACTTTTGCTTACAATGACTGCAAAATATAAATATATTTTGTGATTTGTTTCTTTTCAAGCTGCAAATGCAACCTTTCAGTAAGCATGTCTTCTTAAATTTTCCCTCAAACGTAATTTTTCTTATACTTTTTTCTGATATTATGCCGAAATTATTGCTATAATATTAATTTCTGTTATGCATAATCGCCTTCCTAATATGTTGTTGCTATTATGAAATACAAAACATTTGAAACAGCTTGTCTTTTATGCTTCAGAAATACTCGTATCAAACATTATAGCTTGCTTGCTGAAAGGTTTATTACGTACGTGGTCAAAATAAATTATTTTTATTTTTTTAACATATTGTAAAATTAGTTAAAAGATTTTTTAAATAATGAAAAATAAATTATAATTTATGATTTGCTCTAAAGGATAGTAGTAATATAATTTGTAGGTTACTTGTGTTAACATTCGACACGGTTGTTATTTTTATATTCTGATACAGTGATTAGAAAAAATTAATTTTCTACTGCTAAATTCAGGGAAATATACTGATATTTGATCCAAGAAGAATGGAGGGGTAATATTTGGTATTTTCTACCTTTTATGAAATGAAACAATATCAGTGTTTTGTGGTAGGTCAGATTTCACTTTAAAATGATTAAATTTGTGAAAGTTTCTGTTTGGAGATGGAAATGTTTTGTGAAAAGTTTCATGAATTTTGCGAAGAGAGTTGTTTTAATGTGAAAACTTTGGTGAAGGGTCCTTTAACATACCTAATTATTTCCTAAGTATACCTCTGAATGTATAATGGAATACTAACAATTCTACAAGTTTATTGAATGTCTTTTTTTTTTTTTTTTTTTTTTTTTTTAATTTCAAAGCTTAAAAAATGTAATCTGAATGATGTGCATGACTTATGCATGTAAATATTAATTTTTCACTAAAGTAATTTTGCAGTTTATCAATGCTAAATGTATTCAAAGATAGAAAATAATTTGTTTATTCTTGAATTAAAAAAAAAAAAAAAGTGTTTAAGGCTATATTCTTAGGTTATCAAGTGGTTTTTAATTCGACATTTGCGTGTATTTTTCATTATGTTTTACTGATTTATTAGTTATTTCATTAATTAAAATAACAATTGTGTCCTTAAATTCTTATATTTTATTTATTTATTTTGATATTCCAATAGCAACGTTCTCTCGTTTATTTGGCGTTACAGTTTGGCGATAGCTTTTGTTATGAAAAGTGGTCGACGGGATAATAGAGAAGTACCCTTTCTGACACATTTCTGATTCACTTTTAATTGAAAACATATAAAATTTGCTGAGTTTATTCTTTAAAAACCATGAAATCAAATAATGTTTTCCATTTTTTGATAAAAACAAAGGATTCATCAGAAAATCCAGACAAAATTGGCTATTTGAACCGATGAGACAACATTCGCTTCATGGGTTCAACATTCGCTTCATGGAGAGATTTTTTACTCATAATCAGTTCTACTTTATGTACTTAAATTATAGCAATTTTACTAGCATTTCATGCTTTTACTTTTGATATAAAATCAGATGGGGTAAAATAACTATGAAAACAGCTTTTTTTTTTTTTTAATAATGCATACTTAGTATTAGTATGCAAAAAATGCTTTTTTTTATTCTGCAAAAAAGATGTAAAGGATTTTTATTGCAAACTGTATATCAAACATTGTGAATTGTTATTTATTGAACGTGAATCATTTAATTATTATTTAATTGTAATTCACTATTTTTTTTAATTGAAAATATATTTATTTATTTATTTTTTAAAGTCAGTTTTGTTGTCTCTCCCGGACAACCGGTCGATGTGATTAAAGGCTTTGGGTTCACCCAGGTGTGCAGTTTCTATTTCACAGATACCACGCTGACAGAAGTCTGACCTAGCTTGTCATTTTTTACCTCCAAGCGAGAAGACTCCACATCCCAGATTTTGAGTGCAAGCCTGTGGCATTCCCAGAAGCCATCCTTTGAAGCCTACATCTGATGCTTGCCTTTTTCTGATTGAAAGTGGCACAGTTGAATAAATATTGTCTGCTGTGTATTAGTCAATTTGAATAATATACGCAAGCAATATTTTTTCGACTCCTGAGGAAATGTATATGGAGGAGTAAAATTGAAAAGGCGACTGCTTCGAAGATGAAAGGCGATTCTTCGACTGCTGAATGGAGCTACAAAAAATAGCAGCTTACAACATATAACAAGAGCATCCGATGATGCCCCAAGACATGGATAGTCTGGGGTTCAAGAGCAAACAGGGTGATCCTGAATTCATGGTACAAACTTTAAGGGTTGGTACAGGGCACTGTAACAGTCAATTACTCTATAGGAAACTAGGGTTAGAAATACATTTATTTAGTCAAAATTACAGGACATCTCACTCCAATCCAAAGTCACGTTTTCGTTCATAACTTTAACAGTAGTGAAGATATTTTAACAAAATTCGCAACAAACTCATCTTTGTATGAATTGTAAGAATATTCTTAAAGTATCTTCACTACTAGTAAAGTTATGGACAAAAATACAACTTCGGATTGGAGTGAGAGATGCCCTGTAATGAATGGCAACCTGATTACAGATGTTACCCAGTCTTGAAGACATAATCAGTAATCAGGTTACCATTCATTTCACATTGCAGCAGAGTGCGGTGCTTCTACATCTAATCTATCATATATCAGAATCGTTGACACTAAAATTGGTTTCCAAAATGTGATGATGCCTCCTGGGCTATAAATCATTACAATGACAAAATCCGGAAAAAATTACATTACTTTGATGCAAATATAGTAAAATAGTTTTATAAGTGAGAATGCAGATTTTCTTTGATGCTAACAGAAAAATATACCATTTCCCTAACAATATTGAAAAAAAGAAAATGAAACCAAATGACATGACATTTAGTAGAATTCTATTTCTCATGGCTTGAAAATAAAGTTTCTACTTTATAGATAATGCACGTTAATTTCAGAAGCGGAAGTGGCCTCTTCTGATGATAAAACATTACTTTTAAATGGAAATTGGCATTTTCATTCATGAAAATTAAATCCTCAATGATTACATAAAAATGCTATTTTCTAGATGCTTTTAGTCGTGACATCAATCCAGTGCCTGATTTACAGCAGGGCATTTGGGGCACAGATCCAGCCCCCCCCCCCCCCCCCCAAATGTTACTGAAGATTTTTCAATTATTGACTAAAATCTGGAAGTTTTCACGATTAAAACACAAAATATGGAAAAACCTGTTTATTTTTTTCATTTAAAAATAACTACCGTATATACTCGTGTGTAAGTCGAAGAATTTTAGACAAAATTTGGGAGTTGAAAATGGGGGGTCGACTTATACACGAGTTAGTAAAAAAAATAAAATAAATAAATACCCAATTGCCGATATTCAGGATATTTAAAGACAGAAAATAATACATATCTTGGAATCATGAATCTAAAAACCTTTATTGTTTTCATTAAAAAATTAAAATTTTTCAATGAAATTGTAAGTTATTGTTCAGAATCTGAATATTCATACAGCTCAGGTAATTGGGAATCCGATATTTCATTGTACATATCCTCAGATTCGGATTCCATGCTTATCAACGACTCATCGGAATCTGAAAAAAAATCTTCTGATCCGTCCATATCGTTGCTAATGCAGCATTTAAAAAAAAAAGAATTTAATTTATTACAAATCATTTTTCAACATACTATCTGAAATGTGGTTCGACTTAAATTTTTTTCAAAATTTTGCGTAACAATTGGGGGGGGGGGGGGGTCGACTTATACACGAGTATATACGGTACTTCACTTGCGCAAAAACACTCTCTCGCTAATATTAATTCTAAATTTTTATACATATATCTCGCTTCCATTTCATTATTTTTTAAATATTTTTTTTTCCATTGGATAGTTGAGGTCAATCAATGCAAAGGCCGTTTTTTACTTTTTGGTTTTGTTTACAGATTTTTTTATTAAGATTCTTTCACTTTCGGAATCAATTTCGAAAAATCACTAGCGAGATAGAACACGAAAGATTGATTATGAAGCTGTTATAAAAACTTTTATTGTTAAAAAATTAAGAAGAAAATTTATAAAAAAAATTATTAAATATCTCTAAATTATTAAAGTCAGTAGTGGTTATCTTAATAATTACCGCTATTAGTGATATATATATTTTTTTTACTCAAAACCACTGTAAGCACCGTTGCAAGCCCCCCGCCCCCCATAAACATCTGTGCCCAGGACTTGTAAATCGGTCCCTGCATCAGTCAGAAAGTTTTGTTTGAAAAGAGCAAGAACAGACTTTCTATTTATTAATACAAATCATATAAAATAGTACCATTGCAGTATTAAAACACCTAGCTATAAGATATAGGTGTAGTATACAAACAAAATAAATATAACAACACTTTTTAGTTGGAGTCATTTTGACGTCACACTAAAGGCGTCCGAGGCTAACGAAAAAGAAAGGCTACCGCGGTGCTTTACGCATATCTTTTTTTACAGACCGCGGGAATCACGTGATGCTCGAATGCACCAATGGAGTTGTACGAAAAGAGCAACACGTCACTCTAGCGGTCTGTAAAAAAAGATTAGTGGAATGCACCGCGGTAGCCTGTCTTTTTCGCTAGCCTCGAAAGGCGTCTTATTGAAATAGATGTTATGTGCAGTCATTTTTTTTTCCTTTAAATTGATATGTTTATTTTCAAAGATGTTTTAATTCTAAATATGTTTAAATGAAGATACTACATCATTTTAACATAGTTATAGTTAAGGTTTTAAATTTTATACATGAAAATGTGCATCATCTGCTCTGAATGACGCCAATTTTGTATGTGAAAACAGAGCAAGTTTGATATTTTATTGGCTAATAAAAATATTGTCCATACATAACTCTTTTTATGCAACAGGAAAGGAAATATTGCATTAGAAAATTTAATTTTTTTGAAGTTGACAATTTTGTTTTGGTTCTAAAACATATCATGTGTATATCAAGTTTCATGAAAGTCTGTCAAAAATTGTAGATTTATATAAGCATTAGTGCAACAAAGGGAGGGGGGGGGGATTTCAGTGTGTACATATTTCATTGCTATTTCTTTCCCCCCCCCCCCTCTGAAAATGCTGTGTTTTAAAACACATACATGCTAAATATATTATGGTTGATTGTGATTTTCATTATGGCAGTTTGTTATGGCTATTAATCTCATGGAGGTGTTTATGGTATGCAATTATTCAGTAGCTTCTGTTCTTAACTTTAAAAGTATTTTGTCTTCTTTAGAGAGATCATTTGATACATTTACAATACCATTATTTTTAATACAGTTAAGTCTTGTGACATTCTGTTGAAGTTTTTTTTTAATTTCCCACATCACATGTAGTACTCCATTCTTTCAAGTGACTCCATTTCATAAAGAGTCACAATAATAATAAAAAATACAGTTAATCCACAGAAGATTTTTTAAAGCAGACTTGTATTTAATTCAGGAAACTAATGCTAACTGAACAAAAGATTTAAAATAATAATAATAATAATAACTTTTCTCAAATGCTCACTGCATGCAAAGCGAATTTGTAAAAACACAGTAAACAAAAAGAAAGAAATTAAAAAATTGATGCTGTATAATACTTTGAATGATTCCATCAGCTTTCTAGCTAATCCAAACATCTGCCTTGTAAAATAAACAGGAAGCAACTAAGGGAAAAGGGAAGGTAAACTGGGCCAGTTTACTTTTGCAAACATATTGAGGATTCATTTTTTTTTATATCAGAATATACTGAATTAATCCATTTTAAACAGTAATGAATTTAACTGTATAGTTAAACAAATTAATTTGTTCAAAAACACTTAATTAATTGTTTAAATATATTTAATTTAGCTTTTAATTTGATAGGAATTATCTATATATTTAAAACGCTAAGCGTTTTGTTTCGACAATCCGTGAGAACAAACTACTACATCAAATTACATCATTCTTTTTTTAAATGAAAGATATTTGGTCACAGATTTGTTATCGTACATTCGTTTGTTCGAAAATTTAATTAATTAGCCGTAATCTTAAATTAAAATTTTACTTCTGCTTATGACGTCATAAAGTCGGCAATCGGATTAACGCCCACTGTTGCGACGTACAGAGTTTATTTTCTGAACTCAATGATTGCGAGCATAAAAAATAAATATTAAATATTAAAAGCACGTGACAAATAGGCCGAATTTTTTAATTTGTAAGTTAAAATATAGTTAAAATGTTTAAGTATTTCGGCAAAAATATTTATCCGTGTGTTTTATAAGCAAATAAAAATTCATATTTACTGTGACGTCACAGAAATATTGTCCATTGGGTTCATTTTATCATTAAGCATTATAACTTTGTTGATGCCATTTTTTTCATTACAATTAAATGCAAAATATATTTTTATTTGTATGCATGGTGCTTAAGCATAAATGTACGTGTGAAAAGTTTGTACCGGTGAAAATGACGTTATGCTTAGCTTGAAATGCATTTTAACATTGATAAAACTAAAAAGAAAAATTTATATGATTGTGTCAACATGGCGTAATATTAACTGATATTTCAATTTTTAATGTTAAAGATTAGAACTGGAGCCTTTATTGGTTGCTTCATCTTGATTGCATACCTTGATTACATGTTACCAATTACTTTTTTTAAATTATAGGATTAAGTTATAGGATTTAAATTATTAAGATTTCCTTTTTTAATAAAAAAATTCACAAAAGTAAAGAATTTCAGTAAAAAAAAAAAAAGTTGAAATAATGATTGTATTTTTAGCTAGAATAAACAATGTAAGGCTAATATTTTATAGGAATTATTTTGGTAGGTTTGTTATAAGTTCATTTAACAGTTCCTTATTAGCGGCAAAGTCTTATTTCTTTCACTGTGAATTTTTCGTTCGATGTCAAAAAATGGTAGTCTACTTTTGGACGCCAACCAAAACACACTGGCAATATTTAGAAATGTATAACAGTTGTGACAACAAACGGCACTATCGCTTTAGCTTTCATCGCGCTTACATCACTTCTAAATACAGTGCAACCTCGATTATCTGAGCTAATTGGGACCGCTAGTACCTCGGATATCGGAAATCTCGGTTAATAGAAATTGTGCATAAAAACTAACCGTGGTCGCGAATTTAACATCTCTTAGAATAAAATACAGTAAAGCGTTTTTTGAATAATAAAAATAAACATATATAAAGTTATGTTTCACAGCTCAACAAATTTAAAAAGGAAATCAACTAAAAATAGTAAATTTTAAAAAGCAAATTGAAATTTTTTTAACTATTCTAAATTAAGCCCAGATTTTCTATCAGTGGCTGTCCGATCACGCCAATTTTTGAGCAGCAGAAGTTCTATCGGCGCAGCATCGCTTCTTTGCTCCAAATATTTTAGGGCAGTTGTTAGTGCTTGAACACCTTCAGCATGACTTATAGTCCTTGAATCCTCAAAGTCCTGGTCCTCATTGTCAGCATCATTAATGTCCAATAGGAATTAACGGCTTGTATAATTTCTTCATCATTAAGGATTTGAAAACTTGGATGTTGCTTATCAACGTCCAGCCATTCGGAAATGTCCTCTTCCAAAACTTCTTCACACCTTTTAATGCGATTAATAATCTCAAATAGTTCTCCGTCTGTCGCTGGGTTTACCTTTTGCTGGGATTCATCCTCTCATCTCATTTGAATAATTATGTAGCCTGTTGCATGGACAGTGAACTAAAACGTGTGGTATTTTTCAAGGCTCATACACCCAAAAAAAAAAAAAAAAAATCAGACTTTGTTAGCGGCTTGGTTAACAGAAACCTCGATTAATCGAAGCTCGGTTAATCGAGGTTCTACTGTACTAAAAATTAAATTTTTTACTACATTTTACAATTTCAAGTCTTACATACTCAATTAGAAAAAAAAAAATTAGCTTTCGATTGAAATTTATTTGAAATCTGCCGCTTAATTTAACGACTTTTTAAATAATTTTCAAGCATGAAATATTTTTCAATTCTATCTCAACAATGACCATCGTTTGTTTTAATAATGTAAAATAGCCCCTTGGAAAGTTGCAACAATTGAAAATAGGTATCCCTAACCTTCATGAAAAGTGAAAAAAAAATAATAATAAAAACCTGATAAATCATAAGATCAGACTATCCATAAGATAGAGTATTTTGGCGCTAATATAAAATCTGTCAAAAGAAAAAAAAACTATTTTTAGTTTATGATTAACATAAAATTGATATGTTGAATTCGTTGATGTATATGTTGAATCAGAATATGCTAGGAACTGTTATTTATTATTTTTTTAAAGATCCATTGGATATTTAACTGTATAAGAGACCGACTGTGATGGAAAAGGAATAATCATCCTGATTATGTAAAGGGATAGAAGAAACCATACAAATAAATTACAATTGAAAACATTAAAATTCTCCCTCATCTGCATATTAATTTATTATTTTTAACAAAAATTCTTCATTTTTACATAAAAATTGATTAGCTTAAAACAATGGATGCGTTTTAGAAGATATGGATTTGAAACGAACAATGATTAAAGAGGACATTTTAAAACTTTTAATTTAAACATTTTAAAACTTTTTAACGTCGAATTTCAATGGTGTCTTTGGGCAGATGCAATACATATGCGCATAGGAGCTCATTCGATTGCATTATCACAGGGCGAGGGGGGGGGGGTGCTTATACTAGGTTCTTTTATTTACTGAATATGCGATGAAAGTAGGAAATTTGTATGATACTTTATGATAGGACTATTTGTATAATACTTTATAGGTACATGACCTTTTTTTTGTCGTGGGGAATATGGTGGTAATGTCAAACTGATTTGCATTACACATTTGTTTACGGAGTGTTCATTTGGAGTTTGCATCGGAAATAGAATTTCACTGGGGGGGGGGGGGAGATTTTTTAAAATACAATATTTGAAAGACTGTTTCATAAGAAGCCCCACTTAAATAATAAAGAAACTTATTTTACTGATATTGTTATAGTATTTTTTTCCTTCATGTTTTGACGGGTTCCATCTAGTTCTTAGTTAAAAACCCTAATTTTGTAATTAATTAGCATAAACACTAATATGTGTTCTAAAGACCCATATAATCCCATTTGATAATTAATTAGATCACACCTAAATATTATATATCTATATTTTCCTTGAAAATTTCATTTTATCATTTGCAAAGCCAAGTGATGACAAAAATCATATACAGCATGTTTAATTATTGTTTTGTGAATGCAAGTTTTAATTCCTTTCATAAAAAAATTAATACAATTTTAAATAACAAATTTAAGCAATGTTTTTAGCTTAGTTACATATACATTACATAAAATAACTTTCTTAAAAATTAACAGAAATGTGGTATTGAAATTTTCATGATGTTGCCATTTTATTGATGGCATTGGGCGATTTTCTTTTTTTTTTTTCTTTAGAAAGAATTAAATCACCAATTTTATTCCAGAATAAGATTGAACATATATTTAGGCTCATTAAAAAAAAAAAAAAAAGCATCAAGATTATACCTGTCCCTCTCCCTGATATTGCATTTTTAGAAAACCATCTTTTTTCTAGCAAAAATAAAAATTAATAATAATTTATTATTTTTTAGGGCACCAAAATAAATATGTACAGCCCTCTAGTATTTTTTTTCTGGGTTTATCATACTTTTGTTGGAAAGTAAATAAATTTTGAAAACAATTAAAAGGTTTGGGAACCAAATAGAATTTTTTTTTACAACCAAGTGTAGCTTGTTTAACGCTCCTCGGATATGTGCAAAAAGGTGAATTTGAAAAAATTTTGAATGGCTGTAAATAAAAAAGTATTGAAGACAGTGATAAAAAAAATTAGGGGGTTATTTAATACCATATGTTTATTGAATATACCAAGTTTCATCAAAATCGGTGACCATGGGTGTACTGGTGTGGTTGAATTGACATGGAATGACCCTGACATTATATTTACCACAGTTCCTGCTTGACAAATTTTGAAGCAAAAATAGCACAGTTCGATTAAAAGCAATCTGTAATTTAAAGAAGAGATTATAATAATCATAATAAACTGATAAACACAACAAGTAATTTTATGTTAGCCAGATACTAGTGATATATATACAGTACATGTTAAAAGGGCACCAGTGATATATATATATAGATGTATATCTATCACTGGCGTCCAGCTAACATAAAAGTACCAAACAACATAAACAATGTAAAATGTATTTCAAAATCCCTCTTTATTATGTAACAAACTCGATATACACTGAAAAACTACATACAAGTTAATATACTTTATTGATTGACATTATATTTACCACAGTTCCTGCTTGACAAATTTGGAAGCAAAAATAGCACAGTCCAAGGCCCGAATTCTAATTTCTTGCAGAAGATCACAAATGATAGCAACTTACTAAAACAGTAAAACTATGCATAAGTGATCTCCTGAGAGCAATAAAATATACATTTCCTGGCACCAGTAGATTCACCAGACAATCTCCTTTGCACCGTTCATGGATTTTGAAAGTTTTCAAACTTTTTCTGAAAAAAAAATTATGAAGTTTTCTAACTGAAACCATTCCTTGTTGTGAAAAGGGGAGAGGGGTTTACAAAAATTCCTGTAATGTACTACAGATTAATTATTAAAGAAAATTTCAAAAATAAACAAACATCTAATGAAACTTTTAAAATAATAAGGAATGGTTTAATAATTAGCAATAATAATTAAATGTAAAAACTGTTTACTTAAAAACATATTTGTTCATTTTAACAAAAGTTAAATTTTACATTTGTGTAGTTACCATATTCGATTGAGTTTTGTTTTGTTTTTTTGTTGGGGAGAGGGCTAAGAACCTAAATACAATATTTTAGATATATTAGGATGGATTCATTGAAAAAATTAAAACTGATGAATAACAATGCCAATCATGTACAGAGTGCTATGATCAGTCAATTATATGACAGTAACAGAGTAAACTGAGAAGTGAATTAAAAATGAATTATATGGCTAAAAATTTATTGGAACCAGTTTTAGGATAAAGTTAAAAATTGCCAGTAATAATATTAAATAAATACCTGAAATAAATCAAAGTATTTACTCACAAAAAAAGACATTACTGAACATTATGAATTACGATAGCACTATTCTAATTTTTATTCATATACTGACAAATTTGGGTTTTTAAATTCATGCCTATGAAACAAGGTGAGTTTTGAAATAAGTAACGTAACTAACAATTAACAAATGAACTGGTAACATAGTATATAAATACAGGAAAATAGTACTTAAAGAATTTATGAATACATAGCTTTATAAAGAGTTCGGTAATATAAAAAGTAACATAGCTAACAAATGAATTTTAGTAGCGTAGTACGCAAATACATGAAGATAGTAATTTACGAATACATAAAAGAAACTTCTACAGTTATGAAGCAATGTAGAGAAACATTAAAAATATCTGAAAAATATTACGTACCTTTGGTTTGTAAATCTCTTTTTTATTTCAAATCTTCTAAGCGATTTGTTGCAAAGAACAGTCGTTTCTCGTCTGTGAACCTAACCTGATCTGTGTTTGTGTAAGATAAGGGTTGGATGGTTCATAGTACTTGTGTGCCCTCCAAGCCGACGTCATCATGACGTCTATTGCAACTGCCCTATCTATCCAAAACCAAAGACATTTAAGATACATAGACTGGCAAAACTGTCAGTTTAACTGAGGATTTTTGATCACAGCTGACGTACGTCAGATTAT
The DNA here is from genome assembly GCA_963931845.1 of Maratus michaelseni. NCBI lineage: Eukaryota > Metazoa > Arthropoda > Arachnida > Araneae > Salticidae > Maratus > Maratus michaelseni. Next base: position 37,333,522 of record OZ007597.1, on the reverse strand, counting down.
TGACATTTCGTATAGTAGTATATTATGTGTGGATTAGCTGTGTTGGGCTATAATTTCTTTATTTGAGATTTTTTCTAATTTTTATGGCACAAATGGGATTTATTTAAAAGTAGTTACTTATTTGATTATAAGTTGTTTAATTGAGATATGTTTCATTATCATATAAACACTGAAATATCAGCTCTCGATGTTATATAAAACTTTTTTTTTTAGTTTGAACAGCAAAATTATATTTATTCATAATGTAGTTATTCATAACTTTTTTAATCAATAAAAATATCATTTTCTTATGAATCGCTTCATTTTAATTTAGCTGTTAAAGTAGATAACTGTTTTGGAATACCTAATGCATTTCTAATATATAATGTACCTTGCTGAGTGTGGTATAAAATAAAAATATTTACTCAAACACTAAGAACTTTTTATTACTGCTGTTATCCAAAACTGTACAATTAGAATAATTTTTGCGAATCCTAAATGAATATCAACATATTAACTGATAATGACTGATAACAAGATATCTCTGGTCTGCATACTTATGGAAGTCGAGGATCTGACTTAGAAAGCTGACTTTTGGTATTCGAGGAATTGAGTTAAAGAAGTCTTGTGTTGGAATTTTTATGCCAGCTGGATACATTCACTAGGCAGAAGTGTTTATTGCATATTTCTGTCTGTAAATGTAACTTGCTAGAGCTTGAGATGTCTTCCACGTCCAAGGAAACTCTTGGTGCACAGTTTGTATGGATAGATATGCTTGTTTCATTCACAGTAATTCAATATGTGGATATTAAGTTCATTTAAGATTTGGAAAAATTATTTTATTTGAACTTTTTTGCATAACAACAGTAAAAGAAAGTTCTTTGTTTTTCAGTAAATATTTTTATTTTATATTTGTATCTGAAAGTGTTATATATTAGAAATGCCGGTACTTCTTGACTATCTTGGCGAGAGAAGGAAATTTCTCATGTATATTTTCTGGCAACCTATTCACTGTTTCTTATACACATTTTTTTTTTTTTTTTTTCAATTTTTATACAATTTATTTAATATGAAGAAGCTATTTATCTATTTTTTATATACAAACAAATAATTTGTATATAAAAAAAATATATTAGCTGACCCCCACCTGACGTTGCCCGGGCCCGTGATAATAATTTTTTTTAAAAGTCAAGTTTTTATTAATTTATATCTTTAACACTAATCTTTACACCCTCTTGTATGAAATTATATTTTTAAATGAAAAATTCGCAAAAAAAAATATTGATATTTAGTGATAAAAGCACTCATTTTCTTTTTCTTGTTTTTTTACCCAGTGTCGTTTCATAGTTTTAAAATAAAAAGTTCATTTTGTCCGAACGCTTCGAAATCTTTATTGGTGATAAATAAAATGGTTTTACAGCCCATGTAAAACTTGTCAACAATAAATTTATTTTGCATGTAAGAAGGCATCCGTATTATAAAGACATGGTATATCCTAATTTTATTGGCTGTCAGTTTTTTTTTTATAAATAAATACATTGTTTATTCATCTTAACAGGTTTAACCCTCTTTTCCACAGCTTGATTATATTGATTATAAATTGAAAAAAAAAAAAAAACATTTATTTTTGTATAACTAATTTTCAAGCATGGTTTTGTATTTTAATCTATTACCACATGACTCAACAGTAAGTATTTGTTCATTACAATAATGCAAAATATCATTTGCAGTGATATAAATAAGTAATAATAATATTTATGAATTATTACAGTGGTGCAACCAGGACCCTCATTGGGGAGGAGTTTGGAATCATCGTTACTCATAAAATGAAAAATTATGTTTTGTGACTTGTCCACAGTAAATGTGACACATTAAAGCCAATATAATGAAAAGCTATTATTGATGATTAAAGCTGTTATTATTAAAAGCTATAATTCACAATAAATTAAAATATATTATGAATGTGATTAAAATTCCAATTTACTGCGTCACAGTAGCAGATTTTTCTGTGTCAATCTGCAGCAAAACAAAATTTATCCGCGACCATAATAAAAAATAGTAAATCATAAATTAAGCAAAATTTACATTTACAAAGAAAATGTAATAAAAAGATCTAGGGATGTATTGGATAGTGACTTTGGCCGAATACCGAATATTTGACTGACTGAATACTCCTATATTTCATGGTTTAAAAGTTTTACAAAGTTAAATTTCAAAATAATTTTACATAATATTTAACACAAAGACAATTTTCATGAAAAATACCTTTTCACAATTAAACTTTACAATAATGAAAAGAAAAAAAAAAATCTATGCTTTAAATTATTTAAGAAGCATTAGTCTTAATACAAAAAATAACTTATGACTTCTTCTGTGAACTAAAATATATGAACAAAATTTACTTATATTCTAAAACAAATATTTTAAAATCAAAAAGAAATTTTGAAGGAATATTTTACAGTTATATAGTACAAGCAAAACAAAGTCCAACCAAAGTACAGTCATATATACTTATTTAACAAGAAGCAAGTAAATAATGATAATAAAAAAATCATTCAAATGGTTGGCAACTTGGCAAAAAAGTTTTTGAAATGTACTAGAGTGAATAAAATGAACAATTATTTTCAGAGGTTGGAAATTTACATGGTGTTTGCAAAATTTTAGAACAATCTTTCAAGGGAGATAATGTAGCCAAGGCAGGCATTTTCTGTACAGAAAACCAGCATCACAATCCATTTATTCAGTCAAAAATACAAGGTGTTTCACTACAAGTGGAACCCTAATTTTTGTTCACAACTTTAACAATAATGGAGACATTTTAGCGAGATTTTTATCATATTAACTTTGTTTTGTATAAAGTGTATTGGAATCATTGAAGTGACTGAATTTTAATCAATGATACAGTATAATGTACTGTCAGCTGCATTCTGAATAGTGGAATGTCCAGCTTAGTGTTTGCACTGCACTAGTGTCACTTTTTAACACTTCTTGTCATATTTCACAGAAAGCAGAGTAAGTCTGATGTTTGAATATATTGTTACAATATCTTCATTATTGTTAATTTAAATGAAAATGCAAGTTCGACATGGAGTGAGATACACTGTATTTTTTTAAAAGTGGATTGCAATTCTGGTTTCCCATACAAGAACTGTTTATCTTGTTACTTATTATAACCGCTGAAAGCTGCATATTATCTTCCATTATGTTTAGAAATACCCAGTTGTAAAAAAGCTAACAATATTCAAAAACTTGCATTTACAGATCATTAGTTCTATGAATGTCATCATTAACAGTTACTTTTCTTAATTGTTACTTTTCAAACAGCAAATAAATAAAGCAAAAGCAATCTCTGTTATTTAAATATGATTGTATTTCTTAATATCTTTATTTACTGACAGTTAAAAATAAAAGTTATCTAAGGTTTTCAAAAAAAAAAAAAATTAAAAAAACACTTTCTTTGAATATTCAGTTTGGCTGAATATAAAGATATTTGGCCAAATTGAATATTCAGCACATCAAATAGTTTGATATTCAGCCTAACCAAATAGTTTGATGTTTGACATTCAACTTAACCAAACACTCAGTAGTATGACTGAATACTGAATATTTGGTGCATCCCTAGAAGATACAATAATTTAGGAACAAAGTAAAATTTAACTATTTTTTTAAACACAGCCTTTATTTTAAAGTTATTATAATAATCTGCAGTGTGTGCTGCCATGTTGCAAACTTTTTCTAATGGATTTAGAGTATTTTTATTAACGCCTCATGCTTTTACGATTTTTATTTTAACTTCAGAATTTTTTGTTTAAAAGCATTTTTTTACCTTTATGTACACTAAGTATCTTATTTTTCACATTGTTTTCTACTTTCAATTTCCAATGTATGTTTTTTTTTTCCCCAAATAATTTTGAGTTTGAAAAAGTGATTAACAGTTTTAAATTGCATAATAAGACAGTTAAATTTCTAACAAACACTTTCCTACATTTACATTCTAGTTTTATTATTTCTTTTCGTATAAAAACAGAGTACACTTTCAAAGACACAGACTTTTGTTAAATCTTTTTATTATTTCGACTGATTTAAACCTTCCAGACATACTGATATTAATTCAATATTAGTAGTAGACTGTTTATGTGAAAGAATTTCTATAAAAGATAAAATAGATTTAAATAACACTACTATCTTACTTATTAAATGCTTGAAAAGAAATGAACAGCAAGAGAAACTCTTTCTATTAGTCATTAATTATAGCAGAAAATTATAATTTAATCAAATCTCGCCAATAGCATTTTTCTTTTCTCCAATAACAGCTTTTATTTTACGCATGCGTAAACTATAAACAATGCTTTGATGTTGAAATAAAATGTTTTGGTTTGTGGTATTTTTTCTTCTTTGTAAATTAAATTAAATGAGTAATATACATGTCAGCGAATTAGAAAAAGATAAAATTAATTAAAACATTTTCTTGTAGTACAGCAGACTACCTTAAATCTGCGAGCTTAAAACCAGAGGTTGTGCAGATTTTAGAATTTTGTGGATTTCTGGTCACTGTTTTGTTTACATTTTTTAAACAATAATTTGAATTCAACAATGCAATCAAAATAATAACGAATGCTTACAATAAAGTAAAGTAATAAAAATTAAGACAATTTAAAATATTAAAAGTAAAGATTAAGTAAATAATTGCATAATTAAATATTCATAATGATGATGAGATAATTTTTTCTTGAATTATTCACTGAAACTCATCTTATAAATGTACACTCATAATTCACATCAAAATTCTAAAATAGCAAAGTTTTATTACATGTTTAGCCATACTTAATAAAAAAAATATTGATTATTAGATAAATTATTTGGTAAAAATATCGTGATCACCACTGATATCCGCACCATCTTGAATTCTTCCTTGATGAGAAAACAGGAGTTGAATCATATTAACCAGAATTACATTTTAAAATGTGTACAGATTGATAAATATTTAAAATAAGTTCAATTTTACACCTACATCTTAACTGTAAGTTTCATTGTTTACTTCGGGGACGTGCGGATTTTAGGAATTTGTAGATTTTAGGGTGGCGGATTTGAGGGAGTCTACTGTATTCACACCATGTTTTACTAATTGAAGTATTAAATTCATGAATCATAAATTTATTTTAATTTACTTGTTACAGATAATTCTTATTAATTTTAGATTGCCTTATGCATACTTCAGTACTTTTCCACTATAAGGTCTTGACATTGTTTTAAAAAGCTTGATGAAATTCAGGCTTTAGAAAATGAAATTTTTTGCCAACTGATACAAACAGCTTTGAAAACAAGTCTGATGAATTTTATCCTTGTTTATATAATGTATTTGGTACTTCTTCATTATCGCATTAACCACTTTCCATAAAAAAACATTATCGCCAAACTAAAGAATTTAACGCCAAAAATACATGATTGCGACACCACATTCACTTGATGTCAAATGAGTTATGGAAAAATTATTTCACTTGGAATGAGTTTGATATTGTTATCCAGTGACTTTGGTACTTTTCCGTTATACGGACACCATGCCAAAATGTATGCTAATGCATAATATATGTAAATGTATGCTTGGCGACCAGTGTTGAATTCAGGGGGTGGCGCTGGGGGAATCCACTTCCCGGAAGATTTGATATTTTATGCTTTTAATGGTGAAAAAGTCCCCCCCCCCCCGGAACACAAATGCCCCCTCCAGAGCCACAGAAATACCTCCTGGAGAAAAGTGTCTTAATTCAACACTGTTGGCGACAATGGTGTCTGTATAATAGGAAAGTACCGTGATTTTTAATTTGATGTTTATCTGTATTTTTAATGATGTTTTGCTGATTTATTAAGTATTTTGTAAAATAATTATGTCATTAAACAACAATGTCATGATATTAAAAGAGTAAAAGAATTGAAAAAAATTGTGATACATCGATATGATAAATATATCAGTTTCAACTGACACCATAAACATTTATCCACCAGCCATAGGAATAATTAAGAAAAATAATTAAATATCCAAAAAATATTTTCCTGTTTTCATTAATATATTATAAATGTTATTGCTTAAGGTTACTGATAGTTGATGTTTCATTCAGATGGGCTTCTCTGAATTTTTTTGAAAATGCGATTCTAATGGCAACATTCTTCCATTTGTTATTGGCTTTGGCATAATAGTTTGGCGACAGTTTTTTTAAAATGGAAAATGGTCGACGGAATAATGAAGAAGAACCATGTATTATATATATATATACAAATTATTTCTGTTTGTATATAGAAACAGATAAATATCTTTTTTATATTAAATAAATTGTATAAAAATTGAAAAAAAAAATTGTGTATAAGAAACAGTGAATAGGTTGCCAGAAAATATACATGAGAAATTTCCTTCTCTCGCTAAGATAGTCAAGAAGCACCAGCATTTCTAATATTATAACACTTTCAGATACAAATATAAAATAAAAATATTTACTGAAACACAAAGAACTTTTTATTACTGTTGTTATGCAAAAAAGTTTAAATAAAATAATTTTTCCAAATCTTAAATGAACTTAATATCCATATATTGAATTACTGTGAATGAAACAAGCATATCTATCCATACAAACTGTGCACCAAGAGTTTCCTTGGACGTGGAAGACATCTCAAGCTCTAGCAAGTTACATTTACAGACAGAAATATGAAATAAACACTTCTGCCTAGTGAATGTATCTAGCTGGCATAAAAATTCCAACACAAGACTTCTTTAAGTCAATTCCTCGAATACCAAAAGTCAGCTTTCTAAGTCAGATCCTCGACTTCCATAAGTATGCAGACCAGAGATATCTTGTTATCAGTCATTATCAGTTAATATGTTGATATTCATTTAGGATTCGCAAAAATTATTCTAATTGTACAGTTTTGGATAACAACAGTAATAAAAAGTTCTTAGTGTTTGAGTAAATATTTTTATTTTATACCACACTCAGCAAGGTACATTATATATTAGAAATGCATTAGGTATTCCAAAACAGTTATCTACTTAACAGTTAAATTAAAATGAAGCGATTCACAAGAAAGTGATATTTTTATTGATTAAAAAAAGTTATGAATAAATATAATTTTGCTGTTCAAATTTATATGATAATGAAAACATATCTCAATTAAACAACTTATAATCAAGTAAGTAACTACTTTTAAATAAATCCCATTTGTGCCATAAATTCCTGGCCAGATCAAACTGATTCGAATTTTATTTTATCATCATTTTTAAATTACACTGACTAAATAAATGAAACAATGATACCAACATTTATTAAAAAGGACATTCTTAAGTAAACCCATAAATAAAAATTTACTTACCGATGAATAAGAAATTATTTGTTAATTGATGATTCTCACAATTCTACACCACACACAGTACAATTTTAACTGTACATCTTTGGACAATGGCATCTATGTGCATAACCTCCTGAGTATATGTAGAATCAAGCACAAGATATTTTATTTATTCTGCTTACTCTGTATTTGTTCATAAACACTCATGTTTTAAAAAAAAAATTTAGGAACAGATGCGTTACACTCACGCAAACATATAAACAAAAGTTTGGCGACTTTTTGGTTGGCGCGATTTTCAAGACCGCACCAAACGAATAACTTAATACAATGACTAGGTTGCCATTAAAGGAAAAAATCCCCTAAACTAAGCGACGTTTTTCCTTTTTATAACCAATTTTTAAAAAAAACTGTGTGTGAGTGTATGACATCATAGCCCAAATCTATTATGAGTGAATTGCAAAAATATTTTTAAGTTATCGTAAAAATATATTTAGTTTACTTTAAAATGATAAAATTGGAATGGCTTTATTATTTATCATACACGCCTGTGTTTCAAAGAGCCTTATAATCTACAAATTATCAAATTTGTTTGTAATCTGGCTCAAAATCATGAAGCATTTGAAGTTAGAATAGTGCATGGGTTGTGTTTGTTTCATCCTACAGTCAAAATTATCAATTTCAGATTTTTTCTTCTCCAGTTTAGTTTATGATTTAAAGAAAAGCAATGATTAAACAATAAGAACTAAAAGATCTTCTTATACCATTTCAATAACTAAAATAATAAATATATGTATATATTATCTTTTAAACAAAAATCTTATTTCTAAACCAGTTTTATTTTTGCTTAACTGACAAGATAACATTTACGAACATAAATCTAAAGTATTGAAACAAATAACAATTATATCAATATTTTACAAAATTAAAATTGAAGAATGTATATTTAAATGAGTATGCTTATTTTGTTGGTATGTATTATTTGATTATGTTTACGTTATTTACTTATTTGAAATTGTTAAGCTCTATTAACTATTAAAAATATACTTTATTACAAAACTCATTTTGGAATCATTTTTGAATTTTAACATTCATTCAGGCATGCATGAATATTTTGAAGGATCGATTAATTAAACTTTAGATAGATTTCTCCCCCTCCCCACCTTTTTTTTTTCTTTCTTGGTTTCAGACGCTTCAACTTATAAATCTCCACCAAGTTGTTTCAATGTACATTTCGCCTTCATTGCATATTAAAATTATATGCTGTACTCAAATATACCATTCAAAAAAATTATTAATAAATTACCTTATTTAACTTTATTTCACGAAATTAAATATTTTTAATTCTTATTTAGATATATAAAAAATAGCTTGATGTAAAAAAATGGCATAAACTTCGTATACATTAATAAAAATTAATTTTTTTAAGTAGCTTCTACCCATAGTGATTAATAGTAAACAACTCAAATCTGACGTACAGACCTCGCGGTTGAGGTGTTTCAATTTACTTCAGATGGCTGATGGCTTTTGAATGGGTATTGCCAGTCTGTGTATCTTAAATGTCTTTGTCCAAAACAATGGTTGACTACAAACCTTATCTATTCAAAACAATGGGCTCTCGTAATTCGCGTTTGTAATCAACGACAGATGGCGCTAAGACCTGCTGATGTTTACAAACAAATCCACGTGTACGCGAATATCACTACTTACTTTTGCTAGTGTTTGCCTCGTGTGAATTAGTTAATAGTGAAATAATATTTTTTTTCTTTTTCTTTAATCCGATGGAAGTGGGGCGTTTTGTTAACGGTTTACTTTTTTAAGACAAAGAATTTTGTGAATGGTTCTATTTTAAGATGAAAAATTTTGTGTAGGGTATTATAAAGGACCCAATATCTTCCTAAACAGATCTCTGCTGTAACAGGTAAGTACTACTTTGTTTATTTCATATAACGTCTGTATAAATTTGCTTTGTATGTATTTTTTAAATAATGTATTTAATTTTAAAGAAGTGTTTTATAATGAAAATAAATTGTTTTATAAGAAAATTTAATGCAGTATAAGCTCATGTATTATGCATGTTATTGCGTAAATTAGAAATTTAAGGGTAAATGCAGATTGAATTTAAAGAAAATTCTGGTATTTTGTTTTAATATTTCCGTACAATATTTATTAAAATTGTCAAAAATAGTATTTTTAAGAATTACAATATATATATATATATATATATTTTTTTAATTCTTGATTATAACATACATTACGTGTGTAATTTCATTATTCTGCAAAACTGAGAATTTTTGTGTTTATAATGTAGGGTGTAAAAGAAATCATAAGCATCAGATTTTTTTTTAATATTAAAATTGGATTGGCTTAGATGTATCACACGCCCTCAAAAGGCGGCCATCTTGTTTGGCGATTTTGGCATTATGTGTATTTTAATTTTGAAATATATAGAGATTAAACATAATAAAAAACAATGGAATTCAAGTAAAATCATGAAATTTTTAATCAATGACCACTTGGCAAATACTTGTTGGCTAAACAAACTTGTCTGCCAAACAAGATGGATTGAGGGCGAGTGATACATCTGAAATGCTTGGCTTGAATTTGAGTAAACAAATTTCATATTTTGTCACAAAATGTTATTTTTTGTTGAAATATAATACATTTCACAAAATAGGTCCCAAGAGAAAAAACGTACATAGACCCCTGATTACACAATCAACAATCATTGTTGGTATTTTCATTTGGGAAAAAATGAAACCTTAAATCGGGATATTGGAGCCTCTAGAGCAGCCATACTCAACCTTTTTTTCTCGCGGGCTGCAACACACTTAAAAAAGAGTAATTAAAATAAAAAGATAACAAAAGCAATATAACAAAGTTAATGTTATCAGAAGGATTAGATATTTGTCACGGAAGAAATGTTACCAAATAATTTTTACACCACTATTTTTAAACAATAGACATCGGCGTAGATTTCTATTGCAAATGTTACAAAAATAGGCCGCAAAGTTTGTTGTTTGGAAATACCAATGTAAAAAATTTTTGGTGCCAATTTTTTCTGCGACAAACATTAAACGGTTGAACTCTAAAAATCAGTACTAGTTTTATAATAAGTATGAAATGTTATAATATAACAATGTGAAATTTCCAAGTTCTAAAAGGGGAAATATCGCTTTTAGTGCGGGAGTCGACATAAGGGTCCGAGTGCCAGAGTCGACATCTAGGAGTTGGGTACTGTAGACTACATTAAGCGTCGACAAAAGTCGCCTAGGGGTTCACAGAGTTTCCTGTTGTTTTTGAATAAATCGCTTTTTTGGTCAAAATATTCTGCACAGGGCATTAACCTCCCAAAAAAAATTCTGCACTGAAAGGGTTAAGAGATTTTCTCTAATAAATCAGTCTTTTTCTCAATGAAAACCTTTTTTTTTTTAATTGCAGAAATATATAGTGCAAATTTAATTTTGAATAATGTTTGTTTAGTGTTGATTAAGAAATGTATTAGCACTGTTGCATAAATAGAATAAAAATAACTTTTGACTTAGGAAACAGTATTTAGGATGTTTTAACATGATTTTGAATTAATTATAAATAACAAGACAGATTTTGGCTTCCCATGAAAATATATCAAACAACAGTGAATGTCTTAAATACTTTTTATGCGCATCTAAATTAAATTTACAAATATGGGTTAGTGATTGTGTCTCGGGCTGCAGGTTGAGTATGGCTGCTCTAGAGTTTCACTGTAGCAAACAGCAATATACATATTGCCGCTTTTCGCAGGTTTATTCATTTTAATTAAAATTTACACATCTCAAATAATGTTTGACACACAGTAAGCAATGCTAACGCGATGAAAGAAGCAGTGGTATTGTAATTCCCATGTAGACTGCCAGAGGACGAGCATTTTGTTACGAATAGGAAGACAAAATCCGAAAAAATCATGAAAGTATCACAATCACATGATCTGATTTAGTTCGATCAGTGTTGCTAACCCTCAAAATTTTCACGCACGCTGCGCTCACTCGACCCAGAAAAAAATATGTGGGTGGTTTGATAACTTAATTGGGCTTTTTATGATTATGTTTTTCTTAGTTTGGTAAATTAATCTGATATCTAAAAATAGAAAAAACTTATATGTCACTAAACCTAATACAGTAGAGTACCTCTAATTCGCAAATGCCTGTAATCTGTACTGCATTTGTGAATGTAAACAAAGAAATTTAATTCTTAAAAATCACTTACCAATAGCATTTTTTTTTTCATTTCACCTCGTATGAGGGGAAGGAGAAAGATCGAGTTTGGCCGTGGTATTGTTACAAAACAATGCATGAGCCATTCTCTGAAAAGTGGCAATTTTATGTCCCAGGGGTCTTGAAGACATATTTTTAAAATTACAAAAAGAAAAAGTGATTTAAACTCAATATTAATCAGTTATACAGAGAGACCTAAAGATTTTTTTTTTAAATATAGTATTTAATTGAAAATAAGTGCTGATTAACTAAAAAACAAGTATAATGGGATGTAGCTGTACACATGATGAGTTGCTTGCTTCGTAGGTGTAAATACAAAAGTCGCAGACTAACTGTAAGTTACAAAATAATGATTATACAGTTTTTGTTTAGTAAAATCGTAAGCATTGTTTTCTTGAAACAACATTTTTCAGCATGTCTTATAAAGTACCATTTAAATGGTTCAAACAATCAGCTTTTTTTCTGTTTGGAAATTAAAGATTATTGTTATTATTTGGGTTACTTTATACTTTTTATGAAAAAAAAATATATATCTGAAGTTGAACTTTATTTCGGGCTCATGAGCAGTATCCTCCCTTTAATGTTTTTTTAAAAAATATATATATGTAAAATATTTCTGATTTTAATAATTTTTTTTAATTGTTTGCTTTTATTTGCTGATTTTAATCATCTAATTCAGCAGTTCCCAACCTTTTTTCTGTCACATACCCCTTGCTTAGTCTTTTCATTTAGAAGTACCCTCTTTTTTATAAACACACCCCTTCTCATCCCCATAACGTAAATATGTTTTTCTTATATTATTATTAATCGTCTCAGCAGGGCTAAACAATTCGACTCAAATTACATCCACATTTATAACCTTTTATTTTTTTTTATCACATTTTAAAATTAATTTTACTTTTTATAATACTAGCTGAACATCAATATAGCAATAAAAGAAGTTAAAGTTTATAACAATTTTGCATCATGATATACAAGTATTCAAACATGGCTTATAATGTTGCAGAAGAAATAAAGTTAAACTTTAACTCTATTTTAAAAAACAGCTAAAAATACTTATACTCAGGTCCAAAACATCTACCCGATGTTTGCGTCTGTTTTGAAGAATTAAAGATATCCCGTTTTACAAAGGTAGACATTTATTTCCACACAACAAATCAAATAAAAAACATATCTCCAATAACATTACAACGTCTTTTCAACTACATCTGAGAAACTTCTAGAACATCTACCTTTTCTATAAAAATTAAAACGATAAAACATAAAGTTGCCACATCACAAAAATAAATTACAATAATAAAATAAAATCAACAATTCAATGAGTTTTTACATCAAGCAGATACAATAAAATAATGAAAAGCCATGTCACGCGATCCCACTCTCATCGAAGTTAAAACTAAGGATCACGCGAGCTAAAATGAAAAGGTTTATGCAACATATAATACTCACAACAGGAATCCTTGAACATGTGTAATGTAGCTGAATTTTTAAAAATACGGTTCAAACGGAGACAGAGATAATCTTAAATCAGTAGCAGTGTGAAGCTTATTGAGATATTTGTTCTTAATGTCATGAATAAGATAAAAATGCTCTTTCGAGAAGCTCTGTATTTATGAAAGGCAACAAGTATCTTAATACTTTAGCACCGAGTTCTTGGCTCCCTTTAATGTTTGTGACGATGGGAGAAAACATAAGTAATCATGCATTATGATTTAGAGGTGGACGAAGCTATAGTGACATTTTATTATCAATGAATTACTAGATCTAGTGGGCATTTTCCCTCATTTTGAGAGTAAGATATTTGAGTTAAATATGAGACTATCTTGTAATCCAAAACAATCAACTTCGTTGGTGTGTTTTCAGTTGAACCATTTTTGTGAATTCCGTCATTACCAATATTATTTTCACGTAACCAACAGGCTCGCCATGTACCCCTAGGGGTACACGTACCCTAGGTTGGGAACCGCTGATCTAATTAATGTGAACAAGTCTCTTATTAGAAGCAAGTTTCTAACCTTCTTTCTTGATGCAGTATCTGATGAGTACTCTGAAGACTGCATTGTACCACTTGTTTATCTGTATCATTGTACTAATTGTTTATCTGTGAGATGCTGTGCCACAAGTGCTTAATCAGAGTGAGTTAGTTACTCAACTCAGAATCAAGTAACGAAATGAGTCATCTTGATATATTTATATCAGGGTTGGGTTTTTGACATGACAGTGGTAAAAACCATGTTTTTACCGGTTTATTCCGTCAAAAACCTATCATTTTCAATTGTCCTCCAATTTATGGTGTAAGTGTAGCATACAATACATTTCTAGATTGATTTTACCTTGTTCTTGTTATTATTATTATTTACAGTTACATTTGTTAAATTTATTTAAAAGAAGATCATTTCCTAATATGGGAAAGATTTAAAAATACAAGAGTAAAAGAAAAGAACAATATTTGTCATAATCTTCACCAATATAGATTCTACTAACTGCAATTAACATTAATATTAAATGATAATAAAAGGTCATTATAATTATTAAATAACATTCAATATACATTTTTAATAAAGTGCATTAAAATTATTTTTGAGATGCAAAAATGTTGGGTACTTTTCGGTTAGCCGGGCGCCAGTGATATATATGTATGTATATATACACACACATATATATATACACATATATCTACATATACATAGTTATACATACATATATATATATACACATATATGTATAAATATATATGTATATGTATATACATATATATTTATCTATGTACATATATCACTGGCGCCCGGCTAACCGAAAAGTACCAAATGTTGTTACATTGTATGACAATAGATGTTAAGCTTAGACTGGCAGTGAATAAAATTGAATATTCTTAGATAATATTTTAAAATGCATATCTTATGTATTTCATAAATGCAATTACGGCGATTTTGATTTGTACTTCAATAAGTAGAATCTTAAAGTTTTGTTTTCAACAATGTAATAAATTTTACCGAAATTATACACATTGTTTAATCTAATACTTATAGGTTACAGGATTTCTTCAAAAAATCTAATTTTTTTAGACTATGCCAAATAGCTTAAGATTATTGTAGAGATCTTTTAACAGAGATGTACGCATATTATTCTAATGAAATTCTTTTTTGTTTTTCTTGGATGTGTAAATATATTTTAGAGTCTTTCTGATACTGAATATTTCATGTAAAACAACTTAATATTAAAGATAGAATGAAAAAAAAAAATGTAAAAACAAACTACTAAAAAATGGGTTTTTGACATTTTTGACAAAGAGGTTTTTGACATGACGGTAAAAACTTGCGAACCCTGATTTATATATATTATTGTTTTCATAAATGGTACTTTTATGTTAGCTCGGCAGCAGTGATATATATACATATATATAGATATACACACATACATATGTACAGGGTGATTATAAAAAAACTATCCCGATATATGAGTCCTTAACTATCACACCGTTCACAGAAACTGACTAAAATTTTGGTTTTAAGTATTTTGAGGTATGCGCTCAAGAATCGTATGAAAAACAACAGTTAACCCCTTCGGCCCTGGTGTCCTACTATTAAAACACATCTTTACATGGCCCCAAATTATTTATTTTTAAGAATTATAAGTTTAAAACCCGGTGTCCTACTAATAATACATTGCAGATTAACAATTAAATCTCATTTTTGATCACAGATGGCAGCAGATGCACCTGTAAGCAAAATAATGGCGGCTTCTAACAGTTTACCGGCAAAACGTAAGTAGACATTTTTAATCTTCTCAATAAAAATATTATTTTTAATTTACTACTTTTTTGTTAATTATATTTTATAAATTGAAGCTTTTTCTATCTATATTAGTCATCTAACTTAAAAAAATAATGAGAAATTGCATTGCAAATGATAATCAAACATTTGTTCTAGTACTAGGACATGAGGCCTTAGTGCTAACAAAAGTGTATTTTCATGTTTGTTATATTATTAGTGGATCAGACGTCTATAGCAGAAAACTAAAGAATCTGTTTTATAAATAACTGATTTTTGTCTATAATAACATTGTACTAATTTATATACAAATTATATTTGAAAAATATAATTAACCCTTAATTGCATAGTGATGTAAATTTCCATCACTGTTTATTTAACTTTTAATAAATAAATCAACTTCTTCGCCACCACTATATTTATATAGAAATATTAATCCAGTAAAATTCCCGTGAACTATGTTGCTGAACAAAGTTAAAAATCTATCTTAAAATTTCTGGTGTCTAATATTTAATATATGTATAAAAAATACAATTGTAAAAGAAAAACTCATGCAAAGAAGGGTTAATAATTATTCATTACATTATTTATGCAAAAAATATATCAATATATTATTTATTATAATTAATGTATTATTTATATGTAATATTTTACTGAATGCATATAAGTTTTTTTTTTCCAGGAGATTTCCAATTTAAAAAGTTATCTCTTAATGATGCTGTTGAAATTTTAAATAAACTGGAGGATTCTGACCTAGAAGAGGTAGATTTAGAAGAATCTGATGACGAATGGTTGCCACTGAATGCAAATCAGATACCAGATTTGTCCCATTTAATATCAGATGGAGAAGAAGCAGCATCTGATAATGAAGTTGATTCAGCTCCTGTTGCAAAGGAGAAGAAAAAATCTTTTTGTTGGAAAAAGAAAACCTTTCAACAACCAGATATTACGCTACATTTAATAGCTAATCAGGAGGAACAATGTACTTTAGAGTCTCCTTTCACATATTTCTCGAATTATTACCCTGAAGACATTTTCAGTGAAATTGCTGATAAAACATATGTATTCAATATCAGCTCTAGGAAGGTGTGTGAACACAAATGTAGGCGAAATTAAAAAACTTATTGCTTTGCATTTCATCATTGGAATACTTCCATTTCCGCGACTAAGGCTATTCTGGAAACCTGCAACAACCATTAAATTAGTGGAGAAAATAGGCATGACTAGGAATAGATTTGAAAAACTCAGGAATTGTCTTCACATTGCTGATGTAAATGCACCACATGATCCAAATGACAAACTATGGAAAGTACGACCTTTGATTAGACAGTTTGAGGAGCGTTGTAAGGAACTACCATTAGAAGAATATTTATGTATAGATGAATCAATGATACCTTTCACAGGGAATCTGTCCATTAAACAGTATGTAAAAGGAAAACCTAATCCGTGGGGAATAAAAGTTTTTATGTTATGTGGAGAATCAGGAATCATATATGATTCAATAGTTTATCAAGGGTCTTTCACACCAGTGGATTCTGAACTCAAGACCGAGTTTGGTGCAACTGGGGCAATTGTTTTGCATCTGGCTAATCGCATTCCACCCGGCATTGGTTATAAACTATTTTTTGATAATTATTTTACTTCCATTTCTTTGCTAAATGCTTTATTGGAGAAAAGAATATTTGCTGCCGGCACTGTGCGAAGAAACAGGCTGACAAACTGCCCATTAAAAAGTGATGCTCAATTAAAAAAAGATGGACGCGGTAGTTGTGACACTTGTGTCAGCGAAGATGGCAAACTCGTTGTTGTAAAGTGGTATGACAATAAAGCTGTCACACTAGCATCTACATTTCTGTCGGGGACGCTGATTAACATCCCCATGATATATGCCCCCATACGTCATTTTTACGTCACGAGAAAAGGGGATATAAATCCAGTGCTTGACCATTTCACTTTTCACAAAATCCTGATTAATGTCCCCCTGATATATGCCCCCATATCTGAAAGGAACACAAATGTAAAGCTACAGAAATTTCGTTTCGTTGAGAGCTTGATTAACGTCTCCAGGATTTATGCCCCCATACGTCATTTTGGCGTCCAAAAAATGGGGGTGCAAATCCGGTGTTCGATCATTTCACTTTTCAAGAAATCCTGATTAATGCCCCCATGATATATATCCCCATATCAGAAGGGGGCACATATCCAGTGATAGAGAATTTTCCTTTCATTGAGAGCCTGATTAATGTCCCCCTGATTTAAGCCCCCGTACGTCATTTTGACGTCACAAAAAATGGGGGCACAAATCCAGTGCTGGAGCATTTTACTTTGAACGAAATCCTGATTAACACCCCCATGATATGCATCCCCATACGTCATTTTGATGACGTCACAGAAGATATCACGTCACAGAAGACGGGGACTTAAATCAGGGGGCACAAATCCAGTACTAGAACATTTTATTTCGTCGAGAATTCCTGATTTACGACCCCATGATATAAGCCCCCATACGTCCTTTTTATGTCGCAACAAAGGGGATTCAGATTTCATGTAGGATAGGCAACTAGAGTTTTGCACGGGCAGGAATTTCCAATCCGATCCCGGAGCAAAAATTTAATGTTCGACCCCAAAAATTTTTGTGTTAAAAAGAAATAATCTTGCGTAATCACGTGTTCAACGTTTTCTGGCGTTTCCATTACCTGCGATTTTATTTTGTTAAGCTGATCATAATTATCAGACCAGAATTATAATTAGTAAGGTTAACTGGGTGAATTAGTCCTTCCAGCTTCTCCAGGATGGCACAATTGCAAGATCATTGGCGGCTTCAGCCAGGATATCCTTGGTTCGAATCCTAGCCTGGACATTTTTCGCCCAGTTCGAAAAATTAAATCTCATATGATTTATTTACCTATTCTAATAATTGTATTAAAAAAAAAAGATTCTTGTATAATTACGTGTCCAGCGTTTTCTGACGTTTCCATTACCTGCGATTTTATTCTTTTGAGCTAATTCATAAATATCAAACAGATTTATAATCAAGAAAGTTAACTGAGTGAATTATTTCTTCCAGCTTCATTCAGGATGGCTCAGTTGGTAGAGCACTGGCGGCTTCAGCCAGGATATTCCTGGTTCGAATCTTGGCCTGGACATTTTTCACCCATTTAGAAAAATTAAATCTCATATGATATATCAATTATTCTAGGGAAAATCGGGGAAATGTTTTGCAATAAAGAAAGTAAACATTGTTAGTAGATGATAAAAGAGAGTTCTGCATCAGCTGTGGGTGCTGTGGTGACCTCTGTGAAGGTCACCGGAAGGGACAGGTGTGGACACCGGAAGGGACAGGTGGGGATAACAGGCATGTTGAGACAGGAAGTGAACAGGAAGTGTAGATAGGAAGTTTAACCGGAAATGTGATAGGAAGTGAATGCGATAAGGGAGAGAGGGGGAGGGCTTATTTTTGTGGGGGCTTAATTTTTTTTGTTGGTTTTAATCCTTCTAGTCGAGTGGAGTTGAGTTGTAGGAATCCTGCTATCAGAATGAATTTAGTTTGAAAGTAATATTAGCAAAATGTTCGATTTTTTTTTTTTTTTTTTTTTTCTCACCTGAAATAAAAATTTTATTTGCTAACTAACACCTAATATAAAAATGGAAATCTTTCTGACTTTGTTTTACTTTATAAAAGTTTAACGTGAAATTTATTTTTAGACTGGAAACGCGACAGGAAATAAGATCGGAAACGGGATTAGACATGCTTTTTCCAAAAAGGGTTTTCAGGAAGCAGTAAACATGTTTTAGGAACATGTTTGGGAGCTTGTTGGAACAGGACAGGTGGTTTGTGAGACCGGAAGTAATTAAGATGAGAGAGATAAAGAAGGTGCATGATTAGACATATAGATTTTGTTCTTTGTAGAGGGTGAAATTTTGTTTTATTTTTTATTTAAAGTGTTTTCATTTTTTTTTTAATTTAATTTATTTAAAGCGTTTCAAATTATTTTATATATATATTTTTTTTGTAGTGTTTTACGTATTATTTTAATTTTTAGTGACATTAGAACCTGCAATTTCTGTATCACACATGTCTTATCTTAGGTCACCAAGGATGTGTGTGTGTTGTTATCTCTTTAAATGCGAGAGATGGTTACTTCAGACCTGCGTTGAGATATCTTTATCATAGTTTTAATGAACTGCAGGAAATTGTCTTTAGCTATTGAGTAATTCGCGAGTTTTGGTTTAATATGAATGCTATTACATCTGTTTGTTTAATTTACAAGCACATTTCTCTTACAACACTCTGTCAACAGATCACTTCAATATTCGAAATAATAATTTAGAGGGAAAATTTTTACTTTCTATACGAAATTTTATTTATAGAGATTGACGAAGATAGTATGCCTAATTCTTTCTTGTACATTTCTTGTACAACATTATATTCGAAATAGAGTTTTGTTACCAAAAATAACGTGTTTATACATTTTAAAAACGAAAGCAAAGTGATTTTCAAAAATGTAAATATAAGCTATACACCCACGCATTTTTGTTATTGAATTAAATTACAAGGTTTAATATTGTATTCAGCGTAATATTTTCTTATAAAAGCCGTTTCACAAACTTGTATACTAAAAGTAATGTGTCATTTTTAGGGGAAAAAATTAATTCACGTCATTGAGACTAATCCTTTATGGGGGGAAAATTTGTCATACTTCTTTGTGTTACATTACATCTTCCGTTTTTTAAGTTTACAAATTTGTGGACTAACTTAAATAATCGTTTTTAGGATACTTAAACAATATATATATACTTTTTAATTATATAATTTTTTTTAATTGACTTGTAATATAGCTTTTTTTTTCTTAAAAGGGTACTGTAGAATAACTTATGTCACAAATACTACATCCTTCTTTAGTTAAATATGTTTCACTTAAGACATGACAAAGTGTCTTAGAAACATTTCATTTTGGAGTTAAGTGATTAAAGAAGAAAAATATTATTTATATAAACACAACACATAAGACCAGTGACTGAGAGGTTCTGGTTTTAAAGCTACTAGACGTTTGGGTTTAAACTTCTCTCGCGCTCGTCGACCTAACCGTTCGGAGTTTTCTTCGAACCTTGTCAATACGAGTTAGGAGCCCTTAGAATGACCCCTAGAGTGACCTATATCCCAAGCGTAGATAATCGGTTTTAACAAATAACCAACCATCCACAACACATAAGACATTTTAGATCATTACATAAGACATTTTAGATCATTACATAAGACATTTTAGATTATTACATTTAGTTAAGAAGTGATTTGACGTGCAAAATATTATTTATAAAATCATACAATAAGAGAATTTTAAAGATTTTTTCCTTTTAAATGAACAATTTTTAGTGACTATTTAACTTATTAAAGAGAGCGGGTATTTTGTTTAGAGTTATACGATTAAAATAAATTTTCAATAGATTTGACTTTATACAACCAACATTTTAAAAAAAGGGAATGGAATCTAGTTTTTATAAATTAACGTTTTTCAATTTTACAAATACTTTACACCCCGTCTTTTTTCCCCCTCTTTTAGTAGACTTTACATACATAAGACATAAAAAGCGTTTTAGAATACATCATTTAGAAATTAAGTGGTTTGATAAATAAAATATTATTTATAAAAGCAATAGATACGAGAGTAATAAGGATTTTTACTTACATATGTACGAACTTCTGATAGGTAAGACTTTCTAAATCATTGTGCAAGAATTAAGTGGTTATTGAACTTATAACATTATAGGATGAAATAATCGTGTGACGTATTTTTAAACCAATAAAATGACAATATTTTTAAACAAATAAAAAGTTAGTATTTTTACACGAGCGCCCTCTATCATTATATAAATTTCAATGAAACGAGTTCATAACATTCTACTGTGACCTGATATCGTTGTAATAGGTTGTATTTTTCATTTAAGTTATTGTGGAACGAGTTATGAATTCTTATGTTGGTGATGTAACCAACTTGGAGTGTCAACACTCATCACCAGAGTTAAATAATCAAGAGATGGATTCTACACTTTTATCCAAAGAAGGACTCGTTTCGAATTATGAAGTGAAACTCACCTCATCAGGACTAAAGAAACAGAAGTTACCCCATGTGCGTAAGATGTGTAACACAGCATTTCCTCGAAAAGTTAACTTAGTGTTTCATATGAAAAGTCATCTAAAGGAAAAATCTTTTTGCTGTGAGGTGTGTGCTGAAGTTTTTTCACAAAAGAGTGATTTACGTAATCATCAAAAGATTCACAAATTGCCCAAATACAAGTGTAGTGATTGCAACGAGATATTTTCAAGAATGTCTGACTTATTAATACACAAGAAGACCCATAAGATTCGTAAACAATATTCATGTGCAAAGTGTTGTGAAATATTTAAGTGTGAATCGGATTTTTTACAACATTGTGATACTTTTCATAAAGTTTTACCTAACATTGCGAAATCACCCTGTTTAAAAGATTTGTTATTTGAACTTATAGTGAAGCTTATAGATTAGTTCGAACTTATAGTGAATTAAAAGACAAAATGATATGCAAAATATATGAACTAGAATTAACAGACCAAAACATACATGTACATGCTGAGAATGCCGTTTTAAAGTTGTACAACGGCTTTGAAGATTTCACAGAACGAGTGTTTAATTGGACATTATGAAAATTTTTGAAATTAGAATTGATTACAGCTCAATATGACAGGCTTATTTGATTTGTATTATTTTAAATGATTAATAAATAGTTTGATTGCGAAAAAAGTGTTTTCTTTAGCATACACTGTGTGACTTTTAAACTAATGTTGTGTATTTTGAATGTGTCAGAGAAAACAGGAGTGTGTTGACATTTAAAAAAAAGATTTCACATAATATAAAAGTTTTACAATAAAAATTGACTTACCTAAAGTTTTTTCAAGATAGTCACGATATCCTTTCCATTACAATTATTTTAAGGAAATAGAATTTAATTTTGTTGTGAATAACACTTTGTTGTTAACATCACGTGGTTTGTCTTATCATAACTATGAGATCCTAAGATCACTTCCTATTAACATGATAACGAAGAGTAAAAAAATGACTAATGCAAGCCGATTTTCCTGCCTAAACTTGTTATCAGCTTGCATGAGTGACTCATCTTTACATGTGTGGATTTGTATGTTGAAAAAATGATTGCTATGTTTAACCCGTGTAGACGATTTTTATCCGGAAGCTGTTTGAACTACCAAATTTCAGATATCACACATTTTACTAGAACATTTAAATATTTTAATGTCTTTTCGCCCGCAAATTGGAAACTTAGGATTATCACCTTTACATCGAGACATGGAAGGTAGAAAAATAATAACTTTACACTTAGACAATATTTTAATTTAAGAAGAATTAGACTTAACACATTGTTAGAGTTTCTTTGAAAAATATCTAGTTGGTTGTAAATTTTAGAAAATTCGACCTAACGAAATTAACACACTTAAAAATATCTAGTTGGTTATACATTTTATAAAATAAGCAACAAATAAACATTTCGATACATTGACAAAAGAAAATAATTAAGTTTAAGTAAACTTTACACTTAGACAATATTTCAAACTAAGAAAAATAATAACTTTACACTTATATAATATTTTCAACTAAGGAAAATTAATAACTTTAAAAATCAGACTTAACACATTGTTAAAGTTTTTTTAAAACAACACAACATTTTCAAAGCAGTGGAAATAGTATACCTGAAAAAAATTCAACTTAGTGGAATTTAATAGTGAAATTTTTTAACCTCACTCATTTAAAAAATAAAACTTTGTAAATTTTTTTCCATTTTTAAAATAAAACTTATTTAAAAAATAAATAAGCAACTATTAAACATTTTGAATGTCTTAGACAAAGTGTGAATAAATTTGTTGAAATTATATAAAACATGAAAAATTTCATTACTTTTAAAAGAAATTTTATTTTTGGTGAAATAAACTCGAGATATTTATTATATGTTACTTAAACTACATGAGAATTGATTGAAAATGTGTTACTTTTAATCACTCACAAGATAAGACATGATGTTACAATATACACATAGGAATGACATAGGAATTTCAGATGGGTTTTTCTCCCACACATGACGTCACTGATAACATATTTACTGATCAAGTCATAAAATCATAGTTTAGGGTAGGTTTTTAAGCACGAAGTTTAGTTGAGATTTAAGATATTTGAGAAATATAAACTACAACTTTGGCTACTTTTTGAAATTTCCCCCTACATAAGAAAAAGAACATAGAAAAATAAAATGAAAAGTCGTATTTGAATGGAATCAAATTATTATCCTTTCACTTAACAGCTGAATGCGTCGGTAATTACATCACAAAGGCACTGATAACAACTGATTGAATATATTGTGTTTCTTTTTTAAGGTTAAATTGATTTAATATTCAAGTTATTTCTTAATGATACACTTAAAAACAATAAACTTAATTAGCATTCAAAAAGCAAACGATCACATTATTGTGTAAAACAATCAAATGTTTTAAAAGTCACGAGTTAAAATTTGAAATGACTTAGAGTTTAAGTAGAATTTAGATGTGAACCTTTTAAAATGAAATAATAGTTTTTTGTATCGCCCTCTATCGGTGGGTAATAGAATTAAGAGATAATTAAAAGTTTTAACTTGAATTCGAGCCCACAACAAAAATTATTTTTCGGTTTTATTATTTAGGGTAGGTTTAACTGAGCAAGCCATGATATTTCAGTATTTATAGACGATTTAAGATATTCGATAAAGGAAATCATCTGAATTTTTAATTTAATTGAAGTGTTTACTGCTTAAAGTACTACAAAATGAATACAACACGATGCATAGTTTTTTAATTAATTATATTTTTCGAAAGATTAAATTGACTTATTGATAAACTTAGGATTTATGTTTAAAGTGAATAAATTTGACATGTTAGGTTCACTTAATAACAGAGGGTTGAATAAGTTATTTTTAATAAAAATAAAGTTTACTAAAAGTTTTTAAAGTTAAAAAAATATAGTTTTAAAAAATTTAAAGTTTACAAAAAGTTTAAAAATCTTTAAGTAAATCAAAATTAACTTTTTAATTTTAACTATTGAGAGACTATAATCTAACTGTTTATCCTTGTAACCAACTGGTGCATATCAACTATATACTCTGTATCTGCATATGCGCAGAAAAACATAGACATTTAATCTAACTTGAGTTCGACTTTAAATTATTTGTCAACTTTTAAGTTTAATTACTATACACAACTCGATTACCTTTCCCACAAAACACCTTTCAGAAACAAAACAGAAATTAACACTTACCGAAAAACACGTCCACTTTGGGTGTTAGTCTTCACGCAACTAACGTTTCTCCCTTATCTTTGCTAGGGGGCGCTGCAATCGCCGCTAGAGGCGTTAGTAGTCTTCAGGTGTGTGATAAGAATAAACTTTAAATCCAACTTACACTCGCTCAGTCATTCTTGCTTCTCTCTACCTTGCTAACAACCGTTTGCTGCTGGCTCATTGTTTGGTTGTTTAAACTTGTTGAATGACGTCATCATGTGTTTGTCTAAACTTGTCCAGTCTTGTTTTTATGCAGTACGTCTATTTAGATGAGTCATCACTCGTTTATCTTGGTTGACTTGTCCAAACTTGTTTTTGTGTGGCACGTCTATTTGGGTGAGTCATCGTTCGCTTATCTTGCTTTACTTGTTTGAACTTGTCTAGTATCCACCACCTCATGTCTTTTGTCATAGCTTGAATATACTTTACACCAATCACTTAAATATAAAAGTCTTGTCACAACTTAC
This sequence comes from Maratus michaelseni, assembly GCA_963931845.1. Lineage (NCBI taxonomy): Eukaryota > Metazoa > Arthropoda > Arachnida > Araneae > Salticidae > Maratus > Maratus michaelseni. The sequence continues at coordinate 37,308,371 of OZ007597.1, read as the reverse complement.
TTAAACTTTGATAAAAATATTAATTATTTATAAATTTCATCAAATTCTTATTTTTCTGATACATTTACTATGTAATTTTCGTTCAAAAATATGGTAAAGCCCGATTTTAAATCGAAGTCTAAGATAAATTCCCCAAATTTGTAACATTTTAACACTAATAATAAATATTGTAAGCACCCAGTACATACAAGTTTTGTAAAAATAATATTACTTATAGCTAACTCGTTATGTCCCATGATACAAAACTTCAATATAACTAAAATCAGTGTTAAACGAAAATCTAATCACGTGTCTTTATATATTATTTTGAAATGCAAAGCATTATATCTAAACGAATGATATAAGGAGTAGTTAGAATAGTTCTTATATTTTTGTTAGTAAAAAAATTATACACATTATCTTACAAGGTTGCAATATTCAACACACGGTTCACCATATTTAAAAACGATTCACCATGATTTAAAAACTTAGTAACATATTTTAAATTTATAAATTTAAATTAAAACATATTTTTATAAATAAACAATTATAAATACTTAAGTATTTTTAATTTAAATTTATAAATTTAAAATATGTTACTAAGTTTTTAAATCATGGTGAATCGTTTTTAAATATGGTGAACCGTGTGTTGAATATTGCAACCTTGTAAGATAATGTGTATAATTTTTTTACTAACAAAAATATAAGAACTATTCTAACTACTCCTTATATCATTCGTTTAGATATAATGCTTTGCATTTCAAAATAATATATAAAGACACGTGATTAGATTTTCGTTTAACACTGATTTTAGTTATATTGAAGTTTTGTATCATGGGACATAACGAGTTAGCTATAAGTAATATTATTTTTACAAAACTTGTATGTACTGGGTGCTTACAATATTTATTATTAGTGTTAAAATGTTACAAATTTGGGGAATTTATCTTAGACTTCGATTTAAAATCGGGCTTTACCATATTTTTGAACGAAAATTACATAGTAAATGTATCAGAAAAATAAGAATTTGATGAAATTTATAAATAATTAATATTTTTATCAAAGTTTAAGTAAGTTGTGACAAGACTTTTATATTTAAGTGATTGGTGTAAAGTATATTCAAGCTATGACAAAAGACATGAGGTGGTGGATACTAGACAAGTTCAAACAAGTAAAGCAAGATAAGCGAACGATGACTCACCCAAATAGACGTGCCACACAAAAACAAGTTTGGACAAGTCAACCAAGATAAACGAGTGATGACTCATCTAAATAGACGTACTGCATAAAAACAAGACTGGACAAGTTTAGACAAACACATGATGACGTCATTCAACAAGTTTAAACAACCAAACAATGAGCCAGCAGCAAACGGTTGTTAGCAAGGTAGAGAGAAGCAAGAATGACTGAGCGAGTGTAAGTTGGATTTAAAGTTTATTCTTATCACACACCTGAAGACTACTAACGCCTCTAGCGGCGATTGCAGCGCCCCCTAGCAAAGATAAGGGAGAAACGTTAGTTGCGTGAAGACTAACACCCAAAGTGGACGTGTTTTTCGGTAAGTGTTAATTTCTGTTTTGTTTCTGAAAGGTGTTTTGTGGGAAAGGTAATCGAGTTGTGTACAGTAATTAAACTTAAAAGTTGACAAATAATTTAAAGTCGAACTCAAGTTAGATTAAATGTCTATGTTTTTCTGCGCATATGCAGATACAGAGTATATAGTTGATATGCACCAGTTGGTTACAAGGATAAACAGTTAGATTATAGTCTCTCAATAGTTAAAATTAAAAAGTTAATTTTGATTTACTTAAAGATTTTTAAACTTTTTGTAAACTTTAAATTTTTTAAAACTATATTTTTTTAACTTTTAAAACTTTTAGTAAACTTTATTTTTATTAAAAATAACTTATTCAACCCTCTGTTATTAAGTGAACCTAACATGTCAAATTTATTCACTTTAAACATAAATCCTAAGTTTATCAATAAGTCAATTTAATCTTTCGAAAAATATAATTAATTAAAAAACTATGCATCGTGTTGTACTCATTTTGTAGTACTTTAAGCAGTAAACCCTTCAATTAAATTAAAAATTCAGATGATTTCCTTTATCGAATATCTTAAATCGTCTATAAATACTGAAATATCATGGCTTGCTCAGTTAAACCTACCCTAAATAATAAAACCGAAAAATAATTTTTGTTGTGGGCTCGAATTCAAGTTAAAACTTTTAATTATCTCTTAATTCTATTACCCACCGATAGAGGGCGATACAAAAAACTATTATTTCATTTTAAAAGGTTCACATCTAAATTCTACTTAAACTCTAAGTCATTTCAAATTTTAACTCGTGACTTTTAAAACATTTGATTGTTTTACACAATAATGTGATCGTTTGCTTTTTGAATGCTAATTAAGTTTATTGTTTTTAAGTGTATCATTAAGAAATAACTTGAATATTAAATCAATTTAACCTTAAAAAAGAAACACAATATATTCAATCAGTTGTTATCAGTGCCTTTGTGATGTAATTACCGACGCATTCAGCTGTTAAGTGAAAGGATAATAATTTGATTCCATTCAAATACGACTTTTCATTTTATTTTTCTATGTTCTTTTTCTTATGTAGGGGGAAATTTCAAAAAGTAGCCAAAGTTGTAGTTTATATTTCTCAAATATCTTAAATCTCAACTAAACTTCGTGCTTAAAAACCTACCCTAAACTATGATTTTATGACTTGATCAGTAAATATGTTATCAGTGACGTCATGTGTGGGAGAAAAACCCATCTGAAATTCCTATGTCATTCCTATGTGTATATTGTAACATCATGTCTTATCTTGTGAGTGATTAAAAGTAACACATTTTCAATCAATTCTCATGTAGTTTAAGTAACATATAATAAATATCTCGAGTTTATTTCACCAAAAATAAAATTTCTTTTAAAAGTAATGAAATTTTTCATGTTTTATATAATTTCAACAAATTTATTCACACTTTGTCTAAGACATTCAAAATGTTTAATAGTTGCTTATTTATTTTTTAAATAAGTTTTATTTTAAAAATGGAAAAAAATTTACAAAGTTTTATTTTTTAAATGAGTGAGGTTAAAAAATTTCACTATTAAATTCCACTAAGTTGAATTTTTTTCAGGTATACTATTTCCACTGCTTTGAAAATGTTGTGTTGTTTTAAAAAAACTTTAACAATGTGTTAAGTCTGATTTTTAAAGTTATTAATTTTCCTTAGTTGAAAATATTATATAAGTGTAAAGTTATTATTTTTCTTAGTTTGAAATATTGTCTAAGTGTAAAGTTTACTTAAACTTAATTATTTTCTTTTGTCAATGTATCGAAATGTTTATTTGTTGCTTATTTTATAAAATGTATAACCAACTAGATATTTTTAAGTGTGTTAATTTCGTTAGGTCGAATTTTCTAAAATTTACAACCAACTAGATATTTTTCAAAGAAACTCTAACAATGTGTTAAGTCTAATTCTTCTTAAATTAAAATATTGTCTAAGTGTAAAGTTATTATTTTTCTACCTTCCATGTCTCGATGTAAAGGTGATAATCCTAAGTTTCCAATTTGCGGGCGAAAAGACATTAAAATATTTAAATGTTCTAGTAAAATGTGTGATATCTGAAATTTGGTAGTTCAAACAGCTTCCGGATAAAAATCGTCTACACGGGTTAAACATAGCAATCATTTTTTCAACATACAAATCCACACATGTAAAGATGAGTCACTCATGCAAGCTGATAACAAGTTTAGGCAGGAAAATCGGCTTGCATTAGTCATTTTTTTACTCTTCGTTATCATGTTAATAGGAAGTGATCTTAGGATCTCATAGTTATGATAAGACAAACCACGTGATGTTAACAACAAAGTGTTATTCACAACAAAATTAAATTCTATTTCCTTAAAATAATTGTAATGGAAAGGATATCGTGACTATCTTGAAAAAACTTTAGGTAAGTCAATTTTTATTGTAAAACTTTTATATTATGTGAAATCTTTTTTTTAAATGTCAACACACTCCTGTTTTCTCTGACACATTCAAAATACACAACATTAGTTTAAAAGTCACACAGTGTATGCTAAAGAAAACACTTTTTTCGCAATCAAACTATTTATTAATCATTTAAAATAATACAAATCAAATAAGCCTGTCATATTGAGCTGTAATCAATTCTAATTTCAAAAATTTTCATAATGTCCAATTAAACACTCGTTCTGTGAAATCTTCAAAGCCGTTGTACAACTTTAAAACGGCATTCTCAGCATGTACATGTATGTTTTGGTCTGTTAATTCTAGTTCATATATTTTGCATATCATTTTGTCTTTTAATTCACTATAAGTTCGAACTAATCTATAAGCTTCACTATAAGTTCAAATAACAAATCTTTTAAACAGGGTGATTTCGCAATGTTAGGTAAAACTTTATGAAAAGTATCACAATGTTGTAAAAAATCCGATTCACACTTAAATATTTCACAACACTTTGCACATGAATATTGTTTACGAATCTTATGGGTCTTCTTGTGTATTAATAAGTCAGACATTCTTGAAAATATCTCGTTGCAATCACTACACTTGTATTTGGGCAATTTGTGAATCTTTTGATGATTACGTAAATCACTCTTTTGTGAAAAAACTTCAGCACACACCTCACAGCAAAAAGATTTTTCCTTTAGATGACTTTTCATATGAAACACTAAGTTAACTTTTCGAGGAAATGCTGTGTTACACATCTTACGCACATGGGGTAACTTCTGTTTCTTTAGTCCTGATGAGGTGAGTTTCACTTCATAATTCGAAACGAGTCCTTCTTTGGATAAAAGTGTAGAATCCATCTCTTGATTATTTAACTCTGGTGATGAGTGTTGACACTCCAAGTTGGTTACATCACCAACATAAGAATTCATAACTCGTTCCACAATAACTTAAATGAAAAATACAACCTATTACAACGATATCAGGTCACAGTAGAATGTTATGAACTCGTTTCATTGAAATTTATATAATGATAGAGGGCGCTCGTGTAAAAATACTAACTTTTTATTGGTTTAAAAATATTGACATTTTATTGGTTTAAAAATACGTCACACGATTATTTCATCCTATAATGTTATAAGTTCAATAACCACTTAATTCTTGCACAATGATTTAGAAAGTCTTACCTATCAGAAGTTCGTACATATGTAAGTAAAAATCCTTATTACTCTCGTATCTATTGCTTTTATAAATAATATTTTATTTATCAAACCACTTAATTTCTAAATGATGTATTCTAAAACGCTTTTTATGTCTTATGTATGTAAAGTCTACTAAAAGAGGGGGAAAAAAGACGGGGTGTAAAGTATTTGTAAAATTGAAAAACGTTAATTTATAAAAACTAGATTCCATTCCCTTTTTTTAAAATGTTGGTTGTATAAAGTCAAATCTATTGAAAATTTATTTTAATCGTATAACTCTAAACAAAATACCCGCTCTCTTTAATAAGTTAAATAGTCACTAAAAATTGTTCATTTAAAAGGAAAAAATCTTTAAAATTCTCTTATTGTATGATTTTATAAATAATATTTTGCACGTCAAATCACTTCTTAACTAAATGTAATAATCTAAAATGTCTTATGTAATGATCTAAAATGTCTTATGTAATGATCTAAAATGTCTTATGTGTTGTGGATGGTTGGTTATTTGTTAAAACCGATTATCTACGCTTGGGATATAGGTCACTCTAGGGGTCATTCTAAGGGCTCCTAACTCGTATTGACAAGGTTCGAAGAAAACTCCGAACGGTTAGGTCGACGAGCGCGAGAGAAGTTTAAACCCAAACGTCTAGTAGCTTTAAAACCAGAACCTCTCAGTCACTGGTCTTATGTGTTGTGTTTATATAAATAATATTTTTCTTCTTTAATCACTTAACTCCAAAATGAAATGTTTCTAAGACACTTTGTCATGTCTTAAGTGAAACATATTTAACTAAAGAAGGATGTAGTATTTGTGACATAAGTTATTCTACAGTACCCTTTTAAGAAAAAAAAAGCTATATTACAAGTCAATTAAAAAAAATTATATAATTAAAAAGTATATATATATTGTTTAAGTATCCTAAAAACGATTATTTAAGTTAGTCCACAAATTTGTAAACTTAAAAAACGGAAGATGTAATGTAACACAAAGAAGTATGACAAATTTTCCCCCCATAAAGGATTAGTCTCAATGACTTGAATTAATTTTTTCCCCTAAAAATGACACATTACTTTTAGTATACAAGTTTGTGAAACGGCTTTTATAAGAAAATATTACGCTGAATACAATATTAAACCTTGTAATTTAATTCAATAACAAAAATGCGTGGGTGTATAGCTTATATTTACATTTTTGAAAATCACTTTGCTTTCGTTTTTAAAATGTATAAACACGTTATTTTTGGTAACAAAACTCTATTTCGAATATAATGTTGTACAAGAAATGTACAAGAAAGAATTAGGCATACTATCTTCGTCAATCTCTATAAATAAAATTTCGTATAGAAAGTAAAAATTTTCCCTCTAAATTATTATTTCGAATATTGAAGTGATCTGTTGACAGAGTGTTGTAAGAGAAATGTGCTTGTAAATTAAACAAACAGATGTAATAGCATTCATATTAAACCAAAACTCGCGAATTACTCAATAGCTAAAGACAATTTCCTGCAGTTCATTAAAACTATGATAAAGATATCTCAACGCAGGTCTGAAGTAACCATCTCTCGCATTTAAAGAGATAACAACACACACACATCCTTGGTGACCTAAGATAAGACATGTGTGATACAGAAATTGCAGGTTCTAATGTCACTAAAAATTAAAATAATACGTAAAACACTACAAAAAAAAATATATATATAAAATAATTTGAAACGCTTTAAATAAATTAAATTAAAAAAAAATGAAAACACTTTAAATAAAAAATAAAACAAAATTTCACCCTCTACAAAGAACAAAATCTATATGTCTAATCATGCACCTTCTTTATCTCTCTCATCTTAATTACTTCCGGTCTCACAAACCACCTGTCCTGTTCCAACAAGCTCCCAAACATGTTCCTAAAACATGTTTACTGCTTCCTGAAAACCCTTTTTGGAAAAAGCATGTCTAATCCCGTTTCCGATCTTATTTCCTGTCGCGTTTCCAGTCTAAAAATAAATTTCACGTTAAACTTTTATAAAGTAAAACAAAGTCAGAAAGATTTCCATTTTTATATTAGGTGTTAGTTAGCAAATAAAATTTTTATTTCAGGTGAGAAAAAAAAAAAAAAAAAAAAAAATCGAACATTTTGCTAATATTACTTTCAAACTAAATTCATTCTGATAGCAGGATTCCTACAACTCAACTCCACTCGACTAGAAGGATTAAAACCAACAAAAAAAATTAAGCCCCCCACAAAAATAAGCCCTCCCCCTCTCTCCCTTATCGCATTCACTTCCTATCACATTTCCGGTTAAACTTCCTATCTACACTTCCTGTTCACTTCCTGTCTCAACATGCCTGTTATCCCCACCTGTCCCTTCCGGTGTCCACACCTGTCCCTTCCGGTGACCTTCACAGAGGTCACCACAGCACCCACAGCTGATGCAGAACTCTCTTTTATCATCTACTATTGTTTACGCAGACGGCATAAAGCTGTTTCTATCCCACTTGCTACAAATTAGAGTATAGATATAGAATTAGATATTGTTTGTGAGGCATGATTGTGAATAGATTTTTTTCCGTAAATTGTTTTAATAGTTCCATATTCAAAATTAGCAAATTTTGAATTTTGATTATGTTTTTGTCATTAAAATGTTAAATGTAGCATTATTATTATTTTCCTTCACACTAACACACTAAATAAATTAAGTATGTAATTTCATATGTTGGACTGGACAATAATCAAATGCTTATATATATTACAATTCTTTAAAAAAAAAAAAAAAAAAAACTGTGAATTTTGTAGCATTTTGTAAAATAATTAATCAAACAAAACTTAGGGTTTTTTTTATTTATTGTATAGTAAAAGAAAAAAAAAATGTTACAGAATATTTACAGCCGTTTTCAAGTCCAAAGAAGCAACTTTCTGCTAGGTGACTGCCTGGGACAAGAAAAACAAAGCGGGTGGAAAATACACAAAATAAAATACTTAATGATAGCTTGATATATATATATATATATATATATTTAAGAACATATCAATTGCTGAGGTGTAGAAATATCTCACTCAGGGTGAAATGGCTAGTAAAACCGCCCCTGCTCTTACCCCCCCCCCCCCCTTCCCACAAATTATTTTTCCTCGTCATTTTGCCATTTCTAAACCAAACAAGTTGGAAATTGTACGTCAAACGTGACAAATGAGGTGCGTTCGTACAATAGCTAGTTACATAAATATTCAGATCTTTTCTGATTTTAAATTCTGTGAAATGAGTTATATCGTCTGCAGATTAATTTCTGTAATAAAATAAGTATCTCTGGTCGCTTGACGATTAAACTTTGGAAGATCCTATAACAAAAAAGCACCGATTTAAAAAAAAAAAAATCAAATTTCTTAATAAATATTTTTATTAATATCTCCTAAAGTTTTGATTCGATTTTAATAAAATTTGAAATGTCCCGACAAAATTCTGCAAAGATAATATATTTTAAATTGCAAACCATGACAGACGGACGGACCAAGCGACGACTATAGGTGCTACGTATTTATATAATTACGACCGCACCTAAAAAAGCCATTTTTTTTTCTTTTTAACACTTTCCAACCTAGTTGAAAAGTGTTTATGACTTCGGTTTGTCTGCCGTATGGCCGTCTGTCCGTGCTCTGACTACCGTAAATATGCTCTGATTTCTCTGCAATTTTTATATGTCATTGTCGTTATCTATAGCATGTTCCCTATTTAAACGGAACTGTGCAGTACTTATAGTTTTTTGACAGGGACACTCAAAAGAATTCCGTTACATTACGATCTATGGGGAAAAATCATGTGCTGTTTATTTTAATGATGTTACGCAATTTCAAATACATTGTAATTGATATATATCACTAAGGTGCATTACAAGAAGCTTAATATGGAATAGGGTGTGCATAGCACTTGTAGTTACTTTACAGGGACAGTCAAAAGAGTTCCGTTGCATTACGTCTATGGAGAAAAATCGTCTGCGGTTTATTTAAATAATGTTTCACTATTTTAAACGCATTGAAATTTATATAGATCACTAAGGTGCATTACAAGAGGCTTACTACAGAATAGTGTGTGTATAGCAGTCATCGTTCATTGACAGGGATACACAAAAGAATTCTCTACTGTCTGTTAACAATAATTCCTGGAAGTGCGTTTTAAGTTACCGAACACGATTTTAAATTGAACTCACTTTTTGTCTATTACATGGTGTGTATAAATTCTGTAAGTCCTATACAGGGAAGTACAAAAGTTCGCGAACACATTTCCGTTTATTGACAGAAACTACAGAAGGAGAATTTTAAACTGTGCTAAGCGTTTTCTAACTGAACTAAAATTTAGCATCCTATGTAGTATGTATACAAATGTATAGATCATATACAGGGCTGAATAAAAGTATTCGGATATTTTTCCGAATATTGTATAGGTTGAAAACTTCTGAAATTATGGTTTTAAATATGTTGTGCGTTTTCCAAATTGTTTACTTAGATGTTATCTTTCAGCTTATTAAACAGTATGATTTGTAAAATTATTTTGGAAGCTTTGGAAAGTGTTACATAATCTATGCTCGACGCATGATTTTTCGTTCTTGTTTTTTTACATTTAGATTACGGGCGTAGAAACTGCGTGGTCGTGTGACTGCACGGAAACCTAAAAAATAAGGTGTGGAAAATTCACAAACTAAAAAGTAATATCTTAAGGTGATTCTTAAATTCCTTGCTGAAGAACATGAAACTTTCTGACTCATTTTTAAACGTAAAAAAAATAAAATTGGCATGTCTGACTATAGAGGTGATTGGAAATTGTAAATAAATTACTTATTGAGTTAAAACGATTGTTGTCACCCGACGACCATTTTTCCCCTTTCCCGCTTTGCCGCAACAAGAAATTCTATTTAAACCGCCAACTTTGACAGTATTTTCTCAAAGAAATTCCTGTCTTTACCAAAAATAGAAAATGCCATTCGATTATATAATTTCTGAATAAGAGCATCTCTCAATTATTTGATTTACACTCAATTACTATTAAACGTAATCACCGGAATTTAATTACATTTACTTCACCGAAAAAAGATAATTTACAGCGCTGTATTTTTAAAATAAGATTAAGATTTCCATACAAATTTAGTTACTGAAAATTATCTATTTATTATTATCATGAGAGACGGCAGTATCTCGAGTGACGCAGCAAAAACCGAAAACCGAACGCCCAAAACCGAAGATTTCCGTCACTCTATATATACGCCTAGAAGGACATCAAAGAGAAATCAAAACGCCGAAATTTAATATCTCAGCAAATATGAGGCATACCGTTTTGATTTTTTTCACATTAGTCTTATATCTATGGTCTAATTCAATCCTGAAATGCAGTAGATTTTAAGAACTGGAAGTCCATTTTTAACTAAATTTGGGTAAATGTAAGACCCCTGAAAATTATCTCGAAAATGGCTCGGGCAATTTTATTTTATTAAATATTAGTTCAGAATCTTATTATGAAAAATAGGACCTTTCAATATATTCTTTACATTAAATAACTTAAAGATATTATATATTTATAATTTAATTACATTATTATTTATTATATAATATTATTATATAATATTATTATATAATATTATTATATAATATTATTATATAATATTATTATATTATATTACATTATTATTTATTATATTATATTATATTGTATTATTATTATATTATATTATTTTTATATTAACCATTATTTTAAAGATATTATTCAAAGATAATTATTTTTTTTAATTATACATTTCTTGTTTGTTAACAAGATGAATAAATAATGAATTAAAAAAATTCTTAAAAAATAATAAATATTTATAATGTTTCTTCGGTGAGTACCCTTAAACCTTTCCATTTATTATATGACATCATAAGCATTTTATGACAATCACATTTATATAGCTTATTGCTGCTTAATGCTGGAACCAAAAAGTTCATTTTTTCCGGGTGTTTGTTTCTGACGTGTCGCTTTAAAGACTCGTATAAACAATCACTCTCTCGCTGCATAACTTTAAAGTTGAGTCTTGGACTGCTCTCCCTGGGCCACCACCCTCATATTTTTATTGGGGCCCTAGGGTTCTTTTTTAGCATTTCTTTAAAATTTTATTCTAATGATTAATTTATACCGTATGCTTGGTTTCGACTAATTGACATTTTCATCAATAACCACGAAAAAGTAATGATATCAGTACAAAAACCCTTAACGGGTTAAAAGTTGTGACGCAGCAGTTTCTTTTGGCTCTAAGAATTTTAAATATGGGTCTTAAAAGCAATGATATCAAATTTGAGTGACGCTATGTTAATAATTTAAAAATATATCATCATTTTCTTTGTTGTTTTATTTACATTCACAGATGCAATTATTATTTTTGACATGAAAATATATATAAAATTTATTGGCTGATGCTTTTTCATTCACATCTCTCATGAATTCAAAATAGGGGTTTTAAAAGAAATGATATCAAAATTCGAGTGACACCTTCACATGAATTTAATAGTATTGTTTTAAAATTAAAATTAAATTATTTTTGGTTTGTCTTCTAAAGTATATTTACACATACAAAAAATGCTTATAATTTTCCAATACACTGTTAAATATATTACTTTCACTGAGCGTATCTTATGCATTGAAATGTATTTATTTCAATAAATTGATTTATCTTTTGTGCCACGCTATGCAAAATCATAAGTAAAATTTATGTAAATGATTATTTTGCGTCATATTATCCAAACAAAGGAAAATGTATCCAAGTGGATAATAGGACGCAAAATAATCATTTACATAAATTTTACTTATGATTTTTCATAGCGTGGCACAAAAGATAAATCAATTTATTGAAATAAATACATTTCAATGCATAAGATTAGTGAGCAAGTGACCGAAATCACCGACTCGTGGACAGCCACTCGTGGACAGCCACCCGTGAGGTATAGGAACAATAAGTCCACGAGGGGAAAAATAAACGCTACCGGACATCGATAGCACCCATCCGATCCAACCCCCACCGCAGGAGGCGCCTGTTTATTAGATTTGAAACAATAAATATAATTACATAACAATAATAACATATAAAAGGTTATAAATAATGTAAAAAGTGACAATTTTTTGTAAATTGAAAGTTAAATATAAAATATTTTCGATGTACTATAAGTTCATGATGTCCTAAATTTATGGTATTTTAGTTAAGAAAGCCAATGGTCAGTTCAGTCAAATTTTTTAAAATTCTTTCGTAATGAAAGAGAAATTTTTATTGAGAATATTATAATTCTTTTGAGAGTTTGAGGGATTGAAAATGATATTACGAAGGTTATATCTGAGAGTTTCGTTCTTATCAAAAGGGAAGTGATGGATCATAAGAGGGCAGCATCCGAATATGTAGTGAACTGCATCTCCTTCTGCTTTATCGCATGGACATCTAGGTGGGGCTCTTTTTCTTATTTTATGTAAGTATTGTGGGAAACTGCCATGGTTACTCAGATAATACGGCAGTGTTGGCTGTTTGCAGAGATAATTTGGATCAACTTTATTTATAATTTTATAGGTATCTCTGCCCTTATTACATGAGTCCCAAATGGCTTGCCAGTCAGAGATGGTTTTCTTTTTAAAATACAATTTTGCTATTGAAATGGGGAACAACAGATCTTTTCTTGATTGATATTGGTCTTGTCAGATGGCTTGCTTTGCTAGGAGATCAGCTCTCTCGTTGCCAGTGTCACCCACATGAGATTTAGTCCATGTTATTATAATGGATTTATCAGGAATTTGAAAGGGTCGGAGGTTCGTTCGGTTAGAGGTTTGTACTATTCAATGTGCAAATTAAGGGATTATCCGGTGGGTGTGTAGCACGACCGGTATACGGTTCCGAAGGCAGCGAGGACCCGGGTCGGAGGGCCGTCCGGTTCGAGGTTTTACAAGATTCGAGATTTTCTACAATTCGAGGCACCGATGTAAATTAGGGGCCCGCTAGCGGGCGAAGCCAGCTAGTACGTTAATAATGTCTAGAGAGGACTCAAACTCAATGCAAATGTTTAGGTAAAAACGTCAACGGTAAAAACGTCAACGGTAAAAACGTCAACGGTAAGAACGTCAACGGTAAAAACGTCAACAGGTAAAAAGTTCAACGGTAAAAACGTCAACAGGTAAAAAGGTCAACGGTAAAAAGGTCAATGGTCAAAATAAAGATAATGCATTACTTTATTGAACATAAAATTGAGATATGTTATTTATCGCTTTCGGATTGGGTTTTGACTCTTGCGTGTCGGCTTTGGGGAGCATGGGTATAGGAGGGGAATCCCGGAAAAAATCACTCCGGTAAAAATCACCCCGTAAAAAATCACCCCCGGAAAAAAGCACCATCGGTAAAAATCACCCCCGGAAAAAATCACCACGGTAAATATCAGTAAAAAGGTCAACGGTAAGAATAAAGATAATACATTTATACATTACTTCAATTAACATAAAATTGAGCTTATATTATTTATTGAGATATATATATGTTCAGCTATAGAAAACCGATTCTATATTTTTTCAAGTAAAGCACGTGTATCTGTGAATATGTCTAACATTAAAAGCATTATATTATACATATCTTTATACTAAAGCATACAAATAAATAGGAGTTGTGTACTGCATAAATATTCGCTGACCGGAGACGTCGGCTATTCATTATGGGATCCCTGGAAGGGGGGAGGGTTAAATAAAAAATACAATCTATATAGTTTCTATCAAAACACTACATACAGCAACTTTTTTATATTTATGGGAACTTTGACCGAGGGTATTCTTTGTGGGGGGGGGGGGGGGCGATGAACATTAAATTAAAGACAAATAAATGACATTTTTTAATTCTTTTTTTTTTCACCTTTACAAAAGAGGAGGGGGCAGAGTTAAAGGGGAGCAACAGAAAATATTATGAGTCAAAATTTGGAGATTTGGTCAAAAAAAAAAAAAAAAAAAAAAAAAAAATGCAACGTACGAAATAAAAATGTTTTTCCAAAAGGTGATTTGAAAGAAAATTTAGGATCTAAATTAAATGGTTATGATAACTGTAAAAAAAAAAAAAAAATTCTCGGCTGACAACTAGAGACTTTAAAAGCATGAATTTTTCATTTTTTTTTCATTTTTTGACAAATGAAGTCTGAGTTATAAGTGAGTTTTTCCCCATGATGATATTTATCGGGCTGTCGCGTGCAGAAAGTCTCTTCAAAAAGAGAACTTTCACAACATTTTCTAAAAGACCTTTTTCGAAAAATGGAAAAAACTGTTTGACTTTATAGTTTCTAAATAAGAGCATCTGCCAGTGTCATCTGTTCCATGGGTTTATGAACGAAACTGAATTCAGAAATCTATCAGAAAATAATTAATTTGTATTCCAATATAGTTGAAAAGATTATACGATTTATCTATGGGCAAGTGTGGCATTTGTCCAGAATCCCTCATAATTTAGTGTTCAAAAATTAGAAGTAGTTGCAATTTTATTAGTATACTTTTCTTTTCTGCTTTATTCGAAAAACACAAAAGACATTTTAATATATTTTATGTGATATCTAAGTATCGTCTAATAAAAGTATTTTTTTAACTATATTTGTCATACAGTATTCACAAATGTACTAATTTACTAAGTGTACTAATTCTAATCATATGTCCATGTGACATGCCTATGTGAGACAGGGGGGTAAAAAATTGGATTTTCAAGATTTAATTTGTCATTTGAGCAGCATGATTGTGAAAAGCAAAGTAATAATAATAATAATATAATAATAATAATAATAATAATTTTATGATATATATAATGCTTTCGTATGTGTTATTGCTAGAATCTGTATGATAGCGACCCTGTTTTTACTTATATTAAAAAAAGAAAAGAAAAAAGAAGATATATTTACACTTATTCATATCTGTAATTTTAATTGCATTTAATCTACTGATATTTGTGAATAATTTCATACTTGTACTGAGCATTAGCATCTTTATTCATATATAGTTGCAGCTTTACAAAGAATTTTTGGGTCTAATTGTGAGGGATTTCACAGAAACTTTTGCTCGCATCTTAGAAGTTCTTTGTTTTCAGAAAAAAATATGTTAGGTAAATACGTACTAAAACCAAAAACACTGGCATAACAAAACAATTAAAAAAAAAAAAAAAAAAAAAAAAAAAAAAAAAAAAACGTAAATAGTTTTATTATTCAAATAACAAGAAATCGAACAATGTTTCTCTCTGTCCTATAAGGACATCGTGTCTTTTGAAAGTATATTATCAAGTTGATATCTTATAAGCCAATTTTTGGCACACAATTTTCAGAAAAAGATCGGTATCGGGTAGCAAATCAATTATAAATTTGGGGGATCAATTATAATATGTATAAGAAAAGAAATATATTTTCAAATCTTTTGCAACTAAATATTAATACTATCTGAAATTTCCATGTAATTTAGTAACAACATCAGTTTTGAATTTTTCCTATTAAGTCTATGTGCATTAGAACAATATTTCATAAAAGTTTTTATAAACACGTGTAAACTGTTTCACCTAGTTGATGAAATCCTGAAATACATTTAATAAAGTTCTGTTTTCCTTCTTTGTGTGTGTCTGTTATTTTTATCTTCAAAATGTTACTGCTTCCTCATATATTTATATAAAAAGGATTTCTAGTTGAATATTATACCACATGTAAAAGATTTAAAAATCGGATTTTTAATAACATTTTATTTATTTATTTTCTTTCTCCCGCTTTTAAAATTTAAATATATTATCATTCATGATTTTTTTTCTCCTGGGGTTGCTTTGTTTTTTTCTCTTAAACTCTCTATTAGACGAAAACTATCCCTTCAGGCTCTTCTCAAATCTAAAAAAAGCCACTCTCTGACACATTTCTAAATTCATTTTTGTTCAGAAACGCATAAAACTGGAAAGTGTTATTATTCAAAAACTTTGTAATTGAAAGAATATTTCCATTTTTTGGTAAAAGTAGAAGATCTTTCAGAAAATACTGTCAAAGCTGGCGTTTTGAACCAAATTTCCGACGCCACAGCACGAGAAAGGGGAAAAACGTGTCGTCACGCGACACAAATAACTTTTAACTCGATAAGTAATTTGTTTATCAAAAAAGAAAATCTCATTTTAATTCCAAATCGCTTCAACAGTCAGGCCTTCCAATTTTATGCCAATGCATTTAAAAAATGGGTCAGAAAATTTGTCAGACAGTTTCTCGTTGTTGAGCAGGTCATTAGAGAAATCACCTTAAAAACAGGGTTCTGTTCCGATCCCCCTTTTCCTTTCTTCAATGCTTTTCAATATATAGGGGAGATGTTTATTTTAATGACAAAAATCGTTATTTTAAATATTTTATTTAAGTTATTATCAATATTATATATCACATTTCATACATTGAGTGTTTGACTACATCTTATGCACAATATTTATTCAAGATTATTATTATACAGAAATGTATTATGAAATTAAAAAACAATTCCTCTATGTCCCAATCATCCACACAGCAGGGATGAATGGGACATAAATATTTCCCTCCCTTTATTCAATGTTAAAGACTAAAAGCTGAAAAAAAATGCCTTCTTGGCAAAAGCTGAGAGATTGTAAATTGTAATATGATCTCCAGGATTATTTGTTATCCAATCATATTGTACTCATCTCAGCTTTCCCTTAAAAGGCCCATAAACGGAAGCATTCAATGGCTGAAGACGATGGCTACAATGAGGATGAAATGTTAAAAGAATAAACCATAAATTATTAATTTATCAAACTTTTTATAAAAGCTTTTTATTTATCAAAGCTTTTGGTTCTGAAGCACGCTATGGTAGTGAAATCTATAAGGATAGGAAGCAACTAAAAAAAAAAGTTTATTGCGTATAATTTTAGAATTAAAAATTCTGTTGAAAGTAACAATTCACAGAAATTTGAATGAGGTTTTGTGAAGTAATGAGCTTCAATAAAATAACGTTAAAGGGTAGAATAAAACGAGTCTTTAAAACAAATTGATATATCGAATATAAAATTGGTTACCTCAAAAAAAAAAAAAAAAAACTGAAAGTTTTCGTCAGTATCAATAGGTTTTTGTGCATTGTATCCCTACGAAAAAATTTATTTTTTTATTAAATTGTTGGCGATTTAAATGGTAATAATTTTTAAATCTGGCATTGCTGTATTTTTTAGTTGCGGTAAATTGCCCGAAACTTTTTCGATCTTCCATGTAATTACTCTCTTAAATGATTTATTTTTTGATCCAAGATGTGCCAATAAGCACGCAGCCCTTTCAGAATCAGAATCCGATTATGATTCTGAAATGGATGCGTGCTTATTAGTATATCTTGAATAAAAAAATAAATGATTTTAGGATAGTAATTACATGGATGATCGAAAAAGTTTCGGGCAATTTACCGCAACTAAAAAATACAGCAATGCCAGATTTAAAAATTATTACCATTTAAATCGCCAACAATTTAATAAAAAAATAAATTTTTTCGTAGGGATACAATGCACAAAAACCCATTGATACTGGCGAAAAACTTGCAGTTTTTTTGAGGCAACTAATTAGGTAGATTTCGTAAGAAATACTACCTATTACATTCTCCCCTAAGTTGGAATTTTTGAAAATTTTTTGCAGATCTACGCCAATCATGACTCCCAGAACCCCCCCCCCCCCCCCCAGTTCAAAACTTTATCTATCTATCTATGTCACTTTTTTATGGACACGATAACTGCAATAATTCTGCACAAATGTCTTCCAAACTGGTACATAAAATCAATTCGCATAAAATCTCGGTCAAGTTCGTTAATGTGCAAAATCGAACCAGGAAGGGGAAATGGGTGGCTTTTTGTGAAAACAGAAAAAAACCCATAATTTCTTAATTATGATACGTATCGAATCTGTTTAAAGTTATTATTACTTCTAGGAAAAGGGCCGAAAATGTATGTATGACAGATTTTTGATAGCATTAAAAATGGCCCCAAGGGGGGTTTAAGAAGAAAAAAAAATTCATAACTTCGTCAATTCACAAGATATCAAATCCGCTTGAATTTATTATAAATCCTCTTAATATTATCTAAAACTTTTATATTGACAAGTTTTTTATAGGACCAACCCTTATAGCAAATAAATAAATAAAAAATAAAATAAAATAAAAGACATCTAAAACGGCCCAACCTATTTTGATATAACCTCACACCAACAGCTTTAGGTATGTTTTGGCGTCAAAATTAGCGACCCCCCCCCCCCTTCCCACAAATGCACACATAAACTGACGTCTTAATTCAAATGAGCTGGGTATTCCACAATTCCTTAATGATAATGCAAGTTATAATACCAAGACTCTAATTTTTTACAAGATATTGCTATGTAAACTTGGTGTAAATTTTACCTTTGAAAGAAAATTTTAAAAGTAGATAATTTCTTAGCATCCGAAATTGCGAATATCTAAAAACTCTTTATAAACGGTATCTCTTTCAGCGTTTTAAACAACTTCTGATTTACAAGTTGAAAATACTTATGTGTCATGTAATTAAAATATATAGATAACTGATAAATCCCTGAAAATTCTACAGGTCGTATCACAAAAAGAACTGGTGGAAATAAGAAGTAATGAGAAGCCCAGATGTGTTTGTGTTCAATTTTTCAGTACTGCTATAGTCAATAGTTTAGGCGTTTCTAAGAAAACAAATTACTATTTCGGAGCGGTTTCAAGTTATTTATATGGGTTCGTTAGTTTCCTATGACTGGTTTCTTTGGTGATACCAGATGCGAAACTTTTTATTGATTGTACCGTATTCTGAAGTCTTCTTCTGAAGTGATCTATGCTTTCTTCAGGACGAAATAGAAATCGGATGTGAAAGAATTTTTCATGATATGCCAATTAATATACACTCGGTTTCAGCGTACGGGCGTCTATCAAGCAAAAATTGTTAAAAACAATTGTTATAGCAGATAAGTGTTAACGGAGGAAAAGTGCGAAAACAATTCACTGCACTTAAAATAACTTTTCGTTTAACTGTTGTTCTTTCCATATTGAAAGATGAGAAAAAAATACTTTTATTTTATTCCAAGATGCAGAATATAACTAGTTTCAATTTAAATTTCGTCAGAGAAAATATCAATTAAAGAAAATTTTGAAATAGTAATCCTTTGTGTAATTACACGAGTCATGCATTACACAAAATTATTCCTCACTCGGTTATTCTTAATTGTTTTACTTATGTGTAATGAAATTATAAGATACATAGCAACATATTACATATCTTCAAATTTTCAGATCAAGTAAAAAGAAAAATAACTTTGCCAATAAATTTGATTTTTTTTTTTTTTTTTTTTTCAAGATTTCGTGTAAGAAAGAATGCCTATACGCACAAGGCGCATGTGGTAAAAAAAAAAAAAATGATGTATACTAAAAAATTAGTATATGTATTTTTTTCCTGTTCATCAGGCAGTTAACTATTTGTGTTTTCTTTGACTTTCATTTTTATTAGGGTTTCGTTCATTTCACGAAACCCTATTACTCCCTCTCCATTGTCTGTCCGTCACAGAGCCATTCTCAAAAACTATATAAGTTACAGAGTTGAAACTTTGTGTATTACATAACTGAATATCTGCTATGAATCTCACAATATTAAAATTTGAAAAAATCGTATTATTTTAATAAATAGAGATAAAAAAAAAAACCCAAAATTCTAACAGCCTTTTCCTATTAAATTTAAACACTTTTCGTTATAACAGTTGCCAACAATTAAAAATCCACAATAAAATTCTTTCTACAATAATTAATTCTCTATTGAAAGATTTCCACGTGAAAAATGAAAATGAAATAAAAAGTTTCCATAATAGAAAAAAAAGAAAGATTATGGCGTCATATGGGTAATAAAATCGAAATTTTCAAAGATTTCTCAATAATACAACGAGTATAAGTATGTGTATATACAGAAAGCAGATTAATATCACGTCATTAGAAAATTAAAAAGAACATTAATCTGAGGTCATATTTGAAGTTAAACGGATTTCTCAAATGTTTGAGAATAATACAAAGCGAGTATCAATATGAGTAATAGAGAATAGTAAATATATGACATTATAAATAGGTGTTCATTTGTTAATGTCTGTAAATTTACTATGTATTGTCTATTTTACAATTTTCATTTTTTCACTAAAAACGTCTCCCATTTAAAAAAATTCCCTGACGGCTCGGCCTACAGGCACAGGTAGATTTCGAAGACGCAGACCGTGGGGCGCCTGTTTGTCGGGAATTGCGGAAGAAATAACCTTTTTGCGATGATGCGGCAGTTGGAACCACCTACTTCGAAACCTAATTTGTTTGTTTGCAGGCGGAGCCAGTAGGGATTTTTTTTTTTTTTTTTTTTTTTTTTGGCTATAAGAGTTGGTCCTATAAAAAACTTGTCAATATAAAAGTTTTAGATAATATTAAGAGGATGTATAATAAATTTAAGCAGATTTGAAATCTTGGGAATTGACGAAGTTATGATTTTTTTCTTCTAAAACCCCCCTTCCCCCCCCCCCCCTTAAGGCAATATTTAATTATATCAAAAATCTGTCATACATAAATTTTCGGCCCTTCTCCTAGAAGTAATAATAACTTCAAACGGATTTGATACGTATCATAGTTAAGAAATTATGGAGTTTTTCTGTTTTCACAACACCCTTCCCTATCCCCCCCCCCCCTTGGTTCGATTTTGCCCATTAACGAACTTGACCGAGATTTTATGCTTCTTGATTTTATGTATCAGTTTCGAAAAGATGTGGGAGTTGGAACCACCTACTTCGAAAAATAACTTGTTTGCAGGCGGAGCCGGCAGTGATTTTTTTTTTTTATTATTTTTTTTTTTTTTTAACGATTGGTCCTATAAAAAACTTGTCAATATAACAGTTTTAGATAATATTAAGAGGATTTATAATAAATTTAAGCGGATTTGAAATCTTGGGAATTGCCGAAGTTATGAATTTTTTTCTTCTAAAACCCCCTCCCCCCCCCCCTTAAGGCCATTTTTAATTATATCAAAAATCTGTCATACATAATTTTTCGGCTCTTCTCCTAGAAGTAATAATAACTTCAAACGGATTCGATACGTATCATAATTAAGAAATTATGGGTTTTTTTCTGTTTTCACAAAAAGCCCCCCCATCCCCCCCCTTGGTTCGATTTTGCCCATTAACGAACTTGGCCGAGATTTTATGCCCCTTGAAATTAGCAAAATGTTAATAACGTTATATATGTACAGCCCCCCAAATTGGCCCCTTCTGGCTATTGCTCAATTGATTTGCAATCTTAAACTGAAATATCTTCAGGTATTGCCATTCACAAACTAAAATCGAATAGTGGTTTCCAGTTTTTGATAAAAGTAAATTAAGTTTCATAAAATCTGTGAAATTTGGCTATTAGGATTAAATTTCTGGATAATACTGATCAACAGAAGTCAGTGTGTATGATCACTTATAACTTAAAATGTAATACATTTATGGAAAAATGAAAAATTCCCTTCGATTTTTAATCCTTTTTAGCCTTAATTGCATATTTTCCACTTTTCCGCAATCGTTTAATAGTTTTTTACTCAAAAATAAGAAATTTAGATACATTACTGTACGAGTAATTTGAAGTCGATCGATAATTCTGAAAGCGCAACTTTTTAAAACAATGTCCGCAATATCGAAAAAAAAAAAAAAAAAAAATTAAAACAAGGGCTTTCAAATATTGTTTGAGTGCAGCACTAACTGAAACTCCAAAATTTTAATTGATATTTTTTATTGCTAATAATAATAGTAATAATAAAAATTTTCTTACTGAAATAAATTTTCTGCACCATCAAACATTAGGATAAAATTATTTTCGATTTTTGAGGATGATGTTTTAAACTCAACTAATTTTTAGTATATTACGTAGTTTAAATAGCCATCTATAGACGTGAATGTCTTAAAAGTGCATTTCGAACTGTGTTATTTATTTTCCAGCTGAAATATATTGATTATATTCTAAGGAATGTTTGTAGAATATAATAAATTCATATAGAAGCCTTCTCCCAGAGAAATGAGGCACATTGCCGTTTATGAATGATGATTGGCAGAGCTTAACAAATGCGGTCGCCAGGTCGCCACTGGCTACCAAGTTTTTTGATCTGGTGATCAAAATGATTGGATCTTTCGGGGTGATTTCTGTAAAAAAAACTGACATGCACAGATGGCATTTTTTCTCTCCCCTACTCCTACTCGTGCGCGACAAGCAGTGATCTTCCTCTTCTCTCGTACTTTTAATGGAAGAACTAAATTTAAAAGACATTTTCCAATTCGTGCACAGAAAACACAATTCTTTTCAGCTATAGCCAACTAGTATGTGTCACGTGATTGGAATGTGAGGGAGAGAAGATATTTCAATAAAACACTAAGCAATAGTGTCAATTCAATCTCTGAGGCATCTAAAATTGGATAATATGCTAAAAAATGCTCGAGTTTTTTTTTTTTTTTTTTTTTTTTTTTTTTACGTTTCAAATCTGATTTATGTCTTTATATAAGTTGTCAACATAATATAAGTGATTAAAAGTTTTATAAGTTTCATTAGAAAACATAGTTTATGTTTTCTTTCTAAACTACGTAACTAATAATTGTAAACTATGCTTGTTATTATTTTTTCTCAATTAATTCATAAAAAAACTCTCATGTTTTTTTTTGTTTTTAAATCGATGAAAGGGAAGCGGAGGGGGGGGGGGATAAATTTTTTTTGCTGGCGACTATTTTTTTTTTCTGGCTACCAGATTTTATCAAGTTTGTAAAGCCCAGGTGATTGGTGTAAGTGCAATTTTAGTTATGCTATCAGTGTTACTGTTGAAATAAATGTTATCATATTCTGTGAAATACATTAATATCTAAAGATCATATGCAGGACTGCACAAAACAATTCGAATGCATTACAGTCGAAAATTGTTGGAAGTCAATTTTAAACTATGTTATGTACTTTTAATTTTATCGTTGAGTTAAGTTTTAGCATACCATGGAGTTCTACATAAAAACATAATGGCTGCATAAATAAATTCGAATACCATGCCTATAGGTGGTAATAGTTAAAATATATTTTTCAACTGAATTAAAAATCTTCCCTGGACCGGCCGCATGATTTTTCTTTGTCCTTTGGTTACAGCATTCTGCGGAGTCTGAAAAAATTAAAAAAATAAAATAACAAGAACGAAAAATCATGCGTCAAGCATAGATTATGTAACACTTTCTAACGCTTCCAAAATAATTTTACAAATCATACCGTTCAATAAGCTGAAAGATAACATCTAAGTAAAGAATTTGGAAAACGTATACCATACTTTTTTTTAAAAAAAATTCAGAAATTTTCAACCTATACAATATTCGGAAAAATATCCGAATACTTTTATTCAGCCCTGTATAGGATCTATACATTTGTATACATACTACATAGGATGCTAAATTTTAGTTCAGTTAGAAAACGCTTAGCACAGTTTAAAATTCTCCTTCTGGAGTTTCTGTCAATAAACGGAAATGTGTTCGCGAACTTTTGTGCTGCCTTGTATATGATCTACAGAATTTATACACACCACGTAATAGACAAAAAGTGCGTTAAATTTAAAATCGCGTTCAGTAAATTAAAACGCACGTCCAGGAATTATTGTTAACAGACAGTAGAGAATTCTTTTGTGTGTCCCTGTCAATGAACGATGACTGCTATACAATATTCTGTAGTAAGCCTTTTGTCATGCACCTTAGTGATATATATAAATTTCAATGTGTTTAAAATAGTGAAACATTATTTAAATAAACCGCAGACGATTTTTCTCCATAGACGTAATGTAACGGAATTATTTTGAGTGTCCCTGTAAAAAAACTATAAGTGCTACACACTTCCGTTGAAATGGGGAACATGTTATAGATAACGACAATAACATATAAAAATTGCAGAGCAATCCGAGCATATTTACGGGAGTTAGAGCACGGACAGACGGCCAGACGGCCAGACGGCAGATAAACCGAAGTCATAAACACTTTTCAACTAGGTTGGAAAGTGTTAAAAATAAAGCGTTCAATCTGTTATTTAAATATATTTATTCATATACTATATATTTATTATTTATAAATAAATATTTATCTAAAAATCAATTTTATTCTATTAAGTGGCTAATTTTACTAGAAAGCAAAAATGACGTAATTGTTTCCATTTGACTTGTCTGATGTATAAATGCTTTTTTCTTTTAAACAGTAATTTGTAATGTATAAATAGTTACAGGGATAATTAACTTCTGCGTAATCAGTGGAAATATGCTTTAAATCTTTTTCAAATTCCCAGCTCAACAATATGAAACTGTCTGAAATATTTCCGTCTTATTTTTAACTGTAAAAACATGACATTAGCAGGTTTGACATTTGAAGAGATTTGGAATCGAGTAGTGTTTTCCATTTTTTGTTAAATAAATTGTTTATCGAGATATAAGTGATTATTGTCACATGATATGACAGATTTTTCTCCTTCTTTTACCGTGCTATCGTGTCCGGAAATTTGATTCAAAACGCCAATTTCGACAATATTTTCTGAAAGATCTTTTTTATTTTTCAAAAAGGGAAAACGCTATTCAATTACACAGATTCTGAATAAGAACACCTGCTAATTTTATGCTTTTCTGAAAAAACTTATTCATTATTATTTTATGAAAAACGAATTCATTAATTAGCTCTTTTCGATTTGAGAAGAGCTTTAATAAATTACTGAGAAATATTTTCAAAAATCTTCATTTTATTATACACAGGCTTCGATCATGACTAATGGGGGCCCTGGACAAAGATAAATTAAGGGGCCCCATTCGAATCGTTGCAACATTATTCAAATCGAACTGATATGTGTAATGCATAAACAATATTATCATACCTTGGATTTTAAATAGAAGAAAATTCTTAGCCCCGTCAATTCTAAATTAAGTACTTCAATTAATAAAAATACTCTTTTTTTTCCTTAGTACTGAACAAAACTCGTTTATATAACTTTATAAAATTGTTATGTTACTTTAAGATGAATTTAATAATTTCAACTTTTGGAAGAGTATTAAATATGTACATGTAAATATGAGTTAATCAAGCTACTTTTTTTTTTACATATTTCAAAGTTGTACTACACACAACACAATATCAAATCAAATAGATTCTACTTCACAAGTATAAAGTGTTCATTTCCATAAATCTAGAAAGATAGTAATTGGGTTGGGATTAGATAAGATGGTTGAGATTAGTCTACTAACATCAAAATATAACATTTTACTCAGGGATATCCTCATGGTTTTGTCCTGTACTTATTTATTTTCTCTAGGCGTGGAGTGGGTATAGACAACAGGTGCAAACTAGAGCCCTTTAGGTTTGAGTAACAAAAGGGCTTAGGTTTGAGTAAGTAAAATATAAACTTGTATTGTGATTTTGACAGACTATGCCAGATAAATAGAAAGACCTTTATATTAGAAATATGAATTTCATTCATATCTCTTTGTATTTAAAGAGAGGAAAATGGTTTGTAAACTGTATCAAAATCCAGTAATGTGTTTCAACCGGTTTCAACAAAACTTATTGCAACTAAGGAATGCAATTAATATTGAAATACCCTGAAAATCTCCCGATTTCTAACATTATTTCTACATTCTAACATATTCTAAAATTTTTAAATCATAATATATATCTATTTATTTATATATTCATATATATATATATATATATATATATATATATATATATATATATATTGAAAAGCGTTGAAGAAAAGAAAAGGGGGATCGCAACAGAAACATGTTTTTAAGGTGATTTCTCTAATGACCTGCTCAACAACAAGAAACTGTCTGACAAATTTTCTGACCCATTTTTAAACGCATTGGCATAAAATTGGAAGGCCTGACTGTTGAAGTGATTTGGAATTAAAATGAGATTTTCATTTTTGATAAACAAATTACTTATCGAGTTAAAAGTTATTTGTGTCGCGTGACGACACGTTTTTCCCCTTTCTCGTGCTGTGGCGTCGGAAATTTGGTTCAAAACGCCAGCTTTGACAGTATTTTCTGAAAGATCTTCTACTTTTACCAAAAAATGGAAATATTCTTTCAATTACAAAGTTTTTGAATAATAACACTTTCCAGTTTTATGCGTTTCTGAACAAAAATGAATTTAGAAATGTGTCAGAAAGTGGCTTTTTTTAGATTTGAGAAGAGCCTGAAGGGATAGTTTTCGTCTAATAGAGAGTTTAAGAGAGAAAAAAAAAGCAACCCCAGGAGAAAAAAAAATCATGAATGATAATATATTTAAATTTTAAAAGCGGGAGAAAGAAAATAAATAAATAAAATGTTATTAAAAATCCGATTTTTAAATCTTTTACATGTGGTATAATATTCAACTAGAAATCCTTTTTAAATAAATATATGACGAAGCATTAACATTTTAAAGATAAAAATAACAAACACACACAAAGAAGGAAAACAGAACTTTATTAAATGCATTTCAGGATTTCATTAACTAGGTGAAACAGTTTACAAGTGTTTGTAAATACTTTTAAGAAATATTGTTCTAATGCACATAGACCATTTTAATAGCAAAAATTCAAAACTGATATTGTTACTAAATTACGAGTTGTTTTGGACACTGGGTTTATTTCTTTACGGGTGTTCACGAATTTCTTATTTTATTACACAATGCGACATATTAAAATATAACTCATTTTTATATGTAGGCATAGCCGGATTAAGGGGGGGGGGCTACGGGGGCTGCAGCCCCGAGCCCCAACCTGCCAGGGGGCCCTCAGCAGTGGCTTAAGTTGTATCAAAGTTTCGTTTTTAAAATGACTTAATTTACAAAAAAAAAAAAAAAAAAAAAAAGGTAATAGTACATAGAAATGGCGAGAAAAAAATTCACTTAGTCCTCCAAGTCTTTTTCCTTTTTCTAATTCTAAAGCTTTGAAAATCCGATATAACTGTTGCTATCCTTTTCGTATTTTAACCCTCTTTCCCCGAGACAAACGAAGAAAAACAACTTTATTTTATTTCCCTCTTCTACTTTGCAATCTCAAAAACACATGTGCTTAGCATAAGTTTTCCAAGAAATTACTAACGAGCACAGGACCGATTCCCTACTGTGTGACATCTACACTTCCAAAGGACATTGGCCAGTAAGTACCTTTCAACAGTGCGCAAGTGACCATGGTGAAATCGCCTTTATATCGTTTCCTCTCCTGCACAAAATCCATGGAAAAAAAAAAAAAAAAACATAGAATAGAAGGGTATGTTTTTCGTAAGCTTTTATTTGAGTACTAGCTCATCTGTCTGGGACCCGTTATCAGAGCCGTGCAAAACGGGGGACAAAGGGTGTGGTTGTTCCAGGCGCGGAAATTGAGGGGGCGCCAAATTTATACAATCAACCACGTTTCTTTCTTCTGTTTTATAAAAAAAAAAAATATGTATACACATATTGAAAATTTTTGTGACGAAAAAATACATTCTCAAATTAGCATGTGGCTTGTGTTTTGGAATCAAAAAGCGGTTGCAAGCTATTATATTGTACTATTAGATACATTTTTTTTCCACATCCGTTTTCCAGACCTCCTTTGGCAAAATATAAATACAACATTCTCGATATATAATATTATTTTTTGGTGATTATATATATCTCTACATATAATATTTAGTTGTTAAAATTAAACCTTTCAAAATTATAAAAGTAATGCGAAATATGTATTCAATAGAATATATTTGTGCAAAAAGTCGGAGGACTTAAGAAGTTGTTAGGAAAAAAAAGTGAATTTGGCCATTTTTAAGAGAGCTATAATATGGGGCCCAAAAAGGTCCAACAGATAGTTGAGAGCAGGGCCCTAACATGAAAGCATGTTAAAAGGTCTTGGTATTTAGTGCTTTACATTTTCAATTAGTCGGAATTAAGCATAGGGTGAGAATTAATCATTAGAATTAATTTTTTTTAATTAGAAAAAAAGGGGGGATGCTTAAAAAAGGGTGCTACGGTACCAATAAAAATATGAGGGTGTTGATACAGGGAGAGGAGTCCTAGGCTCAACTTTTTAAAAGTTAAGCAGTGAGAGGACACATAATTAGGGGCTGAAAATGCATGGCGTCCAAAATGTCCAAGGGACGCCGGACCGGACCCCGGGGTGCCAGTGTATTAAATGAAATGCAGAAAGTTTGAAATAATAAAATGGAGAATGGGTCACGAAAACAAAGAAAATCGGATTAAAAGGGGAAAAGTTATTACCAATTTAGGGCATAGAAACTTAAAAGGGCCCAGGGAAATCGGACCTTAAAAAATTACAAATCTGAGCCCCAGGTACACCAAGACCTGTCTTGGACTATTCTCGCCCGAATTTTCAGACTTCTACGTGTGATAGATTTCGCTAGCCATCGCACACAGAGACACACATAAACGCACACATAGACAGAGCGAAACTTTCTTTTTTAGTATAGATCATAAGAAGATTTTAGAAAATGCAATTGTTTTATTTTTCCTTTATCTTTAACCCCTTTTTGACGAGAGTCCTTTACAGAATTTTTAATCTTTTGCCATCTGTTTATCAAAACAGAATTTTTCTCCTAATTGAATCGCAGAAATGCTAAGATTAAATGAGGTAAAGTATACAATTAAAAATAACTGGTGGGAATAATCGAGGATTCTCAGCACATTCAGCAGCATGTAATACGTGACCCAAAGTGTTAACAAATGCTTTTATTTCAGCTTGTGCTTGAGAATGAGAAAATTTGACTTGAAGAAAACCATTTTTTAACTGTATATTTTTAAATGGATTGGGAAAAAAAATGTGTTCGATTGTTTGGGAATTATTCATCGTCATCTTGTTACCTTATTAATTTATTTTAGTTGATTTCTTATGAATTTCATTACTTAAACAGCTTTACACACTATTCTATTTTTTTCCTTATTTATGCATTTTTCTTTTGTACCTTTTACTAAAACTCTATGCGTATGGGTTAAATTGTTTAAAAAATGCTCACATTAATTTATTTAAAATGGTTCTCAAATTCCCAGTTCAACAACGCGAAACTTTCTGATGCATTTTCTGACAAATTTTCAAACGAGCTTAACAATGACAGTCCTGACTGTTGAAACGATTTGGAATCGAATAAAGTTTTCATTTTTGAAAATAATACTTATTGAGTAATAAGCTATTATTGTCAAGTGATGACAAGTTTTACCCCTTTCTTGCTGCCGCATCCTGAAATTTG
Organism: Maratus michaelseni; assembly: GCA_963931845.1. Taxonomy (NCBI): domain Eukaryota; kingdom Metazoa; phylum Arthropoda; class Arachnida; order Araneae; family Salticidae; genus Maratus; species Maratus michaelseni. Next base: position 37,278,937 of record OZ007597.1, on the reverse strand, counting down.
GTTCAAAACACTTACTTTGACAATATTTTCTGAAAGATTTTCTGCTTTACCCAAAAGTGAAAAACGTCATTCGATTAAATAGTTTCTGAATAAGAACACTTGGCTATTTTAAACAAAATTGAATTAAAAAAATTGTCAGAAAGTAGTTCCTTTGTATTTAAGAACAGTCTTAATTAGATTTATCATATTTTGCACAAAATTAACTTATTTCATTAAAAACGAAAAATTCTAGCATATATATTTAGAACTTTTATTTCACTGTCAAGATACGGATTGAACTAGGAAAGCAAATTTTGTAAAAGGTTTGAAATGTTAAATATTTTTAAATCAGAAAAAAATGTTTTTTCGTAATAAAAATTTATCTCACAATTGCATTTTGTAACAAAATTTGGCGGCCTGCACAATTACAAGTTACGCTCGCTAACTTCCGTGCAGACTCCGCTCGATGATGCTGCCATTACGAATGAGTAAAAGCACCTATTTAAATTATGACAATATTTTGTGTGGTTTAGAACGTACAAGTCGTATAAGTACGAACTGTGAAGAGAAACTTGATACTAGAAGAGAGGAAAAATCCCTATTAAAGAATTTTTCCAAATTTGAATGTGTATTAATGTGTACACTTTGATACGATATTTTAGAGCGATTCGACAAAGTAGATGCATCCTTTAAAAAAATAATGCTTTATCTCCTTAATGGTTGCAACTATTTAGAATCGCTCTTAACCCATTATGCCCTGACGGTACTTTAATGTACCTTAAAAAAGCTTGTTATAAAATTCTTTTAATACATCGATTAGCAGTAATACAATTTACAATGAGTTACAGATACTTTACTTTATATTTTTCCAAAAGATGATGCATAAAACAAAAGTGTTTTTAAAAGGATGGTTTATCTTTCATTGCATCTGTTTAGTTTTTTTATGTCTGAAGGTTGGAAGTGGATGGTTTCAGTTCTTAAATATTTTCGTATTTTTATTGTAAGGGAATTATATTTGTACATGCCCTAGTTCTATAAAATACTTTAAAAAAATTTTATATAAAAAAATTGAGTAGAGTTATAAATATTCTTCAAAATCCCTATAAATAAATATTTCGTTCTTTAATTTTAATTGACAATATCCTTTTAAAATTTATTGATCTTCAAAAAATCAGCAAAAATACTTTAGAAGATGAAATTTTTATTATTTCATAATTTGGGACATAAATGGGTATTTAAATATACGTATTTAAATAAAATAATTAAAAGCACGATTAAATATACAAAAAAGAAAGTGTGAGTAACATAATCAATTTTAAAAATTTGTGTTTAAGGATTAAAAAAAAAATTGTGTGTGTGTGTGGGGGGGGGGGTTCCAGTAGAAAGGGGGAGGTGCACAAAATTTTCAGTAGCCTCGGGCCCCAGAAATGCTTAATCCGACTCTGTATGTAGGTGCATGAAAATTTCAGATAGTATTAATATTTAGTTGCAAAAGACTTGAAAATATATTTCTTTTCTTATACATATTATAATTGATTCCCCAGAATTATAACTGATTGGTACCCGATACCGATCTTTTTCTGAAAGTTGTGTGCCAAAAATTGACTTATAAGATATCAACTTGATAATGTACTTTCAAAAGACCATATGCCCTTATAGAAGAGAGAGAAATATTGTTCGATTTCTTGTTATTTGAATAATAAAACTATTTACGTTTTTTTTTCTTTTTTTTTTTTTTTTTTAAATTATTGTTTTGTTATGCCAGTTGTTTTGGTTTTAGTACGTATTTACCTAAAATATTTTTTTCTGAAAACAAAGAACTTCTAAGATGCGAGCAAAAGTTTCTTTGAAATCCCTCACAATTAGACCCAAAAATTCTTTGTAAAGCTGTAACTATATATGAATAAAGATGCTAATGCTCAGTACAAGTATCAAATTATTCACAAATATCAGTAGATTAAATGCAATTAAAATAGCAGACATGAATAAGTGTAAATATACCTTCTTTTTTCTTTCTTTCTTTTTTTTATATAAGTAAAAGCAGTGTTGCTATCATACAGATTCTAGCAATAACACATACGAAAGCATTATATATCATAAAATTATTATTATTATTATTATTATTATTATTATTATTACTTTACTTTCCACAATCATGCTGCTCAAATGACAAATTAAATCTTGAAAATTCTATTTTTTACCCCCCTATCTCACATAGGCATCTCACATGGACATATGATTAGAATTAGTACATTTAGTACATTAGTACATTTGTGAATACTGTATGACAAATATAGTTAAAACAATACTTTTATTAGAGGATACTTAGATATCACATAAAATATATTAAAATGTCTTTTGTGTTTTTCGAATAAAGTAGAAAAGAAAAGTATACTAATAAAATTGCAACTACTTCTAATTTTTGAACACTAAATTATGAAGGATTGTGGACAAATGCCACACTTGCCCATAGAGAAATCGTATAATCTTTTCAACTATATTGGAATACAAATTAATTATTTTCTGATAAATTTCTGAATTCAGTTTCGTTCATAAACCCATGGAACAGATGGAACTGGCAGATGCTCTTATTTAGAAACTATAAAGTCGAACAGTTTTTCCCATTTTTCGAAAAAGGTCTTTTAGAAAATGTTGTGAAAGTTCTCTTTTTGAACAGACTTTCTGCACGCTATAGCCCGATAAATGTCATCATGCGGAAAAACTCACTTATAATTCAGACTTCATTTGTCAAAAAATGAAAAAAAAAAATGAAAAACTCATGTTTTAAAGTCTCCAGTTGTTAGCCGGGAAAAAAAATATTTTTTTTTAACAATTATCATAACCATTTAATTTAGATCCTAAATTTTCTTTCAAATCACCTTCTGGAAAAACATTTTTATTTCGTACGTTGCATAATTTGGTTTTTTTTTGACCAAATCTCAAATTTTGACTCATTATATTTTATGTTGCTCCCCTTAACTCTGCCCCTCTCCTCCTTTGTAAAGGTAAAAAAAAAAGAATTAAAAAATTTCATTTCTTTGTCTTTAATTTAATGTTCACACCCCCCCCCCCCCCCTACCCTCGGTCAAAGTCGCCATAAATATATAAAAGTTGCTGTATGTAGTGTATTGACAGAAACTATAGATTGTATTTTTTATTTAACCCTCCCCACTTCCAGGGATCCCTTAATGAGTAGCCGACGTCTCCGGTCAGCGAATACTTTTGCAATACACAACTCATATTTATTTGTATGCTTTAGCATAAAGATATGTATAATATAATGCTTTTAATGTTAGACATATTCGCAGATACACGTGCTTTATTTGAAAAAACATAGAATCGGTTTTCTATAACTGAACATATATTATGTATCTCACATATTATGTATCTGAACATATATTATGTATCTCAATAAATAATATAAGCCCAATTTTATGTTCAATGAAGAAATGTATAAATGTATTATCTTTATTCTTACCGTTGACCTTTTTACTGATATTTACCGTGGTGATTTTTACCGATGGTGCTTTTTTCCGGGGGTAATTTTTTTCCGGGATTCCCCTCCTACACCCATGCTGCCTAAATCCTACCCGCAAGAGTCAAAACCCAATCCGAAACCGATAAATAACATATCTCAATTTTATGTTCAATGAAGTAATGTATTATCTTTATTTTGACCATTGACCTTTTTACCGTTGACCTTTTTGCCTGTTGACGTTTTTACCGTTGACGTTCTTACCGTTGACGTTTTTACCGTTGACGTTTTTACCGTTAACGTTTTTACCTAAATTCACGAAATACACGGAGCACAACTCACCGAATTAACCACACATGGTTGCGAAACACACATGGTCCCATTATTTTTATCACTAAATTCACAAACTATGGGCGCGAAACCCCCATTTACAAAACTCGCCATGTATCTTGGGTTATACCGTTTTTGTTTATTTCCACCGAAAGTTTTCTCTTTTCCCAAGATTAACACCGGCAGCGCTAAGCGGGTTTTTTTCAACAGGCTTATGAATAAAATTTAATTTTTATGTCGTGAAATTTTTATTTACATGCTATTTGATATTTTTATAGTTACTTTCGTAATAATTAAAATAAAGTATTTTAATTATTTACTATCTGTTCGCCTGTAAAATGCATTTTGTGAGCCATGGCCAATGCCCGATCTAAAGTCATCTGGGCCCATCAAGCGACCGTCTAGACGGGCGAAGACTAGCTAGTTTATATATATAGAGTGATACCAAATTCATTGTGCAAACTTTAAAGGTTGGCATAGGACACTGTAACAATCATTTATTGTATAGGAATATATGGGCGCAAGTGACGCGTTGAGGCGGAAACACCAGGGTGGCTTGTTTGGCCCTTTTTTTTAATTTCAAAATTTCGCATGCATACCAGAAAATTTCTAAGATTATTTAAGACTCAAATTTCGCGATTATATAAAGTAAAAATTCTTCTTTGAAAATTTCCTTGTGAGTTCGAGTGTGCGAGTTCGAAATTTTCGTATTTAAAAAAAGGCCAAACTGGTAACTTTGACAAATACAGGAAATATTTGCCAGAGTTGCCAGTTTGACCTTTTTCGAATGTAAAAATTTCTAATTGATACTGGAAATTTTCAAAGAAGAATTTCTGTTTTATAAATTCACGAAATGTCTATCTTAAATAAACAAAATAGTATTACAGATATTTTCTGGTAGGAATGCGAAATTTTTAAATAAAAAAAAGCGCTGAACTGGCAACACTGGTGTTTCCGCCTCAACGCGTCACTTGCGCCCATACATTCCTATACAATAAATGATTGTTACCGTTTCCTGTACCAACCCTTAAAGTTTATACCATGAATTCGAGATCACCCTGTATAAATATTTTATTTATATAGATATATTATTGATTTTTATATAAAAAATATTGCTTGTGAAAGAGTAAATAAGTTGCCAGAAAAATATGCTGCCAAATTTTCTTCTCTTGCCAAGGACCCTATACTGAAAAAGTTACCAAATAAATAATTTAAATAAAAAAAATAACATGAAAATATGTATGATGGTTCAATAAAATATAAAAAAGATTTTATACATGAGCTATACCTTTTCCTGAAAATATCTGAAACTCGATCAAAAGATAAAATATAAGTGTAAAATTTTAAAACACTATGTTTTCAATACCGTAGTTCTGAATGTTATTCCTAAGCAGTCGGAGTTTTTTAACCCCGGACACAAAAGATGAATATTGTCTATACTCTATACCAGGCCTGTCCAACCTTTCAGTAAGCCAGGGCGCACCTTAGCTTGTGGCACACAATCAAGGGCGCCATTATTCATATGATTAGAAAAATGCAAGAATATTATTTCCCTTTAGCAGTGATAGCGATACCCACATGTCTACAGGATACACAGACAAAGTGGTATGCGTTATTAAAATGGTATGTATAGTGGTTAATCATTGGCGTCCTAAGTTGGAGGTGGCTCATCTAAAAAATTGAACAAAAAACATATCATAGTAAATTTAACGTTACATTTTTCTGAGGTTTGGGGATGAAAAAGAGGGGGGGGAGGAATTTTAAAGACTTTTACATGTAAAGGAGGCAAAAACCTTAATAACACCTGTAATAAAATAAAAAGTAAGCAAATATTAATTATTTTAAAGCAAATTAACTTTGGAGATGGAATTTTGTTTAAAGAAATCCAGAAAAATTAAACATTTGAAGGGGCGCCAAAAAAATCTTCAAAGGGCGTCATGGCGCCCGCGGGAGCCAAGTTCACAGTCCTGCTCTATAGCATCGATATAAAAGTGCGAGAGGCAGTAGCAATTTCAACCTTTCCCTTTTGTGCAAGCTGATTTTAAAATGTGTAATTGATATTAATTATCAATCCCAAAAATAGCCGTCAACTGTCGCGATAGCGATGGATGAGGCCATGGTAAAAGAAAATTACACAATTAAAACAGAAAAGTATGGCAACCAGATTGCAAAAAATAATCGCCATTCGTAATAATATCATTCAATTTTCCGTAACTTGCTAATATTTGTAAACCAGGGCACATTACCATGTTTTTAAAAGCCGCGAAGTCTGAACGGGGGTTGACGAGCATAGCTCACAGGTAGATTAGCCCCTTAGTATTGCAAAATTTCCCCAAAAATATATATCCAGTATTCTTTAAAAGAATCGTTAATTGTGTGTTTGGCAAAATTAGATTTTCTGTAGAAACTCAGTAGGCCAGATCGGACTTGATTTAATTAATTTTGTCACGGGCCGCGCCGGGTCCGAGTCGAACTTTTAATTTTACACTGCTCCCGGATCGGACTGGAAATTCCTGCCCGTGCAAAACGGGGACGCTGATTAACATCCCCATGATATATGCCCCCATACGTCATTTTTACGTCACGAGAAAAGGGGATATAAATCCAGTGCTTGACCATTTCACTTTTCACAAAATCCTGATTAATGTCCCCCTGATATATGCCCCCATATCTGAAAGGAACACAAATGTAAAGCTACAGAAATTTCGTTTCGTTGAGAGCTTGATTAACGTCTCCAGGATTTATGCCCCCATACGTCATTTTGGCGTCCAAAAAATGGGGGTGCAAATCCGGTGTTCGATCATTTCACTTTTCAAGAAATCCTGATTAATGCCCCCATGATATATATCCCCATATCAGAAGGGGGCACATATCCAGTGATAGAGAATTTTCCTTTCATTGAGAGCCTGATTAATGTCCCCCTGATTTAAGCCCCCGTACGTCATTTTGACGTCACAAAAAATGGGGGCACAAATCCAGTGCTGGAGCATTTTACTTTGAACGAAATCCTGATTAACACCCCCATGATATGCATCCCCATACGTCATTTTGATGACGTCACAGAAGATATCACGTCACAGAAGACGGGGACTTAAATCAGGGGGCACAAATCCAGTACTAGAACATTTTATTTCGTCGAGAATTCCTGATTTACGACCCCATGATATAAGCCCCCATACGTCCTTTTTATGTCGCAACAAAGGGGATTCAGATTTCATGTAGGATAGGCAACTAGAGTTTTGCACGGGCAGGAATTTCCAATCCGATCCCGGAGCAAAAATTTAATGTTCGACCCCAAAAATTTTTGTGTTAAAAAGAAATAATCTTGCGTAATCACGTGTTCAACGTTTTCTGGCGTTTCCATTACCTGCGATTTTATTTTGTTAAGCTGATCATAATTATCAGACCAGAATTATAATTAGTAAGGTTAACTGGGTGAATTAGTCCTTCCAGCTTCTCCAGGATGGCACAATTGCAAGATCATTGGCGGCTTCAGCCAGGATATCCTTGGTTCGAATCCTAGCCTGGACATTTTTCGCCCAGTTCGAAAAATTAAATCTCATATGATTTATTTACCTATTCTAATAATTGTATTAAAAAAAAAAGATTCTTGTATAATTACGTGTCCAGCGTTTTCTGACGTTTCCATTACCTGCGATTTTATTCTTTTGAGCTAATTCATAAATATCAAACAGATTTATAATCAAGAAAGTTAACTGAGTGAATTATTTCTTCCAGCTTCATTCAGGATGGCTCAGTTGGTAGAGCACTGGCGGCTTCAGCCAGGATATTCCTGGTTCGAATCTTGGCCTGGACATTTTTCACCCATTTAGAAAAATTAAATCTCATATGATATATCAATTATTCTAGGGAAAATCGGGGAAATGTTTTGCAATAAAGAAAGTAAACATTGTTAGTAGATGATAAAAGAGAGTTCTGCATCAGCTGTGGGTGCTGTGGTGACCTCTGTGAAGGTCACCGGAAGGGACAGGTGTGGACACCGGAAGGGACAGGTGGGGATAACAGGCATGTTGAGACAGGAAGTGAACAGGAAGTGTAGATAGGAAGTTTAACCGGAAATGTGATAGGAAGTGAATGCGATAAGGGAGAGAGGGGGAGGGCTTATTTTTGTGGGGGCTTAATTTTTTTTGTTGGTTTTAATCCTTCTAGTCGAGTGGAGTTGAGTTGTAGGAATCCTGCTATCAGAATGAATTTAGTTTGAAAGTAATATTAGCAAAATGTTCGATTTTTTTTTTTTTTTTTTTTTTCTCACCTGAAATAAAAATTTTATTTGCTAACTAACACCTAATATAAAAATGGAAATCTTTCTGACTTTGTTTTACTTTATAAAAGTTTAACGTGAAATTTATTTTTAGACTGGAAACGCGACAGGAAATAAGATCGGAAACGGGATTAGACATGCTTTTTCCAAAAAGGGTTTTCAGGAAGCAGTAAACATGTTTTAGGAACATGTTTGGGAGCTTGTTGGAACAGGACAGGTGGTTTGTGAGACCGGAAGTAATTAAGATGAGAGAGATAAAGAAGGTGCATGATTAGACATATAGATTTTGTTCTTTGTAGAGGGTGAAATTTTGTTTTATTTTTTATTTAAAGTGTTTTCATTTTTTTTTTAATTTAATTTATTTAAAGCGTTTCAAATTATTTTATATATATATTTTTTTTGTAGTGTTTTACGTATTATTTTAATTTTTAGTGACATTAGAACCTGCAATTTCTGTATCACACATGTCTTATCTTAGGTCACCAAGGATGTGTGTGTGTTGTTATCTCTTTAAATGCGAGAGATGGTTACTTCAGACCTGCGTTGAGATATCTTTATCATAGTTTTAATGAACTGCAGGAAATTGTCTTTAGCTATTGAGTAATTCGCGAGTTTTGGTTTAATATGAATGCTATTACATCTGTTTGTTTAATTTACAAGCACATTTCTCTTACAACACTCTGTCAACAGATCACTTCAATATTCGAAATAATAATTTAGAGGGAAAATTTTTACTTTCTATACGAAATTTTATTTATAGAGATTGACGAAGATAGTATGCCTAATTCTTTCTTGTACATTTCTTGTACAACATTATATTCGAAATAGAGTTTTGTTACCAAAAATAACGTGTTTATACATTTTAAAAACGAAAGCAAAGTGATTTTCAAAAATGTAAATATAAGCTATACACCCACGCATTTTTGTTATTGAATTAAATTACAAGGTTTAATATTGTATTCAGCGTAATATTTTCTTATAAAAGCCGTTTCACAAACTTGTATACTAAAAGTAATGTGTCATTTTTAGGGGAAAAAATTAATTCACGTCATTGAGACTAATCCTTTATGGGGGGAAAATTTGTCATACTTCTTTGTGTTACATTACATCTTCCGTTTTTTAAGTTTACAAATTTGTGGACTAACTTAAATAATCGTTTTTAGGATACTTAAACAATATATATATACTTTTTAATTATATAATTTTTTTTAATTGACTTGTAATATAGCTTTTTTTTTCTTAAAAGGGTACTGTAGAATAACTTATGTCACAAATACTACATCCTTCTTTAGTTAAATATGTTTCACTTAAGACATGACAAAGTGTCTTAGAAACATTTCATTTTGGAGTTAAGTGATTAAAGAAGAAAAATATTATTTATATAAACACAACACATAAGACCAGTGACTGAGAGGTTCTGGTTTTAAAGCTACTAGACGTTTGGGTTTAAACTTCTCTCGCGCTCGTCGACCTAACCGTTCGGAGTTTTCTTCGAACCTTGTCAATACGAGTTAGGAGCCCTTAGAATGACCCCTAGAGTGACCTATATCCCAAGCGTAGATAATCGGTTTTAACAAATAACCAACCATCCACAACACATAAGACATTTTAGATCATTACATAAGACATTTTAGATCATTACATAAGACATTTTAGATTATTACATTTAGTTAAGAAGTGATTTGACGTGCAAAATATTATTTATAAAATCATACAATAAGAGAATTTTAAAGATTTTTTCCTTTTAAATGAACAATTTTTAGTGACTATTTAACTTATTAAAGAGAGCGGGTATTTTGTTTAGAGTTATACGATTAAAATAAATTTTCAATAGATTTGACTTTATACAACCAACATTTTAAAAAAAGGGAATGGAATCTAGTTTTTATAAATTAACGTTTTTCAATTTTACAAATACTTTACACCCCGTCTTTTTTCCCCCTCTTTTAGTAGACTTTACATACATAAGACATAAAAAGCGTTTTAGAATACATCATTTAGAAATTAAGTGGTTTGATAAATAAAATATTATTTATAAAAGCAATAGATACGAGAGTAATAAGGATTTTTACTTACATATGTACGAACTTCTGATAGGTAAGACTTTCTAAATCATTGTGCAAGAATTAAGTGGTTATTGAACTTATAACATTATAGGATGAAATAATCGTGTGACGTATTTTTAAACCAATAAAATGACAATATTTTTAAACAAATAAAAAGTTAGTATTTTTACACGAGCGCCCTCTATCATTATATAAATTTCAATGAAACGAGTTCATAACATTCTACTGTGACCTGATATCGTTGTAATAGGTTGTATTTTTCATTTAAGTTATTGTGGAACGAGTTATGAATTCTTATGTTGGTGATGTAACCAACTTGGAGTGTCAACACTCATCACCAGAGTTAAATAATCAAGAGATGGATTCTACACTTTTATCCAAAGAAGGACTCGTTTCGAATTATGAAGTGAAACTCACCTCATCAGGACTAAAGAAACAGAAGTTACCCCATGTGCGTAAGATGTGTAACACAGCATTTCCTCGAAAAGTTAACTTAGTGTTTCATATGAAAAGTCATCTAAAGGAAAAATCTTTTTGCTGTGAGGTGTGTGCTGAAGTTTTTTCACAAAAGAGTGATTTACGTAATCATCAAAAGATTCACAAATTGCCCAAATACAAGTGTAGTGATTGCAACGAGATATTTTCAAGAATGTCTGACTTATTAATACACAAGAAGACCCATAAGATTCGTAAACAATATTCATGTGCAAAGTGTTGTGAAATATTTAAGTGTGAATCGGATTTTTTACAACATTGTGATACTTTTCATAAAGTTTTACCTAACATTGCGAAATCACCCTGTTTAAAAGATTTGTTATTTGAACTTATAGTGAAGCTTATAGATTAGTTCGAACTTATAGTGAATTAAAAGACAAAATGATATGCAAAATATATGAACTAGAATTAACAGACCAAAACATACATGTACATGCTGAGAATGCCGTTTTAAAGTTGTACAACGGCTTTGAAGATTTCACAGAACGAGTGTTTAATTGGACATTATGAAAATTTTTGAAATTAGAATTGATTACAGCTCAATATGACAGGCTTATTTGATTTGTATTATTTTAAATGATTAATAAATAGTTTGATTGCGAAAAAAGTGTTTTCTTTAGCATACACTGTGTGACTTTTAAACTAATGTTGTGTATTTTGAATGTGTCAGAGAAAACAGGAGTGTGTTGACATTTAAAAAAAAGATTTCACATAATATAAAAGTTTTACAATAAAAATTGACTTACCTAAAGTTTTTTCAAGATAGTCACGATATCCTTTCCATTACAATTATTTTAAGGAAATAGAATTTAATTTTGTTGTGAATAACACTTTGTTGTTAACATCACGTGGTTTGTCTTATCATAACTATGAGATCCTAAGATCACTTCCTATTAACATGATAACGAAGAGTAAAAAAATGACTAATGCAAGCCGATTTTCCTGCCTAAACTTGTTATCAGCTTGCATGAGTGACTCATCTTTACATGTGTGGATTTGTATGTTGAAAAAATGATTGCTATGTTTAACCCGTGTAGACGATTTTTATCCGGAAGCTGTTTGAACTACCAAATTTCAGATATCACACATTTTACTAGAACATTTAAATATTTTAATGTCTTTTCGCCCGCAAATTGGAAACTTAGGATTATCACCTTTACATCGAGACATGGAAGGTAGAAAAATAATAACTTTACACTTAGACAATATTTTAATTTAAGAAGAATTAGACTTAACACATTGTTAGAGTTTCTTTGAAAAATATCTAGTTGGTTGTAAATTTTAGAAAATTCGACCTAACGAAATTAACACACTTAAAAATATCTAGTTGGTTATACATTTTATAAAATAAGCAACAAATAAACATTTCGATACATTGACAAAAGAAAATAATTAAGTTTAAGTAAACTTTACACTTAGACAATATTTCAAACTAAGAAAAATAATAACTTTACACTTATATAATATTTTCAACTAAGGAAAATTAATAACTTTAAAAATCAGACTTAACACATTGTTAAAGTTTTTTTAAAACAACACAACATTTTCAAAGCAGTGGAAATAGTATACCTGAAAAAAATTCAACTTAGTGGAATTTAATAGTGAAATTTTTTAACCTCACTCATTTAAAAAATAAAACTTTGTAAATTTTTTTCCATTTTTAAAATAAAACTTATTTAAAAAATAAATAAGCAACTATTAAACATTTTGAATGTCTTAGACAAAGTGTGAATAAATTTGTTGAAATTATATAAAACATGAAAAATTTCATTACTTTTAAAAGAAATTTTATTTTTGGTGAAATAAACTCGAGATATTTATTATATGTTACTTAAACTACATGAGAATTGATTGAAAATGTGTTACTTTTAATCACTCACAAGATAAGACATGATGTTACAATATACACATAGGAATGACATAGGAATTTCAGATGGGTTTTTCTCCCACACATGACGTCACTGATAACATATTTACTGATCAAGTCATAAAATCATAGTTTAGCGTAGGTTTTTAAGCACGAAGTTTAGTTGAGATTTAAGATATTTGAGAAATATAAACTACAACTTTGGCTACTTTTTGAAATTTCCCCCTACATAAGAAAAAGAACATAGAAAAATAAAATGAAAAGTCGTATTTGAATGGAATCAAATTATTATCCTTTCACTTAACAGCTGAATGCGTCGGTAATTACATCACAAAGGCACTGATAACAACTGATTGAATATATTGTGTTTCTTTTTTAAGGTTAAATTGATTTAATATTCAAGTTATTTCTTAATGATACACTTAAAAACAATAAACTTAATTAGCATTCAAAAAGCAAACGATCACATTATTGTGTAAAACAATCAAATGTTTTAAAAGTCACGAGTTAAAATTTGAAATGACTTAGAGTTTAAGTAGAATTTAGATGTGAACCTTTTAAAATGAAATAATAGTTTTTTGTATCGCCCTCTATCGGTGGGTAATAGAATTAAGAGATAATTAAAAGTTTTAACTTGAATTCGAGCCCACAACAAAAATTATTTTTCGGTTTTATTATTTAGGGTAGGTTTAACTGAGCAAGCCATGATATTTCAGTATTTATAGACGATTTAAGATATTCGATAAAGGAAATCATCTGAATTTTTAATTTAATTGAAGTGTTTACTGCTTAAAGTACTACAAAATGAATACAACACGATGCATAGTTTTTTAATTAATTATATTTTTCGAAAGATTAAATTGACTTATTGATAAACTTAGGATTTATGTTTAAAGTGAATAAATTTGACATGTTAGGTTCACTTAATAACAGAGGGTTGAATAAGTTATTTTTAATAAAAATAAAGTTTACTAAAAGTTTTTAAAGTTAAAAAAATATAGTTTTAAAAAATTTAAAGTTTACAAAAAGTTTAAAAATCTTTAAGTAAATCAAAATTAACTTTTTAATTTTAACTATTGAGAGACTATAATCTAACTGTTTATCCTTGTAACCAACTGGTGCATATCAACTATATACTCTGTATCTGCATATGCGCAGAAAAACATAGACATTTAATCTAACTTGAGTTCGACTTTAAATTATTTGTCAACTTTTAAGTTTAATTACTATACACAACTCGATTACCTTTCCCACAAAACACCTTTCAGAAACAAAACAGAAATTAACACTTACCGAAAAACACGTCCACTTTGGGTGTTAGTCTTCACGCAACTAACGTTTCTCCCTTATCTTTGCTAGGGGGCGCTGCAATCGCCGCTAGAGGCGTTAGTAGTCTTCAGGTGTGTGATAAGAATAAACTTTAAATCCAACTTACACTCGCTCAGTCATTCTTGCTTCTCTCTACCTTGCTAACAACCGTTTGCTGCTGGCTCATTGTTTGGTTGTTTAAACTTGTTGAATGACGTCATCATGTGTTTGTCTAAACTTGTCCAGTCTTGTTTTTATGCAGTACGTCTATTTAGATGAGTCATCACTCGTTTATCTTGGTTGACTTGTCCAAACTTGTTTTTGTGTGGCACGTCTATTTGGGTGAGTCATCGTTCGCTTATCTTGCTTTACTTGTTTGAACTTGTCTAGTATCCACCACCTCATGTCTTTTGTCATAGCTTGAATATACTTTACACCAATCACTTAAATATAAAAGTCTTGTCACAACTTACTTAAACTTTGATAAAAATATTAATTATTTATAAATTTCATCAAATTCTTATTTTTCTGATACATTTACTATGTAATTTTCGTTCAAAAATATGGTAAAGCCCGATTTTAAATCGAAGTCTAAGATAAATTCCCCAAATTTGTAACATTTTAACACTAATAATAAATATTGTAAGCACCCAGTACATACAAGTTTTGTAAAAATAATATTACTTATAGCTAACTCGTTATGTCCCATGATACAAAACTTCAATATAACTAAAATCAGTGTTAAACGAAAATCTAATCACGTGTCTTTATATATTATTTTGAAATGCAAAGCATTATATCTAAACGAATGATATAAGGAGTAGTTAGAATAGTTCTTATATTTTTGTTAGTAAAAAAATTATACACATTATCTTACAAGGTTGCAATATTCAACACACGGTTCACCATATTTAAAAACGATTCACCATGATTTAAAAACTTAGTAACATATTTTAAATTTATAAATTTAAATTAAAACATATTTTTATAAATAAACAATTATAAATACTTAAGTATTTTTAATTTAAATTTATAAATTTAAAATATGTTACTAAGTTTTTAAATCATGGTGAATCGTTTTTAAATATGGTGAACCGTGTGTTGAATATTGCAACCTTGTAAGATAATGTGTATAATTTTTTTACTAACAAAAATATAAGAACTATTCTAACTACTCCTTATATCATTCGTTTAGATATAATGCTTTGCATTTCAAAATAATATATAAAGACACGTGATTAGATTTTCGTTTAACACTGATTTTAGTTATATTGAAGTTTTGTATCATGGGACATAACGAGTTAGCTATAAGTAATATTATTTTTACAAAACTTGTATGTACTGGGTGCTTACAATATTTATTATTAGTGTTAAAATGTTACAAATTTGGGGAATTTATCTTAGACTTCGATTTAAAATCGGGCTTTACCATATTTTTGAACGAAAATTACATAGTAAATGTATCAGAAAAATAAGAATTTGATGAAATTTATAAATAATTAATATTTTTATCAAAGTTTAAGTAAGTTGTGACAAGACTTTTATATTTAAGTGATTGGTGTAAAGTATATTCAAGCTATGACAAAAGACATGAGGTGGTGGATACTAGACAAGTTCAAACAAGTAAAGCAAGATAAGCGAACGATGACTCACCCAAATAGACGTGCCACACAAAAACAAGTTTGGACAAGTCAACCAAGATAAACGAGTGATGACTCATCTAAATAGACGTACTGCATAAAAACAAGACTGGACAAGTTTAGACAAACACATGATGACGTCATTCAACAAGTTTAAACAACCAAACAATGAGCCAGCAGCAAACGGTTGTTAGCAAGGTAGAGAGAAGCAAGAATGACTGAGCGAGTGTAAGTTGGATTTAAAGTTTATTCTTATCACACACCTGAAGACTACTAACGCCTCTAGCGGCGATTGCAGCGCCCCCTAGCAAAGATAAGGGAGAAACGTTAGTTGCGTGAAGACTAACACCCAAAGTGGACGTGTTTTTCGGTAAGTGTTAATTTCTGTTTTGTTTCTGAAAGGTGTTTTGTGGGAAAGGTAATCGAGTTGTGTACAGTAATTAAACTTAAAAGTTGACAAATAATTTAAAGTCGAACTCAAGTTAGATTAAATGTCTATGTTTTTCTGCGCATATGCAGATACAGAGTATATAGTTGATATGCACCAGTTGGTTACAAGGATAAACAGTTAGATTATAGTCTCTCAATAGTTAAAATTAAAAAGTTAATTTTGATTTACTTAAAGATTTTTAAACTTTTTGTAAACTTTAAATTTTTTAAAACTATATTTTTTTAACTTTTAAAACTTTTAGTAAACTTTATTTTTATTAAAAATAACTTATTCAACCCTCTGTTATTAAGTGAACCTAACATGTCAAATTTATTCACTTTAAACATAAATCCTAAGTTTATCAATAAGTCAATTTAATCTTTCGAAAAATATAATTAATTAAAAAACTATGCATCGTGTTGTACTCATTTTGTAGTACTTTAAGCAGTAAACCCTTCAATTAAATTAAAAATTCAGATGATTTCCTTTATCGAATATCTTAAATCGTCTATAAATACTGAAATATCATGGCTTGCTCAGTTAAACCTACCCTAAATAATAAAACCGAAAAATAATTTTTGTTGTGGGCTCGAATTCAAGTTAAAACTTTTAATTATCTCTTAATTCTATTACCCACCGATAGAGGGCGATACAAAAAACTATTATTTCATTTTAAAAGGTTCACATCTAAATTCTACTTAAACTCTAAGTCATTTCAAATTTTAACTCGTGACTTTTAAAACATTTGATTGTTTTACACAATAATGTGATCGTTTGCTTTTTGAATGCTAATTAAGTTTATTGTTTTTAAGTGTATCATTAAGAAATAACTTGAATATTAAATCAATTTAACCTTAAAAAAGAAACACAATATATTCAATCAGTTGTTATCAGTGCCTTTGTGATGTAATTACCGACGCATTCAGCTGTTAAGTGAAAGGATAATAATTTGATTCCATTCAAATACGACTTTTCATTTTATTTTTCTATGTTCTTTTTCTTATGTAGGGGGAAATTTCAAAAAGTAGCCAAAGTTGTAGTTTATATTTCTCAAATATCTTAAATCTCAACTAAACTTCGTGCTTAAAAACCTACCCTAAACTATGATTTTATGACTTGATCAGTAAATATGTTATCAGTGACGTCATGTGTGGGAGAAAAACCCATCTGAAATTCCTATGTCATTCCTATGTGTATATTGTAACATCATGTCTTATCTTGTGAGTGATTAAAAGTAACACATTTTCAATCAATTCTCATGTAGTTTAAGTAACATATAATAAATACCTCGAGTTTATTTCACCAAAAATAAAATTTCTTTTAAAAGTAATGAAATTTTTCATGTTTTATATAATTTCAACAAATTTATTCACACTTTGTCTAAGACATTCAAAATGTTTAATAGTTGCTTATTTATTTTTTAAATAAGTTTTATTTTAAAAATGGAAAAAAATTTACAAAGTTTTATTTTTTAAATGAGTGAGGTTAAAAAATTTCACTATTAAATTCCACTAAGTTGAATTTTTTTCAGGTATACTATTTCCACTGCTTTGAAAATGTTGTGTTGTTTTAAAAAAACTTTAACAATGTGTTAAGTCTGATTTTTAAAGTTATTAATTTTCCTTAGTTGAAAATATTATATAAGTGTAAAGTTATTATTTTTCTTAGTTTGAAATATTGTCTAAGTGTAAAGTTTACTTAAACTTAATTATTTTCTTTTGTCAATGTATCGAAATGTTTATTTGTTGCTTATTTTATAAAATGTATAACCAACTAGATATTTTTAAGTGTGTTAATTTCGTTAGGTCGAATTTTCTAAAATTTACAACCAACTAGATATTTTTCAAAGAAACTCTAACAATGTGTTAAGTCTAATTCTTCTTAAATTAAAATATTGTCTAAGTGTAAAGTTATTATTTTTCTACCTTCCATGTCTCGATGTAAAGGTGATAATCCTAAGTTTCCAATTTGCGGGCGAAAAGACATTAAAATATTTAAATGTTCTAGTAAAATGTGTGATATCTGAAATTTGGTAGTTCAAACAGCTTCCGGATAAAAATCGTCTACACGGGTTAAACATAGCAATCATTTTTTCAACATACAAATCCACACATGTAAAGATGAGTCACTCATGCAAGCTGATAACAAGTTTAGGCAGGAAAATCGGCTTGCATTAGTCATTTTTTTACTCTTCGTTATCATGTTAATAGGAAGTGATCTTAGGATCTCATAGTTATGATAAGACAAACCACGTGATGTTAACAACAAAGTGTTATTCACAACAAAATTAAATTCTATTTCCTTAAAATAATTGTAATGGAAAGGATATCGTGACTATCTTGAAAAAACTTTAGGTAAGTCAATTTTTATTGTAAAACTTTTATATTATGTGAAATCTTTTTTTTAAATGTCAACACACTCCTGTTTTCTCTGACACATTCAAAATACACAACATTAGTTTAAAAGTCACACAGTGTATGCTAAAGAAAACACTTTTTTCGCAATCAAACTATTTATTAATCATTTAAAATAATACAAATCAAATAAGCCTGTCATATTGAGCTGTAATCAATTCTAATTTCAAAAATTTTCATAATGTCCAATTAAACACTCGTTCTGTGAAATCTTCAAAGCCGTTGTACAACTTTAAAACGGCATTCTCAGCATGTACATGTATGTTTTGGTCTGTTAATTCTAGTTCATATATTTTGCATATCATTTTGTCTTTTAATTCACTATAAGTTCGAACTAATCTATAAGCTTCACTATAAGTTCAAATAACAAATCTTTTAAACAGGGTGATTTCGCAATGTTAGGTAAAACTTTATGAAAAGTATCACAATGTTGTAAAAAATCCGATTCACACTTAAATATTTCACAACACTTTGCACATGAATATTGTTTACGAATCTTATGGGTCTTCTTGTGTATTAATAAGTCAGACATTCTTGAAAATATCTCGTTGCAATCACTACACTTGTATTTGGGCAATTTGTGAATCTTTTGATGATTACGTAAATCACTCTTTTGTGAAAAAACTTCAGCACACACCTCACAGCAAAAAGATTTTTCCTTTAGATGACTTTTCATATGAAACACTAAGTTAACTTTTCGAGGAAATGCTGTGTTACACATCTTACGCACATGGGGTAACTTCTGTTTCTTTAGTCCTGATGAGGTGAGTTTCACTTCATAATTCGAAACGAGTCCTTCTTTGGATAAAAGTGTAGAATCCATCTCTTGATTATTTAACTCTGGTGATGAGTGTTGACACTCCAAGTTGGTTACATCACCAACATAAGAATTCATAACTCGTTCCACAATAACTTAAATGAAAAATACAACCTATTACAACGATATCAGGTCACAGTAGAATGTTATGAACTCGTTTCATTGAAATTTATATAATGATAGAGGGCGCTCGTGTAAAAATACTAACTTTTTATTGGTTTAAAAATATTGACATTTTATTGGTTTAAAAATACGTCACACGATTATTTCATCCTATAATGTTATAAGTTCAATAACCACTTAATTCTTGCACAATGATTTAGAAAGTCTTACCTATCAGAAGTTCGTACATATGTAAGTAAAAATCCTTATTACTCTCGTATCTATTGCTTTTATAAATAATATTTTATTTATCAAACCACTTAATTTCTAAATGATGTATTCTAAAACGCTTTTTATGTCTTATGTATGTAAAGTCTACTAAAAGAGGGGGAAAAAAGACGGGGTGTAAAGTATTTGTAAAATTGAAAAACGTTAATTTATAAAAACTAGATTCCATTCCCTTTTTTTAAAATGTTGGTTGTATAAAGTCAAATCTATTGAAAATTTATTTTAATCGTATAACTCTAAACAAAATACCCGCTCTCTTTAATAAGTTAAATAGTCACTAAAAATTGTTCATTTAAAAGGAAAAAATCTTTAAAATTCTCTTATTGTATGATTTTATAAATAATATTTTGCACGTCAAATCACTTCTTAACTAAATGTAATAATCTAAAATGTCTTATGTAATGATCTAAAATGTCTTATGTAATGATCTAAAATGTCTTATGTGTTGTGGATGGTTGGTTATTTGTTAAAACCGATTATCTACGCTTGGGATATAGGTCACTCTAGGGGTCATTCTAAGGGCTCCTAACTCGTATTGACAAGGTTCGAAGAAAACTCCGAACGGTTAGGTCGACGAGCGCGAGAGAAGTTTAAACCCAAACGTCTAGTAGCTTTAAAACCAGAACCTCTCAGTCACTGGTCTTATGTGTTGTGTTTATATAAATAATATTTTTCTTCTTTAATCACTTAACTCCAAAATGAAATGTTTCTAAGACACTTTGTCATGTCTTAAGTGAAACATATTTAACTAAAGAAGGATGTAGTATTTGTGACATAAGTTATTCTACAGTACCCTTTTAAGAAAAAAAAAGCTATATTACAAGTCAATTAAAAAAAATTATATAATTAAAAAGTATATATATATTGTTTAAGTATCCTAAAAACGATTATTTAAGTTAGTCCACAAATTTGTAAACTTAAAAAACGGAAGATGTAATGTAACACAAAGAAGTATGACAAATTTTCCCCCCATAAAGGATTAGTCTCAATGACTTGAATTAATTTTTTCCCCTAAAAATGACACATTACTTTTAGTATACAAGTTTGTGAAACGGCTTTTATAAGAAAATATTACGCTGAATACAATATTAAACCTTGTAATTTAATTCAATAACAAAAATGCGTGGGTGTATAGCTTATATTTACATTTTTGAAAATCACTTTGCTTTCGTTTTTAAAATGTATAAACACGTTATTTTTGGTAACAAAACTCTATTTCGAATATAATGTTGTACAAGAAATGTACAAGAAAGAATTAGGCATACTATCTTCGTCAATCTCTATAAATAAAATTTCGTATAGAAAGTAAAAATTTTCCCTCTAAATTATTATTTCGAATATTGAAGTGATCTGTTGACAGAGTGTTGTAAGAGAAATGTGCTTGTAAATTAAACAAACAGATGTAATAGCATTCATATTAAACCAAAACTCGCGAATTACTCAATAGCTAAAGACAATTTCCTGCAGTTCATTAAAACTATGATAAAGATATCTCAACGCAGGTCTGAAGTAACCATCTCTCGCATTTAAAGAGATAACAACACACACACATCCTTGGTGACCTAAGATAAGACATGTGTGATACAGAAATTGCAGGTTCTAATGTCACTAAAAATTAAAATAATACGTAAAACACTACAAAAAAAAATATATATATAAAATAATTTGAAACGCTTTAAATAAATTAAATTAAAAAAAAATGAAAACACTTTAAATAAAAAATAAAACAAAATTTCACCCTCTACAAAGAACAAAATCTATATGTCTAATCATGCACCTTCTTTATCTCTCTCATCTTAATTACTTCCGGTCTCACAAACCACCTGTCCTGTTCCAACAAGCTCCCAAACATGTTCCTAAAACATGTTTACTGCTTCCTGAAAACCCTTTTTGGAAAAAGCATGTCTAATCCCGTTTCCGATCTTATTTCCTGTCGCGTTTCCAGTCTAAAAATAAATTTCACGTTAAACTTTTATAAAGTAAAACAAAGTCAGAAAGATTTCCATTTTTATATTAGGTGTTAGTTAGCAAATAAAATTTTTATTTCAGGTGAGAAAAAAAAAAAAAAAAAAAAAAATCGAACATTTTGCTAATATTACTTTCAAACTAAATTCATTCTGATAGCAGGATTCCTACAACTCAACTCCACTCGACTAGAAGGATTAAAACCAACAAAAAAAATTAAGCCCCCCACAAAAATAAGCCCTCCCCCTCTCTCCCTTATCGCATTCACTTCCTATCACATTTCCGGTTAAACTTCCTATCTACACTTCCTGTTCACTTCCTGTCTCAACATGCCTGTTATCCCCACCTGTCCCTTCCGGTGTCCACACCTGTCCCTTCCGGTGACCTTCACAGAGGTCACCACAGCACCCACAGCTGATGCAGAACTCTCTTTTATCATCTACTATTGTTTACGCAGACGGCATAAAGCTGTTTCTATCCCACTTGCTACAAATTAGAGTATAGATATAGAATTAGATATTGTTTGTGAGGCATGATTGTGAATAGATTTTTTTCCGTAAATTGTTTTAATAGTTCCATATTCAAAATTAGCAAATTTTGAATTTTGATTATGTTTTTGTCATTAAAATGTTAAATGTAGCATTATTATTATTTTCCTTCACACTAACACACTAAATAAATTAAGTATGTAATTTCATATGTTGGACTGGACAATAATCAAATGCTTATATATATTACAATTCTTTAAAAAAAAAAAAAAAAAAAACTGTGAATTTTGTAGCATTTTGTAAAATAATTAATCAAACAAAACTTAGGGTTTTTTTTATTTATTGTATAGTAAAAGAAAAAAAAAATGTTACAGAATATTTACAGCCGTTTTCAAGTCCAAAGAAGCAACTTTCTGCTAGGTGACTGCCTGGGACAAGAAAAACAAAGCGGGTGGAAAATACACAAAATAAAATACTTAATGATAGCTTGATATATATATATATATATATATATTTAAGAACATATCAATTGCTGAGGTGTAGAAATATCTCACTCAGGGTGAAATGGCTAGTAAAACCGCCCCTGCTCTTACCCCCCCCCCCCCCCTTCCCACAAATTATTTTTCCTCGTCATTTTGCCATTTCTAAACCAAACAAGTTGGAAATTGTACGTCAAACGTGACAAATGAGGTGCGTTCGTACAATAGCTAGTTACATAAATATTCAGATCTTTTCTGATTTTAAATTCTGTGAAATGAGTTATATCGTCTGCAGATTAATTTCTGTAATAAAATAAGTATCTCTGGTCGCTTGACGATTAAACTTTGGAAGATCCTATAACAAAAAAGCACCGATTTAAAAAAAAAAAAATCAAATTTCTTAATAAATATTTTTATTAATATCTCCTAAAGTTTTGATTCGATTTTAATAAAATTTGAAATGTCCCGACAAAATTCTGCAAAGATAATATATTTTAAATTGCAAACCATGACAGACGGACGGACCAAGCGACGACTATAGGTGCTACGTATTTATATAATTACGACCGCACCTAAAAAAGCCATTTTTTTTTCTTTTTAACACTTTCCAACCTAGTTGAAAAGTGTTTATGACTTCGGTTTGTCTGCCGTATGGCCGTCTGTCCGTGCTCTGACTACCGTAAATATGCTCTGATTTCTCTGCAATTTTTATATGTCATTGTCGTTATCTATAGCATGTTCCCTATTTAAACGGAACTGTGCAGTACTTATAGTTTTTTGACAGGGACACTCAAAAGAATTCCGTTACATTACGATCTATGGGGAAAAATCATGTGCTGTTTATTTTAATGATGTTACGCAATTTCAAATACATTGTAATTGATATATATCACTAAGGTGCATTACAAGAAGCTTAATATGGAATAGGGTGTGCATAGCACTTGTAGTTACTTTACAGGGACAGTCAAAAGAGTTCCGTTGCATTACGTCTATGGAGAAAAATCGTCTGCGGTTTATTTAAATAATGTTTCACTATTTTAAACGCATTGAAATTTATATAGATCACTAAGGTGCATTACAAGAGGCTTACTACAGAATAGTGTGTGTATAGCAGTCATCGTTCATTGACAGGGATACACAAAAGAATTCTCTACTGTCTGTTAACAATAATTCCTGGAAGTGCGTTTTAAGTTACCGAACACGATTTTAAATTGAACTCACTTTTTGTCTATTACATGGTGTGTATAAATTCTGTAAGTCCTATACAGGGAAGTACAAAAGTTCGCGAACACATTTCCGTTTATTGACAGAAACTACAGAAGGAGAATTTTAAACTGTGCTAAGCGTTTTCTAACTGAACTAAAATTTAGCATCCTATGTAGTATGTATACAAATGTATAGATCATATACAGGGCTGAATAAAAGTATTCGGATATTTTTCCGAATATTGTATAGGTTGAAAACTTCTGAAATTATGGTTTTAAATATGTTGTGCGTTTTCCAAATTGTTTACTTAGATGTTATCTTTCAGCTTATTAAACAGTATGATTTGTAAAATTATTTTGGAAGCTTTGGAAAGTGTTACATAATCTATGCTCGACGCATGATTTTTCGTTCTTGTTTTTTTACATTTAGATTACGGGCGTAGAAACTGCGTGGTCGTGTGACTGCACGGAAACCTAAAAAATAAGGTGTGGAAAATTCACAAACTAAAAAGTAATATCTTAAGGTGATTCTTAAATTCCTTGCTGAAGAACATGAAACTTTCTGACTCATTTTTAAACGTAAAAAAAATAAAATTGGCATGTCTGACTATAGAGGTGATTGGAAATTGTAAATAAATTACTTATTGAGTTAAAACGATTGTTGTCACCCGACGACCATTTTTCCCCTTTCCCGCTTTGCCGCAACAAGAAATTCTATTTAAACCGCCAACTTTGACAGTATTTTCTCAAAGAAATTCCTGTCTTTACCAAAAATAGAAAATGCCATTCGATTATATAATTTCTGAATAAGAGCATCTCTCAATTATTTGATTTACACTCAATTACTATTAAACGTAATCACCGGAATTTAATTACATTTACTTCACCGAAAAAAGATAATTTACAGCGCTGTATTTTTAAAATAAGATTAAGATTTCCATACAAATTTAGTTACTGAAAATTATCTATTTATTATTATCATGAGAGACGGCAGTATCTCGAGTGACGCAGCAAAAACCGAAAACCGAACGCCCAAAACCGAAGATTTCCGTCACTCTATATATACGCCTAGAAGGACATCAAAGAGAAATCAAAACGCCGAAATTTAATATCTCAGCAAATATGAGGCATACCGTTTTGATTTTTTTCACATTAGTCTTATATCTATGGTCTAATTCAATCCTGAAATGCAGTAGATTTTAAGAACTGGAAGTCCATTTTTAACTAAATTTGGGTAAATGTAAGACCCCTGAAAATTATCTCGAAAATGGCTCGGGCAATTTTATTTTATTAAATATTAGTTCAGAATCTTATTATGAAAAATAGGACCTTTCAATATATTCTTTACATTAAATAACTTAAAGATATTATATATTTATAATTTAATTACATTATTATTTATTATATAATATTATTATATAATATTATTATATAATATTATTATATAATATTATTATATAATATTATTATATTATATTACATTATTATTTATTATATTATATTATATTGTATTATTATTATATTATATTATTTTTATATTAACCATTATTTTAAAGATATTATTCAAAGATAATTATTTTTTTTAATTATACATTTCTTGTTTGTTAACAAGATGAATAAATAATGAATTAAAAAAATTCTTAAAAAATAATAAATATTTATAATGTTTCTTCGGTGAGTACCCTTAAACCTTTCCATTTATTATATGACATCATAAGCATTTTATGACAATCACATTTATATAGCTTATTGCTGCTTAATGCTGGAACCAAAAAGTTCATTTTTTCCGGGTGTTTGTTTCTGACGTGTCGCTTTAAAGACTCGTATAAACAATCACTCTCTCGCTGCATAACTTTAAAGTTGAGTCTTGGACTGCTCTCCCTGGGCCACCACCCTCATATTTTTATTGGGGCCCTAGGGTTCTTTTTTAGCATTTCTTTAAAATTTTATTCTAATGATTAATTTATACCGTATGCTTGGTTTCGACTAATTGACATTTTCATCAATAACCACGAAAAAGTAATGATATCAGTACAAAAACCCTTAACGGGTTAAAAGTTGTGACGCAGCAGTTTCTTTTGGCTCTAAGAATTTTAAATATGGGTCTTAAAAGCAATGATATCAAATTTGAGTGACGCTATGTTAATAATTTAAAAATATATCATCATTTTCTTTGTTGTTTTATTTACATTCACAGATGCAATTATTATTTTTGACATGAAAATATATATAAAATTTATTGGCTGATGCTTTTTCATTCACATCTCTCATGAATTCAAAATAGGGGTTTTAAAAGAAATGATATCAAAATTCGAGTGACACCTTCACATGAATTTAATAGTATTGTTTTAAAATTAAAATTAAATTATTTTTGGTTTGTCTTCTAAAGTATATTTACACATACAAAAAATGCTTATAATTTTCCAATACACTGTTAAATATATTACTTTCACTGAGCGTATCTTATGCATTGAAATGTATTTATTTCAATAAATTGATTTATCTTTTGTGCCACGCTATGCAAAATCATAAGTAAAATTTATGTAAATGATTATTTTGCGTCATATTATCCAAACAAAGGAAAATGTATCCAAGTGGATAATAGGACGCAAAATAATCATTTACATAAATTTTACTTATGATTTTTCATAGCGTGGCACAAAAGATAAATCAATTTATTGAAATAAATACATTTCAATGCATAAGATTAGTGAGCAAGTGACCGAAATCACCGACTCGTGGACAGCCACTCGTGGACAGCCACCCGTGAGGTATAGGAACAATAAGTCCACGAGGGGAAAAATAAACGCTACCGGACATCGATAGCACCCATCCGATCCAACCCCCACCGCAGGAGGCGCCTGTTTATTAGATTTGAAACAATAAATATAATTACATAACAATAATAACATATAAAAGGTTATAAATAATGTAAAAAGTGACAATTTTTTGTAAATTGAAAGTTAAATATAAAATATTTTCGATGTACTATAAGTTCATGATGTCCTAAATTTATGGTATTTTAGTTAAGAAAGCCAATGGTCAGTTCAGTCAAATTTTTTAAAATTCTTTCGTAATGAAAGAGAAATTTTTATTGAGAATATTATAATTCTTTTGAGAGTTTGAGGGATTGAAAATGATATTACGAAGGTTATATCTGAGAGTTTCGTTCTTATCAAAAGGGAAGTGATGGATCATAAGAGGGCAGCATCCGAATATGTAGTGAACTGCATCTCCTTCTGCTTTATCGCATGGACATCTAGGTGGGGCTCTTTTTCTTATTTTATGTAAGTATTGTGGGAAACTGCCATGGTTACTCAGATAATACGGCAGTGTTGGCTGTTTGCAGAGATAATTTGGATCAACTTTATTTATAATTTTATAGGTATCTCTGCCCTTATTACATGAGTCCCAAATGGCTTGCCAGTCAGAGATGGTTTTCTTTTTAAAATACAATTTTGCTATTGAAATGGGGAACAACAGATCTTTTCTTGATTGATATTGGTCTTGTCAGATGGCTTGCTTTGCTAGGAGATCAGCTCTCTCGTTGCCAGTGTCACCCACATGAGATTTAGTCCATGTTATTATAATGGATTTATCAGGAATTTGAAAGGGTCGGAGGTTCGTTCGGTTAGAGGTTTGTACTATTCAATGTGCAAATTAAGGGATTATCCGGTGGGTGTGTAGCACGACCGGTATACGGTTCCGAAGGCAGCGAGGACCCGGGTCGGAGGGCCGTCCGGTTCGAGGTTTTACAAGATTCGAGATTTTCTACAATTCGAGGCACCGATGTAAATTAGGGGCCCGCTAGCGGGCGAAGCCAGCTAGTACGTTAATAATGTCTAGAGAGGACTCAAACTCAATGCAAATGTTTAGGTAAAAACGTCAACGGTAAAAACGTCAACGGTAAAAACGTCAACGGTAAGAACGTCAACGGTAAAAACGTCAACAGGTAAAAAGTTCAACGGTAAAAACGTCAACAGGTAAAAAGGTCAACGGTAAAAAGGTCAATGGTCAAAATAAAGATAATGCATTACTTTATTGAACATAAAATTGAGATATGTTATTTATCGCTTTCGGATTGGGTTTTGACTCTTGCGTGTCGGCTTTGGGGAGCATGGGTATAGGAGGGGAATCCCGGAAAAAATCACTCCGGTAAAAATCACCCCGTAAAAAATCACCCCCGGAAAAAAGCACCATCGGTAAAAATCACCCCCGGAAAAAATCACCACGGTAAATATCAGTAAAAAGGTCAACGGTAAGAATAAAGATAATACATTTATACATTACTTCATTTAACATAAAATTGAGCTTATATTATTTATTGAGATATATATATGTTCAGCTATAGAAAACCGATTCTATATTTTTTCAAGTAAAGCACGTGTATCTGTGAATATGTCTAACATTAAAAGCATTATATTATACATATCTTTATACTAAAGCATACAAATAAATAGGAGTTGTGTACTGCATAAATATTCGCTGACCGGAGACGTCGGCTATTCATTATGGGATCCCTGGAAGGGGGGAGGGTTAAATAAAAAATACAATCTATATAGTTTCTATCAAAACACTACATACAGCAACTTTTTTATATTTATGGGAACTTTGACCGAGGGTATTCTTTGTGGGGGGGGGGGGGCGATGAACATTAAATTAAAGACAAATAAATGACATTTTTTAATTCTTTTTTTTTTCACCTTTACAAAAGAGGAGGGGGCAGAGTTAAAGGGGAGCAACAGAAAATATTATGAGTCAAAATTTGGAGATTTGGTCAAAAAAAAAAAAAAAAAAAAAAAAAAAAAAAAAAAAAAATGCAACGTACGAAATAAAAATGTTTTTCCAAAAGGTGATTTGAAAGAAAATTTAGGATCTAAATTAAATGGTTATGATAACTGTAAAAAAAAAAAAAAAATTCTCGGCTGACAACTAGAGACTTTAAAAGCATGAATTTTTCATTTTTTTTTCATTTTTTGACAAATGAAGTCTGAGTTATAAGTGAGTTTTTCCCCATGATGATATTTATCGGGCTGTCGCGTGCAGAAAGTCTCTTCAAAAAGAGAACTTTCACAACATTTTCTAAAAGACCTTTTTCGAAAAATGGAAAAAACTGTTTGACTTTATAGTTTCTAAATAAGAGCATCTGCCAGTGTCATCTGTTCCATGGGTTTATGAACGAAACTGAATTCAGAAATCTATCAGAAAATAATTAATTTGTATTCCAATATAGTTGAAAAGATTATACGATTTATCTATGGGCAAGTGTGGCATTTGTCCAGAATCCCTCATAATTTAGTGTTCAAAAATTAGAAGTAGTTGCAATTTTATTAGTATACTTTTCTTTTCTGCTTTATTCGAAAAACACAAAAGACATTTTAATATATTTTATGTGATATCTAAGTATCGTCTAATAAAAGTATTTTTTTAACTATATTTGTCATACAGTATTCACAAATGTACTAATTTACTAAGTGTACTAATTCTAATCATATGTCCATGTGACATGCCTATGTGAGACAGGGGGGTAAAAAATTGGATTTTCAAGATTTAATTTGTCATTTGAGCAGCATGATTGTGAAAAGCAAAGTAATAATAATAATAATATAATAATAATAATAATAATAATTTTATGATATATATAATGCTTTCGTATGTGTTATTGCTAGAATCTGTATGATAGCGACCCTGTTTTTACTTATATTAAAAAAAGAAAAGAAAAAAGAAGATATATTTACACTTATTCATATCTGTAATTTTAATTGCATTTAATCTACTGATATTTGTGAATAATTTCATACTTGTACTGAGCATTAGCATCTTTATTCATATATAGTTGCAGCTTTACAAAGAATTTTTGGGTCTAATTGTGAGGGATTTCACAGAAACTTTTGCTCGCATCTTAGAAGTTCTTTGTTTTCAGAAAAAAATATGTTAGGTAAATACGTACTAAAACCAAAAACACTGGCATAACAAAACAATTAAAAAAAAAAAAAAAAAAAAAAAAAAAAAAAAAACGTAAATAGTTTTATTATTCAAATAACAAGAAATCGAACAATGTTTCTCTCTGTCCTATAAGGACATCGTGTCTTTTGAAAGTATATTATCAAGTTGATATCTTATAAGCCAATTTTTGGCACACAATTTTCAGAAAAAGATCGGTATCGGGTAGCAAATCAATTATAAATTTGGGGGATCAATTATAATATGTATAAGAAAAGAAATATATTTTCAAATCTTTTGCAACTAAATATTAATACTATCTGAAATTTCCATGTAATTTAGTAACAACATCAGTTTTGAATTTTTCCTATTAAGTCTATGTGCATTAGAACAATATTTCATAAAAGTTTTTATAAACACGTGTAAACTGTTTCACCTAGTTGATGAAATCCTGAAATACATTTAATAAAGTTCTGTTTTCCTTCTTTGTGTGTGTCTGTTATTTTTATCTTCAAAATGTTACTGCTTCCTCATATATTTATATAAAAAGGATTTCTAGTTGAATATTATACCACATGTAAAAGATTTAAAAATCGGATTTTTAATAACATTTTATTTATTTATTTTCTTTCTCCCGCTTTTAAAATTTAAATATATTATCATTCATGATTTTTTTTCTCCTGGGGTTGCTTTGTTTTTTTCTCTTAAACTCTCTATTAGACGAAAACTATCCCTTCAGGCTCTTCTCAAATCTAAAAAAAGCCACTCTCTGACACATTTCTAAATTCATTTTTGTTCAGAAACGCATAAAACTGGAAAGTGTTATTATTCAAAAACTTTGTAATTGAAAGAATATTTCCATTTTTTGGTAAAAGTAGAAGATCTTTCAGAAAATACTGTCAAAGCTGGCGTTTTGAACCAAATTTCCGACGCCACAGCACGAGAAAGGGGAAAAACGTGTCGTCACGCGACACAAATAACTTTTAACTCGATAAGTAATTTGTTTATCAAAAAAGAAAATCTCATTTTAATTCCAAATCGCTTCAACAGTCAGGCCTTCCAATTTTATGCCAATGCATTTAAAAAATGGGTCAGAAAATTTGTCAGACAGTTTCTCGTTGTTGAGCAGGTCATTAGAGAAATCACCTTAAAAACAGGGTTCTGTTCCGATCCCCCTTTTCCTTTCTTCAATGCTTTTCAATATATAGGGGAGATGTTTATTTTAATGACAAAAATCGTTATTTTAAATATTTTATTTAAGTTATTATCAATATTATATATCACATTTCATACATTGAGTGTTTGACTACATCTTATGCACAATATTTATTCAAGATTATTATTATACAGAAATGTATTATGAAATTAAAAAACAATTCCTCTATGTCCCAATCATCCACACAGCAGGGATGAATGGGACATAAATATTTCCCTCCCTTTATTCAATGTTAAAGACTAAAAGCTGAAAAAAAATGCCTTCTTGGCAAAAGCTGAGAGATTGTAAATTGTAATATGATCTCCAGGATTATTTGTTATCCAATCATATTGTACTCATCTCAGCTTTCCCTTAAAAGGCCCATAAACGGAAGCATTCAATGGCTGAAGACGATGGCTACAATGAGGATGAAATGTTAAAAGAATAAACCATAAATTATTAATTTATCAAACTTTTTATAAAAGCTTTTTATTTATCAAAGCTTTTGGTTCTGAAGCACGCTATGGTAGTGAAATCTATAAGGATAGGAAGCAACTAAAAAAAAAAGTTTATTGCGTATAATTTTAGAATTAAAAATTCTGTTGAAAGTAACAATTCACAGAAATTTGAATGAGGTTTTGTGAAGTAATGAGCTTCAATAAAATAACGTTAAAGGGTAGAATAAAACGAGTCTTTAAAACAAATTGATATATCGAATATAAAATTGGTTACCTCAAAAAAAAAAAAAAAAAACTGAAAGTTTTCGTCAGTATCAATAGGTTTTTGTGCATTGTATCCCTACGAAAAAATTTATTTTTTTATTAAATTGTTGGCGATTTAAATGGTAATAATTTTTAAATCTGGCATTGCTGTATTTTTTAGTTGCGGTAAATTGCCCGAAACTTTTTCGATCTTCCATGTAATTACTCTCTTAAATGATTTATTTTTTGATCCAAGATGTGCCAATAAGCACGCAGCCCTTTCAGAATCAGAATCCGATTATGATTCTGAAATGGATGCGTGCTTATTAGTATATCTTGAATAAAAAAATAAATGATTTTAGGATAGTAATTACATGGATGATCGAAAAAGTTTCGGGCAATTTACCGCAACTAAAAAATACAGCAATGCCAGATTTAAAAATTATTACCATTTAAATCGCCAACAATTTAATAAAAAAATAAATTTTTTCGTAGGGATACAATGCACAAAAACCCATTGATACTGGCGAAAAACTTGCAGTTTTTTTGAGGCAACTAATTAGGTAGATTTCGTAAGAAATACTACCTATTACATTCTCCCCTAAGTTGGAATTTTTGAAAATTTTTTGCAGATCTACGCCAATCATGACTCCCAGAACCCCCCCCCCCCCAGTTCAAAACTTTATCTATCTATCTATGTCACTTTTTTATGGACACGATAACTGCAATAATTCTGCACAAATGTCTTCCAAACTGGTACATAAAATCAATTCGCATAAAATCTCGGTCAAGTTCGTTAATGTGCAAAATCGAACCAGGAAGGGGAAATGGGTGGCTTTTTGTGAAAACAGAAAAAAACCCATAATTTCTTAATTATGATACGTATCGAATCTGTTTAAAGTTATTATTACTTCTAGGAAAAGGGCCGAAAATGTATGTATGACAGATTTTTGATAGCATTAAAAATGGCCCCAAGGGGGGTTTAAGAAGAAAAAAAAATTCATAACTTCGTCAATTCACAAGATATCAAATCCGCTTGAATTTATTATAAATCCTCTTAATATTATCTAAAACTTTTATATTGACAAGTTTTTTATAGGACCAACCCTTATAGCAAATAAATAAATAAAAAATAAAATAAAATAAAAGACATCTAAAACGGCCCAACCTATTTTGATATAACCTCACACCAACAGCTTTAGGTATGTTTTGGCGTCAAAATTAGCGACCCCCCCCCCCCTTCTCACAAATGCACACATAAACTGACGTCTTAATTCAAATGAGCTGGGTATTCCACAATTCCTTAATGATAATGCAAGTTATAATACCAAGACTCTAATTTTTTACAAGATATTGCTATGTAAACTTGGTGTAAATTTTACCTTTGAAAGAAAATTTTAAAAGTAGATAATTTCTTAGCATCCGAAATTGCGAATATCTAAAAACTCTTTATAAACGGTATCTCTTTCAGCGTTTTAAACAACTTCTGATTTACAAGTTGAAAATACTTATGTGTCATGTAATTAAAATATATAGATAACTGATAAATCCCTGAAAATTCTACAGGTCGTATCACAAAAAGAACTGGTGGAAATAAGAAGTAATGAGAAGCCCAGATGTGTTTGTGTTCAATTTTTCAGTACTGCTATAGTCAATAGTTTAGGCGTTTCTAAGAAAACAAATTACTATTTCGGAGCGGTTTCAAGTTATTTATATGGGTTCGTTAGTTTCCTATGACTGGTTTCTTTGGTGATACCAGATGCGAAACTTTTTATTGATTGTACCGTATTCTGAAGTCTTCTTCTGAAGTGATCTATGCTTTCTTCAGGACGAAATAGAAATCGGATGTGAAAGAATTTTTCATGATATGCCAATTAATATACACTCGGTTTCAGCGTACGGGCGTCTATCAAGCAAAAATTGTTAAAAACAATTGTTATAGCAGATAAGTGTTAACGGAGGAAAAGTGCGAAAACAATTCACTGCACTTAAAATAACTTTTCGTTTAACTGTTGTTCTTTCCATATTGAAAGATGAGAAAAAAATACTTTTATTTTATTCCAAGATGCAGAATATAACTAGTTTCAATTTAAATTTCGTCAGAGAAAATATCAATTAAAGAAAATTTTGAAATAGTAATCCTTTGTGTAATTACACGAGTCATGCATTACACAAAATTATTCCTCACTCGGTTATTCTTAATTGTTTTACTTATGTGTAATGAAATTATAAGATACATAGCAACATATTACATATCTTCAAATTTTCAGATCAAGTAAAAAGAAAAATAACTTTGCCAATAAATTTGATTTTTTTTTTTTTTTTTTTTTTCAAGATTTCGTGTAAGAAAGAATGCCTATACGCACAAGGCGCATGTGGTAAAAAAAAAAAAAATGATGTATACTAAAAAATTAGTATATGTATTTTTTTCCTGTTCATCAGGCAGTTAACTATTTGTGTTTTCTTTGACTTTCATTTTTATTAGGGTTTCGTTCATTTCACGAAACCCTATTACTCCCTCTCCATTGTCTGTCCGTCACAGAGCCATTCTCAAAAACTATATAAGTTACAGAGTTGAAACTTTGTGTATTACATAACTGAATATCTGCTATGAATCTCACAATATTAAAATTTGAAAAAATCGTATTATTTTAATAAATAGAGATAAAAAAAAAAACCCAAAATTCTAACAGCCTTTTCCTATTAAATTTAAACACTTTTCGTTATAACAGTTGCCAACAATTAAAAATCCACAATAAAATTCTTTCTACAATAATTAATTCTCTATTGAAAGATTTCCACGTGAAAAATGAAAATGAAATAAAAAGTTTCCATAATAGAAAAAAAAGAAAGATTATGGCGTCATATGGGTAATAAAATCGAAATTTTCAAAGATTTCTCAATAATACAACGAGTATAAGTATGTGTATATACAGAAAGCAGATTAATATCACGTCATTAGAAAATTAAAAAGAACATTAATCTGAGGTCATATTTGAAGTTAAACGGATTTCTCAAATGTTTGAGAATAATACAAAGCGAGTATCAATATGAGTAATAGAGAATAGTAAATATATGACATTATAAATAGGTGTTCATTTGTTAATGTCTGTAAATTTACTATGTATTGTCTATTTTACAATTTTCATTTTTTCACTAAAAACGTCTCCCATTTAAAAAAATTCCCTGACGGCTCGGCCTACAGGCACAGGTAGATTTCGAAGACGCAGACCGTGGGGCGCCTGTTTGTCGGGAATTGCGGAAGAAATAACCTTTTTGCGATGATGCGGCAGTTGGAACCACCTACTTCGAAACCTAATTTGTTTGTTTGCAGGCGGAGCCAGTAGGGATTTTTTTTTTTTTTTTTTTTTTTTTTTGGCTATAAGAGTTGGTCCTATAAAAAACTTGTCAATATAAAAGTTTTAGATAATATTAAGAGGATGTATAATAAATTTAAGCAGATTTGAAATCTTGGGAATTGACGAAGTTATGATTTTTTTCTTCTAAAACCCCCCTTCCCCCCCCCCCCCCTTAAGGCAATATTTAATTATATCAAAAATCTGTCATACATAAATTTTCGGCCCTTCTCCTAGAAGTAATAATAACTTCAAACGGATTTGATACGTATCATAGTTAAGAAATTATGGAGTTTTTCTGTTTTCACAACACCCTTCCCTATCCCCCCCCCCCCCTTGGTTCGATTTTGCCCATTAACGAACTTGACCGAGATTTTATGCTTCTTGATTTTATGTATCAGTTTCGAAAAGATGTGGGAGTTGGAACCACCTACTTCGAAAAATAACTTGTTTGCAGGCGGAGCCGGCAGTGATTTTTTTTTTTTATTATTTTTTTTTTTTTTTAACGATTGGTCCTATAAAAAACTTGTCAATATAACAGTTTTAGATAATATTAAGAGGATTTATAATAAATTTAAGCGGATTTGAAATCTTGGGAATTGCCGAAGTTATGAATTTTTTTCTTCTAAAACCCCCTCCCCCCCCCCCTTAAGGCCATTTTTAATTATATCAAAAATCTGTCATACATAATTTTTCGGCTCTTCTCCTAGAAGTAATAATAACTTCAAACGGATTCGATACGTATCATAATTAAGAAATTATGGGTTTTTTTCTGTTTTCACAAAAAGCCCCCCCATCCCCCCCCTTGGTTCGATTTTGCCCATTAACGAACTTGGCCGAGATTTTATGCCCCTTGAAATTAGCAAAATGTTAATAACGTTATATATGTACAGCCCCCCAAATTGGCCCCTTCTGGCTATTGCTCAATTGATTTGCAATCTTAAACTGAAATATCTTCAGGTATTGCCATTCACAAACTAAAATCGAATAGTGGTTTCCAGTTTTTGATAAAAGTAAATTAAGTTTCATAAAATCTGTGAAATTTGGCTATTAGGATTAAATTTCTGGATAATACTGATCAACAGAAGTCAGTGTGTATGATCACTTATAACTTAAAATGTAATACATTTATGGAAAAATGAAAAATTCCCTTCGATTTTTAATCCTTTTTAGCCTTAATTGCATATTTTCCACTTTTCCGCAATCGTTTAATAGTTTTTTACTCAAAAATAAGAAATTTAGATACATTACTGTACGAGTAATTTGAAGTCGATCGATAATTCTGAAAGCGCAACTTTTTAAAACAATGTCCGCAATATCGAAAAAAAAAAAAAAAAAAAATTAAAACAAGGGCTTTCAAATATTGTTTGAGTGCAGCACTAACTGAAACTCCAAAATTTTAATTGATATTTTTTATTGCTAATAATAATAGTAATAATAAAAATTTTCTTACTGAAATAAATTTTCTGCACCATCAAACATTAGGATAAAATTATTTTCGATTTTTGAGGATGATGTTTTAAACTCAACTAATTTTTAGTATATTACGTAGTTTAAATAGCCATCTATAGACGTGAATGTCTTAAAAGTGCATTTCGAACTGTGTTATTTATTTTCCAGCTGAAATATATTGATTATATTCTAAGGAATGTTTGTAGAATATAATAAATTCATATAGAAGCCTTCTCCCAGAGAAATGAGGCACATTGCCGTTTATGAATGATGATTGGCAGAGCTTAACAAATGCGGTCGCCAGGTCGCCACTGGCTACCAAGTTTTTTGATCTGGTGATCAAAATGATTGGATCTTTCGGGGTGATTTCTGTAAAAAAAACTGACATGCACAGATGGCATTTTTTCTCTCCCCTACTCCTACTCGTGCGCGACAAGCAGTGATCTTCCTCTTCTCTCGTACTTTTAATGGAAGAACTAAATTTAAAAGACATTTTCCAATTCGTGCACAGAAAACACAATTCTTTTCAGCTATAGCCAACTAGTATGTGTCACGTGATTGGAATGTGAGGGAGAGAAGATATTTCAATAAAACACTAAGCAATAGTGTCAATTCAATCTCTGAGGCATCTAAAATTGGATAATATGCTAAAAAATGCTCGAGTTTTTTTTTTTTTTTTTTTTTTTTTTTTTTACGTTTCAAATCTGATTTATGTCTTTATATAAGTTGTCAACATAATATAAGTGATTAAAAGTTTTATAAGTTTCATTAGAAAACATAGTTTATGTTTTCTTTCTAAACTACGTAACTAATAATTGTAAACTATGCTTGTTATTATTTTTTCTCAATTAATTCATAAAAAAACTCTCATGTTTTTTTTTGTTTTTAAATCGATGAAAGGGAAGCGGAGGGGGGGGGGGATAAATTTTTTTTGCTGGCGACTATTTTTTTTTTTCTGGCTACCAGATTTTATCAAGTTTGTAAAGCCCAGGTGATTGGTGTAAGTGCAATTTTAGTTATGCTATCAGTGTTACTGTTGAAATAAATGTTATCATATTCTGTGAAATACATTAATATCTAAAGATCATATGCAGGACTGCACAAAACAATTCGAATGCATTACAGTCGAAAATTGTTGGAAGTCAATTTTAAACTATGTTATGTACTTTTAATTTTATCGTTGAGTTAAGTTTTAGCATACCATGGAGTTCTACATAAAAACATAATGGCTGCATAAATAAATTCGAATACCATGCCTATAGGTGGTAATAGTTAAAATATATTTTTCAACTGAATTAAAAATCTTCCCTGGACCGGCCGCATGATTTTTCTTTGTCCTTTGGTTACAGCATTCTGCGGAGTCTGAAAAAATTAAAAAAATAAAATAACAAGAACGAAAAATCATGCGTCAAGCATAGATTATGTAACACTTTCTAACGCTTCCAAAATAATTTTACAAATCATACCGTTCAATAAGCTGAAAGATAACATCTAAGTAAAGAATTTGGAAAACGTATACCATACTTTTTTTTAAAAAAAATTCAGAAATTTTCAACCTATACAATATTCGGAAAAATATCCGAATACTTTTATTCAGCCCTGTATAGGATCTATACATTTGTATACATACTACATAGGATGCTAAATTTTAGTTCAGTTAGAAAACGCTTAGCACAGTTTAAAATTCTCCTTCTGGAGTTTCTGTCAATAAACGGAAATGTGTTCGCGAACTTTTGTGCTGCCTTGTATATGATCTACAGAATTTATACACACCACGTAATAGACAAAAAGTGCGTTAAATTTAAAATCGCGTTCAGTAAATTAAAACGCACGTCCAGGAATTATTGTTAACAGACAGTAGAGAATTCTTTTGTGTGTCCCTGTCAATGAACGATGACTGCTATACAATATTCTGTAGTAAGCCTTTTGTCATGCACCTTAGTGATATATATAAATTTCAATGTGTTTAAAATAGTGAAACATTATTTAAATAAACCGCAGACGATTTTTCTCCATAGACGTAATGTAACGGAATTATTTTGAGTGTCCCTGTAAAAAAACTATAAGTGCTACACACTTCCGTTGAAATGGGGAACATGTTATAGATAACGACAATAACATATAAAAATTGCAGAGCAATCCGAGCATATTTACGGGAGTTAGAGCACGGACAGACGGCCAGACGGCCAGACGGCAGATAAACCGAAGTCATAAACACTTTTCAACTAGGTTGGAAAGTGTTAAAAATAAAGCGTTCAATCTGTTATTTAAATATATTTATTCATATACTATATATTTATTATTTATAAATAAATATTTATCTAAAAATCAATTTTATTCTATTAAGTGGCTAATTTTACTAGAAAGCAAAAATGACGTAATTGTTTCCATTTGACTTGTCTGATGTATAAATGCTTTTTTCTTTTAAACAGTAATTTGT
This sequence comes from Maratus michaelseni, assembly GCA_963931845.1. Classification (NCBI taxonomy): domain Eukaryota; kingdom Metazoa; phylum Arthropoda; class Arachnida; order Araneae; family Salticidae; genus Maratus; species Maratus michaelseni. The sequence goes on along the minus strand of OZ007597.1, from coordinate 37,240,220 downwards.
AATGTATAAATAGTTACAGGGATAATTAACTTCTGCGTAATCAGTGGAAATATGCTTTAAATCTTTTTCAAATTCCCAGCTCAACAATATGAAACTGTCTGAAATATTTCCGTCTTATTTTTAACTGTAAAAACATGACATTAGCAGGTTTGACATTTGAAGAGATTTGGAATCGAGTAGTGTTTTCCATTTTTTGTTAAATAAATTGTTTATCGAGATATAAGTGATTATTGTCACATGATATGACAGATTTTTCTCCTTCTTTTACCGTGCTATCGTGTCCGGAAATTTGATTCAAAACGCCAATTTCGACAATATTTTCTGAAAGATCTTTTTTATTTTTCAAAAAGGGAAAACGCTATTCAATTACACAGATTCTGAATAAGAACACCTGCTAATTTTATGCTTTTCTGAAAAAACTTATTCATTATTATTTTATGAAAAACGAATTCATTAATTAGCTCTTTTCGATTTGAGAAGAGCTTTAATAAATTACTGAGAAATATTTTCAAAAATCTTCATTTTATTATACACAGGCTTCGATCATGACTAATGGGGGCCCTGGACAAAGATAAATTAAGGGGCCCCATTCGAATCGTTGCAACATTATTCAAATCGAACTGATATGTGTAATGCATAAACAATATTATCATACCTTGGATTTTAAATAGAAGAAAATTCTTAGCCCCGTCAATTCTAAATTAAGTACTTCAATTAATAAAAATACTCTTTTTTTTCCTTAGTACTGAACAAAACTCGTTTATATAACTTTATAAAATTGTTATGTTACTTTAAGATGAATTTAATAATTTCAACTTTTGGAAGAGTATTAAATATGTACATGTAAATATGAGTTAATCAAGCTACTTTTTTTTTTACATATTTCAAAGTTGTACTACACACAACACAATATCAAATCAAATAGATTCTACTTCACAAGTATAAAGTGTTCATTTCCATAAATCTAGAAAGATAGTAATTGGGTTGGGATTAGATAAGATGGTTGAGATTAGTCTACTAACATCAAAATATAACATTTTACTCAGGGATATCCTCATGGTTTTGTCCTGTACTTATTTATTTTCTCTAGGCGTGGAGTGGGTATAGACAACAGGTGCAAACTAGAGCCCTTTAGGTTTGAGTAACAAAAGGGCTTAGGTTTGAGTAAGTAAAATATAAACTTGTATTGTGATTTTGACAGACTATGCCAGATAAATAGAAAGACCTTTATATTAGAAATATGAATTTCATTCATATCTCTTTGTATTTAAAGAGAGGAAAATGGTTTGTAAACTGTATCAAAATCCAGTAATGTGTTTCAACCGGTTTCAACAAAACTTATTGCAACTAAGGAATGCAATTAATATTGAAATACCCTGAAAATCTCCCGATTTCTAACATTATTTCTACATTCTAACATATTCTAAAATTTTTAAATCATAATATATATCTATTTATTTATATATTCATATATATATATATATATATATATATATATATATATATATATATATTGAAAAGCGTTGAAGAAAAGAAAAGGGGGATCGCAACAGAAACATGTTTTTAAGGTGATTTCTCTAATGACCTGCTCAACAACAAGAAACTGTCTGACAAATTTTCTGACCCATTTTTAAACGCATTGGCATAAAATTGGAAGGCCTGACTGTTGAAGTGATTTGGAATTAAAATGAGATTTTCATTTTTGATAAACAAATTACTTATCGAGTTAAAAGTTATTTGTGTCGCGTGACGACACGTTTTTCCCCTTTCTCGTGCTGTGGCGTCGGAAATTTGGTTCAAAACGCCAGCTTTGACAGTATTTTCTGAAAGATCTTCTACTTTTACCAAAAAATGGAAATATTCTTTCAATTACAAAGTTTTTGAATAATAACACTTTCCAGTTTTATGCGTTTCTGAACAAAAATGAATTTAGAAATGTGTCAGAAAGTGGCTTTTTTTAGATTTGAGAAGAGCCTGAAGGGATAGTTTTCGTCTAATAGAGAGTTTAAGAGAGAAAAAAAAAGCAACCCCAGGAGAAAAAAAAATCATGAATGATAATATATTTAAATTTTAAAAGCGGGAGAAAGAAAATAAATAAATAAAATGTTATTAAAAATCCGATTTTTAAATCTTTTACATGTGGTATAATATTCAACTAGAAATCCTTTTTAAATAAATATATGACGAAGCATTAACATTTTAAAGATAAAAATAACAAACACACACAAAGAAGGAAAACAGAACTTTATTAAATGCATTTCAGGATTTCATTAACTAGGTGAAACAGTTTACAAGTGTTTGTAAATACTTTTAAGAAATATTGTTCTAATGCACATAGACCATTTTAATAGCAAAAATTCAAAACTGATATTGTTACTAAATTACGAGTTGTTTTGGACACTGGGTTTATTTCTTTACGGGTGTTCACGAATTTCTTATTTTATTACACAATGCGACATATTAAAATATAACTCATTTTTATATGTAGGCATAGCCGGATTAAGGGGGGGGGGCTACGGGGGCTGCAGCCCCGAGCCCCAACCTGCCAGGGGGCCCTCAGCAGTGGCTTAAGTTGTATCAAAGTTTCGTTTTTAAAATGACTTAATTTACAAAAAAAAAAAAAAAAAAAAAAAAAAAAAAAAAAAAAAAAAGGTAATAGTACATAGAAATGGCGAGAAAAAAATTCACTTAGTCCTCCAAGTCTTTTTCCTTTTTCTAATTCTAAAGCTTTGAAAATCCGATATAACTGTTGCTATCCTTTTCGTATTTTAACCCTCTTTCCCCGAGACAAACGAAGAAAAACAACTTTATTTTATTTCCCTCTTCTACTTTGCAATCTCAAAAACACATGTGCTTAGCATAAGTTTTCCAAGAAATTACTAACGAGCACAGGACCGATTCCCTACTGTGTGACATCTACACTTCCAAAGGACATTGGCCAGTAAGTACCTTTCAACAGTGCGCAAGTGACCATGGTGAAATCGCCTTTATATCGTTTCCTCTCCTGCACAAAATCCATGGAAAAAAAAAAAAAAAACATAGAATAGAAGGGTATGTTTTTCGTAAGCTTTTATTTGAGTACTAGCTCATCTGTCTGGGACCCGTTATCAGAGCCGTGCAAAACGGGGGACAAAGGGTGTGGTTGTTCCAGGCGCGGAAATTGAGGGGGCGCCAAATTTATACAATCAACCACGTTTCTTTCTTCTGTTTTATAAAAAAAAAAAATATGTATACACATATTGAAAATTTTTGTGACGAAAAAATACATTCTCAAATTAGCATGTGGCTTGTGTTTTGGAATCAAAAAGCGGTTGCAAGCTATTATATTGTACTATTAGATACATTTTTTTTCCACATCCGTTTTCCAGACCTCCTTTGGCAAAATATAAATACAACATTCTCGATATATAATATTATTTTTTGGTGATTATATATATCTCTACATATAATATTTAGTTGTTAAAATTAAACCTTTCAAAATTATAAAAGTAATGCGAAATATGTATTCAATAGAATATATTTGTGCAAAAAGTCGGAGGACTTAAGAAGTTGTTAGGAAAAAAAAGTGAATTTGGCCATTTTTAAGAGAGCTATAATATGGGGCCCAAAAAGGTCCAACAGATAGTTGAGAGCAGGGCCCTAACATGAAAGCATGTTAAAAGGTCTTGGTATTTAGTGCTTTACATTTTCAATTAGTCGGAATTAAGCATAGGGTGAGAATTAATCATTAGAATTAATTTTTTTTAATTAGAAAAAAAGGGGGGATGCTTAAAAAAGGGTGCTACGGTACCAATAAAAATATGAGGGTGTTGATACAGGGAGAGGAGTCCTAGGCTCAACTTTTTAAAAGTTAAGCAGTGAGAGGACACATAATTAGGGGCTGAAAATGCATGGCGTCCAAAATGTCCAAGGGACGCCGGACCGGACCCCGGGGTGCCAGTGTATTAAATGAAATGCAGAAAGTTTGAAATAATAAAATGGAGAATGGGTCACGAAAACAAAGAAAATCGGATTAAAAGGGGAAAAGTTATTACCAATTTAGGGCATAGAAACTTAAAAGGGCCCAGGGAAATCGGACCTTAAAAAATTACAAATCTGAGCCCCAGGTACACCAAGACCTGTCTTGGACTATTCTCGCCCGAATTTTCAGACTTCTACGTGTGATAGATTTCGCTAGCCATCGCACACAGAGACACACATAAACGCACACATAGACAGAGCGAAACTTTCTTTTTTAGTATAGATCATAAGAAGATTTTAGAAAATGCAATTGTTTTATTTTTCCTTTATCTTTAACCCCTTTTTGACGAGAGTCCTTTACAGAATTTTTAATCTTTTGCCATCTGTTTATCAAAACAGAATTTTTCTCCTAATTGAATCGCAGAAATGCTAAGATTAAATGAGGTAAAGTATACAATTAAAAATAACTGGTGGGAATAATCGAGGATTCTCAGCACATTCAGCAGCATGTAATACGTGACCCAAAGTGTTAACAAATGCTTTTATTTCAGCTTGTGCTTGAGAATGAGAAAATTTGACTTGAAGAAAACCATTTTTTAACTGTATATTTTTAAATGGATTGGGAAAAAAAATGTGTTCGATTGTTTGGGAATTATTCATCGTCATCTTGTTACCTTATTAATTTATTTTAGTTGATTTCTTATGAATTTCATTACTTAAACAGCTTTACACACTATTCTATTTTTTTCCTTATTTATGCATTTTTCTTTTGTACCTTTTACTAAAACTCTATGCGTATGGGTTAAATTGTTTAAAAAATGCTCACATTAATTTATTTAAAATGGTTCTCAAATTCCCAGTTCAACAACGCGAAACTTTCTGATGCATTTTCTGACAAATTTTCAAACGAGCTTAACAATGACAGTCCTGACTGTTGAAACGATTTGGAATCGAATAAAGTTTTCATTTTTGAAAATAATACTTATTGAGTAATAAGCTATTATTGTCAAGTGATGACAAGTTTTACCCCTTTCTTGCTGCCGCATCCTGAAATTTGGTTCAAAACACTTACTTTGACAATATTTTCTGAAAGATTTTCTGCTTTACCCAAAAGTGAAAAACGTCATTCGATTAAATAGTTTCTGAATAAGAACACTTGGCTATTTTAAACAAAATTGAATTAAAAAAATTGTCAGAAAGTAGTTCCTTTGTATTTAAGAACAGTCTTAATTAGATTTATCATATTTTGCACAAAATTAACTTATTTCATTAAAAACGAAAAATTCTAGCATATATATTTAGAACTTTTATTTCACTGTCAAGATACGGATTGAACTAGGAAAGCAAATTTTGTAAAAGGTTTGAAATGTTAAATATTTTTAAATCAGAAAAAAATGTTTTTTCGTAATAAAAATTTATCTCACAATTGCATTTTGTAACAAAATTTGGCGGCCTGCACAATTACAAGTTACGCTCGCTAACTTCCGTGCAGACTCCGCTCGATGATGCTGCCATTACGAATGAGTAAAAGCACCTATTTAAATTATGACAATATTTTGTGTGGTTTAGAACGTACAAGTCGTATAAGTACGAACTGTGAAGAGAAACTTGATACTAGAAGAGAGGAAAAATCCCTATTAAAGAATTTTTCCAAATTTGAATGTGTATTAATGTGTACACTTTGATACGATATTTTAGAGCGATTCGACAAAGTAGATGCATCCTTTAAAAAAATCTGGGAGCACGGCAGTGCGTCCGCCAAGTTCGCACAGGCCGTAAGCTACCTTTTCCCTGACCATTTCGGCCTACTTTTCACCCCCTCATAACTGCGTTTTGGTGAGAGCTAGAGAGTTTTCCTTTTTAAAACACATTAATATAATCAAACTGAACTAGGTTCCAAGATTTCTTATTTCTATATTTAATATTTTTCGAAATATGAGATTCCGAAAAAGGGCTTTTTTGTAACTGACTCACAGGGGATCATCAACTAAAAAGTTGGTGATCATCAAATAACTAAGGTACTTCTAACAGTCGTAGAATCATAAAATTTGACAAGTAAGTAGGTTTTGTCACACAATTAACCAGAAAAGTCTAAAAACATAGAATTTCTGCCTTTAAACCCTTCAAATAGAGGGTGCTGATTTGGCTATATACAGTTCGTAGCACATTCAATTGGCAAATTAAATTAATTGCATTGTTGCAACCATTTGTGTTTTTTGTTGTACGATAAACATTTAAGTACTAAGAGTTGCCTAGACAATCATTTCCTCGCTCATGTTTTGAAGCCAGAGCTGGTCGCCAAAGCCTGATTACAGAAAATTAGCTTGAGTTTGAAGGTGTTACATGGTTTCAAGCAGAATGAATTTTTTATATTCTTTTCCGAAAATGTTGGGAAAGCAAATCTTTTAGTTTATCTGTCCGTTTTTCTATTTTTTACTTCCTTAAAATAAATTTTATTATAAATGTCGGTATTCTAATCGAATAGCACTCAGTCAATCTGGCAAAATTCCAGTGGGTTGTTAGTTCTTTAAGTGCATTTTAATGATGTTAATAAACTTTATATATATATATATATATATATATATCTGGGAGCACGTCAGTGCGTCCGCCAAGTTCGCACAAGCCGTAAGCTACCTTTTCTTGAACCATTTCGGCATACTTTTCACCCCCTCATAACTGCGTTTTGGGGAGCGCTAGAGAGTTTTCCTTTTTAACACACATTAATATAATCAAACTGAACTAGGTTCCAAGATTTCTTATTTCCGTATTTAATATTTTTCGAAATATGAGATTCCGAAAAAGCGCATTTTTATAACTGACTCACAGGGGATCATCAAATACCTAAGGTACTTCTAACAGTCGTAGAATCATGAAATTTGACAAGTAAGTAGGTTTTATAGCACAAATAACCAGAAAAGTCTGAAAACATAGAATTTCCGCCTTTAAACGCTTCAAACAGGGGGTGCTTATTTGGCTATATACAGTTCGTAATACATTCAATATGCAAATTAAAATAATTACATTGTTGCAGCGATGTATGTTTTTGTTGTTTGATAAACATTTAAATAATAAATGTTTCCTAGAACAACCATTTACTCGCTCATATTTAAAGCCAACGTTGGCTGCCAAAATCCGATTACAGAAAAAATTGATACAGATGTCATATACGCATCACATTGGAGCGATTTTTACCCCGCCAATTTGGCGAAAACTTTGTTTTTGAATATTAGTTACAAATAGCATGCATAATAATAGCACGTAATTTTTTATTTCAATATAAAAATAAAGTAACGCAATAAATGAAATAGCTTCTATTATTTTTAAAAAGGTAAAAAAAATAAATAAATGATAGTTTGATATAAATAAATATTGATATACATAATAAAAACAATTTATATAATTAAAATAAAAAATAAAAGTAAATAAACAGCAATATAAACGAAATAACCGGGTTACCATGTGAGGCATAAAATTGCCATTTTGTTGCAATTGCGCCAATGTGGTACGTATATGACATATGTGCCAAAAAACTGAGTTTGAAAGTGTTACTTGATTTCAAGTTGAATGAAAATTTTTATATGCTTTTCCAAAAATGTTGATAAAGGAAATCGTTCAGTTTATCTGTCCATCTTTGGATCTTTTACTGCCTTAAAGTAAATTTTAGTATAAATGTCGGGATTTTAATCTCAATAGCACTCAATTGAATCTGACAAAAATACGCAACTACTTATCCTTTAGGTGCGTTTTAATGATGTTATGACTTCAACACAAACATGATATTTTTATCTCCAAATTTGGCGATATTTCACCAAACGTCGACAAGAACCGAGATTTAGCAATATTAATTTTTTACCAAATTTGGAGATATTTTTCTTAGTGTCGCCAAGTTTGGAAATAATTAGACGCTAGCGGCTATTTTTATTGAGTTAATTTTTACTGCGAGTAGACATGTATTACTAGTAAATCTACAGATCAGGAGCCTCAACGTCAGCTCTGAAAGTCAAAGTTTTTTACACTCACTTTTCATAATATTTAATATCTTACAATCCGCAAATTAAATTATTTAAATTACTGCATATATATTTATATGCATATAAAATAATTCGAAGGTTTCAGAACTTAGAAACGTTAAATTAAACACGGTTTATGCAATAATATTCTGACATTCTTATGAATTTCTTATTCTATTTTTTAGATTAAAAAAATACATTTCTTCAGGGGATGGGGGCTCTGCCCCGCTGAACCCTCCGTAATCTTATTAAATTTATATTCATGATTTCCTATTATTTGTGTGAATGATTCTAGTATATCTTCCATTTCGTTCTGCACAATGGTTTCATTACGATAAACAAAAATTTTAAAAATAATTTCATGTTATCCTAATACCTAAATAGCAATATTTACTTACCTGCCAATCACGAAACACTCGTATCTGATTGATAAGTTGAATAATATCCTGTGTACAAAAGTAACTTATGGAAATGTGAACACAATCTACTATATATTTCACTTATCTATTTCAGAAATCTAGTATTATTACAATTTTTGTTTCAGAAAAACAGTTTTGATGGTCATTGTACAATATTTATTTGACCTAAGTACATCCTGATCTAATTCGATGGCAATAGCATACTAAAATTTCCCCAAAATAGGCTTATTTAGAAACTTTTAAACGTATTGTGTAATCATTCATAATCGTGCCTACTGCCAATTCACTAAATAGCAACATTGATTTGGCGCTATAAAGTATTTTTTGTGATAACTTTTTATGATCTCAGTTTCCAGTAGTTGTGCTATTTCAGGCTGTATGGATGCGTTTTACTACGCTAATTTCTTTAGATTAACTATATCGTTGTACGAGATATTACATTTTGTTTTTAAAATAATACTAATTTTCAACCACGAAAAATCCACATCTCTTCCAGAAAATTAATAATATCTCATATAAAAATATTTCGGCTATCATTTTATAGTAGTTAAAAGGTAACTTGTACCAAAATAAATTCTCATTTATTTCAATAAAATATTAAAATCACCCAATAATATTTTATTTTGCGAATAAAATATTGTAGCAAAATCGTCTGAGTTACTTGAATTTTATCATTTTTATATTTTTTGAAATATGGTTGCTAGGTTACAGTTAAATTGAAAAGGAAAATAAAAATGAATGCACTTTAATATTTGCAAAAGATGATAGAATAAAAGTATTATATTATTAGAACAGATGTATAAAATTGCACCAAAAATTATACACCTAATTTAAAAAATCTGACGAATGTATAAACAAAATTTCAAATTAATTTGAATAATTTAACACCTGACTTGATAAATTTTAGCCTTCATAACTTACCGTTTAAATACATTAATCAAATGCGACATTTTATTTTCAACGACTGAAAAATTTCAAAATCGTCTGAATTCCCATAGGAAAACATTATGATAAAAAAAGAAATGTTCTATGTTTTCCGTACGAATGAACCAAATGTAACTAAAAGCTATACAGCTAATTCCGGGTATCTCACCAACATAACTACCAAAAATCAAACTAATCGGATCATTTTTACGGCAGTTATCGCAGAACAGACAAACAGACAGACAGACAGACAGACGGACAGACAGAAACCAAAAACTTTTCGGGTCTCCACAGTGAGCCTCAACTGACGTTTCGGCAATTATTTTTCAGCATATCATCTGGTTAATTAAATGGTATAACATACGAAAGCACAAAATTTCAAGCTGGGGAATGAAACTGAGCTATAAACCGTACTATTTCGATTTAAGTAATCGAGTGTACAAACAATTGGCGAAATTTTGCGATGGTGGTTTGGCATAAAAATTATTAAACTGTTGCAACCATGTATTTTATATAAATGCGTAACATGTATAATGACTAAATTTTCATTTACATATTACATTATTATTATTGTGAAAGCATGCTTCTGATTGGTGGATTCTAGATCAGGTAAAATTAAATTTATGATATACAGATAAATAACTTATATGTTAATTTTAAATTGTTGCCACAAATTGTGTAAGTATTAACATACGTAACTTGTTTTTCATTAGGTGCGTTCGTAATTATATAAATACGTAGCACCTATAGTCGTCGCTTGGTCCGTCCGTCTGTCTGTCTGTCCGTCCGTCCGCATATAACAACGCAAAATTTACCCAACCGAATGGTTTGCAATTTAAAATATATTATCTTTGCAGAATTTTGTCGAGACATTTCAAATTTTATTAAAATCGAATCCAAACTTTAGGAGATATTAATAAAAATATTTATTAAAAAATTTGATTTTTTTTTAAATCGGTGCTTTCTTGTTATAGGAGCTTCCAAAGTTTCATCGTCAAGCGACAAAGATACTTATTCTATTACAGAAATTAATCTGCAGACGATATCATTCATTTCACAAAATTAAAAATCATCAAGATCTAAATATTTATACAGTGTCTCACATAAGTGATGGGACACTTGTGCTTTACAAAAGGAAACTAATCAAATAAATTAAAAAAACATGTACACATTTTTTTTGTGGGTGTGTTTCATACTTAAATTTAGTAAAGATTATTACATAACATACATTTTGTCAAAATATTAAAATATTAATTTAATAAAAATACAAATGTTTAGAACGGAGCAAAAAATAGCTCACATAAGTGATGGGACACCATTATATATGCAACAAAAATCGCCTGAAATAAGCAATAAAAATATTTTTTGGGGTTTTATTTTTACTTAAAAGCAATTGGCAATAATTTATAAAATCGTCTGCAGTATTTCTCTCCAGTTTGTTTTGGAATTTTTGTGTTTTTTAGCTCTGTGTAGTCATGAATGCTAAACGAAAAGAAACTTCGCCTGAAATTCGAAAATTAGTTATTAATTTGCATATTGAACGTGGAAAATCTATTAGAAAAACTGCTGAAACAGTTAACTTGAGTCGTTCAACAGTTTTCAATATCATTAAACGATATAAAAAGAATCATATGATTCAGGATAAAAGAAGACCTGGCTGACCATCAAAGCTATCCAATGGAATAAAGCGAATTATCGTTCGAAATATTAAAAAAAATCCAAGAATTAGTGCTTCAAAAGTTGCTGCTGATTTACAAGCATTATATGGAATAATTGTTAATCCTGAAACTATTAGAAGGGTAATTCGATCTGCTGGATATCACGGTAGAGTAGCCAGGAAAAAATTCTTCGTAAGTGAAAAGAATAGAAAACTCAGACTAGCTTTCGCAAAATCCAACATAAATAAGAATTCTGATTACTGGAATAAAGTTATATTTGCTGATGAGAGTAAATTTAATATATTTGGTTCTGACGGTAGAATCTTGGTGTGGAGAAAACCCAGGGAAGAACTTCGCAAACAGAACTTGGTACCAACAGTAAAACATGGTGGAGGAGGAGTTATGGTATGGGGGTGTATGTCGTCCGCTGGAGTTGGTAATTTTGTTTTTATTGACAGTATAATGGATCAGTACAAGTATATTGATATTTTAAAGCAAAATTTGAAATCTTCAGCACGAAAATTGAACCTTCATAACGATTTTAAATTCTACCAGGACAATGACCCCAAGCACACTGCTCTGAACGTTAGACTCTGGCTGCTATATAACTGTCCTGAAATAATAAAAACACCACCACAATCTCCAGACTTAAATCCCATAGAGAATATTTGGCAAGAATTGGAATCAAGAATTCGCAAACACACCATTTCTTCAAAACAACAACTAAAATCGGTGCTTCAAGAAGAATGGGGTAAAATCACTCCAGAAATCACAAAAAAAATAGTCGAATCCATCCCAAAAAGATTAAATCATGTTTTAAAAGTAAAAGGAAATCCAACAAAATATTAAAACCTTTTAAAAAGTAAAATTTGTGGATAAATATTTGATGGAAAAGTAAGTGTCCCATCACTTATGTGAGCCATTTTTTGCTCCGTTCTGAACAATTGTATTTTTACTAAATTAATATTTTAATATTTTGACAAAATGTATGTTATGTAATAATTGTTACTAACTTTAAATATGAAACACACCCAAAAAATTTTTGCACATGTTTGTTTATTTATTTTATTGCAGTTTCTTTTTATAAAGCACAAGTGTCCCATCACTTTTGTGAGACACTGTATATCTAGCTACAGTACGAACGCACCTCATTTGTCACGTTTGACGTACAATTTCCAGCTTGTTTTTATTGCACGGTGTTGAATTTTAACCCATCAACGCCACAGTTATTTTTCTCTTGAAAAATGGAAATATTGCAATTTACACCGCTTTTATCGAATTATTACACTATTACAAGAAATTTCAAGAGAAAAAGCAACAGATTATGAACAATTTACCATATATCCTTTGCATGAGAGAAGAATAAATGCTCCTGTTTCAGCCCTCTATCAGATGCTTAAGGTAAATGAAGCACCAATTCTAGAGATAAATATATCGATATAGAGATAAATATATCGATGTTAAATGCTTTCCCTGTCTGTATCCAGAAGGAAAATATGGCCAGTTTCACGATCGTGCTCAGAAATTAATATCCAGTGAATTTATAAAAGCCAAATTAATGTCCAAACATCCCCAATTTCGGCTAGATCAACAATATTTATTTTATTTATTAAATGATGCTAATATCCGCCAGTTAGGTTCTGGAATATTTTATAAAATGAATTTGGTAAATCAAAGTCAAAAACTAACAGCCAAACAATATTTGAAAATGCTTAAAAAGGATGAGTTGGAAAGTGATCTTACAGCTATATTCAGTAAACTAAGAAACACGGAGCAATACTGGAAGAAACCCAGAAACGACATTAACTGCATGATACAACACTATGGACCGGCAACTTGGTTCCTTACTTTAAGCCCTTCGGAATGGATGTGGAATGACTTAGGTGAATATATCAAGGATATAAACGGTCCTGAAATGGCAAATAAAAGTATAAGTGAATTAGTAGCAGTTGATCCCGTGTCTACTTCTCGCTTTATAGAGAATAAGTTTCGTGCCATTCTAGATTTCCTTACTTCCTCAGATGAACCGTTGGGTAAGGTGGAACATTACTTTTGGAGACGGGAATATCAAACTAGAGGAGCTCAGCATTTTCATATGTTACTGTGGATTAAAGATGCTCCTGTAATCAATGAGTCCTCTATAGATGACGTAGCATCTTTTATAAATAGATATATAACATGTGCTATTCCTAAAAGAAATATTTCTCCAACTCTCCATAAACGGGTCACATCATTCCAAAAACACAAACACAATGATTACTGTATGAGAAAAAAGAAAACAAAAAGTGGTTTTCGTTCTGTATGTAAGTTTGGGTTTCCTAGATTAGTTACTGAAAAACTTGTGATCAGGGATACAATAGAATCCATAGCCGCAAGAAAAACACTATCGAAAAACAATCGTCTGTACGATCTTGTACGCAAGGAAGAGTGGAAAATGATTAACGATTACAATCCTACAATGTTGCTAGCATGGAATGGGAATATGGATATACAATACATTGGTGAAAAAACATCCATTCTAAATTATTATATCACAAAGTATACTACGAAAAGTGAAAAGACACACCTTATGGATGCATTTAATGATATATATTCAACGAAAAGTTTGAGAAGCAAGTTATTCAACATAGGTCTAAGATTATTAGGACACAGAGAATGCGGAGCTTTAGAAGCTAGTGATACTCTGCTTGGCATACAACTATATGGTACCGATCCACAAACTACAATTAGGTGGCTAGATGTAAATATTCATCGTAACAGAAGGGTTAAGTCCAAATCGGAGATGAATATGCTCGATCCAAAATCCACGGACATATTCTACGAATCTTGGGTTGATAATTTCTATCCAGAAAGGCCACAAGAATTAGAAAGAATGCATTTATTTGATTTTATGAAGAAATTTGACATCGTGAATAAAAAGCCGGTTTCAGGGAGAGCAAAATTTTATGTTTTAAAAGAGGGAAGTAAATACTTAAAAGAAAGAGACAGACCGTACATTTTAAATCATTATCATTATGATGCCGAACAAGTGCCAGAAAAATATTTCTTCGCTCTACTTTTGATGTTCAAACCTTGGCGTAAATTAGAAGAGTTGAAAATGGGCTTTGAGACTTACACTGAAGCTTTTCACTCGGAAAAAGATGCGTTTAGAGAAGCATTTAATTTCGGGAACTCATGCATAGAACAACGAAAAAAAATAGAAAAAGCTATCACAAAAGTAGAATCTAAAATATCAGAATTAATTGAAGAGAAAGAAAATATTGAAGTTGACGGAGGTCCTGATAATCCATTAGAATTCAATGCTTTAGAGGTTACAAATGCTATGGAAGATTTCTGTCGCATTAACATTGAGGAAAATCTAAATATTGACGATTTTGAAGAAATATTTAAAAGTCTTAATAATGATCAAAAGAGAATATTTGATAGCATTACCATGAAATTAAAAACACGGATCATAACGATGAAATTTTTCGATGTTTTGTCAGTGGTACCGGAGGAACAGGAAAAAGTTACTTAATAAAAGCTATCAAACTCTGGGTCCACCATTATTTTAAAAAAAAAGTAGCAGTGAGAGCACCAACAGGAATCGCAGCATTCAACGTAAATGGACTAACGATACATAGGCTTCTTCAGCTGCCAGTTGAACATAAAAAGACACCAAGATATAAACCACTATCCGATGAAGTACTTAAAATATTAAGATCAGATTTAAAAGACGTTGTTTTATTCATCATAGATGAAATTTCAATGGTTTCAAACGTCACCTTAGCATTTATACATTTCCGTCTTTCAGAAATATTTGATACAAGTGATGACAATAATGGATGGTTTGGTAAAAAACACATCCTGGTCTTAGGAGATCTTTTGCAATTACCGCCTGTTAGAGAGAAATCTCCTTTCGAATTTTTTTCACCTTCTGAAGGGACCAAGTTATTCGGATCACTTAGTGTTCCTAATTTATGGAAAGAATTATTCATGTATGACGAACTCACAGAAAACATTAGACAACATAATGATTCTGTTTATGGTGAAATACTAAAAAAAATAAGAATAGGAATAATTACAGAAGCAGATTATGATGTCTTATCAAAAAGACTCATTCCATTTCAATCGGATACTAACGAGGGCAGACTGCGAGATATTGCAGATTATCTTTTAAAATGTTCAAATGATACAATATGTTTGTTGCCCACAAGAAATATGTGTCACCAATTGAACGACGCCATGCTTAAAGGACTCGATGGTCCTGAAATACGCCTTATTGCAACAGATAATCTTGAATGTCCAAAGTTCTTAACAAAAAGAGCTCGCAAAGTCCTTTTAAATTATGAAGAAGATGATTCAATGACAGCAGGATTACAAGAAACGATAATAATTAAAAAAGGAGTTAGAGTGATGTTAAAAAGAAATATTGATATAAATTTGGGTTTGGTAAATGGCTCTATAGGCACAGTCATAGATGTTAAATGGCATCCAGAGAACCACAACAAAGTCAGAAGGGTGTTGATAGAGTTTTGCAACTCTCAACTATATGAGTTGGCTCCCGTAAAATCCAAATTTGAGGTGATTAACAAAGCATATGTTCACAGAGAGCAATTTCCAATATGTGTAGCATACGCTGTAACAATTCATAAGAGTCAAGGTTTAAGTTTACAAAGCGCACTTATTGACATAGGATCTTCCGTCTTTTCATGTGGGCAAGCGTACGTAGCTCTATCGAGAGTGAAAACTCTAAATGGGGTTCATCTAATTAATCTCGATGTTAACAACATTATAGCTCAGAAATCGGCAATTAGGGAATACAACAGGCTCAGATCTATTTACCAATCAGATATGAAAATGATTGAATATACAAAGCCGTGGAGAAAGAAAATTAGAGATAGAAAGTGGGCTATGCCGAAAATTGTATCAGTTGTTCAAGGTCCAGATTCTCAAAAGAAAAGAGGAAAAAGGAAGCGGTGTTCTACAAGAGGAAATTCGAAATGCAAAAACAGTATATAGAAAAAATATTATTTAGATGTATATCATTATTTAATCAGAAATAAATGTAGGGTAGATAAAAACGGTGTTTCAAAAGGATATAATATTTTAGAAGACTGTATTTAATATCTTTCCTCGTACTGTCTAATAAAATAAATCAATTTGAATAAATGTTGTATTGATTACATCAGATTGATAAACACTGGTCAATTTAAATATACAATAAAGAAATAAGATTAAATTATCCTATAAAATTTAATATAAAAATTATCGTACAGAAAAAAATACAGCATCTTTAAAGTTCCAATTGAATATTGAATTCCATTGAGAAAAATGTATTTTAGGTTACAGAAAACACTTAAAAATCTTACGTAAAATGTTCATTTTTCACTCTATATTTTAATATAAACTTGAAGTGAAATATAAATTTGTAAAGTCCAATAAAATCAATAAAATTGTTTTCATATTAATATATTTTAGTAAACACATTAAAAAAACATAAAAAAAGTAGTGATATCCCAACAAAAACTTTTCAGTAAAAAAAAAAAAAAGCGCCAAGTTCTTCTTAAGGTTTCGGCCAGAAAAAGCAGTGATATCTGAAGCTCGCCCAATTTAAAAGTCAAACATCCCAAATCTTTCATTGAAAATGGCTTCCTGCGACTTGGCCGTTAATGCATTCTAGGACATTTCCAAATTTATGATTGGAAATTATACATTTATAAATTGTTTGAATATTAAAAATAATATTAGAAATGCAAAGAGACAAATCCCCATGAATATATTGAAAGCAAAATCTTTGTGATAAATACTACCATTCAATTTCAACAAACATTAGTTTTGATTAAGAATCATTCAGTCCACTTATGATTTAATTGTCATTTTGTATGGTCCAAAGTCATTATATCGAAACCGATGAAATAAACTAAATCTACTTTAATCAAATCTCCCAATGTGTTACGTTATGCTGTATATTGTATAATATTGAAATCTTGTTCATTGACGAAAGGAATTCATTCCATATGAACATTTATTATAGTTTGTTTGGATGTATTAAGAGTTATTGCAATGATATTAGAATGCACTTATTCGTTTTTAACAGTCGAAAAACGGATAATTATGTTTGAGCAATTTAATCTTTTGAATATCATAAAGTCATTATCTTCTGAATACAAGTATTTTGTTATTTTTCATTTACTAAGCATTTAAATAGACTCTGAAGTGGTTTTATATGCTTTATTGAAATGTGTATTATACTTCTGTACTTTGTGCTACAAAAAGCGTAAAATGCTGAAAAATATGTAGTAGACATGTACATCATTATACAATTTTTAGTATTTGAAAAACCCTCTTGAATGCATTAACGGCCAAGTCGCAGGAAGCCATTTTCAATGAAAGATTTGGGATGTTTGACTTTTAAATTGGGCGAGCTTCAGATATCACTGCTTTTTCTGGCCGAAACCTTAAGAAGAACTTGGCGCTTTTTTTTTTTTTTACTGAAAAGTTTTTGTTGGGATAATGCTTTATCTCCTTAATGGTTGCAACTATTTAGAATCGCTCTTAACCCATTATGCCCTGACGGTACTTTAATGTACCTTAAAAAAGCTTGTTATAAAATTCTTTTAATACATCGATTAGCAGTAATACAATTTACAATGAGTTACAGATACTTTACTTTATATTTTTCCAAAAGATGATGCATAAAACAAAAGTGTTTTTAAAAGGATGGTTTATCTTTCATTGCATCTGTTTAGTTTTTTTATGTCTGAAGGTTGGAAGTGGATGGTTTCAGTTCTTAAATATTTTCGTATTTTTATTGTAAGGGAATTATATTTGTACATGCCCTAGTTCTATAAAATACTTTAAAAAAATTTTATATAAAAAAATTGAGTAGAGTTATAAATATTCTTCAAAATCCCTATAAATAAATATTTCGTTCTTTAATTTTAATTGACAATATCCTTTTAAAATTTATTGATCTTCAAAAAATCAGCAAAAATACTTTAGAAGATGAAATTTTTATTATTTCATAATTTGGGACATAAATGGGTATTTAAATATACGTATTTAAATAAAATAATTAAAAGCACGATTAAATATACAAAAAAGAAAGTGTGAGTAACATAATCAATTTTAAAAATTTGTGTTTAAGGATTAAAAAAAAAATTGTGTGTGTGTGTGGGGGGGGGGTTCCAGTAGAAAGGGGGAGGTGCCCAAAATTTTCAGTAGCCCCGGGCCCCAGAAATGCTTAATCCGACTCTGTATGTAGGTGCATGAAAATTTCAGATAGTATTAATATTTAGTTGCAAAAGACTTGAAAATATATTTCTTTTCTTATACATATTATAATTGATTCCCCAGAATTATAACTGATTGGTACCCGATACCGATCTTTTTCTGAAAGTTGTGTGCCAAAAATTGACTTATAAGATATCAACTTGATAATGTACTTTCAAAAGACCATATGCCCTTATAGAAGAGAGAGAAATATTGTTCGATTTCTTGTTATTTGAATAATAAAACTATTTACGTTTTTTTTTCTTTTTTTTTTTTTTTTTTAAATTATTGTTTTGTTATGCCAGTTGTTTTGGTTTTAGTACGTATTTACCTAAAATATTTTTTTCTGAAAACAAAGAACTTCTAAGATGCGAGCAAAAGTTTCTTTGAAATCCCTCACAATTAGACCCAAAAATTCTTTGTAAAGCTGTAACTATATATGAATAAAGATGCTAATGCTCAGTACAAGTATCAAATTATTCACAAATATCAGTAGATTAAATGCAATTAAAATAGCAGACATGAATAAGTGTAAATATACCTTCTTTTTTCTTTCTTTCTTTTTTTTATATAAGTAAAAGCAGTGTTGCTATCATACAGATTCTAGCAATAACACATACGAAAGCATTATATATCATAAAATTATTATTATTATTATTATTATTATTATTACTTTACTTTCCACAATCATGCTGCTCAAATGACAAATTAAATCTTGAAAATTCTATTTTTTACCCCCCTATCTCACATAGGCATCTCACATGGACATATGA
The DNA here is from genome assembly GCA_963931845.1 of Maratus michaelseni. Lineage (NCBI taxonomy): Eukaryota > Metazoa > Arthropoda > Arachnida > Araneae > Salticidae > Maratus > Maratus michaelseni. The sequence goes on along the minus strand of OZ007597.1, from coordinate 37,221,222 downwards.
TTAGAATTAGTACATTTAGTACATTAGTACATTTGTGAATACTGTATGACAAATATAGTTAAAACAATACTTTTATTAGAGGATACTTAGATATCACATAAAATATATTAAAATGTCTTTTGTGTTTTTCGAATAAAGTAGAAAAGAAAAGTATACTAATAAAATTGCAACTACTTCTAATTTTTGAACACTAAATTATGAAGGATTGTGGACAAATGCCACACTTGCCCATAGAGAAATCGTATAATCTTTTCAACTATATTGGAATACAAATTAATTATTTTCTGATAAATTTCTGAATTCAGTTTCGTTCATAAACCCATGGAACAGATGGAACTGGCAGATGCTCTTATTTAGAAACTATAAAGTCGAACAGTTTTTCCCATTTTTCGAAAAAGGTCTTTTAGAAAATGTTGTGAAAGTTCTCTTTTTGAACAGACTTTCTGCACGCTATAGCCCGATAAATGTCATCATGCGGAAAAACTCACTTATAATTCAGACTTCATTTGTCAAAAAATGAAAAAAAAAAATGAAAAACTCATGTTTTAAAGTCTCCAGTTGTTAGCCGGGAAAAAAAATATTTTTTTTTAACAATTATCATAACCATTTAATTTAGATCCTAAATTTTCTTTCAAATCACCTTCTGGAAAAACATTTTTATTTCGTACGTTGCATAATTTGGTTTTTTTTTGACCAAATCTCAAATTTTGACTCATTATATTTTATGTTGCTCCCCTTAACTCTGCCCCTCTCCTCCTTTGTAAAGGTAAAAAAAAAAGAATTAAAAAATTTCATTTCTTTGTCTTTAATTTAATGTTCACACCCCCCCCCCCCCTACCCTCGGTCAAAGTCGCCATAAATATATAAAAGTTGCTGTATGTAGTGTATTGACAGAAACTATAGATTGTATTTTTTATTTAACCCTCCCCACTTCCAGGGATCCCTTAATGAGTAGCCGACGTCTCCGGTCAGCGAATACTTTTGCAATACACAACTCATATTTATTTGTATGCTTTAGCATAAAGATATGTATAATATAATGCTTTTAATGTTAGACATATTCGCAGATACACGTGCTTTATTTGAAAAAACATAGAATCGGTTTTCTATAACTGAACATATATTATGTATCTCACATATTATGTATCTGAACATATATTATGTATCTCAATAAATAATATAAGCCCAATTTTATGTTCAATGAAGAAATGTATAAATGTATTATCTTTATTCTTACCGTTGACCTTTTTACTGATATTTACCGTGGTGATTTTTACCGATGGTGCTTTTTTCCGGGGGTAATTTTTTTCCGGGATTCCCCTCCTACACCCATGCTGCCTAAATCCTACCCGCAAGAGTCAAAACCCAATCCGAAACCGATAAATAACATATCTCAATTTTATGTTCAATGAAGTAATGTATTATCTTTATTTTGACCATTGACCTTTTTACCGTTGACCTTTTTGCCTGTTGACGTTTTTACCGTTGACGTTCTTACCGTTGACGTTTTTACCGTTGACGTTTTTACCGTTAACGTTTTTACCTAAATTCACGAAATACACGGAGCACAACTCACCGAATTAACCACACATGGTTGCGAAACACACAGGGTCCCATTATTTTTATCACTAAATTCACAAACTATGGGCGCGAAACCCCCATTTACAAAACTCGCCATGTATCTTGGGTTATACCGTTTTTGTTTATTTCCACCGAAAGTTTTCTCTTTTCCCAAGATTAACACCGGCAGCGCTAAGCGGGTTTTTTTCAACAGGCTTATGAATAAAATTTAATTTTTATGTCGTGAAATTTTTATTTACATGCTATTTGATATTTTTATAGTTACTTTCGTAATAATTAAAATAAAGTATTTTAATTATTTACTATCTGTTCGCCTGTAAAATGCATTTTGTGAGCCATGGCCAATGCCCGATCTAAAGTCATCTGGGCCCATCAAGCGACCGTCTAGACGGGCGAAGACTAGCTAGTTTATATATATAGAGTGATACCAAATTCATTGTGCAAACTTTAAAGGTTGGCATAGGACACTGTAACAATCATTTATTGTATAGGAATATATGGGCGCAAGTGACGCGTTGAGGCGGAAACACCAGGGTGGCTTGTTTGACCCTTTTTTTTAATTTCAAAATTTCGCATGCATACCAGAAAATTTCTAAGATTATTTAAGACTCAAATTTCGCGATTATATAAAGTAAAAATTCTTCTTTGAAAATTTCCTTGTGAGTTCGAGTGTGCGAGTTCGAAATTTTCGTATTTAAAAAAAGGCCAAACTGGTAACTTTGACAAATACAGGAAATATTTGCCAGAGTTGCCAGTTTGACCTTTTTCGAATGTAAAAATTTCTAATTGATACTGGAAATTTTCAAAGAAGAATTTCTGTTTTATAAATTCACGAAATGTCTATCTTAAATAAACAAAATAGTATTACAGATATTTTCTGGTAGGAATGCGAAATTTTTAAATAAAAAAAAGCGCTGAACTGGCAACACTGGTGTTTCCGCCTCAACGCGTCACTTGCGCCCATACATTCCTATACAATAAATGATTGTTACCGTTTCCTGTACCAACCCTTAAAGTTTATACCATGAATTCGAGATCACCCTGTATAAATATTTTATTTATATAGATATATTATTGATTTTTATATAAAAAATATTGCTTGTGAAAGAGTAAATAAGTTGCCAGAAAAATATGCTGCCAAATTTTCTTCTCTTGCCAAGGACCCTATACTGAAAAAGTTACCAAATAAATAATTTAAATAAAAAAAATAACATGAAAATATGTATGATGGTTCAATAAAATATAAAAAAGATTTTATACATGAGCTATACCTTTTCCTGAAAATATCTGAAACTCGATCAAAAGATAAAATATAAGTGTAAAATTTTAAAACACTATGTTTTCAATACCGTAGTTCTGAATGTTATTCCTAAGCAGTCGGAGTTTTTTAACCCCGGACACAAAAGATGAATATTGTCTATACTCTATACCAGGCCTGTCCAACCTTTCAGTAAGCCAGGGCGCACCTTAGCTTGTGGCACACAATCAAGGGCGCCATTATTCATATGATTAGAAAAATGCAAGAATATTATTTCCCTTTAGCAGTGATAGCGATACCCACATGTCTACAGGATACACAGACAAAGTGGTATGCGTTATTAAAATGGTATGTATAGTGGTTAATCATTGGCGTCCTAAGTTGGAGGTGGCTCATCTAAAAAATTGAACAAAAAACATATCATAGTAAATTTAACGTTACATTTTTCTGAGGTTTGGGGATGAAAAAGAGGGGGGGGAGGAATTTTAAAGACTTTTACATGTAAAGGAGGCAAAAACCTTAATAACACCTGTAATAAAATAAAAAGTAAGCAAATATTAATTATTTTAAAGCAAATTAACTTTGGAGATGGAATTTTGTTTAAAGAAATCCAGAAAAATTAAACATTTGAAGGGGCGCCAAAAAAATCTTCAAAGGGCGTCATGGCGCCCGCGGGAGCCAAGTTCACAGTCCTGCTCTATAGCATCGATATAAAAGTGCGAGAGGCAGTAGCAATTTCAACCTTTCCCTTTTGTGCAAGCTGATTTTAAAATGTGTAATTGATATTAATTATCAATCCCAAAAATAGCCGTCAACTGTCGCGATAGCGATGGATGAGGCCATGGTAAAAGAAAATTACACAATTAAAACAGAAAAGTATGGCAACCAGATTGCAAAAAATAATCGCCATTCGTAATAATATCATTCAATTTTCCGTAACTTGCTAATATTTGTAAACCAGGGCACATTACCATGTTTTTAAAAGCCGCGAAGTCTGAACGGGGGTTGACGAGCATAGCTCACAGGTAGATTAGCCCCTTAGTATTGCAAAATTTCCCCAAAAATATATATCCAGTATTCTTTAAAAGAATCGTTAATTGTGTGTTTGGCAAAATTAGATTTTCTGTAGAAACTCAGTAGGCCAGATCGGACTTGATTTAATTAATTTTGTCACGGGCCGCGCCGGGTCCGAGTCGAACTTTTAATTTTACACTGCTCCCGGATCGGACTGGAAATTCCTGCCCGTGCAAAACTCTAGTGGCCTATCCTACATGAAATCTGAATCCCCTTTGTTGCGACATAAGAAGGACGTATGGGGGCTTATATCATGGGGTCGTAAATCAGGAATTCTCGACGAAATAAAATGTTCTAGTACTGGATTTGTGCCTCCTGATTTAAGTCCCCGTCTTCTGTGACGTGATATCTTCTGTGACGTCATCAAAATGACGTATGGGGATGCATATCATGGGGGTGTTAATCAGGATTTCGTCCAAAGTAAAATGCTCCAGCACTGGATTTGTGCCCCCATTTTTTGTGACGTCAAAATGACGTACGGGGGCTTAAATCAGGGGGACATTAATCAGGCTCTCAATGAAAAGAAAATTCTCTATCACTGGATATGTGCCCCCTTCTGATATGGGGATATATATCATGGGGGCATTAATCAGGATTTCTTGAAAAGTGAAATGATCGAACACCGGATTTGCACCCCCATTTTTTGGGACGCCAAAATGACGTATGGGGGCATAAATCCTGGGGACGTTAATCAGGCTCTCAACGAAACGAAATTTCTCTAGCTTTACATTTGTGTTCCTTTCAGATATGGGGGCATATATCAGGGGGACATTAATCAGGATTTTGTGAAAAGTGAAATGCTCAAGTACTGGATTTATATCCCCTTTTCTCGTGACGTAAAAATGACGTATGGGGGCATATATCATGGGGATGTTAATCAGGCGCCTCGTGCAAAACTCTAGTGGCCTATCCTACATGAAATCTGAATCCCCTTTGTTGCGACATAAGAAGGACGTATGGGGGCTTATATCATGGGGTCGTAAATCAGGAATTCTCGACGAAATAAAATGTTCTAGTACTGGATTTGTGCCCCCTGATTTAAGTCCCCGTCTTCTGTGACGTGATATCTTCTGTGACGTCATCAAAATGACGTATGGGGATGCATATCATGGGGGTGTTAATCAGGATTTCGTCCAAAGTAAAATGCTCCAGCACTGGATTTGTGCCCCCATTTTTTGTGACGTCAAAATGACGTACGGGGGCTTAAATCAGGGGGACATTAATCAGGCTCTCAATGAAAAGAAAATTCTCTATCACTGGATATGTGCCCCCTTCTGATATGGGGATATATATCATGGGGGCATTAATCAGGATTTCTTGAAAAGTGAAATGATCGAACACCGGATTTGCACCCCCATTTTTTGGGACGCCAAAATGACGTATGGGGGCATAAATCCTGGGGACGTTAATCAGGCTCTCAACGAAACGAAATTTCTCTAGCTTTACATTTGTGTTCCTTTCAGATATGGGGGCATATATCAGGGGGACATTAATCAGGATTTTGTGAAAAGTGAAATGCTCAAGTACTGGATTTATATCCCCTTTTCTCGTGACGTAAAAATGACGTATGAGGGCATATATCATGGGGATGTTAATCAGGCGCCTCTTTCTGTCAGATAATGCGAAGGATGTTGTTAAAAGATGGAGCAAAAAAGATTCCACTTATATTGATGTATGTAGACCTGAAGTTGTAAAGTTCTACAATAAAAGTATGGGAGGTGTCGACAAACATGACTACTTAGTGTCATTGTATCGAACTGCAATAAAGAGTAGAAAGTGGACACTTCGAGTAATGTCTCATTATTTTAATATGGCCATTATTAATTCTTGGTTAGAGTACAAAAGAGAAGCAAAATGCTTAGAAGTTCCTTTGCAAAATCAAATGGATTTGTTAGATTTCACATTTGAAATAGCAGAAACTCTTTCACTCAAGGGCCAGTCAATCGGTATCAAACGTGGAAGACCGTCATCAAGCAGCTCTGTTTTTCTACCTCCAAAGAAAAATCTAAATCCTACTGTTAGGCCTTGTATAGATATAAGATATGATGGAATGAATCATATGATAGAAAGAAGTAAAAAGCAACAGAGGTGCAAAATGGAAGGTTGCACTTATAAAACTACCTCTTTTTGTGAAAAATGTGAAGTATTTTTATGTTTTCACGCAAAAAAAAATTGCTTTAAAGGGTTTCATACGAAATAATCTCATTTTATTCATTTCTTATGATTTATATCTTCCATAACTGTAAATGTGCACAGAAAATAAAATTGCTCATTTTGTTCAATTTAAGCCTGGTGTCCTATTATTCGAACATTTTTTAATTAGTTTACTAATTATTAAAATGTTATAATACTTCATTTTATAGTTATTTATGCCTATTTAAGCTTATTTAATCTGCCATATAATTTTTATCTGTTTAAAAAAAAAGTCAGGGCCGAAGGGATTAAACTCTAACAGTTACGGATACAGTGACAAAATTTTGAAAATTTCAAATGGCAGCACCTATTTTTTTTATTGGAATGTGATCTCCATAGTGAAAAACCATAAAAAGTGTTGAAACGGTACCTGTAACACGAAAATTGTCGGCGTTAGAGAGACTAAGAAGAAAAGTGAACACAACCAATAAAGGACAGAGAAGCAACAGAAAGCAAAATATTTTATTGTTCAGTGCTATGCACCATCTGCCGCATGCAACGTGTCTTCGTGTGCGACGTGGAAAATTTGTGAAACACAATAAAACGTTTTGTTTTCTGTTGATTTCTGTCCTTATTCGTTGTTTCCACTTTTCTTCTTAGTCTGTCTAGTGCCGGCAATTTTCGTGCTACAGGTACCGTTTCAACGCTTTTTCACTATGAAGATCACATTCCAATAAAAAAAAATAGGTGTTGCCATTTGAAATTTTCAAAATTTTGTCACTGTAATCGTAACTGTTAGAGTTTAACTGTTGTTTTTTTATACGATTCTTGAGCGCATACCTCAAAATACTTAAAACCAAAATTTCAGTCAGTTTCTGTGAACGGTGCGACAGTTAAGGACTCATATATCGGGATAGTTTTTTTTATAATCACCCTGTATATATATCGCTGGTGCCCAGCTAACATAAAGGTACCCGATAAATTTTGGTTTGTTGACATTTCATATAGAAAATTCTATTACAGGGGATAGGAAAGGTGGCTTTAAAGAAAGTTGTGCTAGACCTTGAGTTTTTCCGGGCCCTGTGATTTTTACAAAAATACTTGTAAAAAGAAGTTTTAGTAGTTGATGTATGTGTATACAGTAACCCTTAAGTATAATTCTTATCAGATGACACAATTTCTGTCAACATCCCTGACACATGTACACACCATTTCAATGTTTGAAAGTGGTATTTACCAAAATGAAACTCTGGAAAAAAAAAATGCCTGTTAGAATTCATTAGTTTTCAATTTGTAAGATCTTAAATAACTTTGGTTTTTGTTCGTGAAAGTCTTTAAAAGGGTTCTATTTTATTCAGAAAAATGTGTACGAATCCTTTTTTTTTTTTTACATTGTGAAACTTTTTAATTATTCTAAGTAGAAATTTTAACTATTTTTTTATTAATAACACGAAGACATTGCTATATTCATTTATATACATTTTTTCACAATAGGTCACCATAAAATGTGTAAAATTATGTAACTTAACTATTAATGTCAGAAAGTGAGCTATAATCTATGCCTAATGTGCGATTTTTATTCTTCCAGTTATAGTGTAGTCGTTGACTCTTAGAAAACTTAAAATTGTAATAACAAAAAAAAAAGCAACATTTGGTTGCGATGTGATTGTGTACTCCATTGCACATACATAGGCACTCATACCTTAATCCGCCTCATTTAAAATTTTGTATTTATGTTTATAAATGGGTATAACTATTTATTTACGGTACATATATAAAAATTATTTCAGTTTACTATTCCAAAGTTCGTTTATTTCATTACTGTTCACCCAGACATTGCGGCGTCAGTTAGTTTTTTAAAATTGGTGTCTGTGGTGTGCAAGACCAGAAGAAAAAACATATGTCAACATATGCCTAAAGATTTACTGAATTAATTAATTCAGCTGGTGAAAAATTTCACATAAACGGTACACCATTCTTGAATTTAATTGTTAGTGAAGATGATCAAACCACCATATTCATAATTAGAACGATATTGCATATACTCACTGCAGCGACAGCAGTGCATATAGATTGCAACCCAGAGTCCTCTCAATTTTTTATTATAATGGCGATGCATCAGATTCATGAAAGTATAATTTTTCGTATTATTTAAAATTTGTATACAAATTGTTTTGTTAATTTTGTTATTGGTTTTCACGATGAAACAATTGACCAGTCACACCTTTTTCTAGAATAAATATTATGCTCATATGAAAATATAATATATATATATATTTTTTGCTACACTAGACATTTTAAATTGTATTTAAAATAAAAAAGTTAAGTTTCAGTCATAAAAGGTTTAATAAATAAATTTTACAGTTATTATTATATATTGTTTCGGATATCAATGTTTAAACATATTCATTCGTTATACAGCTAACTAATAATTACTTTACTGCAGAAATCTGTTGAATTGTATACAAGAAAATCATATAAGAAATAATTCTGAAAAATAAGCCTTCTTCATGTGGTTTTTCTCAAGTGATTATCTGAGTTTGCACTTTTGTTTTGATTTGATTCTACAAGGAACAAAAATTTTCCATTAGCTTTTTCTCACCTAATATTCGAAAAAAAAGCTGTCATCAGATATTCTGCCAAGCATAAATTGTAAAAAATTTTATAGTGAATCAATTTTTTTTTCAACTTGTCACGTAGAATACAATATGGAAAACTTATTTGAAAAGTACTTAATTTTAAAGAGTACATACAACAGCAGTTTTTCAATGCTCATAATTAACAAGCAAATCTTTTACACAAAAACTGACATTTCTCTTAAAACATATTATTCTATTCTAGGCATTCTCAGTTGTATTTGCAGTAATGAAAAGGAAAACTGCAAATTCATATAAGGCAGTTTTCCAACATCTCAAAACAATGCTGTCAAATTTGGAACCGAGCATGGTGATCAGTGATTACGAAAGAATGATAAAAATTGCAGTAGCTGATGAATTTCCATTAGTAGACCACCATGGATGCTGGTTCCATTATTGCCAGGTACGTAAGAATGGGTAAAATTTATTGATTCTTTATTACTAAATTATTTTTAGTTAGTTCTGTAATTTAGTTTTCTGAAGTGAGTTGTTGATTGTTCCCTTTATATGTTTTATTTAATCACTAATTAACTAGTTTGAAGTATGATTAGTAAAGACTTCGAATGGTGTGTAATTATTAATGATGTATGTAGTGTTCATCACTCCACATGCATGAGGTTTTTTTATGTATTTTCTCCTTTATAACTATATAAGGTGTCCAAAAGATTGTAGCACGATTTATTTTTCAAACTGTAAGAGATATGTAAAAAAATGTAATTTACAAAAATGTTCCAACGAAGGTAAGGAAGGTAGAGATTTCGAATTGTATTTTTTCATTTCCATGAGGAGAGGGAAATTTTTCAACAAATAAAATTTAATTCATTATATTCATTATCCAAACATTCAAAAAATGTGCAATTAAAAAAAAAAAATCACTTTTGCACTCTTATTTATATTTAAAATGTTTGTTTTCATTAACTTCCAAAAATCAACTAGTTATAGCGATATACGATATAGTGACTTATTTCAATTAATCAAGCAGTTTGAAACATGAAGTACAATCGAGGTATTAGAACGTCAACAAATCTAAGATCAAATGTGTCAGTCATAGATGTCATAGTCGTTAGCTCTTAGAAAACTTAAAATTGTAATAACAAAATAAAGCAACATCTGGTTGCAATATGATTGTGTAATCCATTGCACATACATAGACACTCATACCTTAATCCGCCGCATTTAAAATTTTGTATTTATGCTCATAAATGGGTATTGTGCTGTCCTCTAAAAAAAAAACCATTTTTTTAAAATTTTCTCTATATAAAGTCTAATAAAGAATTTAAAAAAATTAAACATGGCTAAATTTTCACAGCTTGTTCTGACCAAGATTTTGATGTTAGCATTTTTTCACTTTATTACAAAATGTTAGCCAATTACACGAAAATTTATAAAAGAAAAACCCCACTTGTCCAAAAAATAGCTTATGTTAATTGAAAAACACCTACCCCTGATATAATCAGCTGAAAATGAAGCATTTTATTACATATTAATGGTCTAACATAAAAAAAAATATAAATTTATGTAGATCATTCTAAATTTCTATTAAAACAAGAAAATCTTTAAAAATTAATCTCAAGTTTGCCAGAATTCTGCAATTATTAGTTTAAATTATTCAAAAATTAAATAAGCACTCCTTAGGTATTTTTAACTATTTTTATTATTCTAATTGGTGCATGAAAACAAAACAAAAAAATGACTTTAGTGAAATATTTGATCTAGTACTAGAGTGTTTTTTTTTTTTTTTTTTTATGAAACATTTCACTATGTTTTTTTTTTTTTGTTTTTTTTTTTTTCTAAGAGGACAACCCAATATAACTATTTATTTATTGTAAATATATAAAAATTATTCCAGTTTACTCAGGGCCGGACGAACACTCCGTCAATGCGTGCCCCGGCACGGATTATTAAAAACAGAGGGGCGCAAAACTACCAAAACAAAAGGAGAAAAAAATTCCAGAAAATACCCTCAATAGCTGGTTTTCAGGTGAAAGAAAATTTATTCAAATCCAACGAGAAGTTCGTTTTTTATTTATTTTTTCTCTAAAGCCAAAAGTTTTAAGCGTTAAGCATGTTTCTTGATCCGAATGCTCCTGGTAAAATATTTTTCTCTGTTTCTCGTATCGTAATTGGCTGATGCGTGTCACGGGGTTAGAGCGGGGCGACGGGAAGGTTCTATTTGCCGCTATTTATATTTTAGGAGAGAGAAAAAGTTGTTATTCTGAGAACCATTGACCATTGCATTGGGAAATCATTTTGTCTTGTTCTCCTGCATAAAATCTATGAAAAAAAAAGAAAAATAATAAAAAGCTATGTTTTGTCGTATAATATTATAAGATAATTTTAGGAAGTGTGTTAGCGTCACTTTTTCTTTAATGTTTTTATTTAATACGTTCAGTAAAGAGTTTATCTAATTGAGAAAGTGTTTATCCTTGTCTTTGAGTATGAGTAAATTTACCTTGAAGAAAACCATTGTTATTACTGTATGTTTTTAAGTGGCTTGAAAAAAAGAAAGAGAGAAAAAAAAGTTAACAACATTACACCTCTCGTGTTAAAATCAGGATGAACCCATAATCGATTCACAGGAAAAATACAAAATTGAATTATTTTACTACCTTGTTGACACTGTAATCAATTCTCTATAACAAAGATTTTCTCAGCTGCAACATCACAACAGTTACTTCTGTTTTTTATATCATATACACTGGTTTCCAAAAATTAAGGAAAAATCACAAAAATAGCGATAACTCGTTCAAAAATAAAGCAATCTGTATGAAATTTGCATATATTGTTCAATAAAAGATGCTGAATAAATATACCAAATGCAAATTAGTGGCGCTGCAATCGCATTGCGTCATCTGTATGGAACATAAAAATGCAAGTTAGAGAGTAAGGTTACAACTGTCACTGTGATAGTGATATTATAAATCTGGGATAGCCAATTTATTACAATGATCTCGGGGCATCATTTGCCCGCAGAACTGCGATTTAGAGCTATTGGGAGATTGGAGGCAGGACAAAGTTAGACAGAGGTGGCTAGATGGCTAAATGTGAGTCCTTCTGTGGTTCATAGGCTTTGGCAACGATTTCAAACCACTGGTTCGGGCTCAAGAAGGTTCAGCCGAGGACGGCCAAGGGTTTCGACAAGCGTCGATGACCAATATTTGCGGTTACGTGTACGAAGAAATAGAACCATAATCTCATCTCATCTTGAATCTTCCCTTGCTGCAGCCACTGAAATGTTGGTGTCAATGTCTACTGTGCGTAGAAAGCTTCACGAAGGTGGACTTTACGCAAGGCGGCCAGCAATTTGTATGCCACACACCTCACGTCACCGGAGGGAGCGTTTGATGTGGGCACGTCAACATGTCCACTGGATGGCTGGTAAATAGAGGCGTGTGTTCCTCACGGATGAGTCCCAGTTTTCCTCCAAAGCGATAGTAGGCGTTGTTTGATTTGGAGAGAACAGGGAACACGTTATCATCCATCAAACATTCGTGACAGATTCATATTGTGGAGGCAGTAATTGCATTTGTGGTGGTATCTCTTTGGGTGGATGCACAGACCTCCATGTCTTTCCACGTGTAACCGTGAATGCTTACATCTATAGATATGACATCCTTGATGCTTATGTGCACCTTTATGCCGGTGCAATAGGTAATGATTTCCTGTTACAGGATACAACGCAAGACCGCACAAGGCTCGCATCATGGAAGATTATTTTCAGCACCAGACAATTCAGCGCATGGAATGGCCAGTTTGATCATCGTACTTGAATCTCGTCGAGCATGTCTGGGATGCTTTAGGAAGAAGTGTTGCTACTCTCAATCCCCCTCCTCAGACCCCTGCCACGCTTACAACTGCTTTACAAGAGCAATGGCTCGCACTTCGCAGACTCATCGACCGCATAATTGACAGTATGACACATCGCTGTATGTACTGTATTGCTAATAGGGGTGATCATATGGCATATTAGAGGTACTTTTCCTATACCAAACTGACAAATTGATTTTTCTAATTATGCTATTTTTTTAAACACCATAATTGTCTGGTAATTTCATTTCATGTTATGTTATTTTATACCTTACTATGAGTTGTATATTGTTGCTGAGTTTCATTAAAATCTACATGTAATATTTTGAGTTATCGTTATTTTTGTGATTTTTCTTTAATTTTTGGAAACCAATGTATATGAACTAAAAGATGTTTGTTCTACTGTAATTTTGGCCAAATGCAAAGGTTTGGAAACCATTTTAACAGATGGAGAATCATCGGATATAAACAGCCTGGAACTTTGTGATGAAATATCAGTGGTGTGTTCTCCATTGGAAAAAGATTTACCACCTTTGGAAGTTTTGAAATTTATAACAAAAATGAATTTTGCTCCAAACTTGAGCATTGCTTTAAGAGTTTTTCTTACTCTTAAAATAATTGTTGCATCCGGAGAACGTAGTTTTTCCAAACTAAAAATAATCAAGAACTATTTACGAACAACAACATCTCAAACAAAATTGTCAGACCTCGCTATTTTAGGAATTGAGTATGAACTCAGAAACAGTTTAGATGTTTCTGAATTAATTATAAAGAATTCTCTGAACTAAAAGTTCATAAAAAAAGTTTGTCTGAATGTTATTCCTGTAACTGTTTTTACTTAATGAAGTAAAGTATTTTAAATGAAAAAATATTATAACTATTTGTGGCAATTACTGAGTGTGAGTTTCCCTGTTGTTTTTTGGATGTTCGCTAAAAAATGTAAAAAAGACCATGTGCTTTTTTTAATGCTTACTATGTATACATATTATGTAGGGGCGCAATTTTTAACTTTTGCACGGAGTGGTTTAAAGGCTAAATCCGGCCCTGAGTTTACTATTTCAAAGTTCATTTATTTCAGTACTGTTCACCCAGAAGTTGCGGCATCAGTTAATTTCAGAAAAATTGAGTCTGTGATGTAGAAGACCAGAACAAAAAACATGTGTCAACAAATATCTAAAGATTTTTAAGAATTTAGTGAATTATTTCAGCTGGTGAAAAATTTCCCGAATACAGTACACCATTCTTGAATTCAAATGTTGGTGAAGAAGAAGATCAAAGCATCATGTTCATAATTAGAACGATATTGCACATACTCACTGCAGTGACAGAAATGCATATAGATTGCACATTCAAATGCATCCCAGAGAAGCCAGAGTGCTCTCAACTTTTTATGGCGATGCATCAGATTCATGTAAATATAATCTTTCGTATTATTTAAAATTTTTATTCGAATTGTTTTGTTACTTTTCTTATTGATTTTTCCAATAAAACAATTGACCATTCATACTTTTTTCTAGAATAAATATTCTGCTCATATGAAAATATAATAATTTTTTGTTTTTGCTACACTGCACATTTTAAATCGTATTTAAAATATAAGAGTTAAATTTCAGTCATAAAAGGTTTAATAAATAAATTATTCAATTATTATTACATATTGTTTTGGATATCAATGTTTAAACATATTCATTCATTATACAGCTAATAATTACTAATAATAAATACTAATAATTACTTTACTGCAAAAATCTGTTCAATTGTATGGAAGAAAATCATATAAGAAATAATTCTGAAAAATGAGCCTTCTTGGTGTGGGTATTTCTCAAGTGATTATCGGAGTTTGCGCTTTTGTTTTGTTTAGATTCTACAAGGAACAAAAATTTTCCATTAGCTTTTTTACTTTTCTGTTAGAAAAAGTTAAAACAATTACTTAATTTAGCTTTTATTCACCTAATATTGGAAAAAAAAAGAAAAAGCTGTCAGATATTCTGCAAAGTGCAAATTGTAAAAATTTTTTATAGTGAATCAGTTTTTTTTTTTTTTGGTAACTTGTCATGTAGAATGGAATATGGAAAAACTATTTGAAAAATACTTTGCTTAATTTTAAAGAGTACATAACACAGCAGTTTTTCAATGCTCATAATTAATAAACAAATGTTTTACACAAAAAGTGACATTTCTTTTAAAAAATATTTTATTCTAGGCATTATCAGTTGTATTTGCATTGATGCAAAGGAAAACTGCAAATTCATATAAGTCCAACATCTCAAAACAATGCTGCCGAATTTGGAACCGAGCATGGCAATCGGTGATTACGAGAGGGCGATAAATATTTCAGTAGCTGATGAATTTCTATTAGCAGACCACCATGGATGCTGGTTCAATTATTGCCAGGTACGTAAGAATAGGTAAAAATTATTAATTCTTCATAACTAAATTATTTTCTGTTAGTTCTGTAATTTAGTTTTATTCAGTGAGTTGTTGATCATTGAAGTAACTCTTTATACGTTTTATTTAATCGCTAATTAACTAGTTTGAATCATGATTAGTAAAGACTTTGAATGGTGTGTGGCAGAGTTGTATAATATAGACTCACGCCGTGTGCGAAAAATTTTCCGCAAAATTCGCAACTTTGCAGAATTTTTTTTAGAAAAGAAGCACGTAATTTTTGTTTGTGTAACTTTTTTTTTTTTTTTTTTTTTTTTAATAACGAAAAGATAAATATATTCTCCAATTTTATGTACGATTTCTTTACTTTTTGCGCAGAATTCAAAGTTGAAATATGCAAAACATTGTTGCGACATCAGACACGCTTTTAATTTTATTTTTCGCAGACGAGAGCTTGGTGCCAATCGGTTTGCCATCGGCGCTGAGGGCAGTTAAATCGAATAATTTTGTAGTGTCGTTAGAAACCATTTTAAATTGAGTTTTTAAAAAATAATTTAAGGCTAAATTAAATATTTCAAAATGCATTCAATTTTAATGAACATTTACTGATTGGCGGCTAAAATAGCCGAAAAAATAAGATAGCTGAAAATAAATTGGCGGCTGGAAAATTTTCAAATAAAAATAATAGAAAATAGTTCCATATATTCTTGCGTATAATCCGCAAGGGTCAAAGGGCAATCAAAGTCGCTGGAGAAAAAAAAACTTTGTATTATCTGCCGATTATACGGCAGAGAGGAATGATATCTAGTTCGTACATTTTCTTATTATTTCAATACATTTTAGTATTTTAAAAGAATTAGGAGGGGGCGTCCTCTCCTCCCCTCATATGCTCATTATACAGTATAGGTTGGTTGGTTGGTTGCATAAGGTTTACTGGCACAAGGTCCCATTGGGGACAAGCTGCACCAAAGTAAGAATTAAGAAAAACTATCAGAAATTCCACCAAAAGTAATGCTATTTAAAAAACTAAAGAAACCAAAGATCAATGAGAACATTATCAGGATGAGGTTACCCATCCGGATATATTCATACAGTGTCTAAAAACATTATGAATCCTCAAAAAAGTAGTATAAAAGTAATACATTAATAAATACTATCTGGATGGGGTTACCCATCCAGATGTCAAGTTAAACAAGTATAAACATTGTTAAGTAAAAATGTGAAGGATATATAAAAACTATATCTGAAAATAAAAGCCAGTATGTTTAAGAAAATGAACGAGTGCCCAGTGCCGGAGGTCTGGACAGTCAGTTAAGATATGATTAATAGTCAGGAGATCAAAGTAACAGTGAGGACACATGGGTGCGTCCTCTCAAAGTAACAGATGTTTGTGAGTGATTCTCGAATGTCCAATTCTTAGTCGAGTCAAAATAACATCACTTTTCCTTGGATAATTCGAGGGCCAAATCAATATTGTCGGTTTAATATGATGCAGTTTATTATTAAATTCTAAATCCCAACTCTCTTGCCATTTATTTAGAATAAAATGTTTTGTTAGAGTTTTGATATCTGAGAATGGAATTCTATAATGTAGTGGGTTAAGAGCTTGTTTTGCCGCTTTGTCTGCTTTCTCATTTCCAGGAATACCCATGTGTCCAGGCACCCAACAAAATAATATGTTGTAGCCACGCCTTGCCAATTGATTATAAAGATCTAAGATTGCTGAGACATAAGGATGCTTTTTAGATGATTTTATTGCATCAATAGAACTATTTGAGTCAGTATAAATGATGAAAGATGTGTTACGATGGTGAGAAATGTGCATCATGGCTCTCTCTATTGCAATTAATTCAGCTGTAAAAACTGAAATAGAAGACTGAAGCCGATAACTAAAGCAAGTATTTTCATGATAAATCCCACAGCCAACAATATCCCCATTCTTTGAGCCATCTGTATATACATCATTATAATTGGTGTAATTTAAACGATGTGCTGCAAATAATTGTTGAAAGACAGCAGGAGCAAAATCGCTTTTATCATATCCTTTAAAGGGATGGAGACAGACTATATTTGGAGGTTGCCATGGAGGGATCATGTGTAATGGACATGTGCTCACCTCAATATTATTTAGTGGGCTATTGTCAATAATGTTTCTTATTCTTATGCCAAAAGAAGGTATGCAAGATGGTCGATGCTGATAAAGAATATCATTGTCTGTATTTAAAATGTAGGTATGAAGTGGATGGCCATGATGTGAAAGAATCCGGTAAAATAAGTCTAAAGAAAGTTTTTCTCGTATATACTGTAGGGATGGTTCAACACAGTCAACATATAAACTCAAAACAGGTGATGTACGAAATGCACCAGAGCAGACACGGAGTGCACTATGGTGCACAGTGTCTAGTTTATTAAGAACAGATTTTCTTGCTGAACCATAGACCTGGCATGCATAGTCCATTTTGGATCGAACCACAGCTCGATAAATTTTTAAGAGAGAGGTACGGTCTGCTCCCCAAGAAGTGTTTGAAAGTACCCTCAACAAATTAAGTGATCGTTCACATTTTGTCTGTAAGTGTAAAATATGTGTTGAAAGGTAAGTTTATTGTCAAAATATAGACCCAGGTAACAAACACTTTCCACAACAGGAATCTGAGATGAACCAATAAAGATTTCAGGATCTGGATGCAGACCCCTTCGTCTACAGAAATGCACACAAGAAGTTTTGTCATTAGAAATTATAAAACCATTTTTGTTAGTCCAGCTAAGAATACTTTTGATTGCAATTTGCAATTGTCTCTCAATAAAACGCATATCCTGTCCCATACACATAATATGAAAGTCATCTATATACAGATCTCCCTTCACAGAAGGAGGGAGTTGATTAATAATATCATTTATTTTAATAGCAAAGAGGGTGACACTCAAGACACTGCCCTGAGGTACACCCTCTTCTTGTACATAAAAACTGGATAGAATTCTCCCAATTCGCACTTGAAATCGTCGAATGGCAAGGAAGTTTTTAATAAAAATTGGGAGGTTCCCACGAAAGTCCATGTTACGAAGGATCCCATATCGCCATGTTCTGTCGTACGCTTTTGCCATGTCAAAAAATATGGAGACCAAGTGATTGTGTTTTAAAAAAGCTGTCCGTATGTGAATTTTCAGGTTAATAAGGTTATCGATAGTTGACCTACCACGTCGAAAGCCACTTTGGAAGGCTGCAAGATAATTATTAGATTCCAATACATGCACCAGGTGGAAATTTATCATTTTTTCGAGTAATTTGCAAAGGCTGCTAGAAAGTGCTATTGGTCTGTAATTATTGGGGTTTGTATGGTCCTTTCCTGGCTTAGGAAAAGGTATGACAATAGCTCTGCACCAAGCATGAGGAAAAATCTGTTCCATCCATATTCTATTGAAAAATTTGAGGAGATTATGAAGGTTGGTTGGTTGGTTGATTGGGGTTTTATGGCACAAAGTCCCCCTAGGGACATGCTGCGCCAAAAAAGATTAAATTATGTACGTCAAATTGAAATATAAAAACTAAAAAAGAAACAAAGCTTAATGAGAGATATCTGGATGGGGTTACCCATCCAGATATAGTCATACAGTGTATAAAACAAATAGCGTGGAAAAAAGATTAGAATAAGAACGCCAAATTATAATTTAAAAATGAATTAAACTTTATCATAAAAACAAAATGAATGAAAGTAACACATTTAAATGAAAAGAGTGATATGATGACAAAAGTATAATTAAAATCATTCAATGAAAATACAACACAGTCTAAAAGATATAAATATAAGTTTTCACAATTAAAATAGAAAATATTTAAAGTAACAGTTGGTAAAATAGTCAAAGTTTCGAGCAGAAATATATTTAAAATCATGTAGGTTCAAATACCTCAAACACAGTATTATCATCATCATCATTCGAGTCAGAACTGTAAGACTCAGATTCCATATCTTCCTCTGCATAGTGCAGCAATTGTTTGGAATCCTTTGTAGTAGGAAGCGGAGTATCAAGACAAAATTTCTTGTTGTTTTTGCCCTTCACAGTTTTCCACTGTGAAGAGGCTTGGGTTGAGGTTCTCTCTCTGTGCACATGATTTGAGTTTTGCTTTCTGTGTAGTGGAAATAGGTTTTTTCAAATTGTTTGCAGATGAAACAGAGGTTTGACCTGTATCATCTTTAATGAACTCTTTAGATTGACTATTATAATATTCTATTTTTACTGGCACGGATGATGGTGGCAAAAGTTTTAGTGCAGGCATAGGTATTATTCTAGCGGAAGCACCAATACTACGGGTTTTTTTCTTTATAGTGCTGGTGTTCTAGATTCAACCAGTTTTCGAGCTTCAGGATAAGAAAGTTTCTGAGTGATTTTGATGGTAAGAATTTCTTTTTCACGTATCCAGTTTGGACAAGAGCGAGAATATGCTGCATGGTCACCCTTGCAGTTTATACAGCGTTCGGATTTTTCACATGAGTTACTCTCATGGCCGGCTTCTGAACATCTTGCACATGTAACAGATCCATGACAGGTATTTTTACTGTGGCCATAACGCTGGCACTTAAAACAACGGAGAGGGTTAGGAATATATGGCCAGACGGGGCAACTCAAGAGTTCATCTTTCGTAGAGAGTAAAAGATCTAGATCTGATATTACACCACGGCTTGAGTTGAGAGTTTGATGGGCCTGAACAGAAACAGAAAAAGAACCTATTTCTTTGCAATTTGAGAGAAATTCTGAGTGACTCGCTGAAGAAACCTCCACCAACAAATCCCCAGACTGCATTTTTTTAAGTGAATGACCATCGCCAAAAATTGACTGAAATGTTTTTGCAATAAGAAATGGAGAAGTTCTCTTAAAAGAACTATTTGAGAGACTATCAATGCGATGAACTACAAAAAAACGTGTGAATGAAACATTATGCACAGTTTGTTGTTATGGGAGAGAAATAGAAGTATTTGAAGTATTTCCATCCATATTAGAAAGAGAAAAAAATTCAGACCCCTGGCCGCACCACCCACTACCGAGCCCAACAAGGGGATGCACATTCGTGCACCAGTGCTAACCAGGGCCTATACGTTCACAAGACACACCTATTTCAGTTTCCACCTTTAACGAAATGACTAGTATGTGCCCGCTCACTTGATCCCGAGCCAGTGACAGACAAGTCAGCTGACCAGCCGATTGATGCATACGGGACCAATATGCACCTCCCGTCTACCTGAAGCAGAGGCCAAAGCAGTGTGTTGGTTTCCCTCAACTGCCAGGATCCCCCTTTCCAGGGACACGGGTCGCCACGCACGGCAAACGCGTGGTGGTTTACAATTCTCCATGAGTCGATATAACCAGGATGATATCGGCTCATGCAGAATCACCCTCACCTCAGAAGAGGAAACCACAATGAGAGTGAAACAAAGAAGAAAGATTAGATAAGAGAATGGAGAGGGAAAACGAAAAGAGAAAGATCGCTCAGGTACCCGGGGTTGCGAAGCCCGTGAATACCTAAAGAAGGTATCCCCCTGGGGGGGAGATTATGAAGGGAGAATGGGGAAAGGTGTTTGAGCATGACATAAGTTATGTCATCGTGACCTGGGACAGATAAATTGCTATTACGTAAACAGTTTTTAAGCTCTGATATAATAAATGGTTGATTGTATGCAAATGAATGACGAGAATTAAAATTTATTCTAGTCATTTTTGTTTGTCTTTTGTAACTTAAAAATGGTTCTGGGTTTGAGTTGGAATTTGAAATAGAAGCAAGGGTACTTGCGATTGTCTCTGCTATGCTTTTAAGAGATGTAATAGTTTGACCGTTATGTTTTAAAATTGAAATATGACTTTCGGAGTAATGGCCCATACATTTTTTCACTTTTTTCCAGAGTTCTGTGCTTGGAGTATTAGAGGTAATGTTTGAGACATATTTAATCCAGGAGTCACGTTGGCTTTTTCATCACACTCTTCTAGCTTCGGCTTTTGCTTTTTTATATGCAACATAATTATCATTATTTGACTACCTCCGGAAGAGGCCTCAAGCTTTCTGTTGCTTCTTCTTTGCCATCTGACAGTCCCTATTCCACCATGGCTTTCTGTGTTTATGTGTAGATGAAGTTTTTGGGATAGAAGCATCAGCAGCATTAATAACACATTGAGTTATGTTATGAAGTGCTTTGTCAATATCTCCCTCTATCATACTATTTGTAATGTTGGCATACATTGGGAAAGTTGGCCAGTTGGCTCTGTCATATATGTACTGTTTGGGATAGTTATTAGCACCTACATCAGGTATAGTCTGTGAAATAAAAGTTGGGAAGTGGTCGCTGCCATGTAGGTCATTAGATACCCAGAAATTCCAAAAAGGATAGAGTGATGGGGAACAGATTGAGAGATCTATTGCATGGAAAGTGCGGGTTGGCTCATGAAAATATGTGTTGTCACCGTTATTCAACAGGCATAATCCATTGTCAGATATGAACTTTTCAATCGTTTGACCGCGTAAGTTAGAATTTTGATTTCTCCAGATTTGGCTGTGTGCATTAAAATCTCCAATGATAATGCATGGACTAGGGAGTTGGAGAAAAAGATTATCCAGATGAGTTGACTGAATATTTTGATTTGGTGGTAAATAGAGTGAGTAGATCGTGATGAGATGTTTGATATGAACACGGACTGCAACAGCTTGTAGTTTAGTATTTAAAGGCACATGAGTATGGGGTAAACTGCGGGAAACAAAAAGGGCTACACCTCCAGTGGCCCTACCATTACCTGTAAAGTCATTTCTGTGAGTTACATATGAGTGTAATTTAGTTTTGTCATTAGGTTTCAGATGTGTTTCTTGTAAAGCCAAACATAATGGTTGGTGGTCATAGAGAATAGTACAGATTTCGTCATATTTACTATAATAGCCACGGCATTCCACGAAATAATATTAGTCATGTGGGTAGTTTTTAGATGTGTACATCTACGTCATAGGATTCGGAGTTAGTACACATACTATCTCCTTCGTTCTCTTCTAAATCCGAATCAGTGTTAATGTTCACGCAATCAGCATCATCCATAGAATAATCATCTATTTTCACATCCGTTTTCAGGTTTGATTGTGTTTTTGTGGTTTATTCTTTTTCTTTTTGGGTGGAATATCAGAGGATTTAACTGTTGGTAAATTGTGCTTTTCAGCATCAGATCTACGACTTGGTATTTTAGAAGTAGTTTGAGAAGTTCTTTTATGGATTGGCAGTTTAGGAAAAATAGGCTGTGTTGACTTGGAAGAGACAGTTTGTGATGATTTAGGAGGAACAGTTTGTGATGATTTAGGAGGAGCAGATTGTGATGATTTAGGAGGAGCAGATTGTGAGGATTTAGGAGGAGCAGATTGTGAGGATTTAGATGACAGACTGGGATTAGTAGACATTTGTTTTCTTTTTGTTGTGATTGGTAATTGATTTCTATAGAGATTTCAGTTTGAGTTGCTATAGTTTGAAGAGATTTATGAGTTGTTTTTGTTATGGCTGCAGCATACGATACTCCAATTTTGGGTGTCCTAGATTCAACTATTTTCCTGGCTTCTGGGTATGATATATTCTCTTTTGTCCGTATTGTTTGTATTTCTTTTTCTTTTTTCTACTGCTCACAAGATTTTGAATAGGATGGATGCTCTTTTTTACAGTTTACACAACGAACTGGGGCATTGCAATTTTCACTTTCATGGCCCACTTCACTACAACGACCACAGGTGACATTACCATGGCATGATGTTTTCAAGTGTCCAAAGCGCTGACATCTAAAACATCGCAGTGGATTTGGAATATACGCTCTGACAGAACATGACAAGTATCCAGCTTTTATTGACTTAGGCAAATTGGGGGAATTAAAAGTTAGTATTATGTGCTTGGTGGGTATTTGTACCTGATTAGGTGGTATTAGTACATCCTGACGGTAGATTTTTATCCTTCTAGCTTCAATCACATTTTGTTCCTTAAGGTTCTCTACTATTTCAGCTTCCGTAACGTGTATAAGGTCAGGTTCAGAGATAACTCCTCGAGATGTGTTTAGAATTCTATGCGGACTTATGGATACAGGGATATTTGTAAAATGTGTACACTTTTTTAAGTTAGCTGCTTGCGTGCTATTGTTTACTTCAACAAGAAGTTCACCAGATCGTAGTTTTTTTATTGTCTTTGGTTCACCAACTAGTGCTTGTAGTGATTTATGTATCAGAAAGGGAAGTCCTGTCGAAACTCCCTTCTGGACGTTTCACAACAAAGAATCTTTGCTCTGCATTGCAGGATTTATTTATATCAGTGACAGCATTTTTATAGGACACATCTAACATCTTTCGCACTTCTATGCTACAAGCTTTGCTTGTATCAGAGGATGTACCTTTATTTTCAGAATAGGAAGGAAATTTTTCTTAGACTTTATCAGCCCAGGACGCATTTGGTTGTGGGGCTTCCACTTCGCATGTCTTATTTCCATTAGTTGTGGCCATACTTTAGATTTTTGTTTTTAACGCCAGGCGCCGGCCTGGTCACGACCCTTTTCTTACCCTTACTTTAGGCGCAGGTCTCAAAAGGATGAAAACTATTCCCAACAAACTTCCACGTTTTTCGAACATTGGATTAAACTCGATAGCATTTCCTAATATCTAGTTCTTTCACATTGGAATCAGGTAGTCAGTAGGTAAGCCTTTACAGCTCTGTACAACCTACAACCCCTTTCACCGAAAGGCACCAGTCTCCCGGTGTTGGTCCTAACAGCCACCATACAATGTATGGCGTCCTCCGATCACGGAACCGGAATTCGGAAAATGCCCTGCACTCTGGGACTCAAGATCAGCCTAAAAAGCAGGGGTGATTGTGCTCCGGGGGTACCCCGGATTTCCGGGTTTTTCCGTCGACCCTTCCGGGTTTTTCTTTCGGCTCTTCCGGGGTCATAAAATCATCCTGTTTAGTGGGAAAAACGAATCGAAATTGAAAATATGTTGCAAAAACAATGTACGCGACGCTGCGACGGACGTCGCAGACTTTTTAGGGCACCTGCAGACTAAAAACATACAGCGATGCCGCGGACGCGCTATAGCGGGTAAATTACGCGAAAAAACGGCAAACTTCGTCGAAGGATCGTTAAAAAAAACGGCGAATTTTGTCAGAAAACCGCGAAATTAAAAACATTCGCCAAATTAGCGATAAACGTTTCAGTTACGGCAACCCTTACCCAGAGCCTGATCGGAGTGAAACTAGCAAACCCTCTGTCATGCGTTTTCCTAACCCCTTGTATTGTTTTAACCAAAGAATATAAACGAGAATACCGATACCGAAAGATATTCTTTGCCCTACCCCTAAACCAGAAGACAAAAACCAGTCTTTTAAAAGATACCTGAGTATGAATCTTCATCTCCCCTCCACCCCCCCCCCCCCCCCATCTCCCTTTCGTTTAACAATGCTGATCCTCCGCAAATTCTGTTATGGGCTGCACCAGATGTCAATGAGTGCATATTTTTCATAAACCTTCATTCAATACCCTTCCCCTCGAAATTTGCGCTTTTCTATGGCAAAATGGCTCTCGGTAGAGTATAATTTGAAAAGAAGAAAAAAATAAGTAGACTGCAGATTAGGGTCTGCACGGGCCGGAATTTCCGGGGCCGGGCCGAACGAAAGCTACCTTTTCCCGGCCCGTACAAAATTCAGTGAAAACAGGCACGGCCCGTTTAAAATCCATTAAACCACGCCTGACTCAATATCTAAAAAAATTCAGATTTTTCTTAACATACAATTAAGATTCTATATTTATGGGATAATTTTACGGTCCCTGTGGCAGAATGTACGCGACGCTGCGACGGACGTCGTAGACTTTTTAGGGCACCTGCAGACTAAAAACATACAGTGATGCCGCGGACGCGCTATAGCTGGTAAATTACGCGAAAAAACGGCAAACTTCGTCGAAGGATCGTTATAAAAAACGGCGAATTTCGTCGAAAAACCTCGAAAAATGTCTAATTTCGTTGACAGATAGCGGAAAAAACGCAAATTTAGTCAAAAGGCCGTGAAAACATGTGAATTTCGTCATAAGGCCGTTAAAAAGACATGAGTTTTGTTGAAGGATCGCGGGAAAATGCGAATTTTGCCGAAGGGTTACGGAGAAAACACCAACTTCGTCTAAGGATCGTGGAAAAAACGGTCAATTTCGTCGAAGAAACGGCAAATCTCGTCGTCGGATCGTGAAAAATGGAGAATTCTGCCGACAGATCGCGAAAAAAAACGGCAAATTTCGTCGAAGGATCGCTAAAAAACGGTAAATTTCGTCGAAGGATCTCGAAAAAACGGAAAATTTCGTCGAAGAATCGTCAAAAAACGGTAAATTTCGTCGAATGATCTCGAAAAAACGGCAAATTTCGCCGAAGTATTTCGAAAAAACGGCAAATTTCGTTGTCTAAAAGTGTGTATCTTCAAAATGTTTAGGCTGTAAAATGTTCATCAATTTGTAAATTTTGCAAAAAAAAAAATGTAACAAATCAGTAATTTGTGCCTCAGAATCAGTTGTAAAAGTTACACTCTCAAATTCACAACTTTTAAGATTCTTTTGTGTGTAGCATCACAAAATCTCGATAACTGGATTTTTTTTTTTATTGGTATGGAAAACTTGGAAAAGTCAGGGAAATTTATTGCTGATCTAGAATAGACACCCTGTTGTTTGTTTTATGAATATTTGGAATAAATTTCTTCAATGATAAAAAAATAAAAAGACAACTTTCCATATCATATTTAGCAAGACAATGTTTACTCATGAAGTCATTCAATTCTAAATGAAGTCATTCAATTTTCAGTGCAAATAAGGTAAGTTTATCAAATTATGTTTTCTTACAACTTACATTACAAAAACTAGCAGTAATTACGGTATTCTTATGTTATTTGAGTTTCATACAGTTATATAATAAGTTATGGTGTAAATGGATATCAGTATTTTGCATCGGTAATTTTCAGGATTTTTCACCTGTGTGTCAATAATTTTCAGGGTTTTTTACCTTGTGTCACAATCACCCCTGTAAAAAGGTAGAACCGAGTCGAAGAGATTAAAAAATCTCAGCACCCAGAGTGTCTCACGTGAAAATAAAAAAATCCACTATTGTATAAAAAAGGAGCAATGTGAGAGAAAACTTAGAAACAAGGTGTATTTTTTGTCTTTTTCAAACTTTTTTAATTTTTTTTTTCTTTTAACAAAAGGACGAGAACAATGTTAGCAGAACAAAAAACAAAGTGAACAAAAAGTTAGTAAAACAATCAAACATGAACAAGAACAAAGAGGTATAACAAACTGAAAAGAGAAGATTAAAAAGTGTGAAACAAAGAAAGAAGGATAGACAACTAAAGAGAGAAGAAGACAGGAAAGGAGAAAGATCGCTCGGGAATCCGGGGTCGCGAAACCCGTAAATACCTAAACAAGGTATTCCCCTGGGGGATATACAGTATAGGATCCATTATACGACGTCCCGGAATGCAAAACACTAAACAAAAAAAAAAAAAAAAAAAAAAAAAAAAAAAAAATTATTAAAAAAACAAAATTCTTAAAAAAAAAACGTAAAAATTAAAGTGTCAGTAAAAGAAAAAATAAGAAAATGATATTGCCTTCATTCATTAATTTATAAATTCAATAAATAAATATAAAAAAAATTCTGATACGAAAACCATTACGATAAGAAAAAATTAAAAACAATTACGTTAGAAAAATAAAACATGTCTGTGCGCAAATTTTATTTTGTTACAAGTTTCATTAAAAAAGTTAAACGTAGTTTAATGCCATGGCGTTATTACGGAGAAATATAGTGAGCAGAAAACTAACTAACATTTCTTTTTTGTTTTGTAAAATTGAGCCTAGAAAAATTATTTCTATACTAAGAATCGGCGAATCTGCCATTGCGATCAGCATCAA
Source organism: Maratus michaelseni (assembly GCA_963931845.1). Lineage (NCBI taxonomy): Eukaryota > Metazoa > Arthropoda > Arachnida > Araneae > Salticidae > Maratus > Maratus michaelseni. The sequence goes on along the minus strand of OZ007597.1, from coordinate 37,194,411 downwards.
TAATACCAGCTTATGGAAAGTTGCCAAATTATGCATTGATTTTAACATTTCCTTTTTATACATAAAATAATAGTTACTTGATAATTTGTAAATTTAGATTTGAAAAAATTTTCACAGTCAGAAGGATTTTCTCTGAATAAAAAATAAAAATTTTTTTTAGAATATACTTCCAGTAAATTTTATACACATAACGTCACACTCCAGTATGTGCAGCCGCAATTTATTTCAGCAGATGATCTTTAGCCTGCCTCAATCTAGGGTACTTGTATAAATTTTAAACAAGCTGGATGAATGACGGCAGTTGATGCTGCTGCTATCTCCAAATCAAAAGATTCTGCTCCCAACTCCCAAAATTTAATTTTATTTATTTTTCGTAATTTAGAATGTTTTTTTTTTTTATTATTTTTTGCAAATAATGTATTAAATGAACAATTTTATAAGTAATGTATTTGTATATATTATTCATATTTATCACCATTTTATGAAACTGTTTCGTACATTTTTTTATACTTATAAAAAAGTGTTCTGAATTACAGAAAAACCCCTTATCCAGAATGCCTCAGGACCCAAGCATTCTGGATAACGGATCCTATACTGTATCTCATCATTTCATATTTATTCTCTTCTCAAAACCCTTCCATTTTATCCTTTTTTCCACTTATATCTGCCTCATTTTTTAACATTTCAGATAATGAAGGAAGAAAAAATCTTTTAAAATATGGAATTCATTGATGCTGCTTTCATTACAGAAATGGAAAAAGTTGTTTCATTGTATCTTATTTTCCAGCGTTTATAAAAGTCCAAAGAAAACGAAACGGGAAGATCTTGCTGATATGCGCATCAAGGTCAAAGGGCAGTGTGCCAGCAGGTGGGCTATCTCTGATAGAGTTATGAATCAGCGGCAATCAAGTGTGTTTATTCTTTTTTGAGTCTAGAGATAACAGAATTCCGCACTATTTGTAATCAAATTTCAAAAGATATAAAACTGATATTAGAGATATAATAGCTAATTGTTTTTTCATAATTGCTTTCAGGACAAGGAATTTTTTTAAACATTCATGGAGTTTCATTAAAATTACACATTATTTTTAAAAAGCTTTTTAGTAGAACAGCGCTTTTTTTTTTCCCCTATAAATGTGTATTGTATTATATCTTCAGTTATAATCAATTGCTCCCCGATGACGATTTTTCTCTGACTTTTCTATTTCGAAAGCGGTCTTAAATAGCCATTTCTGGTATAATTTTCTGAAAGCTATTTTCTATTTTTGGAAAAGGAGAGATACTGTTCTGTTATATTTCTTAGCGTTTGAATTAGAAGTTTGCATGGGCCAAAATTTAAAGGCCAGGATAGGCTCATGCAAAACTCAATTTTTACAAATAAAGCTGATTTTTGTTAATCAAGAAAAATCTTATTAAAAACCCTCTCGGCTTCTCTATTTCAGATTTTTCAATCATTTTAACTTGGATTCAGCATTTACCTCACTCACTTTCTTTTAGACATTTAACCTTTTGCACTACTCTGACACCTATACGGTGACATACTTACTAAGTTTAATCCCAAATTGTAACAATGGCACAGGGAATTTTGAAACAAAATTTTCGGCTTATTATGGACACAAACAAGTGCATTGACTTATTTTCAAATAAATTTCATCAAAAATTCTGATGCCATTGTGACATTTGGGGATTAAACTTAGTAGGTCACCTTATAGGTGTCAGTGGAGTGCAAAAGGTTAAAATAAGAATAAGATCAAACACTAGAATAAAATATTGCACGTGGACGTCAGCAGCGATAATGGCACCAGTACGGTATAGTAATTGCACAGATTAGTAGGTTCTATCTTCTATTGTCTGTGAGTAATAGCACTTTGAGAAACAACATTCCCATCAGTTTTTCAACATGATTCGATGAAGCTATTCTGATCACAGCCAATCGAACTCTGATCGCTAAAGCTATTAGCATCACTTGTTATTCACTACCTTAAAAATAATCGCCTTTTTTTTTCTTTTGTAAAATTTCAGGATCGGACTTTGTAGGGAAAAAAAAAATCTTCCGATAATCTGCGGCGGCATATAATCCACATAACGAAATTCGGAACTTTTTTAACGTACAATTGGCGGATTATATGCCAGAAAATACGGTAATAGAAAAAAAATCATAAATGACACAGAGGAAATGATGTATTATTTTTAGGCATTTTTTTTTTTTTTTTTTTTTTTTTTTTGTTTGTTTGTTTGTTTTCCCCCCTCAATTTAGACTCTGCAGAAAATTGTTTACTTTCGAATGGCAATGGCAACGTCAAATCTGTTCTTAGTGTGGCTCTTACATTCATTCTATTGATCTTTAGAATTATTCTTCATGTTTTTTTCATTTAAAATTAATTTTAAATATATTGCAATGAGCACAAATTATCCAAGTTTAACGTGGAAAGTGAAATGCCGCTTTTGCAATATGGAATTGCGCGAGAAAAATTACAGTGTGTATTTACAATGTAAGCACAGTCAAGCAAGTTCTGCAGATAAAAGAAGCTCAAATGAAACGTCAATAATTGCAGCTTTTGTTAAATCTCAAGCTACGCATGGGAAGGGAAATATTGGTCCCATTTCAGAAAATATTGAAGGAGGGAGTTCCTCTGAATCGACTGTTCCGTAGAGTGAGGAAACTTTTAAAGCCTTAAATGATTCTTCTAAGCTTGCTTTCTCAGAACATTCTGAAATGATTGTTTCAAATCCTTCAGTTAATGATGTTAATGAAAATTTTGAACTCAATGAGGAAACTGTTAAAGCCTTAGATGATTCTTCTAAACCTGTTCTCTTAGAAAATTCTGAAATGCTTGTTTCAAATCCTTCAGTTAATGGAAATTTTGAATTCAGTGAGGAATGTCTTAAAATCTTAGATGATGCTTCTAAACCTGCTCTCTCAGAAAATTTTGAAATGCTTGCTTCAAATCCTCCAGCTACTGATGCTAATGAAAAATTTGAACTCATTCTCAGTCAGATTCAAAAACTGGTAAAAGGAATATCAAGTGTGATGAGTGAAAAAAGTGAACTCATTCTCAGTCAGATTCAAAAATTGGAAAAAGGGATCTCAAATATGAGGAGTTAAAAAAGTGACTCCAGCAATTGCAAAGAAAACCAAAAGGATAAAAATGATAATGTCACACATACTGCATATATTTTTCAATCATGTCAATCTATTTCAGATGTAACTTCTTTTTTTGATGAGTTTGAATTTGATTATTTAACATGCAGTATGGTATGTCATGTATGTGTGCCAAAGAGAAATATCCTTTACCTGAAAAAATTGGTTGGTTGGTTGGTTGGGGTTTTATGGCACAAAGTCCCTTTAGGGACATGCTGCGCCAAAAAAAAAAAAAAGATTAAATTCATGCATCAAATATAAAAACTACAAAAGAAACAAAGCTTAATGAGAGAATTATCTGGATGGGGTTACCCATCTAGATATAGTCACACAGTGTATAAAACCAATAGCACGAAATAAAGATTAGAATAAGAACGCCAAATTAAAATTTAAAAATGAATTAAAACTTTATCATAAAAACAAAATGAATGAAAATAACACATTTAAATGAAAAGAGTGATATGATGATAAATGTATACTATGACGCAAAAGTTTAGACAATGAAGAAATTCTTACATACTTTGAAAAATATTTATTCAATTTTCAAATCACTGCTTGAAATTAATGTGCTGTACATATAAACAATATTTATAACAAAGAAAAGTGGAATTGTGCATATTGCAATAAATTAAATGGTAACAAAAATAAACTGCTGTCTCAAAAGTTTAGACACAAATTAAATAAAATCGAAATAAACAATTTTTAAAACCTGGTTGCGCATCCATGCTTATGTATTACGTCATATACACGAGATTGCATGGAAGAAACTAAATCTTGCATAGTTTGTGGATCGATATCGTACCATGCATCCTCAATAGATGTCTTAAGTTCCTGTACAGAAGAGTATTGTCTAGCGTTGCTATAAACTTTGCGACACATGATGCTCCAAAGGTTTTCTATAGGGTTAAGATCTGGGCTACATGCTGGCCAGTCGAGAACTCTTATATTATGGGAATTAAACCAAGATTTTGAATGTTTTGCAGTGTGAATTGAAGCATTGTCTTGCTGAAATTCCCATTGAGGACCCCCTAGAAGCTCAGCAAATGGCAGTAGGTTTTCTTCTAATGTCTGTGTATAATGCTGTGAAGTTTGACGACCACTGGTGAAGGTCAGAGATACTTGTCCATTATAGCAAAAGGCTGCCCAAACCATCACCGAGCCCCCTCCTTGTCTGCGACTAAAAAAACGTCGAGGTTCCTTCCGCAAGTCATGCCAATACGATAAACAACCATCTGGACCATCCAGATTCCACTTTTTTTCATCGCTAAATATGACTGACTGCCATTTCTCTCCATATGACATATGCTTTCGAGCCCACATCATTCTTTGTAACTTATGATGTGGCTTCAGAGCTGGTTTCTTCTGCATTTTGCTATAAACGATTGTTCCTTTTTCCAAAATTCGTCTACGAATCGTATCCTTTGATACAGAGAGTCCCGATGAGCTTTGAACTCCACGTACGCTCATTTGTTGAGTGCTCGCTAGTCTTTGTATCAGGCGATCCTCTCGTACATTTGTCACACGTGGCCTCCCAGACCGACATTTTGCTTTATATTCGGAACCACTCGATAAAACTCGATAAATAGATTTTTTTGACCTATTAATAATAGCAGAAATTTCAGAAACGCTCTTCCCTTCACCTTTCAACTGCCAAATCCTTGAAACCTCATTCACTTGAATTTCTTTAGCTCTCGGCATGTCGACTATGAAGCGCAATCGTTTGTAGAACTTAAGTACTCCAAATTTGTGACATCATCGAGTCTAAATTTGCATATGCCAGCGAATATTCAAAGAAATTTAGAATAGTGTCTAAACTTTTGCGACAAGCACATTTGAATTTTTATGAAAAAAATTAGTATTATAGCAAATAAAACGACTGTCTTTTATACATAGCATTTTAAATCAGTTTTTGAATATATTTACAGGTTTTTGTAATTCTGACGTCATAATTCTACATTTTAAAGCTGAATGACGTCATTGTCTAAACTTTTGCGTCAGAGTGTATAATTAAAATCATTCAATGAAAATATAACACAATGTCTAAAAGATATAAACACAAGCTTTCACAATTAAAATAGAAAAACTTTAAACTAACAGTTGGTAAAATGTTCAAGTTTCAAGCAGAAATATATTTAAAATTACGTAGGTTCGAATACCTCAAAAACAGTATTATCATCATCATTTGAGTCTGAACTGTAAGACTCCGATTCCATAGCTTCCTCTGCATAGTGCAGCAGCTGTTTTGATTGGTTGGTTGGTTGTATTGAGTTTAATGGCACAAGGTCCCTATGGGGACAAGTTGGCGCCAAAGAAAGAATATATTAAAAGAAAACACACAAAATTTTATGCGAACAAAGGCAAAAAATAAACAAAGCTTAAAGAGAAAAATAGCTGGATGGGGTTACCCATCCAGATATAAGCAGCTGTTTTGAATCTTTTGTAGCAAGGACTGGTGTAACAAGACAAGGTTTCTTTTTTCTTCCCTTCACAGTTTTCCATTGTGAAGAGGCTTGGGCCTGAAAAAATAGAATTTAACTGCCATCCAGCAGTATTTGTTTATGACATAGAAAACAAAACTGATTTTCCAGTAGGGTGCAATTTGCCAATAAAATTTCGGTGTCTAAAGAAGCATTTAAAAGAACACCTTTCAAGTAACTTGCATTAGAAAGCATTAGAATTAAAAGAAAAAAACTGAAAGGAAAAAAGAATTATATCAAAGACGAGAAAGGGAAGTTGGACTACACATTGGTCGTATTGCTTATAGATTATATTATAAAGGTCGTCCATATAGTGACTTTGAAGATGAAATTGCACTTAATATACAAAATCGCTGTGATATGAGAGACATCAATCATTCAGTAGCATTTGCCAAGAACTTTTTAATCTGTAGTGTGCCCCCTAAAAAAGCTTATAAATAATTGAATAATACAAACAGGATTTCAGCCACCCTTAAAAATAATAGCAGACAAAGCTACTTGGAAGCATCGCACTCGACACTTCATTATGGCTGTTACTATAGTTCCAGACTCCAGTGAACTTATTCATGCCATCTATTTGGGACATCCTGTAATCAAAGCACACACTGGTCAATCTGTGGCAGACAGCATATCTTCCGGTATTTTACAATGGGGCATAAACAAAAGACAGGGTTCATACTCTTTTTAACAAAGTTAATTCCAGGAGTTTTCAAGGAGTCAATTTTTTTTCCAGGAGATTTACTTTAAGTTTTTAATACAACCTCGTTATCTTTCTTCAAGACGGTATATACAAGGATTGGGTTGTTCCTCCTGAAATATGAATCTTCAAATATCTTACTAATTTTAAATTTTAAAATAGTAAAAAACCTTGGAAATATGAAACGTAAGAGAATGTCGATTTCTCAGTATGGATCACTAAGCTCCAGTTGATACGTATCAGAAGCAAAAATTAATTTAAAACTTTTGTTTGAATTCCCTCAATATTTTAATGTCAAATGCACTGCTAAGAATTAGAAGTTACCAGCTTAATTTGATTTTGTATTTCCCCACAAGCTCAATCGTTCTTCTTAGCTGCCAATTGCGCAATACACTTTTCATGCCAGTTGCAGTTAACATTTCTCCATGGTGAAATAATTAGATTTTCAGCAATTTTTCTTCAAAATAAATAAATTTTTAATGTTTAGTATTCTCAAAATTATAGAGAGTAAAAAAATAATTAAAATATTGTACTTTTAATATTTTCCAGGAGTTTTTTTTTTTTTTTATTTCCAGGAATCAGGTAAATTCCAGAAGTTTTAAGGGCCCTTGAAGAAAAAAATGGAATTCCAGGAGTTTTCAAGGAATTCCAGGAGGCGTATGAACCCTGAAAAGAACAATTTATTGGAGGTAGTTTTGATGGGCAATACTTTAATTTGTCAGTACCTAACTACTTAAATGAATATTTTGCAGAAGCAAAAAACAGCGATAAAACATTTTATTATGACTGGGATCCAATGCACAAAGCAGGGCTAGTTGATGACCATATGAGGAAAAAATCCAAATTTTCATGGGTTGTGATGGTAACTCAAACAATAACTTCAATTTTCAGTGAGTTTAATTATGGAAAAGAATATGAAAATTTAAAAGATGTTAGTTCTGAATTAAGTATGGGTGTACCTAATAGAATAACAGAGCAAATTTAAAAATCTCTGTTTCTTTAGCAAAACAAAATTTGCAAATCACTGCAAAAAAGTTTATAAAAACTTTACAGAAGACTTCAAGGCAATTATACAATTTTAGAGAACCGACAAGTGGAATCTCTTAATGAGAATTCTATTCAAAGAGAGGAGGCAACAACTGCAAATTCACAAATGAATAAAATTTTCAATTTCAAATTTTGCCTTCAACTCTCTGGATTATGTGACTTATATGACCAGGTCAGCAAAATTGTATGCAATTTGCAGAAAGTAGACATTCTCCCTCATGAGAGATACAGCACTTTTATATGTAAAGTTGATTCTTTGAAATTAATGTCTTCTGCAGTTGATTCACAGAAATGTCCTTGCAGTTTGGCTACAGAAGAATTTGAATTGGATCAAGTGAAATGTTTTTGGCACACTTATCATGCAGACTGTGAATCTTTAGAGGCTGTTGGAGCTTATCAAGATGGTCCACTTTTTCTCTCAGAGTGTGAAGATTTAAATAATACTCGCAGTAGAGCAAAGAAAGCAAAAACTGATTGTAGCGCCAGTAAATTGGCAGTTATGACTGAATTATCAGATCTTTCTTTGCATTTAGCAGAAGAATTGAAAAAGAATGTATTTACTGAAGATGATGTAATTATTTTTTTATCATGTTAAAGTTGTCACTGATTTAAAACTCCTTGCAACAAAAATAAAACTGAAAGGAGTTCCTTTAACTGCTGCATCCCAATCAGAGAAATTTATTATTTCAGCACAAAAATTGGTTTATGAGTTGAAAGGTGTGTCTCCATCTCAATTGCAACAACATTTTTAGTTAAACTTGAAGAAATTGTAAAACATATGACTCATATATGTATAAACATGATGATTTAATGAGTTAAAAAGTATAGACATCATTAAAAAAATTCTCTGCAGCAAGACAGCTTTATTTACTGGAGTGGAATTAATAATGCACTCAATATGTGTAGCTTCAGTAATTTCGTCAGTGGAATCTGTTTGTGAATCATTGACATCTGTCTATGAGTACCACAACAATAAAAGAAGACCTGTCACTGAAGAAACAGCATACCATAAAATGATGATATCTAAGAATGGACCTCTCCCTACAAAATGTGATTCAGTTGTTTATGAAGCAATGTCACATTCAGGGTTCGATTTAAGTGGTATCGCATCGCAATTTGCGATTCAAATTTAACTAAAGTGCGACCCAAGAAACGCATTAAATCGCAATCATTGCGATGCATATTTCCCGCACTCTTTGTTATGCCATGTACACGTAAGAGTTAAAGCTCAGATTTAAAGGTGTTTTTACATGACATACATTCTGTTTTTACCCTCCCCAAGTGCTCTCTTGCTGTTGTGTTCTATATAGTTTTGGTTTTATATGTTACTGTAATTTGTTTTTTGTTTTTTTCATAATATGGCTATAGTTTAACTGGAAACAGTTACAAATTGGGAATAAAACTGTTGATTCCGTTGGAGAATGGTTAGATTTTGAAACAGATGGGAAAAGTAATGTTATATCAATATGATGTATATTATGTTTGAAATTCACAGACAAATTGAAAATGAAACAAAATTTCAACCTAGGATTTATCAATGGAATTACAGGAGCCAGTCTGAAAAAAAGACAATATTGTCAAGCATTCCAAAAGTGACATGCATTTTACGGCAGTGAACTTGGAACACAAGCCAGACAGTGTAAAATAAAATAATGGAAAGCAATGTTTCAAGCTAGCAATAAAGAAGAAAATAAAGTTGGCAAGTTAATAGATATTTCATATTTAATTGTCAAGCAAAAGCTTCCTTTCTCATTGTTCCCCAAAATTGCACAATTAGAAAAGAGGCATGGTGTTCAGTTAGGGGAAACATATTTGAATGACAAGAAATACCAATTCTCTCAGTGTGTTGCAGACGCCTTTAAGGAGGACTTTAATTTGGAACTGAAATCTGCAAATTATATATCGGTAGTGGTGGATGAATCCACAGATATCAGTTTTAAAGAAAATTTTTAATTTATCTTAGTTTTCTTGTAAATTTTCAAGATTTAAAAGTTACGTTTGCTATTTTTTACTTGCTATACAAAAGTGACTAACTGCTACTCAAAACTGACTTTGTATAGCAGTTACTGCTATGCTAATTTCTGTTTCAAAATCGACCCCTGGTCACATTATTTCTGCGAACAGAATGACTGGCATTTTGTGTGAAGAGGTCACAATATTAAGGATTGGGCTGTTTCTAAATGCATTGATAAAATAATTAATAAGAATTCACCCCTTCCTATCATGGATGTTTAGCATTTATTTCTTTTTAACCAAAATAATTATTCTTTAATTAATTTTTAATTTATATGGTAATTATTTTAAACTGTTTTTTATTCATATCGTCAAAATAATATAACACGTAATTTTATTAAACATTAAATTAATTTGCAGAAAGTTTTTTACCCAAAATTTACGTGCGCAGAAAGTTTTTGGTCTGTGTGGTTATTAATGATGTATGTAGTGATGATCACTCCACATGCATGAACTTGAAAATTCTGCTTAAAGTCAACTTGAAACAGACCAAACCCCAAAATATTTATACCAAATCCGATGGAACAGAAAATTATACCACATTTCAATACAATTATGAAAAAGTAGTCCACAAAGAAGGTACCCAGTAACGATATAATAATGCGTTAATAGATAAAGACTTAACCACAAGAAAATTTGTTCTTTTCGCGATCTAGCACTTTCTTTTGTTTTATGAGCAAGAGTCAATTGCACCTTTCAAAATGGTTGGCAAAATGAAATAAACCACGGTTTTTGAATCGCTATAACTCCGTGAATTTTTTTTGGAAGTATTCAAAACAAACCTTTTTGGATATGAATAAGAGTACAAGAGTGATTATGCGAGTGGTATTTTAGAATACAGTGATCGTGTAAATAATTAAATTTTGTATTTTGCTGGAAATACCCTTCATGAAGATATAAGTATACAATTCAGATCTTTTCATTCCTATAAACCAGAGGTTCACAAACTATGGTACATGTATCAGTACTGGTACGCCAAGCTCTGGCAACTGGTACGCAGAAGTCTGATACTGGTTTGTGGAATAAAATACAAAATGCAGCATATTATTATGGAATAAAAAATTGTGTGTCTTTATTAACGCGGAAACTTAAAAAAAAAATTCTAATGCGATTTAGGATCTGTAAATTCTTTTACTATATTTTTGTTGTGAGAAATGTTTGTAATAGCAGACTTGCTGAAACTTTGAAAAATTTAAATTGTAATAACAAAATAAAGCAACATCTGGTTACGATATGATTGTGTAATCCATTGCACATACATAGGCACAAATTTATATTTATGCTCATAAATAGGTATTGTGCTGTCATCTAAAAAAAAAAAAAATCCCATTTTTAAATTTTCTCTATATAAAGTCTAATAAAGAATTAAAAAAAAAATTAAACATGGCTAAATTTTCACAGCTTGTTCTGACCAAGATTTTAATGTTGAGCATTTTTCATTTTATCACTTTATTACAAAATAGCAGCCAATTAAGCAAGAATTAAAAAAAAAAAAAAAACCTACTTTTCCAAAAATTAAGCTATGTTACCTGAAAAACACCCACACCTGTCATAATCACCTGAAAATGAAGTATTTTATTGCATATTAATGGTCTAACATAAAAATTTATGTAGATCATCCGGAATTTCTATTATAACAAAAAAAAAAATCTGTAAAAATGAATCTCATGTTTGCCAGAATTCTCCAATTGTTAGTTTAAATTATTTTTTAATTAAATAAGCACTCCTTCGGTATTTTAAACTATTTTTATTATTCTAATTGGTGCATAAAAACAGGAAAAAAAAAGACTTTTGTGAAATATTTGATGTAGTACTAGAGTGGGTTTTTTTTAGGAAACATTTCACTGTGGGTTTTTTTTTTAGAGGACAGCACAGTATAAATATATATTTACGGTACATGTATAAAAAAAATTTTTCAGTTTACTATTTCAAAGTTTATTTATTTCAGTACTGTTCGTCCAGAAGGTGGGGCGTCAGTTCATTTCAGAAAAAAGGAGTCTGTGATGTAGAAGACCAGAAGAAAAAACATATGTCAACATATACCTAAAGATTTTCAGGAATTATTGAATTAATTCAGCTAGTGAAAAATTTCACATATACGGTACACCATTCTTGAATTCAATTGTTGGTGAAAAAGATGATCAAAGTATCATATTCATAATTAGTACGATATTGCTTCTACTCACTGTAGCGACGGAAATGCATCCCAGAGAAGCCAGAGTCCTTTCAACTTTTTATTGTAATGGCGATGCATCAAATTCATGTAAATATAAATTTTGCATTAATTAAAATTTTTATTCAAATTGTTTTGTTACTTTTGTTGTTAATTTTCACGATGAAACAATTGACGATTCATACTTTTTTCTAGAATAAATATTCTGCTCGTATGAAAATATTTTTTTTTCTTTTGCTTTACTAGACATTTTAAATTTTATTTAAAATAAAAGATTTAATAAATAAGTTATACATTTATTATTACATATTGCTTCGGATATAAACGTTTAAAGCATATTCATTCGTTATACAGCCAACTAAGAATTACTTTACTGCAGAAATCTGTTGAATTGTATGCAAGAAAATCATGTAAGAAATAATTCTGAAAAATAAGTCTTCTTCATGTGGGCATTTCTCGAGTGATTATCAGAGTTTGCACTTTAGTTTTGTTTTGATTCTATAAGGAACAAAAATTTTCCGTTCGCTTTTTCTCACCTAATATTCGAAAAAAAAGCTGTCATCAGATATTCTGCAAAGCATAAATCATAAAAAATTTTATAGTGAATCAGTTTTTTTTTTCAACTTGTCACGCAGAATGAAATATGGAAAAACTATTTGAAAAGAACTTTGCTTAATTTTAAAGAGTACATACAGCAGCAGTTTTGAATGCTCATAATTAATAATCAAATCTTTTACACAAAAACTGACATTTCTTTTAAAACATATTCTATTCTTGGCATTCCCAGTTGTATTTGCATTAATGAAAAGGAAAACTGCAAATTCATATAAGGCAGTTTTCTAACTTCTCAAAACAATGCTGCCAAATTTGGAACCGAGCATGGTGATCAGTGATTACGAGAAAGCGATAAAAATTGCAGTACATGATGAATTTCCGTTAGCAGACCACCATGGATGCTGGTTGCGTTATTGCCAGAAATGGAATGGGCATAAATTATTTTTTTTTTTTAGTTCGGTAATGCTGTAATTTATTTTTAAGTGAGTTGTTGATTGTTGAAGTAACCCTTTATACATTTTATTTAATCACTAGTTAACTAGTTCGAAGCATGATTTGTAAAGACTTTGAATTGTGTGTAGTTATTAATGATGTATGTAGTGATCATCACTCCACATGCATGAGGTTTTTTTATGTATTTTTTCTTTTATAACTATATAGAGTGTTCAAAAGATGGTAGTAGTGATGCAACGAATAATGGTTTGGCCGAATAACCGAATACCAAATATTTGGCCAAGTTATAGCCGAATATTTGTCTTATTCGCCGCCGAATAATGAACTCATTTTTGTCTAAAAACAAAATATAGTATGCACTATATGCACAATTAAAATGCATTATTTTCTTTTTAAATATTATTTATATACAAATTATTAATTTTTTAAAGTATTATTTTATTCTAAAGAAATATTTGGCTATGTTCAGCCTAAAAATTGCCTCAGTAATATAATTCAGCCCCCCAAAAAAATTCTTAGCTAAAGTTCCTCATTGGGTACTGTCTAGTTACATTTTAATAGGTATTATTAGCTTATTGCACATACTATGTATGTTGTTACATTTTAAAATAATGGCAAAATTTTAAAGATACTAGAAAACAAATTTCAACTTTCAGATGAAAAAAATAAGAAATCTTAATATCTCAACAAAAAAAAAACACTGATAGAAAGGAATATCCTCTAAAATGGTGAAAAGAAATCAGTGTAGGCTTTATAAAGCTCACAATTATCAAAAAAGCCATGCATTTATTTATTTTATTTTTGTATTTTTGCTATGTCAGTAGACAGCACTATTAAGAAGTGTATAATTAATATTTTCAGATTCAGAGGAAGGAAATATCTGTAAGGAAAAGCAGAATAGATATAAATATCAAAATAATGAATATGTAGTATCTTAGGTAGTGTTATGTTACATTTTAATAGATATGTATGTTTTTGCTGTTACATTTAAAAGTAGTAGACAAAATAAATTTCAAGTTTCAGATAAAAGAAAATATAAATTAAATAGTGAACCAAATGAAATGCACATAAATGGCAAGAACAAAAATGGTGGTAAAAAAATTGTTACACATTTTAATCATTCACCATTAGCATGTTCAAGATTAACTGATATACAAATTAATGAGTTGAAAATTCCAAGAAGAAATTAGTTCAGAGTGTGGCAACATGCTGGAATAGTTCCTATTATATGCTAGAGAAATTACTGGAACAAAAAAATGCACTTTCTCTACATGCAACTAAATTTGTAGAAATAAATAATCTGACAACAAACTGGTGGACTATTTTAGAAAAATTGCTCAATCTGTTAAAAACCATTTGAAGTAATAACAAAACAAATTGCCTCATCAAGATCATTATTTTCTGAAGTCATCCCTATCCCGATAGTTATAACATTAAAATTATATTTATCTAAATCTGGAGATTTTTTTTTTGTGTGTAGGCACCATGAAAGACACTGTTCTACAAAATTTGGAGAAGCATTTTGGATCGACTCAAGACAAGGAACACTATTTCATTGCCACTGTTTTGGACTCCAGATTTAAAGTGTTATTTTTCAACAAAAGATGAAGCAAAGGAATAGATGTAAAGTCCACATTTATTGCTATAGTAAGACTAAGAAAGGCTAGTATAAAACCAGTAACAGAATCTGAACAAAATATTTCCAACATAACCATTCCAATTTCTCACTCAAATTCCTTGTGGGCATGTTTTAATGAAATTGCAAGCCAGTCACAGAGTGAAGCTTCTATAGAAAATTCCCGCCAATGTGAAGAAGTAAAAGAAATTAGTAATTTTCTTTTTCAGTCACTTCTAGAAAGACAAGTGTCCTTTGGAGTGGTGGTCGAAAAATTCAGAAAACTTTCCAAACCTTTCATAATTAGCCAAAAAATACCTTTCTTCACCAGAAAGTACCATATATAGTGAGTGAGCGATTATTTTCAGAAGAAGGTATCATTTATGAAAAAAAAAAGAAATAGACTATAACCTGAAAATACTGAATTATTATTATTTCTGCATTGTAATCTACATTCATTAAAAATATTTTTACTTTGTTTTTTAAGGTAAATATAAATTTAAGCATTACAATAATGTTCTTGAAAATATTATGTAAAACATACATATATAATAATTAAAAGAATTTAGTATTTAAATTTCTTTTATTTAATATTAGCAACACACTTTAAAAAAATCACTTAAATTATATTTAACTTTTAAGCGTATTTTACTCCCCCCAAAAAACCCCTAGGTATTGCAGCATATATGACAAATATCTATGTTATACATACAATACATCTATATCTAATCTATCGTATATAGTTATGTTCTTTATGGATATAATTAAAATATCATTGAAAGCAATTTTTTTTCTTTTTTGTTACACAAGGGATAAATATTAAACTTCCCATATTATGCTTTAAAAATTTAGAATTTGCTTGCATGGCTCTATTAGGACAATTTTGAATAGATTAATTTTAAATTTAACAGATTACCTTAGCTTATTACACATACTATTTGTACTTATTGATATAGCATAAAAATTTTAACATGATTCCTAAATTACCCTCTTATACAAAAATGGGTAGGTAAAACCCATTCAGGGTATGAAAGTTAAGGGTGGGAAAAGTGTTAGTTAATTTCCAATAAGATTTTTATTATACATGATGAATATAAAGTGTTAAATTAAAAAGTTTTACTGTGCAAATATAAAAACATTTCTTACATTTACATTTCATCCATTACATTTTTCCACACATTTACATTACATTTCATCGATTATTCGGCCAAGGCCGAATAATGGACTTTATATTCAGCATATGGGCCGAATAATTGTTGCATCTCTAGATGGTAGCAGGATTTATTATTCAAACTATAAGAGATAGGAACATTTTTGTAAATTACATTTTTTACCCAAGAAGGTAAGGAAGGTAGAGATTTCGAATTTTATTCTTTCATTTACATGAGGAGAGGGAAAATTTTCAACAAATAACAAAATTTAATTCATTATTCAGGCATTCAAAAAATGTGCAATTACAAAAAAAAAAAATCATTTTTGCACTCTTATTCATATCTAAAATGTTCGTTTTCATTAACCTCCAAAAATCACGCAGTTAAAGCGATGTACGATATATTAACTTATTTCAATTAATCAAGCAGTTTCAAACATGAAATACCATCAAAATATTAGAACGTCAACAAATCTAAGATCAAGTGTGTCAGTCACAGATGTCACATTTTGCATATTTATGCACTATGTTAGATCAGATTGCACCTTTCAAAGTGAAATAAGCCACGATTTTTAAATCGCTATAACTCTGTGAATTTCTTTGAAAGTATTCAAACCAAACCTTTTTTGTATATGAATATGAGTACAAAAATGATTATGTGACTGGGTATTTTAGAATACAGTGATCGTGTAAATATTTAAATTTTGTATTTTTCTGGAAATACCACTCATGAAGATACAAGTATACAATTCAAATCTTTTCATTCCTATAAACCAGGGGTCCCAAACATGTATCAATACTGGTACGCGAGTCTCTGGCTACTGGTATGCAGAAGTCCGATACTGACACGTGGAATAAAATACAAAATGCAGCATATTATTATGGAATTAAAAATGGTTTGTCTTTATTAAATCGGAATCATTCAAAAAAATTTCGAATGCGATTTAGGATCTGTAAATTGTTTTTTACAAGGACATAAAATATAATTCAAATTTAATTTATTTTTTATTTTGTTATATTGAAATAACGATGAGTAACAGTTTTCTAAATGTTACTAAATGTCTACAGTACCCCCTCCTGGTCACACACACACCATTTCAATGTTTGAAAGTGGTATTTACCAAAATGAAAGTCTGTTTGAAAAAAATAAATGTGTATTAGAATTCATTAATTTTCAATTTGTAAGCTCTTAAATAACTTTGACTTTCGTCCATGAAAGTCTTTAAAAGAGCTTATATTTTATTCAAAGAAATATGTACGAATCCTACTTTTATTTTTTTTTTAGATTGTGAAACTTTTTAGTTATTCTAAGTACAAATTTTCAGAAGTCTTCAGAAGTTTATTAATCCCACGAAGACATTTCTATACATTTTTTCACAATAAGCCACCATAAAATGTATAATTATGTAACTTAACTGTTAATTTCGGAAAGAGAGCTATAATCTATGCCTAATGTGTGATTTTTATTCTTCTAGTTATAATGTAGTCGTTAACTCTTAGAAAACTTAAAATTTTAATAATAAAATACAGCAACATCTGGTTGCTATATGATTGTGTAATCCATTGCACATACATAGGCGCTCATACCTTACTCCGCCACATTTAAAATTTTGTATTTATGCTCATAAATGGGTATAACTATTGTATTTACGGTATACATATAAAATTTATTTCAGTTTACTATATCAAAGTTCATTTATTTTAGTACTGTTCGCCCAAAAGTTGCAACATCAGTTAATTTTAGAAAAATGGAGTCTGTGATGTACAAGACGAGAAGAAGAAATATGTGCCAACACATACCTCAAGATTTTGAAGAATTTCGTGATTTAATTAATTGAGATGGTGAAAAATTTCACGTATACGGTACACCATTCTTAAACTCAATTGTTGGTGAAGAAGGAGAACAAAGCATAGTATTCACAATTGAAACGATATTGCACATACTTACTGCAGCGACGGAAGTGCACATAGATTGCACATTCAAATGCATCCCAGAGAAACCAGAGTCCTCTCAACTATTTATTATAATTGTGATGTATCAGAATCATGTAAGTATAATTTTTCGTATTATTTAAAACTTTTATTCGAATTATTTTGTTATTTATCTTTGCGATGAAACAATTGACCATTCACACTTTTTCTAGAATAATTATTCTGCTCATATGAAAATATAATATTATTTATTTATTTTTATTTATTTATTTATTATTTATTTATTTACTACACTGGACATTTTAAATCGCATTTAAAATAAAAGAGTTAAGTTTCAGTCATAAAAGGTTTAATAAATAAGTTATACAATTATTATTACATATTGTTTCGGATAGCATTGTTTAAACATATTCATTCGTTATACAGCCATCTAATAATTACTTTACTGCAGAAATCTGTTGAATTGTATGCAAGAAAATAAGAAATAATTCTGAAAAATGAGCCTTCTTCATGTGGGTATTTCTCGAGTGATTATCCGAGTTTGCACTTTTGTTTTGTTTTGATTCTACAAGGAACAAACATTTTCCGTTAGCAAAATATTTACTTTTACGTTAGCTTTTTCTCACCTAATATTCGGAAAAAAAAAAGCTGTCATCAGACATTCCGCAAAGTGTAAATGGTAACATTTTTTATAGTGAATCAGTTTTCTTTTTCAACTTGTCACGTTGAATGAAATACGGAAAAACTATTTGAAAATTACTTTGCCTAATTTTAAAGAGTTCATACAATAGCAGTTTTTCAATGCTCATAATTAATAAACAAATCTTTTACACAAAAACTGACATTTCTTTTAAAACATATTATTCTATTCTAGGCATTCCCCGTTGTATTTGCACTCATGAAAAGGAAAACTGCAAATTCATATAAGGCAGTTTTTAAACACCTTAAAACAATGCTGCCAAATTTGGAACCGAGCACAGTGATCAGCGATTATGAGAAAGCGCTAAAAATTGCAGTAGCTGACGAATTTCTGTTAGCAGATCATCGTGGATGCTGGTTCCATTATTGCCAGGTATGTAAGAATGGTCAATATTTATTGATTCTTCATTACTAAATTATTTTTGTTAGTTCTGTAATTTAGTTTTCTGAAGTGAGTTGTTGATTGTTGAAGTAACCCTTTATACATTATATTTAATCGCTAATTAACTAGTTTGAAGCATGATTAGTAAAGACTTGGAATATTGTGTAATTACTAATGATGTACGTAGTGATCACTCCACATGCATGAGTTTTTTATGTATTTTTTCTTTTATGACAATATGGAGTGCCCAAAAGATGGTAGCACGATTTATTTTCAAAACTATAAGAGGTAGGTCTAAAAATGTAATTTACAAAAATGTTCCTAATAAGGTAAGGAAGGTAAAGTTTTCAAATTGTATTCATTCATTTCCATGAGTAGAAGGAAATTTTTCAACAAATAGCAAAATTTAATTCATATTCATTATCCAAGCATTCAAAATTGTTTAATTAAAAAAAAAATCGCTTTAGAACTTTTATTTATATCTAAAATGTTTGTTTTCATTAACCTTCAAAAGTCACGGAGTTATAGCGATATACGATACATTGACTTATACAATATATTGACTTATTTCAATTAATCAAGCATTTTTAAACGTGAAATACGTCAAGGTATTAGAATGTCAACAAATCTGAAATCAAATGTGTCAGTCATAGATGTCACATTTTGCATATTTATGCACTATATATTAGATCAGATTGCACCTTTAAAAATGGTTGACAAAATGAAATAAGCCACGGTTTTTGAATCGCTATAACTCCGTGAATTATTTTGGAAGTATTCAAACCAAACCTTTTTGGATATGAATAAGAGTACAAGAGTGATTATGTGATTGATTAGGTATTTTAGAATACAGTGATTGTGTAAATAATAAAATTTTGTATTTTGCTGGAAATACCCTGCATTAAGATATAAGTATACAATTCAAATCTTTTCATTTCTATAAACATTTTTGCAATTTAAATTATTTTTAAACCATGTTATCACCTTTTTCGGATACTCTGTATATCAAAAAGCACATTATGTTATTATTCATAACAGTTTCATCCATTGAAATTTAAATTTTTTTGTTCTAAAATAATTATACATCATGTCATATATATGTAATAAAATTGAGAAGGTGCTCTAAAACTTTTTTTTCAATTAATATATTTTTCAGTTAGTTTCTATATCTGCCCTCAATTAGCACTTCAATTCGTTAGAGCCCTATTAGAGATATTATAAAGAAAGAAATGAAAAGATTTCAAATGAAGTGTGTTTGTGATGGCAAATTATCAACAGGAGTAATATAGGCTCTAGGGGAAGTGTCCTCCGTGAGGGTCTTTCTAAGGGAACCTAACCCATATTTACGCAAGGAAATCCAAGGTTCGAAGAAAACTTCGAACTATTAGCCCGACGGGCACAATTGGGTTTGAACTCAACACCTCCCCCGTCTACCAGCTTTGAGAGCAGAACCTCTCGGCCTCTGGTGGGATGAATTCAAATGAAGTAAAGTATTTTTTCAAATATTGCAAGAAAGTTTTTCGAGCAACTGTTAAATTTTATGCCTGTTTATATATCATAATACTTGTCCCTTCTTGGGCTTAAAAAGCACATAAAATAAATTGTTTTGATTTTAATTTGTTCTACAAATTATCATTTTGTTTAATATACTATAGATTTTTGCTTACTTCAAAGCTTTACTTGAAAGTTTCATATTGATATATTTTAAAGCTTGATAATTTTTTAGTCAAAATATGATAGCGTTATCGCATACGTAGTGTTATTGATAAGATTAAATAATTATTGTTGTTGCTTATAGCATTATCTTATTCTATTATAAATGTAATTTATTACTATTTTCTTCATATTTAAAACTTGTCTTTTACAGTTAATTTATCACCAGGTTCAAAAAATAAGTTAACTAGATCATATGACGATAACGACGTTATAAAGAATTGTGTGAATATGCTAATGGCCTTAGCCGTATTACCACCAATGAAAGTGAATGAAGGAGTAAGCAAAATAAAAATATCGCATACGTAGTGTTATCGATAAGATTAAATAATTATTGTTGTTGCTTGTAGCATTATCTTATTCTATTATTAATGTAATTTATTACTATTTTCTTAATATTTAAAACTTGTCTTTTACAGTCAATTTATTGCCAGGTTCAAAAAATAGGTCTAACTAGATCATATGAAGATAACAATGTTATAAAGAATTGTGTGAATATGCTAATGGCCTTAGCCGTATTCCCACTTATGAAAGTGAATGAAGGAGGCAAAATAAAAATATGGCTGGAAGCAAACAGGTCATCAACAAACAGAAATGAACAAGAAATTATGGCAAAATTATTCTAATAAATTAATTATCAATATACTGACCGTGTGTATCATTTTACTTACGGTTGGTGACATTTTTTTAGTATTTTACATAATTTTTAACAGATGTATTAATCGTGAAACTTCAACAGCTCGCCATTACCATCTCAAGATTCATAAAATAAAATTGCATATATATATTAGGTTGGTACTTTTCTCAATAATTGCTTAGAAAGCAAAATTTATACAGAATTGCACTATGCATTATTTAACTATGCAATCGATACTACTCATGTTAATGCAAAATTTTATCTTAGCTTGAGCCAGAACTACAGTAATGTAGGTGAGGCTACCCGTGGCTTCTGGCCTCGGACACTACTTCTGGTTCTTACAGCAAGTTACTTTTAGACATGTCTGGCATACACTTACGAAGATTAGCTGTGAAGACAGGGAGACTCGGGTCAACAGTGTTGGCATTTATTCACATTTTACTTAAAACATTAATCACAAGTTAACCTTCCTCCTTCCAAAGTAAAGGAAATGCTCTTTTGTAAATATCTCAATGGTATTATCTGCTCTTCTCTCCCACATTCCATTCCTGTTATCACCCGTTACCTTACTAGCAATAAAACCAATTGAGAAATGTTTGATTATTTTAGTTGCTGAATTATAATAGAAAATTTTTTCCACTATATGAATTAAAATTTACTATTTCACTTTTCATAAAGTTTGACCCATGACATTTCACCTTCTATGGTTTACTTACTGCATAAACTTATCTATACCAGTATCTCTATTTATAACTTGGAAATGTGCAAAAGTAATATTTTAGTTTTAAGTAAAATAATATTTATTCATGCTAGAAAATAAATACTAGTAAGTCTATTTATAGCAATCTCTAATATATGTGGTTTGCTTTTTCCTCGACTCATAGATGAGAACGAGTATGGAGGATTTTACGCGAATATTCACGTCGAGCGAACCTTATCCGTTCATGAACATTGACTGGTTGCAAGATCCGAAATATGATAAAGCGAAAAAACTCCGGGTGGAATGGATTAGAAGCCATAGGCCTCCAGACTCTTTAGCAAAAGAGGATTTAGACGCCATGATTAACTTCTACTATGATGCTAAGAAAGATGCTGTCAGCCGAGATCAGAAAGATCAAAAGGACCTTTGAGAGCTGCAGTCCAGCACAAATGGACAATTTAAAGGCCACCCTTGCTAATAGGAACCATCGTCTCAACAATGTTCTGACACCGGAGCTTGAATATCTGGAATCAGCGGACTCAGAGTGCCCAGACCTGCCAACAGATGGAGCCAGTGGGTTGCCGTACAATGATGCTATGGATACCCGTGCAAAGGTTGGTATAATTGCTAGTGAAGCCCCTCCCTCTCTAAATTTAACTAATGATAGAAAAAGAAACTGTCTTGATAGTGGAGATGATTTCTCCTTCCCTCAAAACAAAATCGCTAATCAAATCGATGTTAATAATATCGTAATTAGTAACAAATTTCAAAATTTATCTGAAGTCATCCTAAATGACAAAAATGTCCCGCAACCAGCCCAAACTATCTCTAAGAGAATTATAACACCTAAAATTAACATAATTACTATCAAAACCCCAGACATGGAGGAAAAACTGAACTTATTCAGAAAACTTAAGAACGAAGGACAATGAAAATTCTCAGTCAGCCCCGCAGGGATTATTACAAAAATGCACCCTGCAGCCATCAAGGATTATAGAAGAATAATAGGATTACTGGACACATACCATGTCGAACACATATTATTCCCTAATAAATCTAACCAGCCCCTTAAGGTTGTTGTGAGAGGCCTGCCAATTGACATGAACCCAGAGTACATTGCTGAAGAATTGAAGGAAAAAACCTTCCCGGTCCTAAAAGTTGCTCTATTAACCAAATTCAGGACGGGAAATAAAATGCCCCTCTTTCAAATCCAATTAGAAAACGGAGAAGTAAGCAAAGAAATTTATAAAATTAAGGAAATACTCCATTATATTGTTCAAGTCGAAAATTACAGTCCCCCCCCCCCCCAGGTAATGCAGTGCTACAGATGCCAATATTGGCATCATTCCAGCTCAAATTGCAAAATGAATGCTCGCTGCGCTAAATGCGATGGCGGGCATGATACCAAGAATTGTGATAAAGGAGTAGGAAAAATCCCGAACCCGGTCTGTTGCAACTGCGCAGGCCCCCATGCAGCCAGCTACCAGGGTTGCCCCAAATTCCCTAAATTACCAACTAAAAATAATTCTAAATTCATTTCGGCACCTTTTGACCCCATCCGCTCCTTTGCTGATACAGTAAATCCTAAAGAAACCCCCCAAAAGTCTCCAAACCCAAGGCACCTCCCCCCAAACCGATTCTGGACCAACCAATTGAGCACAATATTAAATGAAATAGCAATGGAGTTCAAAGTTGACAACTTTTCCCAACTTTTAACCAAATTAAAAAATTCATTAGCCAAAATTCAAACAACTTGAGACCCAATGAAAAAAATTAGTATTCTGGCAGACTTCGCACAACAGCCTACTCTGGACTTTTAATGAGTCACAGAGGTTGCATTAAAATTATTTCATGGAATTGCAATGGCCTTCATTTAAAAAAGATGAGCTCAAAGAATTTATAAAGGAGCACGACCTAGACCTTGCCCTTATTCAAGAAACAAAACTCAGACCTGGCATGTCATTCAAAATTCCAAATTATATTATTTTTTGGATCGAACACAGCAATAATTTAGGACCGCGAACCATTCGAGGAACGGCTATTGCTGTCAAAAATCACATAAACTGTCATATTGCTTCTCCAAATTCTCCTAATTTAATCGACGCCACGGGCGTTACCATCAGAATTCCTTCAGAACCTGCACTTACTTTCTTCTCAGTATATATCCCCAACGGAGAGAGCGTGCCCGGCGTCATGAGTGACGTCAGAGCACTCTTTAATTTCGACGCCAATACCTTCCTCATAGTAGATTTCAATGCCCATCATATTTCCTGGAATTGCATCGATAACAACGCATATGGAGTTAGCATCAATAGATTGCTCCTCAATTCAACTGCAGACATAATTTTCCCGGCAACCCCCACCCCCATTTCTGATTATAGTAGTAGCACTACTGATTTTGGCTTATTTAATGGATTTAACTATGTGAAAGAAATTGAGACCCTGCATGAACTGAGTTCAGATCATAATCCTATCAAAATTAATATCCAAATTAAAATCCCTAAACCACCTCCTAAATTTCGCAACAAAATTAACTGGACTTAGTTCCATAATAACATTAATGCTCTCCCCCCCCCCCCTACTCCCGAATATCAACAGCACAAATGATATTGATAACTTAGCAGAAATCACTAAAGAGATCAACGATGCTGTTGAAGGTGCTACTACCAAAATTTATTATCAGAATGAATTTTATAGATTAGATCCCCATGTCCGCAGACTTACTAAAAATAAAAATCGTGCCAGAAAAATCTGGCAGCGAACCCGAAATAGTTATGATAAAATCATTATGAACAGAGCTCAAAACGAGTTAAAAAACTATCTTTTCAAAAAGAGACAGGACAGCTGGTCCCAATTTCTCGAATCACTGTCACCAGAGGACGCCTCTATATGGCATGCAGTAAGATGCATCAAGAGCTCTGTTCGCCCTTTCCCGCCGATCCCTATTCCAAATACTAATAATTATGCTTTCACCGATGAGGAAAAAGCTGATGCAATCGCCAGTAGTTTAGAGATGCAATTCACAGGAAACCCGGTTACTGATCACAATACTGAGAGGGAAGTTAATATTAAAATCAGAGACTTCTTAAGTGTTCCCCCTCCCCCTCCTTTTTCAGTCACAAATGCTGATGTCTGCGATGAAATTAAAAGGCTCAAAAATAAAAAATCCCCAGGCATTAGCGCTATTACTAATGATACGCTTAAGAATGTTCCTATGTCCTATATTCCAAAAATTACCCTTCTGATTAATAATACCTTTAAATTCAGTTATTTTCCATTATACTGGAAGACCGCTTTAACTGCACCAATTTTAAAGAGCCGCAAACCCGCCAGCAACCCAACCAGCTACCGCCCGATTTCCCTTCTTAACTCTATTAGTAAATTAACCGAAGCATTCATAGATAGAGAACTTAAGACCCACATCCAAGATAATAATTTAATGACCCCAGATCAATATGGGTTCAGGGAGGGGCTTTCAGCCCTCACCAAGTCTACAGGCTAATGGAGCATGTTACTACGGGAAAATTAAATAAAAAATTCACTGCAGCGGTCTTCCTTGATATCGAAAAAGCGTATGACAAAGCTTGGATTTTCGGACTTATTTTTAAATTAATAAATTATAATTTCCCACCCTATCTGATCAAATTAAATTATCACTATCTTTTAGATGGAAATTTTCTGGTAAAAGTTAAAAATAAATTATACAGAAAGCTTTTTGTTCGTTTCGGCCTTCCGCAGGGTTAAAAAATTTCGGGTATCCTTTTCAAACTTTATATTAACGATATGCCCCCCTATGCTCATACTTCTTTGTCCAAATACGCGGATGATACCTGTGTATTCGCGACCCATAGTAACAGGCGCTATGCAATTGTACCAATTACTTTAATTACAATTAATTAAAAATTCTTTCGGCTTGGTTCCTGAAGTGGAGAATTGCAATTAATACGAGCAAAACACAGGCCATCATCTTCTATCACCTCAAGCCTGAAAATAGGGACAGGCTCAAAATTATTGACTTGCCATGGTGCTACACTTGTACTTATCTTGGTATTATTCTTGACCAAAGACTCACTTTTAGACAACACATCCATACCGCGAGAAATAAATTTCGAGCTGCTAAAAAACTTCTATTACCCCTTTTAGCTCAAAATAGTGGATTATCTATTAAAAACAAACTGCTCCTTTATACTTCTTATCTTTGACCAATATTAACTTACGGGTGTCAAAGCTGGAGTTTTTCAGCCTACTCTAATATTAATCTTCTTTTTACTGCTCAAAACACAACTATCAGGCAAATTTATAATATTCCCTTTTATATTGGAAATTTTCATCTCTATAAAGAAATTAAATTCCCCTTACTCAGCACTTTTATTCAACATCTTAATATTAATTTTCATATTTCTCTTCAATCCTCTGATAACTTAACTCTAAATTCCCTCCCTAAGTATGATATATTTGAAACCCGTAACCGTAAAAGGCCCCAAATGGCCATGATTCTCTACGCTATAATTTAAACTTCAAAATTCTTTAACTCCCAAGTAAATTGTCACCAATTTTCCCTTTTGTCACTTGAAAGAGCCTTTTTTTTTTCCCAAACTAAATTTTGCAACTGCTGACACATTTTAAAAGTGTACTTAAATTTCATTGGTTCTCTCATGCCCCGCCCAGCCGGGCAGCAACGGTATATATAGGTCGCAGCATCTGCAAGCATTTTTCTCCATTGCATTCAACGGTCTGCACACTCGCATCAGGAGACCCGAGTAGCGAAGTGCATTTTTCAATGCGAGAGTCTAAGCTACTTTGGGTACCCGCTGAGCGTTAGGGACCATCTGATGCTAACCCATCCATCATAATTTTAAGATATTACGAGCTCATCTTTGTACTTCAGTTCCTTTTCAAAATTTATTGTTTTATTTATTATATTTAAATTTTTGGGCCACTAGCAAGAACTACCAACCACTTAGTACTAAAGGATGTTATGTTCCAGGGATGTGTGGTGCTGACCACAGGCATCTCGGTAAATACAGAGCTGACAACTCTCCCGTTTTTCGCGGGAAACTCCCGTTTTTTAGTCCGATCTCCCGTTTTTACGTTTAAGTATGATTTTCTCCGGTTTTTCACTCATACTTTAAAATTCCTAAAAACGTACTTTTGAAAAATGAAAATTTCCGATCTCGTTAGAATTTTGCCATAGGATTGCTAAAAAACGCGAATTTCGTCAAAGGATACCCGAAAAAACGTAAATTTCGTCAAAGAATCGCCGAAAAAAACCCTCAAATTTCGTCAAAAAACGGCGAAAAAACTGCAAATTTGGTCAAAAAATCGGAAAAAAACACAAATTTCATCAACAAATCGCGATAAAACACAAATTTCGTCAAAAAATCGCGAAAAAACTGCTAATTTCGTCAAAAAACGGCGAAAAAACTGCAAAGATTGTCAAAAAATGGCGAAAAAACTGTAAAGTTCGTCAAAAAACGGCGAAAAAACTGCAAAGTTCGTATAATAATTTTAGAAGCTGTTTGAAAAAATTCTTGTGAACTGCGAATTTTTTTCAAATAATCCTCTTAAAAATGTTTCTTTCAAACAAAAATAATTATTTTTAACTAACAAGTCTTTTTTTTTTTTTTTTTTTTTTTTTTTTTTTAATTATTTGATTAAAGGGAAATTGGAGTGTTTACTTTTTGATAAATAAATTTACAAATAAATTTTGAATTAACATTTTGATTTGGTGGTTTAAAAATATTGTCACAGTCATAAAATGCTCATTTTTACAAAATTTTATAGGATTTTTTTTTTTTAAGTTTTTTGATTAAAGAATATATATATATATATATTATCTACGTTTAATAAACAATTTTATGACCATGCTAACACTAATAAGTGGAATAAAAGCAAATAGCGAGCTAGATTTATTTATTTTGCAAGAATATTATATAAAAAGATATTTTCATATATTTATTTCTAATGTATGTGTTTTATTTAACTAAAATAATTGATTACAGATTCAATTAAATTATCTTGGATGAAATTGCATGCTTGGTAGCATTTATCCCTTATACGAGACCCAAAAAGGTGGGGGTTTTTTTATGTGTCAATTATTATAATTAATGTATATATATATTTTTTAATTTCATGTATAATAATTTAAAAAGCTGTGGAAAAAATTCTCGTGAACTGCGAAAATTTTCAAATAGTCCTCTTAAAAATGTTTCTTTCAAACAAAAATAATTATTTTTAACTAACAAGTACATATTAGTTCAAATTATTTATCTATTACAAACGGATAAACATTTTTATATATTATAACGATATTTTAACCCAAAATTCCATCTTCTATAATTTTATTCTTTAAACAAACATGAAGTGTAGGAATAAATCTGAAATTTAAGAAAAACTGCTGTTTTTTATTCTTAAAAAAAAAAAAAAAAAAAAAAAAAAAAAAAAAAAAAAAAAAGATTTGAATCGTATATACAATATTTGAGTGTAAGAACATTTGATTTTACATTCGTTAGATGGCGCTACCAAATATTCTGAGTAGATATTTTACGTCTTGAAAACTTTCTTAATAATCACTATAATCTTGACTTTACAGAGTTAAAATATCCTAAAAGGGCTAATAATTAAAAGTAACACATTCTTTTACATTATTATTATATTTTAAATTAACATTTCGTTTGCTTTCTGCATCACAAATAGCATTGAAAACGAAATAAACGTCAAAACATTTGTCAACGCAACCGCCATCTTTGCTTCAATTGCACATGCGCGTGTCGAATAACTGTAGACGAATAGGTTAGTTCAGTTACTGAACTTATGTTTCATTTTCTCCTCCATTTTAGGCTAGTTGAGTTAGCGGAGAATTTGATTTCAGGGTCAACCGAGAGTTACAGCGTAACTCGCCAGTTGAGGTTGGCGGTGAGTTAGGGGGTTAGGTATGTGCCCAAATTGGGCCATGCCTGTTTTGGTTACCAGTGTGTATCCATTTTGGGCACTGTTAAATACCCATTTTCAAAAAAAAAAAATTTTTTTTTTTGAAAATTTTTAAAAAATTGTTCTTAGAGAGCATTTACATCTTATAAGTAGCTACAATGACAAATTTCAAATTTCTAGCTCCTTCAGTATAAAAAAAATCGAAAGCAGTTAGCTCCTCCCATATTCGGAGATTTCTTCAAGCTCTGGTGTTTGGCTCCTCTTGCCTCGACTTCAAGTTGACCGTTGGGCGGTCCTTCATCTAGAGAATTTGTAGGGACTTTTCATCATCATCATCATCAATGGTTCTCAAGAGGACTTATGCATCAGAACTTTAAAAATCTTAATCTGTTTGCATCTAAGCCAATTTTTGGACTATCTTCTAGTAAAATAGCTCTGCGTACTCAGCATTCGATTCTCTACAAGATTCATGTTTCATTTTTGTGCTCAAAGTGCTATTTCCGCAAACGGAAATGAATCTAGGAACTAGTAATCCGCTTGCATCTACCTTAGTTTTTATGCTAGAAACAAATATTTGACATCATTCTCTTCAGCTCGTTGAGACGATTTTTTCTAGATATATAGTTTGAAAATCGGACAATTCTTTCTATTTTTAAACTTAGAAAATACTGATTTTTACAAAAAAACTCATATTTTTGTGGAAATAATTGGACAATCAACTAGCGGAATACCTCTGTGTGAACTACAAAAAATTCTGGACTGCATTTCATCCTTAATTTTGAGCTCCATCAACTATACCGCAAAAGAGAATGACTCATCAATTTTTTAATCCTTATGCATCTGCTTCAATTTTTGTCCAAGGACTAAATGTGATATACCGTTCTATGCGTCTCCTCAAGACTAATTTTTTGACACCAATAGTTAAACATTTGGACAATTATTAGTATTTTTAAACTTTAAAAAACTTAGTTTTTCATGAGAAAATTCCTATCTGTTCAAAATATTAGCTAGGTTCAGGAATTCTGCAAGCCTCTCATCTAGTTCTGTTGTAAACTATTATTTTAAAGTTTTGTTTAATTTTTATATCATGTATTTAATCTATTTTTCTTATTTTATGTATTTATACAGGAACATGGGCTAATCGGAGCGCCTGGCGGCGGGAGCATCGCATTTTTTGGTAAGCATGGCTCATCTTAACTCTTTGAGGTCTCAGCTAGCCACTGTACAGCTGGCCCCCAGGTTTTCATACTTGTATGAATTCATGGGGTGCAACCAGTTTGTGCAGTCTCGATGAATGGAAGACTCTCTTCCAGGATTCACGCGATTAGGACTGTGCCCCCCCCCGTACTTTACGGGTTCCCTTTAATTGTTTAACTTTTTTGCTCAAACCACATTTTTCTCGGCCCCCTCTGCTGGAAACAAAATTATTATTTTTAACTCCCCCTCGTTTTCCAGCACATATGTTTTGCCCGTTAGGTTTGGTTAGGAATTTTCAAAATTCACCTTCTCTTGCCTAATTCATTAATTGTCTGTGGGAGGGACTGCCTGACCACTTACTATCCGCGTTTTAGGGCGTCAGTCTTTGGTCGCTGACATTTAAGTTTTTCGTTGACCATGCCTCTAAGTGAGTGACACTTGTGTAACTCACCTTTTTTCCCTTCGGGTGTGGTTTGAGCATCTGTCCCGTCTTTCTCTTCGTTGCTTGGGCCGCTTGCTGCCGGTGCTCCGGCCGCCTGCTTTTTGGTTGGGCCTTGTTTTTGTTTTTTAATTTATTGGGATTACTTCTAATTTAATCTTCGCTTATAAGTAACAGTTAAAACAAATCTTCAAGTCAATCTTCATAGGCCTTCATTATAGTCTGCTATTTAGGCTTTTTGGCTTATTAATTAATTCCTCAATTTACGTAAATTACTAAATTTATCTTCAGCACGCCAAAATATATCAGTAATGTATATTTCCATCAATTAAATCTCAATTAACTAAAAAATTCAGTAAAATTCAACTTCTAAAACTTTGACAGAGGGTCTTTGGAGAAATTAACAATAGCTCCTCCCCCTTCTCTGTTAATGCTTTATTCCCTGCTAATTTGGGAATCTTGAATGTTAAAAAATCTGTAGCTCTCTGCAAATTATATTCAGGGTCTACTACTTACCCTTAATTAAGAAATTGCTCTTTAGGACCTAATTTTAGTTCGGGTAATTTTCTCTATTTTCGGTAGAGTGTCTTTGGAGAAGTCAAATATAGCTCCTCCCTCACCTGTTAACTGCCGTTCAAAAAGTTAATTTTCGGAAGAGGGTCTTTGGAGTTCAGTTTTTACTCCGCCCCTCTCCGCCTAAATTCTAAATTTTTGGTTTTTATTGGCCACTTTTTTTAGCTGCTTAATTTCCTCTACCTGTAACAGTTAGAATATCTTCGTGCTAAATCACCTGATCTCATTCTGTAACAGTTGAAATATCTGGAAGTGTATAACGGTGGAAAGTACTCTCTTTTTGATTATTTACTGTGGTAGAACATTTACACTGGTGTGCAGTAACATAAAATATTTATCTGTTCTTCAGCTAATTATATTCATTCTAATTATTCAACATTGTATATTGGTCACCTCTTCAATTTTGGCAAATGGGAGGATTTGCAACAAATTATTACTTATCAGAAATTTTGAATTATACGCCGAGGGTCTTTGGGGGAATTGTTTGCCCCGTTATTTCACTAGGTAGATACCATTTATTTAGGGAATACATTATTATGACTGTCATTCTGCATTGTCGTAATTGTGTTGTTTAAGTGTTTTCATTGTTAAATAGGTTAAAACATTTGTATTATTAAAATCTTCCTGTATATCTTAATTACTCTTAATCATTGAATGGTTTCAATATCTTTGTCGAGGGTCTGTGGAGGCTACTGCGTAGCTCCGCCCCCATGTATTCATCATTATATTGTGTCATCCCTCAAGAACATTTCACTTGCGAACTATGTCGCAGCCGACCCACAAATGTTTGATACAGAAACCATCCTTCAAAAGAAATTAAAACTATTGAAAGAAAATTGCCGAAATGGCTTAATTCTCGAACTTAAGCATAAAAATTCAAAACACGTCATTAGCTCCTTTGAAATCAATTCAGTGTTAGCAGCTATGCGAAAGCTTTCTAAGGGGAACACAGGCAAAAATAAAGATTACTGTGGCTGTCTTTCCTCGTACGACAAAACTATATCAGTGAACATTAATTTCAGTACCGCGGAAAAGTACATTAAACTGCATAAACTAAACCAAACACTTAGTCAGGATGCCGACTCCTCAATCAGGGCAATTAACTTTCTAAATGACTCACAATATAATAGTGAACAATCACTTATTTGTATTGACTCAGACAATGAAAGTCCCGAAGCCCCCGACTCGGCACAAATAAAATCAGAAACTGATGCCCCCATTTCGCCTAATTCTGTAGTTCTGAACCTGAAGCGTTTACTACCCCAAGTACATAGGATCAGGACTCTGAGATCTCCATACCTCCTCCTGATGTAGAACAGACGTCTAATTCCGTCTCGTCACCTTGCGAGTATCTATTGCCCATTGAAAGGCAAGTGTTTCCAGGGGTGGGCTCACAACCAATTATCACATGCAAAGACTATGCCACATCTAAGAGCCTTACTACGGCTTCACTGTTAGTTACAAATAAAATTATTGACCCATTCGGGTCACTTCAAATCAAGAAAAAACCAGGACTCGAGGTAGCTCTTCCCTCTTTAGAAGATCCTCAAGAAGGGTCTTCCGCCTCAACAGCAATTTCTAGGCACATAATTAGTCACCCCACTCTCTTTCGAGAGGAATTGCAAGCAAACTCGCTCAGTGCTATACTAAATGCGCGCTCTAGGGCTTTGCTCCATGGAAAGGGACAAAATAAATCGGGCGTCTCAAAATCTTCCTCTAACAACCAAAGCAAAGATTGCACAACTCATGACTCCACCAACTGTGACAAAACTAAAAAGAAAATAAAATTGAAAAATAAAACACATATTCAAAAAATAAAAAATCTACGAAGCCAGCCAAAAAATCAGTCAAAAACAATGATCTTTTGAGTATGCCGACAATAGAATTCGTCGACAATGAGGTAATTTTCACCCCAAGTCAGGCGGATCGAGCAATTAGCTTATTAATTCAAGAGTCGAAAGACTGCGCTAACGGGTACGACTTCATCCCATCCGAAAATGAGGAATTAGGCAATGAAAACGACTCAGAATACCTAGTGATTGGCAACGCCTCAGCTTCAGGCACACCCAATAACTCAAAAACTGTACCGCCCCGTGAAGGGACCACCTCACTTGTAGATCACTCCTCCGCCAACAATGAACTTGGCAACCACCAGAGACTCGCTTCACCAATGCGCTACCCATCACGCACCCCCTCAACAAATCACTGGTGTCCGGTGGAAACCACACTTTCAGGGACCACAATTAAATATGTCTACCCGTTCATGGAAGTTTGGAAGCGCCCCATTGAGAACTGCCACAGTGAGAGTGTTCAAAGGAACTGGGCAAATCGCCGGGGGGCCATTAAAAAGCATCTTGAACAGGCTCACAAAATTATAATTACAGACATTGAACACTGGTGTATCATATGTCAATCTTCAATCTCCCATGTCCGAAACATGGCTCTTCACCCCTGCTTCAATCATATTAATTTTGAGGACCAAGATGTTACTCTAGAAAACTTCAAATATAAGTGTGAGGTATGTAACAATTTCGGGTCTAACACAAAACTCGGCTTAATTAACCACCTTAACATGCATAAATCGCGCAATGAAAAGAGGGCGCGTCAACTTGCAAACCGGGCTCCGACATCAATGGGTTTAGGGGACCTTCCCCTCCCCCTAGGGCTACCCAAGAATCTACTGCATCTTCCGCCACGTTAATCAGAAACTCTCAATTCCCATCGTATGATGACAAAGATGATATTACTTTATCGACAGACGATAACAATACCCAAGAAGACATAATTTGCAATCCGGACGAACCGGTGCCATCTGACCCATTCATTCCTAAACTCAAGGAAATACTAGACAATTTTCACCCAGATCGCTGGGATGAGTTTGCGGGGGTTCTTGAGACTTTGACGCGTGAAGCGCAAAAATTTGTAAAAATAGATAAGCCACTCCCATTCAACAATGCGCCGCCTCCCAGGAACGACCCTGGGGACCCATCACTTATTCAAAGGCTTTACAGGCGCAATCGCAGGCGCGCAGTCAGGAAAATATTAGGGCATTCACAATCCTCCTGCCCGGTAGATAAAAACCAGCTAGTAGAAAGATTTTTTCCTGATTCTGTCCCCACACCTGACCTCTCTATCTATCAGAATATCGAGCCAGCAACAAACACCCCGTGTACCAACAGATTCATGGTCAGCGAAGTAAAACGAAAATTAAAAGAATCCGAGAATACTGCCCCTGGCCCGACAGGCTGACCTACCAGCATTGGCGAAGCTTTGACAGCAACGCGAGGGCTCTCACAATCATATATAACATCTGCTTCAAAGCCGAGCGTATTCCGAAAACATGGAAAACTAGCAAAACGATTTTCATTCCCAAAGGAGGTGACCCTATGTTAGCTGCTAATTGGAGGCCAATAGCCCTGTCCTCCACAATCTACAAATTGTATGCTAGCCTGATCACCCGTCGACTAACAAGGTGGATGGAATCTAATGGTATCCTATCGCCATTCCAAAAAGGCTTCCGCCCTTTCGATGGAGCGATGGAAAATAACTTCGCCATCGAGCAAAGAATAAATGAAGCTAGGAGGCTGCAAAAGGAAATTTGCATCCTATTAATAGATATTAAAAATGCCTTTGGAAGCCTTCCACACGAAGCAATATTAGAGGCCTATAAGTCGTATGGTGTTGGGAATAAATACTTAGGAGTCATCAAGGATCTGTATACGAACAACTTTACTCAAATTCTCACTGCAGCTGGGCTCTCGGAACTGATTCCCATAATTCTTGGTGTTAAACAAGGTTGCCCTGCTAGTTGCCCCACATACAATATTACAGTCAACCCAATATTCCCTCTGGTCCTAGCTCTCCGTGAGAGGCTTCATATCTTGGGCTATGCGGATGACACCGTAATTGTGGAGAACAGCCCTGAGGCCCTTCAGGCCGCTCTAGATAAGATTATTGATTTTGCCAAGAAATTGGGTCTATCGATTAACCCAGACAAGTGTAAATCGGTCCACATCTCTCCACCAGTCTCTGGCCATGTCCGGTGTCAGCCAACGGTATTCCATATCGAAGGGGAAAACATACAATTTCTATCTGAGTTCAAAACCGCTAAATACTTAGGCAAACCAGTGGGATTCAACGTCCTACAGGACATCCATGAAATTGATCAAATAATTGAGACAGGGGAAAAAATCCTAACCTCAAACCTTGCCCCTTGGCAAGCATTAGATGCTCTGAAGAGCTTTTTCTTCCCATCTCTTAATTATGCGATGAGAACTTACCAATATGGGAAAGAAGAGTGGAAAAGGCTCGATAGAGAATTAAAGCTGTTAATCAAAGAAGTTCTTAATTTACCCAATGAAGCCACCAACTCATACTTACACAGAGATACTAAAGATGGTTTGTTCGGAATCCCAGTGGCGGGTTTTGATTCTGACGTGGCAAAAATCGATTCCGCTTTCAAATTACTAACATCTGCTGACCCTGTCTGCCGTGAGTACGCCTGGGCGGGTCTAGCGAGAGCGACAAAAGATCATACGGTCCAGGACCCTACTCCCAGCCTTTTAACATGACTTGTATTGAATTAGATTCATTAACACATTTAATTAAAAACCCGTCTGTTTGCCCAAATATTTTATAAGTCCGAACATTAGCATATTTCTCAATTAATATTTCTTAGTTATTATTTTCCATTGAATACTTAATGAAGCATTTTAAAACTTAACAAATTTTAGTATATATATATAGATATATATATCACCATATATACATATATGGTGAGTAGCACCTATACAGGGCTATACGAAAGAATTCAAATCGAAGAATTATTTAAAGAGATATTTAATATCAAAGTTGGTCAAAACAGTTTTTTGAAAAAAGTTTTATAGGAATGAAAACTATGGACAGGAATTTAACCATAATTTGTAAGGATATAGTTGACAAGGTTGGGGTGTGCAGACTGCAATTATTTTTTCATTGACTCATTTTTTGAGGTTATATTTCAATTTTTTATTCAAAATTTTCATTATTTTGACGAAGATTTATTTCATATTTCATAAATTCCATTATTTGAATCGTTGCCAATTTGTAAAATAGCACACGTAATAATATTCCCTTTCAATTAAGAAATGTGTTTACACGCAACTATTAAAAACAGAAATAAAACTTTAAAATAATAATTAAATGATCGCGTGTTAGAAGCAGTAAATGTAGAAAATTACGTCATAAAAAAAGTACAAGCGCGTGAATATTAAAAAAGAGAAATAAAGCTTGAAAATAATAATTACGTTATAGCATGCAAAACGCATTTAATGGTGAAATTTACATCATATGTAAAACGCCAAAATATAAATATTGTCTGATGAAAAATATCCAAAATAATTAAATTATTACGCTTGAAAAACATTTAATGATAAAAATTAGAGCTCAAATATTAATATTCCCAAACACTTTTAAATTGAACAATATGTGACGTGGGAATCTTAGAAGGGAATTTTTATTTTTTTTAATAAATGAATCATTACACGTGAAATGTTTTGTAATGTACTTTTCTTAATCTAAAGTTTGCAACTTACTCATTTTTTATAATTTGGAATTTGATTATGTTTTGAAAAGTTAATTTATAAAACATATATTTATGCGATAAATAAGGACGTTGTATTGTTTTGGTTTCACCTATATTTACTATGCTATTCAAAGGAGTTTCATACTGATACAAGTATTCCGTTTTTTCTTTGTTTTTGTTTTTAATTTGATTTTAATTTATTACATACAGCTATATTCATCAGTTTAGAGAAGTTTGTAGTATTTTGATGACTGAATTTAGAAGAGATCATTTTATAGATGCAATGACTTTCGTATTTAACGATAATAATGTAATTAATATTTCGATATATAGAGAGCATTACTAACTGTAGGAGTTAAAAATCGACATTGATCAATATTCAATGCCTTTTATTGAAATTTTGTTTTAAAATAGATTTATTGTTTTGGTTTAAAATGCCGCCAAAAAAAAAAAAAAAAAAAAAAAAATCGTTGCAGGCGAAAAAAGAACTAAGGATACAGTACAACGAAAAAATGAGTCTTAAAATTACAGCAGAAAAACTTGAAAAAGAACGGGCATATCAAAGATGTGAAAATATGTCTCTAAAACGTCTCACAAAGAAACGGACAACAGACAGGTCTGAAAGTATGTCAGAAGAATGATTGGAAAAGAAACGAACTGCAGACAGACCTGAAAGTATGTCAGAAGAACGGTTGGAAAAGAAATGAGTTGCAAACAGACACGAAAGTATGTCAGAAGAACGGTTGGAAAAGAAACGAGTTGCAAACAGACCTGAACGTATGTCAGAAGAACGGTTGGAAAAGAAACGAGCTGCAGACAGAAGAGGAAACATGTCTCAAGAAAGAATTAATAGGAATAGAGTAGCTGGCAGAAGTAAGTTGCATGCTGTGGAAAGGCCATCTGAAGATGCAATTGCTCGTCTGGCTGCTAGAAGGGAAAAGGCACGCATGGCCAATAGATTACATATACAGCAATTAAAGAGAAAACAGCACCCACAGAAAGATTTTGAAATGTATGGTATATCAGAAGACGATATTATGTATTATGAAAATATGGAAATAGAATGTTTAGCTGGGCCATCCAACGAATCTGTAGTTTCTTCCATTACCAGGAAGAAAAACACATTTATGATCAATCAACTACATCAAGAGAAAATACTGAGTGAACAGCAAATTCAACAAAATACTAAAAGAAGTGTAGTGTCTAAAGAGGATACAATGATGGATAAAATAACGGAAATTCCATGTGTAGCTAGACCTTACGATTCATTAAGTGATGATTCTGCAAAGATGTATGAAATACCTACAGAATCAAGATTAAAAACTCAATTCCCAGCTGATACCGAAGAATGTATTAATATGGAAAGCATAGAAAAAGTACAAAAAACTGAAAATGTAAAAAAAAGTAATACAATTTCAAGAAAAAGGAAAAAGAAAGTATTAGCCGGTGACATTACAAACGGTTCTTATATCATGGTTGAAAAATATACGATGGGAGATTTAAAAATAAAATGTTCTTATTGTGGAGCTATTCGTTTCACAGAGTTGAAGGGAAGAGCAGTACACACTTGTTGTCATAATGGTCAAGTTAGGTTACCTC
The DNA here is from genome assembly GCA_963931845.1 of Maratus michaelseni. Classification (NCBI taxonomy): domain Eukaryota; kingdom Metazoa; phylum Arthropoda; class Arachnida; order Araneae; family Salticidae; genus Maratus; species Maratus michaelseni. The sequence goes on along the minus strand of OZ007597.1, from coordinate 37,156,725 downwards.
CACTTAATAAGTATCCACCAGAACTGGAGAATTTGTTAAAATCTGACAACGAGGAGACTAAGCATTTCAAACAACTCATTAGAGCTTACAACTAATCTTTTAGCTTTGTTACATTTGGGGCCCACATGGAAGAAACGCAGGGAAAAGCTCCACCATTAATCAAGATTCAAGGCCAAGTGTATCATCATGCAACAACATCACTCACTAATGTTAATGGTAATGTTCCTCGTAATGGACAAATCTACATTTACGAAAATGTTGAAGAAGCAGCTAACATGCGTCTTTACTTAGACAACCACAGTTTGAATCTTCGTCTGGAAACTTTACTGCGCAAGATTAATCCATATGCAAAAAAGTATAAAATGTTGCATGAGATGACGAATTCTGGAGAAAATACGCATATGTTGCATTTTATAAAATATGAATTTGATGACAAGCGCAGATACAACACGCCTACAGCTTCTGAAGTTGCTATCATTGTTGTGTCCAAAGACGGATGTTTTCCAAGTGTAGATCTAAAAGTTTACCCCAAACAGGAGGATGGCCGTGAGACAACAACATTATCTCAAGCATCCCAGCATACCGATCCTATGACTTTCCCGCTTCTATTTCCACATGGCGATCTTGGCTGGACTTATAATATGTTCACAAATAAGGGTAAAAAGATTACTCCTGTGCAGTATTACGGTCATCGGCTGGCTCTGCGTCCTGATGAACAGTTTAATCCATTGTTGAATGCTGGAAGGTTGACACAGCAATATGTGATCAATTGCTATGTAATGGTAGAAAGACAGCGCTTGGATTTCATTCGCCATAATCAACAGTCTTTTCGCATGGAATGTTATCAAGGAATTGTTGACCACATCGAAAAAAACAGCTTGAACGAGGCTAATCAATTTCGGCTTGGCACCGCTGTTATACTACCTGCTACTTATATTGGTTCTCCAAGGTGCTTGCAACAGCTCTACCAAGATTCTATGGCAATTTATCGGAAAGTTGGAAGACCAGATTTTTTCATTACTATGACTTGCAATCCAAAGTGGCCTGAGATCATAAATACATTGAAAAGATATTTCGTAAAAGGTACAACTGCAAATGACATTTCCATGATAGTGACAAATGTGTTCCAGACTAAAATTAACGAACTCATTCATGATTTGGTGGAAGAGCAGGTTTCAGGTCCGATTGTGGCATATGTTTACACGATCGAATTTCAGAAGCGTGGTCTTCCTCACGCACACATCCTAGCAGCTCTAAGAACGGATTGTAAACTTCTAAAGCCCAACGATATCGACAGGTACATTACTGCCGAATTGTCAGACGAAGATTCATCTCTTAGGTATTATCAGCTGTGACATATGATGCACGGACCTCATTCAGATCGAACGTTATGTTGGAATAAAGAGAAAAAAGAGTGTTCAAAAAATTTTCCCAAGCCTTTTCGTGACGAGACAGATATGACTGGAGCGGGATTTCCTAAGTACAGAAGACGTGATAATATAAATAAGCTTTAGGCATACCACGCAAAAATCAAAGGAAAAGTTCAATATGTAGATAATCGAATGGCAGTTCCTCATAATCCTTATCTGTTAAAGAAATTTGATTGCCACATTAATGTAGAATACTGTTCCTCAGAAATGGCGTTGAAGTACATCCACAAGTATATTCACAAAGGTCACGATCGAGCAAGGATGGAAATTAAAAAAAATGAAACAAATGAAGTTCAAAATTACATTGACAGCCGATATATTGGACCTATGGAAGCAGCGTGGAGGCTGAACTTAATTCCCCTTCATAATAGGAGTCACACTGTCATAAGGCTCCGTGTACATCTCGATGGTCAGCAGTATGTAACATTTGAAGAAGGACATGAAAGAAACGCTTTGAATAAAGATTGCAAGACCATGTTATTTGGCTGGTTTGACTTAAATAAGCAAGATGAAGTTGCAAGAAATATTCTGTATGGTAACATACCTGGAATAAATCGGAGAAAATATGGACGCCTCGAGAGAAATCTTCTAAAGTCTTTGGCCGAATCGTTAATGTTTCACCTAAAGATTCCGAAAGGTTTTTTTCTGAAGTTGATTCTGAACAGAATTTCTGGTGCTACTTCCTATAAAGATCTTCGGACCTATCAAGGTATTATTTATAGAACATACAGAGAAGCGGCCATTGCCATGGGAATTACTGAGAATAGTAATGAAGCAAATGCGGTGCTAGAAGAAGCTGCAAGCACATTAATGGCTAAACAATTCAGACGATTTTTTGTTTATTATCTTATAGGAGATGAACCATCCAATGCCTTACAACTGTGGGAGAAGTTCCAAGATCAAATGACTGAAAGGGACGAAACAACATACAATTCTCTCTGCGAGATAGAAGCACAGCTCAATAGTGAGAACAGAACATGCTTAGATTTCTGTCTCCCAGAACCATCTTTTTACAAGTCCCCAGTAAAAGTTTTAGATATCCAGCATCATATAGAGATAAGCAAAAATAACGAAAAAAGTCTTAATGCTGACCAGCTCTCCGTGTATACTAGAATAATTGACTGCATTTCTGGATGCTCCGAAAACCCTTCTCGGTGTTTTTTTATTGACGGACCAGGTGGAACAGGAAAAACGTTTCTCTATAATGCTCTTTACCATAAACTCCTCTGTATGAATAAAAAAACAGTCTGTGTTGCTTGGACTGGAATTGCCTCAATACTGTTAAGATTCATTCACAGTTGATTCATTCATTGTATGTTATAAGAAAATATCAAAGTAAGTTTGTTTTCTATCTTGTGGCAACAGTTGTTAGCCAGTTCAGTTGTTGTTATCTTGCCTGTCTATACCGGCAGCATGCAGCTTAAATATTAAAGTAATCTTCTTATATTTTAAGACTGCTGAAGTTATTTTCTATTCAATTATGATCACTTAAATACTTTATTAGGTTATGGGAACAATATCGCTTCCCCTCGCACATCGTTTTAAGTTTATTTAACAAGCTCATGTTCAAATTGCATTAAGCCTTATTGCACAAGCCTAACCACGTTGTTGAAAATGGATTTAGCAAAAGTTCAGATCAAACCTTTAGCTGGTGAAAGCGATTGGCAGGTATGGAAATATAGAATAAAATTTATTTTAAACTGTCATACTGGTGCATTAGAAGTAGTTCAAAGAACTTTAGTTTAGCCTGATGATCTCGATATGGATGCTTCAGTTGCAGATCGTACGAAGTATGAGAAAGATCTCAAAGATTATCAGAAAGCCAATACAAGTGCTATGGTTGTCTTAACTAATTCTATGACAGAAGATACTCTTCAAAAGGTAATGCGTTTTGAAACAGCTCGTGAAATATGGATAGAATTACACAAATTATATGAAGCATCTTCAGAAAATCAACTGTATAATATTTGCATGCAATTTTTCCAATTCAAGTGGAATGAGAATGAAAATATAGCAGCTCATCTCTCTAAATTAAAAAAATTTATGGAACGAGTTAAACTCAGGGTTACAGAACAAGGATGAGCCCACATTACCTGAATTGCTGCTAAATTGCAAAATCCTATATATTCTACCAAAAGAATTTAATTCATTCAAATCTAGTTGGTTGCTGCTAGGTGAAGACAAAAGAACAGTTGATGAGTTGACAACTCAGTTATGTTCATATGAAAGGGAATTTAACAATCATGAAAAAGATACATCTGAACAAGAAGCTCTTTTAGTAAAAGACAAGAAAAGTAAAGGTCCTTTTTCCAACAGAAAGACAAGCCAGTGCAAATATTGTCACAAGAAAGGTCATTGGGTTAAATCTTGCCCCAAATGGATTGCAGATGGTAAGCCACCTAAGCCTGATTCAAGAAATTCTGGGACTTCCTGCACAGCCACTACCTTAGGTCTAATATCTGTTGAAGAAGAGGTATTTGCTTCAGAAATCCATTCAGATAGCTGGTACATTGACAATGGTGCCTCCAAACATATAACCATGGATGACAAGAACTTTATTGATTTTGAAAAATTCGAGTCACCTCATGGTATTACAACAGCAAATGGAAAAGTTCTTCCAGCTCTTGGTAAAGGTACACTTCAGATTGTCACTATAGTCAACAATAAGAAGCAATTCAAAGAACTGAAAGATGTATGGTATGTCCCTCAAATAAGTAAAAACCTATTTTCTGTATTAGCCACTCATGATAGATATGTTAACAGTCTTTTTGAATCTACTGCAACAGAGTGTTGGCTGAAGATAAATAACATTTGTGTTCTACATGGCACTAGAAATAAAGGAAGAGGACTCTTCAAAGCTGATATGAAAGTTATTACTCCAAGAAAATCTATTGAAGTAAATTTAGCCACATCAGATAATTCAATGCTTCAACTCTACCATGAGCGTTTTGGTCATCAAGATAAACGTCATGTGAAATTTCTGTTAAATTCTGAACTGAACATCAAGGTTAATGTTCAAGATGAATTATGTGAGGCATGCATATACGGGAAAGCTCATAGATTAAACTTTGGATCAAGAAATAATTGTTCTTCAGCAGGAGAATTAATTTCTGCAGATGTATGTGGTCCCTTCGACAAATCTTTTAGGGGTCTTCAATATTTTGTTCTTTTCAAGGATCAGTTTACAAAGTTTCGTTGTGTTTTTTTCCTTAAACAGAAATCTGATGTTGCTAATGCACTTGAAGAATATTTAGCTTATACCAAAAATATGGGCCATACTGTGAAAGAATTAATCACTGATAATGGAGGAGAGTTTGATAATACAGAAGTAAAATTAATTCTGAGAAAAAAAGGCATTATTCCAAGACTCACAGCACCATATACTCCAGAGCAAAATGGTGGAAGTGAAAGAGAAAACAGAACTCTTGTGGAAATGGCCAGAACATTAAAATATTCTAATCCTGATGTAGAATTTCCTCCAGCATTATGGGCTGAACTTTTCAATACTTCAGCATATATACTCAATAGAACTGGAAAGTCATGGGTTAAAAGTGTAAGTCCTTATGAATTATGGACAGGTAAGAAACCGAGATTAAAACACTTAAGAATTAGTGGATCTGTTTGTTATGCCCACATACCAAGACAAAAAAGAAGAAAAATGGATAATAAAGCTACCAAAGCTTTTCTGATAGGATATGATGGAGATGAAAGGTATCGTCTTTGGGTTCAAGAATCAAACACGGTCATATGTTCAAGAGATGTAAAATTTAATGAGAAGATATTAAATTGTGGAAAAACTGTTTATTTTCCCATCACGGATGAAAATGAAATGGCTTCCAAATCTAAAAATCAGGTAAAGTTAGAAGAAAAACCAGATGAAGAAGAGTTTGAAAATGAATCCGGCGAAGATGACAGTATTAACACTGACTCAAGCAATGAATCTGAGAACAGAAAGCTCAGAGATAGAAAAGATCTAAGTAAACCAAAGCGCTACGAGGACTATATAATGGTAGCTGAAGCTTTTATTGCAGATTTTGAAGAACCTGTTACTTTCGAAGAAGCTATTAGATGTCAACAGAAGAAGAATTGGAAAGAAGCTATGGATTTAGAGATGGCTTCATTAATTGAAAATGAAACATGGACTTTAGAAGAATTACCAAAGATTTCTAAAGCCATTCCATGCAAGTGGGTCTACAAGATTAAGAAAAATCCTGATGGTTCAATCGATAAATACAAAGCCAGGCTAGTTGCCAAAGGATTCACTCAGCGTTATAAAGTGGATTATGAGCAAACTTGCAGCCCTGTGACAAGGATGGGTACTGTTCGCTCAATTCTCAGCATAGCAGCCAATGAAAAAATGAATCTTACTCAGTTTGATGTTTGTTCAGCTTTTTTGTATGGCAAACTTGATGAAGTTATATATATGCAGCAGCCTGAGGGATACAGTAATGGTACTAATCAAGTGTGTAGATTGAAACGCAGTCTGTATGGACTCAAACAAGCTTCTCGCTGTTGGAACAGATACTTTGGAGAATTTTTATCAAAACTTGGATTTAAAATAAGTGAAGGTGATCCATGCTTGTACATAAGAGAAAAAGATGAAAAGAAACTGATTGTTTGTTTGTATGTTGATGATGGTTTAGTAGCAGCAACTGATTTAAAAGAATCTGAAAAATTCATAAATGATTTGAAGTCAAGATTCAAAATCACAACCAAACAGGCAACCTTTTTTCTTGGTCTTGAAATTCATCATTTTGACGATGGAGGTATCAAAATTAATCAACAAGCTTATGCGAAAAAAGTTCTTCAAAAATTTCATATGGAAAATTGTAAAACAGTATCTACTCCCATGATTAAAGAAAACATAAATGCAGAAAAGAGTGATGAGCATAGCAGTGAAGTCTTCCCTTATAGAGAAGCTGTGGGTACTTTAATGTATTTAATGATTGGCACAAGGCCAGACTTAGCTTATTCTGTTGGTGTTCTCTCTCGTCATTTAGAAAATCCTTCTAGAGAAGACTGGATGAAAGTGAAACGTGTATTTAGATACATTGCAGGTTCATATGATAAAGGTATTATCTATAAACATAATTACAAGCCAGGATTACTAGAATGTTTTAGTGATGCAGATTTTGGCGGATGTAAAACATCAGGAAGATCAACTAGTGGTATTGTGATTTTATATAGTGGTGGTGCTATATCATGGCATAGCCAAAGGCAGTCTGTAGTTGCAACCTCTACAACTGAAGCAGAAATAATTGCTGCGAATGAATGTGCAAGAGAAGTAATTTGGTTGAAATGTCTTTTTTCTGGTGTTACAAAATTAGATGGGATACCAGTGCTTCAAATTGATAATACAGCTGCAATTAGATTAGCACAAAATCCAGAATTTCACCATCGTACTAAACATATCAGCATTAAACACTTTTTTATTAGAGAAAAGGTCTTAGAAAAACAATTAGTAGTGCAACATGTTTCTACAGAAGATCAAATAGCTGATATGATGACAAAACCTCTTTTTAAACCTAGACTGATGACTCTTTGTTCTAAAATAGGACTTTTGTAAATATTTATTCTGAGAACTTTAACGTTTTTTTTTATTATTATTGTTATTATATTTTCTTTAACAAGGGAAAGTGTTAAGATTCATTCACAGTTGATTCATTCATTGTATGTTATAAGAAAATATGAAAGTAAGTTTGTTTTCTATCTTGTGGCAACAGTTGTTAGCCAGTTCAGTTGTTGTTATCTTGCCTGTCTATACCGGCAGCATGCAGCTTAAATATTAAAGTAATCTTCTTATATTTTAAGACTGCTGAAGTTATTTTCTATTCAATTATGATCACTTAAATACTTTATAATACTTTATTAAATACTCCTACCATGTGGAACGACGTCTCATCGTTTTTTTAATTTACCCATACGTCTCGAAGAGGAAGGAGTTTGCTTTTTGAAATCTCGAGACAAACTACGTCTACAAGAAGTTGATGTTGTGATCTGGGATGAAGATACCTAGAAAAGCTCTCGAAACAATAAATCGCACTCTGTGTGACGTCATGAACAATACTGTACCATTCGGTGGGAAAGCATTCATATTAGGAGGAGATTTTCGTCAAATATTGCCTGTTGTGAAGAAAGCTACCCGAAGACAAATAATCGATGAATGCATAAAATCATCCCCTCTATGGCAAGTTTTCGAGATCCACCATCTAAAGATTAACATGAGAGTGAATGACATGACTGAGAATTTTGCAGAATGGCTGTTGCAATTAGGAAATGGAGAACTTACAGAACTTTACGTAGATAAATCATCTACTTTTCATTGTTCGGATTTGATCAATTGGTTTTTTGAAGATGTTTCATATGTAGATAGCGATCTCCTTTCCCGAATAATTTTATCACCTCAAAATGATGAAGTAAATAAAATGAATGAAAGGATACTATCCAAAGTACCAGGCGAACTCTTTATAAGTTACAGTATTGACAAGGCAACGTTAAATGGAATAAATAAGAGGACGCAAGAGAAGAAGAAGCAACGTTAAGATATTCGGACGAATATCTTCATTCACTTACTCCATCTGGAATGCCGCCTCACAAATTGAAGTTGAAAGTGGACTGCATTGTAATGCTAATTAGAAACCTTTCTATAGCTGATGGACTATGCAACGGTACACGTCTCTTAGTGCGGCGAATTTTATGAAGGGTTTTGACTGCGAAAATTATTACCAGAGATAAAAAAGGCTCTGTGGTGGATATACCAAGAATTCAACTCAATACATCATCTGGACATTCTCAATTACCGTTTGTGTTATATCGTAGACAATTTCCAGTTCGTTTGGCATATGCATTAACTATAAATAAAGCACAAGGGCAATCTTTTGAACGAGTAGGAATTTATATTAATAGACCATTATTCTCTCATGGCCAATTGTATGTAGCGTTATCAAGATGTGTTTCAGGAAGAAATATAAAAATTCTTATAAAAAATGCAGAAAAAATTGAAAACATAGTATACAAAGAAATTTTATAAATGTTAATTTTGTCAGTTGAAACTCACCACGGAATTTACCTACAAGATGTTTAAAAATAGTGTTAAAAGTCTTCTGTCAATGCCTTACTTTATTTATAATAATTAATGATAAGTTACATTGTATATTGTCTAGCTTCCAAATGGATAGAACTAAGATACGTATTTAAATGATCATTTACTTTATTAATGAATCGTTCTTTAGCTTTGTATAAAAAAAATAAAGTGTATTGTTTCTGTCAATTGTATCATTCCTTGTTTTTATTTTAATTCACAGTCTTCTACTGATTAATTAGATTTTTTGTTTCAAAAATTTTCGTACATTTGTAAATAACAAATTGTACATTTTTCAGCATAATCTGCTGTTCATGTAGTATGCAATTTTCTTAACATATTAATTATTGTTCCTTTCTTTGAAAGATTATTCTTTATAACGTTTAAAGGGAGAAGATGAGAGAAAAGGAAATGTAGGAGAAATTTTATTAAATTTAAAAAAAATGCTTATTTTATTTAATGAAGACATTTCTTCAACAATAAAAACAAATCTTTAAATGTCTATAATTTTTTTTTTTATTTGCCGCCCCCCTTTTTTCAATCTCTAAAAAAAAAAAAAAAAAAAAAAAAATTAACCCATGTTTTGAATCACCAAGGGACTAAGCGGGGGTTGACGAGCGTAGCTCGTAGGGGGCAGAGCCCCCTAGTTATAGAAAAAAAAATTGTTATCCATTGTAGTAATAGTAATTAACTATTTTTGTAGTTGCATTATCATAACATTTTCATACATTTTTCAGCTGTATGTTGCATCTTGCTGGCTGATAAAAAAAAATTCACTTCCACTGTTAATATTTAGACACAAAAGTAGCTATTAAACAGTTTTTTACTAACAGCCACCTTTTGAGTTAGAAAGGGATACAATTTTCTTACATGAATTTAACAATTCCACTCTTCCCCATGCATTCCCCATTGAACTCTTGGGAATCTATGGTAATTTAGTTTTCTTTTGAATTTCAGCTTCAATATTTTTAAATTACAGTAGGAGGTCCCCCCCCCCCTTAATCTGTACAGCTTGGTTCCAAGCATTTGGCGGATTAGAAACCTTTTTGTAGCCTACTGGTCATGTGCATGTATTTAATATTTATGCTTATTTTATTCATATTTTGGGCAAATTTAGATTGTTAATGCTTAAAATAAAGAATCTACACTCATGTATTAATTAAGAATCATTTAAAAATTTATTGTTGTTTGTATTTGTTAAATATATTATCAGTAGTTGCTTATATTAAAACATGTGGTTTATGTTTCTATATTGTATTTTGCAGCAGCGACACGCCAGTAGTGTTCGGCGCCTGCATACAAAACTTCAGATTATGCTATCATTGCATACAAACTTATCAGCAAACATAAATAACATACAAAATATTTTAATTATAAGTTTATATAAGAACATATTCATAAAAGAAGATTATAAGAATTAGAAAATAAAAGTTTGTAAGTACTTTCAATTTCGATATTTTTCCTACATTAGCTCCAATGGGGTTGTAAAATATATTTTGCGACATCTCCTGATGATATAGTCCGATATCAACAAAATTTAGTAACATTATTTATATCATATATATTTATATCTTATATTATAATTAAAGCAAAAATTGTATGTGTATGTAAATTTTATCTTAAAAATGGCTCTAACGATTTTGACTAAATTTTGTATCCTACTGTTTTCGGGCACGAGGAGACTAATGGGCTAGGTCACATGTTTGAGAAAATTCGATTTTGGTACAGGAGAAGACTACTGGTGCAAGTCACATGTCTCAGAAATTTCGATTAGTGGACCCTCATTCTTGAATGCATAATATAGCACTCAACTACACTTATTATATATATATTACAAAATTTAAAATTTGTTTTGCCAAGGTTAGCATTATTCTATGTAAATTTTGCTTTTAATAATATTCCATATATTATTCTGGCTTATTAAATTAAAACCTATTCTTAAACTAATATATCAATCTTCATATGTAAAGATATAAAATCTTAATCCACCTAATAATATTTTTTCCAAATTGCTTAAATCTAAAAATGGTGCTAACTAATTACATTCCTTAAATAAAACCCTTTTATTATTTAAATTCCTACTAAAATTCGCTATTATTTCTCATGTATATTAAACCTCTCTAAACTATTCATTTAATTTGCTAAAATGTCATAACTCCTAAATTATCCCATTCTAAAAACCTATTTATTAAAAGTTATTCTTTTATTAAATTATCAAAATGTCTCTTACAATGTTTTAATATTCTATTTTTTAATTAATCCACATCAATAAATTCATTTTTTCACAAGCTAAAAGCATCATCTGAAATTATTTTTAGCAACATTCTTGAAATCAGATATTATTATTTGTTTACATGGCTTGTACTTGAGTTCGAGGCTTTAGATCAGTGGTCACCAATTATTTTTCCCACGGGTCCGTTTCAAAACATAGTCAAACTTACGCGGTCCGGAACATTTAAGTCAACCCGTACTCCCCCTACCCTCAACTCCATCCATCACGATTTAAACCTTTTATTAACCTAGGCCACCTACTTTGCTTAGTAAAGATTTTCTTTGTAAATAAATATTTGTTATCTTAGATGCATAACACAATACATACCAGTGAAATGAAGTACATTAATACCAAATCAATTTTTTATTATGATTTTTAGAAATCAAGATGATCAATACACAGTAGGTATAAATTCAAAATGATTGATCACTAAAGTTCATTGTGGTTACTGTTCAATGAGAAAAATGTCATGATTTATTTTGTACAGCTTGCCTGAAATTTGGGGTCAAGTTGGTGCAACTGATTCTCAACAAGGTGTTAAGGTGGTCATCTGTGAGTCGAGATCTGTACCGATGCTTAATGAAGTTCATTTCTGAGAATGCTGCTTCAGCTTCACACACATAAGTTCAGCAAAACATGGTACCCAATTTTATAGCTAAAGATTTTAGTTCGGGATACTTTTTTTCACACACATTTTTAATCCAAAATTGGTCACTTCCAAGAGTTTTTGTAACTTCAGCATAACTGTTCTTTAAAACAATATCTTCTTGGAACTCAATTATTTCCAACTGTAGGGCAGATTTGTTGCTCTTGAAAACATCCGCCACTTCATTCCTCCATATGAAATTAGGCATAAGTGAAAAAGATTGGTGACCAGCTGCACGATGTTCTCAATTTTTCCGAAATCAGAAAATCTGCTTTGAAATTCAGATTTAAGTTTTCCCAAAAAAATTTTCGAACTGGTTGATGTCAATACATTCATTACTGTCACAAACGGACTTAAGGTGTGGAAAATGTAAACATTCTTCTCTAATATCTTCGGAGAAGAGGTCAATCTATTTTGAAAAACATTTTAATTCTGAGAGAAGTTTACATGCAAGTTCAGTTTGTCTTGTAGTTTGAGGTTTAAGAGATTCAGGTGCCAAAATAGATCAGTCAAAAATGCTATGAACGTTTTCTTCAACGTCATTGAAGAAACCTAAATTCTTATTTGCTACTTTTTGATCACTAGTTGAAAGAAACTCTTTGATGTCCTCCAGTACTGCGAAGAATCTTTCAAGCACCAAGCCTTTACTTAGCCATCTCATGTTCTTGTGAAGAAACAAGTCGTCAAACTGAGCATCAGTCTCTTCACGAAATGATTTAAATTGACGGTGCTTAAGAGATGACTTTGACCGTATGAAATTAATTATTTGTATTACAGTTTGCATTATTTTGAAGACTGGGATTCAGAATGCAACCCAACACACTTTGATGAATGATACAGTGGTAGGATATCAAATTTTCACTGCATTTTGGATCACTGCTGAGTCGCTGAACCAAGCCCTTCCTACACCCAAGCATTGCCGGTGCCCCGTCTGTTGTTACCGATATAACATTTTTCATGAGCAATCCAGCTTGGTTGAAATACTCTGTAACAGCCTTGTACAAATCTTCTCCTGTAGTAGTTCCTGACATAGGCACAATAGTCAATAGTTTTTCAAAAAATTGTTCACGGGTTCTGTCCAGATAGCGTACAAAATAATTAGCTGTGCTATATCTGTAATATCGCAAGATTCGTCCAAAGCCAATGCATAGCAATCTGTGTTAGCTAAAGTTTGTTTCAAAGTTGTAAAATTTTTCTCTGACAAAACTTGTGTATTCCTTGTGCTTGAAGAAGCAGATAATGGAATATGTCGAATAGTGTCAACGATATTCTTTCTGTTCTCAAATAACGCATTTCCAGCATCCAGCATGCACTCTTTTAGAATATCTGCATCACTATATGGCTTCATATGTTTCGCTAGAACCCAAGAAATGCATAACGAAGCGTCTGAACATTTTTCTTGCTCAGTCGTAGATCGGTTCATGATTTTTTTCGATGGTATATAATCTGAACATAAACTCTGAATTTTACTTTTCCGGAGGTTACTTCCTATCGGGTATTTTTCGCCAAATGTTTTGTGTTTTGTCTCATAATGTCATTTAATATTTAAACTTTTAATTATAGCTACAGTTTGCTGACACATAATACAAACAGGTCCTGCTCCAACTCTGTTTGGAAACGTGAAGCAATATAAATCAATCCATTCTGGTAAAAACTGTTTGTTCTCAAATTCAACGTGCCTTTTCTTCTTTTCCATCGTAATGCGAATCAAATACAAACTCCGAAACAAAGGAACAAAACGTTAAAAAGAACTCTGAATAAGAACGAAGTGAATACACAACGCGTATGCTGATGCAAGAGCTGGACCAGACTAAAAGAAAAAGAAGGGGGAGAGAGCAAAATCAGATGTTGTTCATACTTTAAGATCAAAGCCGAACTGTTTTGGAGTGGGGAGGGGTAGTATTAGGGAAAGTTATAGAGATGAGTTCAGACTCATTTTTGGAGCCCGGACCTGCCTGGCCGCAAGATTTTGGGTCATCAGAGCCCGAGTCCGAGCCAGATACCAAAAATATGAAATAGAAAAAAAAATGCATAATATTTAAAAATTGTTTCAAAAGTAATATATTATTTTTAAACAACTTCTTACATAGAAATAACTGTTAATGCCCATTACACAATTAATTTTATGAAAATGTACATTCAATCTTATCAAAGGAGAAGTTTGTTATCAAATGAAATATACATAATACTTGAAAGATTTCTCATTTTTTTTCCTCCTGCAACAAGTAAGTCTGATGAACACATTAACGAAATACGTATTATGAATAGTACGCACGAAATTGTCAGAAATTACTATTTATATGATGAAGAATCTAACAACGTTTTTCCATTTCTTATAACAAGAGTACATTTTAAAATATAATTAATTCCTTCCTCATAACAAATCTTTGGGGATTGTCATGTCCCTGAAAATCAACTCATACCTTTGACATCGCTATCTGAAAGATCCGATGCTTTCATAAGAAAAAAGAAAACACTGCTCGATTGCTTTCTATCCGAATTATATCTACTTACGATTGAAAGTGACTTCGTGGATGTGCAAGACAGAGTTCATGATGAAAACAAGAACAAAAAATCATGCGTCAAGCATAGATTATGTAGCACTTTCCAACACTTCCAAAATAATTTTACAAATCATACCGTTTAATAAGCTAAAAGATAACTTCTAAGTAAACAATTTGGAAAACGCATAACCTATTTAAAAACAAAATTTCAGGAATTTCCAACATATACAATATTCGGAAAAATATCCGAATACTTTTATTCAGCCCTGTATAGGATCTATAGAATTGTATATATACTACATAGGATGCTAAATTTTAGTTCAGTTAGGAAACGCGTAGCACAGTTTAAAATTCTCCGTCTGGAGTTTGTCAATAAACAGAAATGTGTTCGCGAACTTTTGTGCTGCCCTGTATAGGATCTACAGAATTTATACACACCACGTAATAGACCAAAAGCGCGTTAACATTAAAATCGCGTTCAGTAACTTAAAACGCACGTCCAGGAATTATTGTTAACAGACAGTAGATAATTCTTTTGCGTGTCCCTGTAAATGAACGATGACTGCTATACACACAATATTCCGTAGTAAGTCTCTTGTAATGCACCTTAGTGATCTATATAAATTTCAATGCGTTTAAAATAGTGAAACATTATTTAAATAAACCGCAGACGATTTTTCTCCATAGACGTAATGTAACGGAATTATTTTTACTGCCCCTGTAAAGTAACTATAAGTGCTATGCACACCCTGTTCCATATTAAGCTTCTCCTAATGCACCTTAGTGATATATATAAATTTCAATGCGTTTAAAATAGTGAAACATTATTTAAATAAACCGCAAATGATTTTTCCCCATAGACCGCAATGTAACGGAATTCTTTTGAGTGTCCCTGTAAAAAAACTATAAGTGCTACACACTCCCGTTGAAATAGGGAACATGCTATAGATAACGACAATAACATATAAAAATTGCAGAGCAATCCGAGCATATTTACGGGAGTTAGAGCACGGACAGACGGCCAGACAAACCGAAGTCATAAGCACTTTTCAGCTAGGTTGGAAAGTGCTAAAAATATATAAAAACCACTGACGTTATTTTCTTATGAAGCATGATTCGTACACAATATTAAAATTCGCAAACCTCAAGCTAATTCTATTTGACTAAAAACAGAAAAGAAATTTATTTTCGCGTTATATCTCCAAATTAAATAATAAAATTAGTGAACCAATTAAAAAAAATATCCTACTGTTTTTTTTGTCACAAACGAAATCACGATGGCGCCCAAAGCGGTACAAAGGCTTTGGTGGCTCCTCTATATTGGCGCCATCTCAACAGGTAGCCGCCATCAATGTTTGCAAATAATTCAAATATTTTTTTAAAATAGCATTTTAGTACTAGAATAGAAAAACACGACTTTTTTTTTTCTCTTCATTCTGATCAAAATATCATTAAAATGACTTGAAACATTATTACTTTATGTTATTCACAATTTAGCCGCGGTCCGTACAAAACTTGCCGGCGGTCCGGATCGCGGTCTGCCATTTGGTGACCACTGCTTTAGGTTGTTCTAGAAGCTCTTTTTTGCACTCCAGAAATAAATTTACTTCAAGATTAGTTCATCAAAACTGTTAATAAGTCCCTCTACAAACGATTATGATTGGAATAGGGAAATCAGGTGACTTGATTTGTCACTTTGCGCGATTTATTTTAAATACGCAAGCGTAACAAATTCGACGGAGAACGAGATGCAGGAATGCTAGCCGCAGAGAGAGAGCAGTGGGATTTATTCATCGAAGAGTTGTTCAAATAAATTATTGCTTGTCTTCAAATTGACATTTCTTTTGCAGAGAGTTGTTAAATTTATAGATATCTAAAGAGAGCATTTTCCTTTAATAAAAAGAATTTGACTGTCATCGTGTTTTTCTTGTACTCAATCTACACTACTCGGCTGCTGATATGAAAATTCAATTTACGACTGCATTAAAAAGAGGAGTTTGCTATATATTTCTTCAATTGTTACAAAATGTAACATAGTATATATATATACTATATATAAATAAGATAAGCGTTGATATTCTAATTTAATTAAAATATTGCTGAACCATTTAATTTCAAGTTGTTTGCTTAATTATCTTTAAAATATACTTATCTGTCTTACAGGTTCGTGGGCAACAACTGGTGGAGATGCTGCTGAAAGAATACTGTTGCATGATACGTGAAATGAATCGAACGAATGAATACAGACAGCCTTAAATATTTAACTACTTCAGAAAAGTAGTATGTGGATGGAAACTTTTGACTTATCACCACCATTATTCCGCACAGCTGTATGTTATTAGGGTAAAAAAGAACGATTTTTGTGTAACAACACCAGCATATTGTCTCTTAAAGAGGAAAACAGAATCCACTTATGAGTACATGTTTCGAATTCTACTAGATGAATGTGCCATAAGAAATATATATCCTGAACAAAAAATCTTTCATATAGACTTTGAAAAGGTGGTCATAAAAGTCATCAAGACCACATTTGGTTGTTTAGTTACTATTTGTGGGTGCTTTTAGCACTTGAAACAAAGCATCCACCAAAAACTTAAAAAATTAAAGCTAGCACGAAGGTACAAAAGATGTGATGATTTCTCTCATTTCTGTTCAATGGTCGATGCCACTGAATCTTTGCCATTGGCAGAAGTGGCTAACGCAATTGCTTATCTCAGAACATTGGCTGATGATGAGGACAAAAATATCATACTTGATTACTTTGATTCGACATATGTTACCGGCTAGTATAAAGCTATATGCTCTGGATTCCAAAGAATGATGTTCAGGACAGAGCCCACACAGTTCCCTCTCGAAATGTGGAATGTGCAAGGGGTCACACTTAATAATTCCGATTGTACAAACAGTGAAACGGAAGGGTGGAACAATAGATTTAAAAATATTGTAGAACATTTGCATCCTACAATATTTTATCTAATTAAGAAGATACGACACGAAATAGCTGTTGATGACACAAAAGTTTGTCAAGCAGATCTCAGGAGAATTTCAACTAAAAGAAAATAAGTGAATATGAGAATCTGCAAAAAAAAAACTAACAATACTTTGTGGCAGTATGATCAAGGATTGAAAATTGCTGAAAATTTTTGTAAGTGCTGTTGCGTATACAAATTGTTTCAAATAAAGGTCTGTTCGTACTTCAAAAAATAAAAATTTTGCTTATATTTAAATTGTTTTTATTCTTATTTTTTCGAATGAAAATTCATAGCAAGTCTAAAAATCAATTCGTTCAAAATATATTCGTAAAAACAAACGAATACATTTTATAGGCGAAACGGCAGCACATATTTAACAATTATAAACTTTATTGTTTATAAAGTTTGCTTCTTCTTAGTGTTGCTTAATTTTGTTTTGTTTTTTAAAACAATGAAGCTACTTAATAATGCTAAAAAAAACATTTAAAAATGTAAAAATATTTTTTTAACTAAAATGTAAAAGAATTGAAATATTTGTTGCACCGCATACAATATGAATTTATAGAAGAACATGCTTCTTTCAATTTATTTAATGCTTAATTCTTATAAAATAAATTCAATAGTAATTAAACACACAAAATATTTCACTTTTGCCATTTTTTCTTTTATAACATTTAATTTTTCAAATGAAAACTGAAGCAGAAAAATTATTTTTTTAGTCACAAGAGAAAAACAATTCTAATTGTTTTAGTGTTTTTAGTCATGTTTAAATATTTGGTTAAAAAATATTACTTGTTCTAAAATTAAAAGTTATACAAGCACCACTAATTGACAAATTAAGTAAATAAAAATTGTTGTGTTTCATTCACTGTTTTTTTACATTTTCTCTCTTATTCATTTCTGGGCTTCAAATCTTTTACTCATAATGGTTCAGAAAAAAAAAAAAAAATGAATTTAAAGTGGAATGAAAGATTCACCCTGTAGTTAAAATCGATAAGATACACATTAAAAGATGTGTACCTGTAAATAAACATGTTTTGACATCTTTTTCGGTACCTTTTAAACATCTTTTAATGTGTATTTTATTGATTCCAAATAGTTCGTTATTATTATTATTTTTTTTGGTTATCTTTGTAACTTTATAACTAACTCATTTACAGGGGCACTCAAAAGAATTCTGTTACATCACCCTCAATTGGGAAAATCGTTCCCGGTGTATTTTAATGATGTTACACTAATGACATTGATATGCATATATAAAGTGCATTAAAACATTTTTTATGTAGAATATGGTATGCAAATCATTTACAGGACCACTCAAAAGAATTCTGTTACATAATGGTCTACGGGAAAATGTTTGAAGCATAATTTAATAATTTTACACTATTTCAAACAAAATGAAATTGATATATGTAATTCAGATGCACTAGTAGATGCTTACTATAGAATATGGTGTGCATGCTTGTTATCGTTAATTTACAGGGCACACAAAATAACTTGGTTACAATGTTGTGTATTAGCAATAATTGCTGGAAGTGCGTTTTTAATTATGGTATGCGTTATTAAGTTTAACTCTTCGCATACTATGTCGTGTGTAAAAATTTCACATATCATACTATACAGGGCTTCTCAAAAGAATTTGAAAACATTTCTTTGTACGTGCCATGAATTGCTTAAACAGTTTTTAACTGAATTTTGGAATTTAGAGTTGAATTATATTTAGTATACTAACATATGTTTGTAGAGTATAAATAAATTCATAATATACAGGACTACGCAAAGAACTGCATACATTGCTTTCTATGGATGGTAATTACTAGATGTGTTTTAATAATGTAATGAGTTTTTTTGATATAATTAAATTTTACCATATTATGCGACATGTATTAAAATCTGTAGATAATATACAGGTCTGTACAAAAGAATTAGAGTACGCTTCCATTTATTGTCAAAAATAGCTGAAGGTAGAATATGCCAACTGTGTTATGCGTTTTCTAACCAAACTAAATTTTTGCATACTATCTACATTACATACCAATCCATAGATCATTTACAGAGCTTCACAGATCCATTCGACTACTTTTCAGCTATGGATGATAATTGATAGATAGTAGTTGTGTTTATGTAATGGCTTTTACTAAACTATTTACTTAAATATCTTCTCTCACCTTATTAAATGCTAAAGTTTTGTTATAGTATTTTGGAAGTGTTGGTTGGTTGTATGAGTTTTTATGGTGCAAAATCCCTTAAGGGACATACTGTGCCAAAAAAAAAAAAAAAAAAAAAAAAAGACAAAAAGTCAGACAAGAACAATGGGAAAAGCAATCTGGATGTGGTTTCCATCCAGATATCGTCAGAAAAGTGTAGATAAATGAAAAATTTTAAATTCAAAACTGTAGAATATAAATAAAAGTATTAAAAAAGAGTGTAAAAAATAAATCTGGGTCATTAAACCAATAAAAAATTTGATTTCAAAATAAAATCCTGCATGTTTTAAAAAAGTACAGAGTGCCCCATGAGGTGGTTGGCTGAATGGATTTTATACCACAAAGTCACTTTAGGGATATGCTGCACAAAGAAAAAAAAATAGTTGGTTGATTGGTTTTATAAGGTTTAATGGTGCAAGGTCCCATTGAGGACAAGCTGCGCCAAAGCAAAAGTTAAGAATAAACCAATTTAAAAAATCCACAAAAAAGGAAACAAAGCATAATGGTTGGTTGGTTGGTTGTATAAGGTTTAATGGCGCAAGGTCCCATTGGGGACAAGCTGCGCCAAAGTAAAAGTTAAGCAAAGACTAGTCTACAAAAGAGATACAAAGCATAATGAGAAAATCATCTTTATGGGGTCACCCATCCAGTTATAGTCAATGCATAAAACAAATATTATGAGTTCTTAAAAAAAGTAAAGTATAAAAGTAATACATTAAGAAATACTATCTGGATGGGGTTACCCCATCCAGATGTCAAGTTAAACGAGTATGAACTAACAATGTTATAGCTAAAACCTGAAGGATGTATAAAAACTATATCTGAAAATAAATGCCAGCATTTTTAAAAAATGAAACAGTGCCCCATGAGGTGTTTCCCAATGAGGTTTGTCAAGATTGGCGATGATGATTTAAAGTATATTCGATACAAGTGCCGGAGGCCCGGACAGTCAGTTAAAATATGATAAATGGTCAGGTAATCAAAGTAACAGTGAGGACACATGGGTGCATCCTGTCGAAGTAACAGATGTTTGTGAGTGATTCTCGAATGTCCGATTCTTAGTCGAGTCAAAATAACCTCAGTTTTCCTTGGGTAATTTGAGGGTCAGGTCAGAATTGTCGTTTTAATATGATGCAGTTTATTATTATATTCTAAATCCCAACACTCTTGCCATTTATTTAGAATAAAATGCTTTGTTAAAATTATCTGTATTTGGAGATCTGAGAAAGGAATTTTATAATGTAGTGGGTTAAGAGCTTGTTTTGCTGCTTTGCCTGTTTTCTCATTTCCAGGAATTCCCATGTGTCCAGGCACCCAGCAAATAATGTATTATAGCCACGCCTTGCCAATTGATTGTAAAGATCTAGGATTGCTGAGATACAAGGATGCTTTTTAAATTATTTTATTGCATCAATAGAACTATTTGAATCACTTTTTTGATGAAAGATGTGTTATGATGATGAGATATGTGCATCACGGCTCTCTCTATAGCAATTAATTCAGCTGTAAAAACTGAAATAGACGAGTGAAGTTGATGACTAAAACAAATATTTTCATGAAAAATCCCACAGCCAACAATATCCCCACTCTTTGAGCCATCTGTATATACATCATTATAATTGCTGTAATTTAAACGATGTGCTGCAAAATAATTGTTGACAGACAGCAGGCGTAAAATTGTTTTTATCATATCCTTTAAAGGGATGGAGACAGACCATATTTGGAGGTTGCCATGGAGGGATCATGTGTAATGGACATGGGCTCGCCTCAATATTATTCAGTGAGCTATTGTCAATAATGTTTCTCATTCTTACGCCAAAAGATGGTATGCAAGATGGTTGATGCTGATAAAGAATATCACTGTCGGTATTTAAAATGTAGGTATGAAGTGGATGGCCATGATATGAAAGAATCCGGTAAAATAAATCTAAAGAAAGTTTTTCATGTATATACTGTAGGGTTGGTTCAACACAGTCAACATATAAACTCAAAACCAGGGCTGTATGAAATGCACCAGAGCAAACACGGAGTGCACTATCATGCACAGTGTCTAGTGTATTAAGAACAGATTTTCTTGCTGAACCATAGACCTGGCAGGCATAGTCGATTTTAGATCGAACCACAGCTCAAAAAATTTTTAAGAGAGGTACAGTCTGCTCCCTAAGAAGTGTTTGAAAGTACTGTCCATACATTAAGCGATCTTTCACATTTTGTCCGTAAGTGTAAAATATGTGGTAAAAAGGTGGTGAGTTTATTGTCAAAATATAGACCCAGGTAACGAACACTGTCCACAACAGTAATTGGAGTTGATCCAATATATATTTCAGGATCTGGATGCAGACACCTACGTCTGCAGAAATGTACACACGAAGTTTTGTCCTGAAAAATTATAAAACCGTTTTTATTTGTTCAGCTAACAATACATTTGATAGCAATTTGCAATTGTCATTCAATAAAATAGATATGCTGTCCAATACACATAATGCGAAAGTCATCTACACATAAATCTCCTTTCACTGATGGGGGTAGTTGGTTTATCTTGATTGCAAAGAGGGTTACACTCAGAACACTACCCTGTGGAACTACACCCTCTTATTGTATAAAAACTGGATAGCATTCCGCCAATTCTAACTTGAAAAAGTCGAATGGCAAGGAAGTTTTTAATAAAATAGGGAAGTTCCCACGAAAGTCCATGTTAAAAAGATCACAAAGGATCCCATATCGCCATGTTAAAAAATACAAAGTTCAAGTGGTTGCGTTTTAAAAAGGCTGTCCATATGTGAGTTCCCAGGTGAATAAGGTTATCGATAGTAGACCTACCATGTCGAAAGCCACTTTGAAAGGCTGCAAAATAATTATTAGATTCTAACACATGCACTAGGCAGAAATTTACAATTTTTTCAAGTAGTTTGCAAAGGCTACTAGAAAGTGCTATAGGTCTGTAATTATTGGAGCTTGTAGGGTCCTTTCCTGGCTTAGGAAAAGGTATGACAATAGCTCAGCTCCAAGCATGAGGAAAAATCTGCTCCATTCATATTCTATTGAATAATTTGAGGAGATTATGAAGAGAGAATGGAGATAGGTGTTTGAGCATGACATAAGTTATGCCATCGTGACCTGAGGCAGATAAATTGCTATTACGTAAACAGTTTTAAGCTCTGATATAATAAATGGTTGATTGTATGCAAATGAATGACGAGAATCAAAATTTATTCTAGTCATTTCTATTTGTCTTTTGTAACTTAAAAATGGTTCTGGGTTTGAGTTGGAATTTGAAATAGAAGCAAGGGTACTTGCGATTGTCTCTGCTATGTTTTTAAGAGATGTAATAGTTTGACCGTTATGTTTTAAAATTGAAATATGACTTTCGGAGTATCGGCCCATACATTTTTCCCTGCTTTTCCAGAGTTCTTTGCTTGGAGTATTAGGGGTAATGTTTGAGACATATTTTATCCAGGAGTCATGCTGGCTTTTTCATCACACTCTTCTAGCTTCGGCTTTTGCTTTTTTATATGCAACATAATTATCATTATTTGGATACCTCCGGAAGAGAATTCAAGCTTTCTGTTGCTTTTTCTTTGATATTTGACAGTCCCTATTCCACCATGGCTTTCTGTGCTTATATGTAGATGAAGTTTTTGGGATGGAAGCATCAGCAGCATTAATAATACATTGATTTATATTATCAAGTGCTTTGTCAATATCTCCATCTATCATACTATTTGTAATGTTGGCATGCATTGTGAACGTTGGACAGTTGGCTCTGTCATATATGTATCGCTTGGGATAATTAGCATTTACATCAGATGTAGTCTGTGAAATGAAAGTTGGGAAGTAGTCACTGCCGTGCAGGTCATTTGAGACCCAGAAATTCCAAAAAGAATAGAGTGGTGGAGAGCATATTGAAAGATCTATTGCATGGAAAGTGTCGGTTGTCTCATGAAAATAAGTGTGATCACCGTTATTCAACAGGCATAATCCATTGTCAGATATAAAGGATTTGACCGCATAAGTTAGAATTTTGATTATCCCCAGATTCGGCTGTGTGCATTAAAATCCCCGATGATAATGCATGGACTACAGAGTTGGAGAAAAAGATTATCCAGATGATTTGACTGAATATTTTGATTTGGTGGTAAATAGAGTGAACAGATCGTGATGAGATGTTTGATATGAACACTGACTGCAACAGCTTGTAGGTTAGTATTTAAAGGTACAGGAGTATAGGGTAAACTGCAGGAAACAAAAAGGGCTACACCTCCAGCGGTCCTACCATTACCTGTAAAGTAATTTCTGTGAGTTACATATGAGTGTAGTTTAGTTTTATTACTAGGTTTCGGATGTGTTTCTTGTAAAGCCAAACACAATGGTTGGTGGTCATAGAGAATACTACAGATTTCATCATATTTACTATATAATAGCCACAGCAGTTCCACGAAATAATATTAGTCATTTGGGGTTTTTTTAGATGTGTAAATCTATGTCACTGAGTTTAGAGGTAGTACACATACTATCTCCTTCGTTCTCATCTAAATCCGAATTAGTGTTAATGTGCACACAATCACTATCCTCCATAAAATGCTCATCTGTTTTCACATCCATTTTTAGGTTGGATTGTTTTTTAGGTGTTCTGTTCTTTTTGGGTGGAATCTCAGAGAATTTAATTGTTGTTAAATTGTGCTTCTCAGCATCAGATCTTTGACTTTGTATTTTAGAAGTAGTTTGAGAAGTCCATTTATGGAGTGGCAGTTTTGGAAAAATAGGCTGTGTTGACTTGGAAGAGACAGTTTGTGATGATTTAGAAGGAGCAGATTGTGATGATCTAGATAGCAGACTGGGATAAATATACTTTTTGTTGTGATTGGTAATTTGTTTCTGTAGAAAATTCAGTTTGAGTTGCAAAAATTTGAAAAGTTTCATGAGCTATTTTTGATACGGCTGCAGCATATGATATTCCAATTTTGGGTGTCCTAGATTCAACTATTTTCCTGGCTTCTGGGTATGACACATTCTCTTTTGCATGTATTGTTTGTATTTCTTTTTCTCTTTTCCACTGTTCACAAGATTTTGAATAGGATGGATGCTCTTTTTTACAGTTTACACAATGAACTGGGACACTGCAGTTTATACTTTCATGGCCCACTTCACTACAACGACCACAGGTGACATTACCATGGCATGATGTTTTTGAGTGTCCAAAGCGTTGACATTGAAAACATCGCAGAAGATTTGGAATATACGCTCTGTCAGAACATGACAAGTATCCAGCTTTTATTGACTTAGGTAAATAAGGTGAATTAAAAGTAAGTATTATGTGCTTAGTGAGTATGTGTCCTGATTAAGTGGTATTTGTTCATCCCAACGGCAGATTTTTATCCTTCTAGCTTCAATCTCATTTAGTTCTTTAAGGTTCTCTACTATTTCAGCTTCCGTAACATGTATAAGGTCAGGTTCAGAGAATACTCCTTGGTTGGTTGGTTGAATTAAGTTTAATGGCACAAAGTCCCTTCTAGAACATGCTGCACCAAAAAAAAGTGAATGAAGAACATAAAATTATATCAAGAAGTTATCCAAAACCTTGTCAAAAAAATAAATAAAACAACACAGTTTAGTGAAAAAGTAATGGGATGATATATGTAATTAAAATCGTTAAAATGATTTCATAATGTTGTTTAAAAAATACAGACAAATCTTTACATTCTGTAGAGTACCAATTATAAAAAAAATATCTAAATAATGCAACACAAAAACTGGTATATTTACAACACAGAATATTAAAAAACAAAATAAAATCATGTTGGATCAAACTCCTCAAATACAGTATTTTCCTCTCTACTTGTGAGTCATAGCTGTAAGAGTCGGACTCCATAGCCTCTTCCACATAGTGGAGTAGCTGTTTGGAATCCTTCGTATTGGTTATTAAAGGGCTGAGACATGATTTCCTGTTTTTTCTCTTCACAGTTTTACACTGTGAAGAGGCTTGGGTTGAGGTATTCTTTCTCTCTTTCTGAGCACATGATTTTTGTTTTGCTTTTTGAGTAGGGGAAACAGGTTTTACTAATTTGTTTGCAGTTGAAACAGAAGTTTTTTCTGACTCATGTTCGGTTGGTTGGTTGGTTGGTTGATTGGGGTTTTATGGCACAAAGTCCCTTTAGGGACATGCTGCACCAAAAAAAAGATTAAAATAAGAACATATAATTGAAATATAAAATCGATTTAAAACTTTGTCATAAAAACAAGATGAATGAAAATAACACAATTATATAAAAAGAGTGATATGATGATAAATGTATAATTAAAATCATTCAATGAAAATATAACACATGTAATAGAAATAAACACATGTTTTCACAATTAAAATATAAATCTTAAAAATAACAATTTGTAAAATGTTCAATAAACTAACAGTTTGTATAAAAATACCAGTTGGTATAAATTTTCAATAAACTAACAGTTGGTAAAATTTTTCAAGTTTCGAGCAGAAATACATTTATAATCATGTGGGCTCAAATTCCTCAAAGACAATATTATCATCATCATCTGAGTCAGAGCTGTAAGACTCTGAAGCCATATCTACCTCTGCATAGTACAGCAGCTGTTTGGAATCCTTTGTAGTAGGAAGCGGTGTATCAAGACACGCTTTCTTGTTGTTTTTGCCCTTCACAGTTGCCACTGTGAAGACGCTTGGTTTGAGGTTTTCTTTCTCTCATTCTGTGTACATGATTTGGGTTTTGCTTTTTGTGTAGGGGAAACAGGTTTTTTCGAATTGTTTGCAGATGAAACAGAGGTTTGACCTGTATCCTCTTTAATGAACTTGCTAGATTGACTATTATAATATTCTATTTTTACAGGTTCAGATGATGGTGGCAAAAGTTTTAGTGCAGGCATAGGTCTTATTCTTGCGGAAGCACCAATACTACGGGTTTTTTTCTTCATAGTGCTGGTTAGTGTAACAGATGAATCATTTGGTGGTGAAGAGAATTCAGTTTGGGTGCTTATATGTCTTAAGGATTTTGATTGTTGCTTGAGTAGACTAGAATATGAAACTCCTACAGATGGTGTTCTGGATTCAACAAGTTTACGAGCTTCAGGATAAGAAAGTTTTTGAGAGATTTTGATTGCAAGAATTTCTTTCTCACGAATCCAGTTTGGGCAACAGCGGGAGTATGCTGTATGTTCACCTTTACAGTTTGTACAACGCTGAGGCTTTTCACATGACTTACCATCATGGCCGACTTCTGCACAACGTGCGCAGGTAACAGAACCACGACAGGAAGTTGAAGTATGACCATAGCGCTGGCATTTAAAACAACGGAGTGGGTTAGGTATATACAGTCGGACAGGACAGCTCAGGTAGGCAGCTTTAATTCTGGTTGGCAAAGTTGGGCTATTGAAAGTCAGAATTATGTGCTTCGTAGGAAGCACTTTCTCATTCCGGCGGATTGTAATACGGCGTGCATCTATAACATTTTCATCTTTTAAGTTTTCTAGAAGTTCTTCCTTTGTAGAGAATAAAAGTTCTGGTTCAGATATTATACCACGGCTAGTATTTAGAGTTTGATGAGCCTGAATAGAAACAGAAAAGGAACCTATTGTTGTTGAATTTGAGAGAAATTGTGAATGTTTGGCTTTAGAAACCTCAACAAGCAAATCTCCAGACTGTAGTTTTTTAAGTGAGTAACCATCTTCAAATACAGATTGAAATGTTTTTGCAATAAGAAACGGTGAAGTTCTCTTAAAAGAACTATCAGAGTGACTATCAGTGCGTTTAATTATGAAATATCGTGTGAATGACTTCTGTACAATTCGTTGCTCTCCAGATGGGAGAGAGATAGAAGGAGTTGAAGTTTTTCCATCCATAATAAAGAGAAAATTAATTCAGACACCGGCCGCACCACCCACTACCGAGCCCAACAAGGGGATGCACATTCATGTACCAGTGCTAGCCAGGGCCCATACGCTCACATGACACACCTATTTCAGTTTCCACCCTTAACGAAATGACTAGTATGTGCCTGCTCACTTGATCCCTAGCCAGTGACATACAAGTCAGCTGACCAGCCGATTGATGCATACGGGACCAATATGCACCTCCCGTCTACCTGAAGCAGAGGTCAAAGCAGTGTGTTGGTTTCCCTCAACTGCCAGGATCCCCCTTTCCAGGGACACGGGTCGCCATGCACGGCAAACACATGGGTGGTTTACAATTCTCCATAAGTCGATATAAACAGGATGATATCGGCTTATGCAGAATCGCCCTCACCTCAGAAGAGGAAACCACAATGAGAGTGAAACAAAGAAGAAAGATTAGACAAGAGAATGGAGAGGAAAAAAGAAAAGAGAAAGATCGCTCAGGTGCCCGGGGTTGCGAAGCCCGTGAATACCTAAAGAAGGTATCCCCCTGGGGGCTCATGTTCGGTTGACTGTTTAAATTGACGATTATTAGGGTATTCTATTTTCACAGGTTCTGATGATGGCGCCCAATGTTCTAGTGCAGGCACAGCTTTTTTAATAGTGGCACAGTACACATCACAGGTTTTCTTCTTTTTAGAGCTGGTTAGTGTCACAGAAGGATCATTTGGTGGTAAAGAGAATTCAGTTTGGGTGCTTATATGTCTTAAGGATTTTCTTTGTTGCTTAAGTAAACTGGAATAAGAAACTCCTACAGATAGATGGTGTTTTGGATTCAACAAGTTTTCGAGCTTCAGGATAAGAAAGTTTTTGAGAGATTTTGACCGCAAGAATTTCTTTCTCACGAATCCAGTTTGGGCAAGAGCTGGAGTATGCTGTATGGTCACCCTTACAGTTTGTACAATGTTCAGGTTGGTTGGTTGGTTGATTGGGGTTTTATGGCACAAAGTCCCTTTAAGGACATGCTGTGCCAAAAAAAAGATTAAATTACGTACGTCAAAATGAAATATAAAAACTCAAAAAGAAACAAAGCTCAATGAGAGAATTATCTAGATGGGGTTACCCATCTAGATATAGTCATACAGTTTATAAAACAAATAGTGCGAAAAAAAGATTAGAATATGAATGCGAAATTAAACTTTAAAAATGAATTAAAACTTTATCATTAAAACAAGATGAATGAAAATAACACATTTAAATGAAAAGAGTGATATGATGATAAATGTATAATAAAAATCATTCAATGAAAATATAACACAATGTCTAAAAGATATAAATACAAGCTTTCACAATTAAAATAGAAAATCTTTACACTAACAGTTGGTAAAATGTTTTCAAACAAAAAAAAAAAAGTTTCACACAGAAATATATTTAAAATTACGTAGGTTCGAATACCTCAAACACAGTATTATCATCATCATTTGAGTCTGAACTGTAGGACTCTTATTCCATAGCTTCCTCTGCATAGTGCAGCAGCTGTTTTGAATCTTTTGTAGCAAGGACTGGTGTAACAAGACAAGGTTTCTTTTTTCTTCCCTTCACAGTTTTCCATTGTGAAGAGGCTTGGGTTGAAGTTTTCTTTCCCTCTTTCAATGCATATGATTTTGGGTTTGGTTTTTGTGTAGGAGAAACTGTTTTTTCTAATTTGTTTGGAGATGAAACATATTTTTGACGTGACTCATGTTCGGTTGACTGTTTAGATGGATACAGAGAATATTCTATTTTCACCGGTTCTGATGATGGTGGTAAAAGTTGCAGTGCAGGCAGGGGTCTTATTCTGGCTGTACAATACATACTATGGGTTTTTTCCTTCAAAGTGCTGGTTAGTGTAACAGATGAATCATTTGCTGGTAAAGAGAATTCAGTTTGGGTGTTTATATGTCTTAAGGATTTTATTTGTTGCTTGAGTAAACTAGAATAAGAAACTCCCACAGATGGTGTTCTAGATTCAACTATTTTTCGAGCTTCAGGATAAGAAAGTTTCTGAGTAATTTTAACAGCAAGAATTTTTCATGGATCCAGTTTGTGCAGGAACGAGAATATGCTGCATGGTCACCTTTGCAGTTTATACAGCGTTGAGATTTTTCACATGAGTTACTCTCATGACCCGTTTCTGAACATCTTGCACATGCAACAGATCCATGACAGGTAGTTTTACTGTGGCCATAACGCTGGCATTTAAAGCAACGAAGAGGGTTAGGAATATAAGGCCGTACAGGGCAGCTCAGGTATGCAGCTTTAATTCTAGTTGGTAGAGTAGGGCTATTAAAAGTCAGGATAATGTGTTTTGTAGGAAGCACTTGCTCATTCCGACGGATGGTGATACGGCGTACGTCTATAACATTTTGATCTTTTAAATTATGCAAGAGTTCATCTTTTGTAGAGAGTAAAAGTTCTGGTTCTGATATTACACCACGACTTGTGTTTAGAGTCTGATGGACCTGAACAGAAACAGAAAAAGATCCAATTTCTTTGCAATTTGAGAGAAATCTTGAGTGTTTGTCTGAAGACACCTCAACAAGTAAATCCCCAGACTGTAGCTTTTTAAGTGAATAACCGTCTCCGAAAACAGATTGAAATGTTTTTGCAATACGAAAAGGTGAAGTTTTCTTAAAAGAACAATAGAGAGACTATCAGTGCGATGAACTACAAAAAAACGTGTGAAGGAATTATTCTGTACAGATTGTTGCTCTCCACATGGGAGAGAAATAGAAGGAAGTGAATTTTTTCCATCCATATTAAAGAGAAATGAAATTCAGACCCCGGCCGCACCACCCACTACCGAGCCCAACAAGGGGATGCACATTTGTGCACCAGTGCTAACCAGGGCCTATACGTTCACAAGACACACCTATTTCAGTTTCCACCCTTAACGAAATGATTAGTATGTGCCCGCTCACTTGATCCCCAGCCAGTGACAAGTCAGCTGACCAGCCGATTGATGCATACAGGACCAATATGCACCTCCCGTCTACCTGAAGTAAAGGCCAAAGCAGTGTGTTGGTTTCCCTCAACTGCCAGGATCCCCCTTTCCAGGGACACGGGTCGCCACGCACGGCAAACGCGTGCGTGGTTTACAATTCTGCATAAGTCGATATAAACAGGATGATATCTGCTTACGCAGAATCGCCCTCACCTCAGAAGAGGAAACCACAATGATAGTGAAACAAAGAAGAAAGATTAGACAAGAGAATGGAGAGGAAATAAGAAAAGAGAAAGATTGCTCAGGTGCCCGGGGTTGCGAAGCCCGTGAATACCTAAAGAAGGTAGTTCCCTGGGGGGGGGGGGGGGGGGGGTACGTAAATATTATAACCACGTCTAGTCAATTTAAAATAAAAATCCAAGATGGCTGAGACATACGGATGCTTTTTAAAAGATTTCATTGCGTCAATAGAACTATTTGAGTCAGTATATATGATAAAGGATGTTTTATGATGATGAGATATGTGTAACATGGCTCTGTCTATCGCAATCAACTCTGCCATAAAGACAGACATTGAAGTGTGAAGCCGATAACTGAAACTAGTGTTATCAATAAAAACCCCGCAACCAACAATATTCTCACTCTTGGAACCATCTGTATAAATATCAGTATAGCTACTATATTTGGCACGATGTGCAGCAAATAATTGTTGGAAAACAGTACAAGCCAAGTTGTTTTTTTTGATAGCCTTTAAAAGGATGGAGAGATGTAATTTTAGGAGGATTCCACGGAGGGAGCACATGCAAAGGACATGGACTCACCTCGATATTATTTAATGGGCCATTATTGATTATGTTTCTCATTCTGACTCCAAAAGATGGGATGCATGATGGTCGATGCTGATAAAGAGTATCATTGTCAGTATTTAAAAGATAGGTGTGAAGAGGATGACCAGGATGAGAAAGGATACGATAATACAATTCTAATGAGAGTTTTTCCCGAGTATGGTGTAATGCTGTTTCATTACAGTCAACATATAAACTCAAAACCGGGGATGTACGAAATGCACCAGAGCAGACACTGAGTGCACTATGGTGCACAGTGTCTAGTTTTCTAAGAACAGATTTTCGTGCTGAGCCATATACCTGGCAGGCATAGTCAATTTTAGTACGATCACAGCTCTATAGATTTTCAGGAGATAAGTGCAGTCAGCTCCCCAAGAAGTATTTGAAAGTACTTTAATTAGGTTAAGGGATTTTTCACATTTTGTTCGTAACGGTAAAACGTGTGGTGAGAAAGTAAGTCTACTGTCAAAATGTACGCCAAGATAACGAACTTTGTCCACAACTGGAATTTGAAATGTACCGATAAAAATTTCAGGATCTGGATGCAGACCCCTTCGTCTACATAAATGCATTATTATTTTTATTTGGACAAGTTTCTTTTTTAGTTTGTTTAATTTTCTTTTTCTTATTAGATGGGTTTTCAGATGATACAGTGGATTTTATTTGTGGTATGCCATGTTTTCGTGAATCAGATCTGCGACTTTGTTTTATAGGTGTAGTTTTGTTGGTATTTTGTTAGGATTTTTTATGAATTGGAATTTTAGGAAACATTGATTGTGATGACTTTGAAGAGACATCTTGCGGTGATTTAGGAGGAAGAGAATTTACTGATTTAGAAGAAACAGATTGTGTTGATTTAGTAGTAGTAGCAGTATTAGTAAACGGGGTTTCTTTTTGCTTTGATAAGACACTTATTTCTGTAATGGATTCAGTTTGAGTTGCTATATTTTTATTAGTTTTGCAAGCAGTTTTTGATATGGCAGCAGCATATGATACTCCAACTTTGGGTGTCCTGGATTCAACTATTTTTCTGGCTTCAGGGTATGATATGTTTTCTTTAGTGCGTATTGTCTGTATTTCTTTTTCTTTTTTCCATTGTTCACAAGATTTAGAGTAGGATGGGTGCTCTTTTTTACAATTTATGCAGTGAGCTGGAGCGTTACAGTCAGTACTTTCGTGACAAAATGCACCACACCGACCACAAGTGATTTTACCATGGCATGCTGTTTTAGAATGACCAAAACGTTGGCATTTAAAACAGCGCAGGGGGTTTGGGATGTACGGTCTAACGGAACATGATAAATATCCAGCTTTTATTGTTTTAGGTAAATTAGGAGTAATGAATGTGAGGATAATATGCTTTGTAGGAATTTGTATTTTTATTAGGTGGTATTTGTTCATCATGACGGAAGATTTTTATTCTTCTTGCTTCAATGACATTTTGTTCTTTCATATTATCAACTATTTCCTGTTCAGTAACATACAATAGATCAGATTCAGAAATTACTCCACGAGATGTATTTAGAGTTCTGCGTGGGGTTATGCTGAATGCGATGTTGGCAAAATGAGTATATTTTATTAAATTAGATGCCTGGGTAGAATTGCTTACCTGAATTAAAAGATAGCCTGACCTCAGTTGTTTCACTGTCTTCGGTTCACCGACCAACCCTTGGATTGCTTTATTAATCAAGAAGGGAGATGTCTGATCAAAGCTCCCTTCATGGCTTTTCACAATGAAAAATCTTTCATCAATTTTACTAGCGTTGTGTTTGGCATTATTGCATACCATATTGGAAGCAAAAAACTCAACTCTCTCTCCCCAGGAATTAGTTTGGCCCTGATTTATTGCTTTTGAGCCAGAGGCCACTGCATTACTCCCTTCTTTATTTGGCTGTGTGGCTTCCACATCACATATTTTATTTCCTTCTGTTGTAACCATATTAGACAGTATAAATAGATGAAACGCCAGGCGTGGGGCCTGGTCACAGACCCTTCTTCTTAACCTTACTTCTGGGCGCAGGTCTCAAAAGGGCGAAAACTATTATCAACAAACCTCCATGTTTTTAGAACGTTGGATTAAACTCGATAGCATTTCCTAATATCTAGTTCTTTCACGTTGGAATCAGGTAGTTAGTAGGTAAGCCTTTACAGCTCTGTCCAACCTACAATCCCTTCCACCGAAAGGCACCAGTCTCCCGGTGTTGGTCCTAACAGCCACCATACAATGTATGGCGTCATCCGATCACGGAACCGGAATTCAGAAAATGCTCTGCACTCTGGGACTCAAGATCAGCCTAAAAAGGTAGAACCGAGTCGAAGAGATTAAAAAACCTCAGCACCCAGAGTGTCTCACGTGAAAATAAAAAAAACCCACTATTGATAAAAAAAATAGAAGCAATGTGAGAGAAACTTAGAAACAAGGTGTATTTTTTGTCTTTTTTAAGCTTTTTAATTTTTTTTTTCTTTTTCTAATTTTTAAACGAAAGAATGAAAACAACGTTAGTAGAATAAAGAACAATATGAACTAAAGTGTTAGTAAAACAATCAAACATGAACAAGAACAAAGAGGTATAACAAACTGAAAAGAGAAGATTAAAAAGTGTGAAACAAAAAAAAAAGGATAGACAACTAAAGAGAGAAGAAGACATGAAAGGAGAAAGATCGCTCAGGAATCCGGGGTCGCGAAACCCGTAAATACCTAAAGAAATTATTCCCCTGGGGGAGCTGTTGGTAGTGGACTTTACAGATAATTTATGAATTTCATCTTCTGTATGGCGAATGTTTGCAGATTGAGAGTTTTTGTTGCAAGAGATGTAGGAGTTAATTTTCTGAGAATTGGTATTTGCATTAGTTTTTGATGCATCTTTTCTTCCTTTATTTTTACTATTATTTGTTGCTAGAGATATAGATTGAGAGTTATTATTAACCAGCAAGGATTTCATTGTAGAAGCATCTTGTTGATTTACAATGTTTTCCTGAACAGTTGTTTCTGTTTGAGTGGCAATTGATTGATATTTTTTATTGCCAGTTAATGCAGCAGAGTATGTTATACCTGTGTTTGGTGTGCGAGACTTGACTATTTTCCTTGCTTCTGGATAAGAGATGTTCTGTTTTGTGCGTACTGTTTGGATTTCTTTCTCAACTTTCCAGATTTCACAGGATTTATAGTATGACGGATGCTGTTTTTCACAATTTACGCAATGAGGAGGAGCTGTGCAGCTTTCACTCTCATGTCCTTTTTATCCACAGCGAACACATGCTAGGGTTCCACGGCAGCTATTTTTGGAGTGACCAAATTTCTGACATTTGAAACAGCGCAATGGGTTTGGTATATATTTTCGTATTGGGCAACTTAAGTATCCAGCTTTTATGTGTGTGGGTAGGTTAGGTATATCAAATGTAAGTATTATATCTTTTGTTGGGATGATTTTATTATCTCTTTTAATTGTTATTCTTCGAACTCCTGTAACATTTTGTTCTGAGATGACACCACGTGAACTATTTAAGTAATTATGAACAGATATAGTAACTGGTATATTTCCAATGAATTTACATTTCATTATATTTTCAGCTTGTGTTGAATTTTTAACTTCAATAAGCAAGTCACCAGATCTTAGTTTTTTAATAGTCTTTGGTTCACCAACAAGTCCTTGTATAGCCCAGGAAGTATTTGGTTGTGGGGCCTCCACTTCGCATATCTTAATTCCATTAGTTGTGGCTATACTTTAGATTTTTTTTTTAATGCCAGGCGCCGGGCCTGGTCACCAGCCCTTTTCTTACCCTTACTTTAGGCGCAGGTTTCAAAAGGATGAAAACTATTCCCAACAAACTTCCACGTTTTTCGAACGTTGGATTAAACTCGATAGCATTTCCTAATATCTAGTTCTTTCACATTGGAATCAGGTAGTCAGTAGGTAAGCCTTTTCAGCTCTGTC
This sequence comes from Maratus michaelseni, assembly GCA_963931845.1. Lineage (NCBI taxonomy): Eukaryota > Metazoa > Arthropoda > Arachnida > Araneae > Salticidae > Maratus > Maratus michaelseni. Next base: position 37,121,999 of record OZ007597.1, on the reverse strand, counting down.
CAACCTACAACCCCTTCCACCGAAAGGCACCAGTCTCCCGGTGTTGGTCCTAACAGCCACCATACAATGTATGGCGTCCTCCGATTACGGAACCGGAATTCGGAAAATGCCCTGCACTCTGGGACTCAAGATCAGCCTAAATAGGTAGAACCGAGTCGAAGAGATTAAAAAACCTCAGCACCCAGAGTGTCTCACGTGAAAATAAAAAAAATCTACTATTGTATAAAAAAGGAAGCAATGTGAGAGAAAACGTAGGAACAAGGTGTATTCTTTGTCTATTTCAATCTTTTTTAAATTTTATTATTTCCTTTTTTTTAATAAAAGAACAAAAACAACGTTAGCAGAACAAAGAACAATATGAACAAAAAGATCAGCCTAAATAGGTAGAACCGAGTCGAAGAGATTAAATAACCTCAGCACCCAGAGTGTCTCACGTGAAAATAAAAAAATCCACTATTGATAAAAAAAGAAGCAATGTGAGAGAAACTTAGAAACAAGGTGTATTTTTTTTTTTTTGTCTTTTTTAAGCTTTTTAATTTTTTTTTCTTTTTCTAATTTTTAAACGAAAGAATGAAAACAACATTAGTAGAACAAAGAACAATATGAACTAAAGTGTTAGTAAAACAATCAAACATGAACAAGAACAAAGAGGTATAACAAACTGAAAAGAGAAGATTAAAAAGTGTGGAACAAAGAAAAAAGGATAGACAACTAAACAGAGAAGAAGGCAGGAAAGGAGAAAGATCGCTCAGGAATCCGGGGTCGCGAAACCCGTAAATACCTAAAGAAGGTATTCCCCTGGGGGGTATTTTTTTGGACCGATTGGCGAAATTCATAGTTTTTTTCATGCAACTGATCCACAAATTTCGTGATTTTTACCGATGACTGATTGGCAATTTTTCCAGCTTTTTCTTGCGAGAGATTGGAAAAAATCGTGGATTTTTTTTCCACGACTGATCGAAAAATTTCGTGATTTTTCTGACGATTTCAGAGATTTTTTACATGCGACTGATAGGCAAATTTCATTAAATTTTCTTTTTATCGATTGGCAATTTTCTACTGTTTTTTCTTGCGAGTGATTGGATTGATGAATTTCCAATTTTTTTCAACGATCCACTAAAAGATTTCGCAATTTTTTTAGCCGCGACCGATAGCCCAATTTTGCAATATTTATTTACTTTCTACCGATTGGCTAAGTTTATCGTTTTCTGTGACTAATTAGCAAAAATTCTGGATTTTTTCCATGACTGATTGACGAATTTCTGATTTTTTCACACGTTAACACTGACTTATTTCGCGTTTTTTTTCTCACAACTGATTGGGGAATTTAGCGAAATTTTCCTTGTACCAATAGGCAAATTTTGCAGCAGCTTTCTTGCAACCCATTGGAGAAAATCTTGCAAATTTTTTTTCCGCTACTGATCGACGAATTTCGCATATTTTTAATAGCGACCGTTTAGAAAATTCCGTGACCTTTTCTTTCTATTGATTGGCTAATTGTTTTGCTTTTTCTTGTGAACGATTGATAAAAATCACGCTTTTTTCTGTGACTGATCGACCAATTTCTCATTTTACCCACGACAGATAGGTGCATTTTGCGATATTTTCTGTCTGTCGATTGGAAAACTTTATCGCTTTTTTGCAATCTATTGGCCAATTCTTGGATTTTTTCACGACTAATTGATGAATTTTCGATTTTTTCCGACAATCCACTGACAAATTTCGCTTTTTTTTTTCTTTTTTTTTTGTGATTGAATTTAAAATTTCGCGATATTTTTCTTGTACCAATAGACAAATTTTTGTAGCTTTTTCTTGAGACCAATTGGAGAAGATCGTGAGTTTTTTTCTCTAATGTTCGATGAGTATCACAGTTTTTTCCTCTAATGTTCGATGAGTTTCATAGTTTCTTTCTAATTTCACAATTTTTTAACTACGACCGAATTGCAAATTTTGCAATTTTTACCTTGTACTGTAGCCAAATTTTGAGGTTTTTTCTTGCGACCGATTAAAGAAATCGTGAGTTTTGTCGCAGTTTCTTATGACAATGCGCTGGCGAATTTTGCAGTGTTTTTTACCTGCCACCGATTGGCGAAAACTGTGGATGTTTTTCCGTGACTGTTCATCAAATTTTGCATGTTTTTGCACAACAGGCTGAAGAATGTCATGATTTGTTCTCCATGATTGACTATCGTACTCCACAAGATTTTTTCACGACCTATTGATCAATTCCGCAATCTTTTTAAATGAACGATTAAAGAATTTTGATATATTTCCCCCAGCCATTGAGTGACGAATTTCACGATTTTCCTTTGATTGAATGAATATTTTTCTTGAAAATGATAATTTGAAATGTTGTGCAGGGAAGGCCATTATTCTGCGACGTACGTCGCACTTTTAAGCATATTCTGCTTTGGGGATTGGATTACATTCGATAGCATTTCCTAATATCTAGTTCTTTCACAGTGGAATCAGGTAGTGAGTAGGTAAGCCTTTGCAGCTCTGTCCAACCTACAGCTTTAAGTCGTCCTCGCTAAGGACGGCTCTGACTGGAAGGTCCCGGACAACCGGATCGGCTCTCTTGTCGAATGGATTAGCCATGAGGAACCGGGTGGACGCTCGTCACTAAAATGGCGGCGTTCGAACTTGAAATCGACCACTGGGCCGAAACCCAATCTGTCGCGTCTATGCTACCCGCAACACGGATATGATTATTATTTTTAGTCCACTCAGTACCATCTGGAGCGGTTTTCTTTATCAGAAATAGTTATTCTTTCAGTTTTTGCATATATTTTACGATTTTGCGTAATTTGTTTCTTTTCTTCTCTTTTTTCCTTTCGAATGTTTTTCTAAAATGGCATTACTAGTAGAAAGAGATAAAGTTGTAAATTCAACATTTTCACAAATTTCGCTATCACTGTCACTTGATAACTGCTTTGGTAAAAAATTCTTCATCACTATCAATTAAAGCTACCTTCCGATTCATTTTCAGAAAGTTCGTGCAATATCAAACATTCTTCTGGAGTTAATCCTTTGGGTCGAGACATAATATATAAAATCAAACCGAAACATATAACTTAGCTGCTACCAAACCAGTAAAAATATTACACTCAAAATGAACTAAAATTTTCCACATCTCTACTTTCTCCCGCTAAAAAAATCCGAGCCAATAGGAATCCACTATTTTGACTGCAGGTACATCTTTGATTCATGTTACGCGTGTGTAGCATTGAAGAAAAAAAACATCTTGTTTGATTTTTCTTTATTTTTTCCACGAGAAAAAAAAAAAAAATTCACAGCACCGGTCGAAATGACCGCTCAGGGCTTTCTAGGTAAATTTACAGAAATCTAACGAAAAAAATTAAATTTTATTTTAAGTAAAAGAATATGCGCAGAGAAAAATATTAGAAAATGTAACGAAAGGAAATTACCAGATTATAAAAAATAAATGAAATATATGAATAAAACTTGAATTATCGGTCAAATTGACCGGTTCGGGCATTCTAGTGTTAAAAAATCTAATAATAAATTCGTAATTTGCAGCATTCAATCTTTCAATGTAAAATTTCCTTTGTCACAATATAAAAAAAAAAAAAAAATGTAGCAATCTTTGCATATCAAGTTTGTCTTTTTCTTCCTTTTTTTTTTTCCCTCAGAGTAGATGGACAGAGTAGATGGAAATGCAATTTCTGGAAAAATATATTTTATATCAATATTTTACTCTACACTTGCTAGAGGGTGCTACCAAATTTATTTGAACTTGATGGTGTGCATTTGTTTATATCGCTGTTTATTTTTAATTTAGAACTTAAAACATTATAATTGTTTAGTTTTTGAAGGTTTTAGAGAAGATGAAGAAGAAAAGATGTGATACAATGTAGATTACAATACATATAAAAATTTTCCAATTGTGAGATGTTTAGTTAGTAGTAGTGAGATGTTTAGTGCAAAAATTTGAGTCCAGCCTGTATCAATTTTCCATCTACCAGTTCGGTGTTCAGTAACCATCATTTGAAATTCTTTTAAGTCAGAATCAATTCATATCTTCTTTAGAGTCTCTTCACAATTAGGTATTCTAAAATCCAAAATTGAATACTTCAAAAAATAATTAAAATCCGTTTAGAGTTCAGTGTTCAAACTCAAACTACAATATTCTTCTCTAAGTTAAACTCCCTCTGTAATTCAGGAGTGACATGTGAAATCTAACTAGCGACCCTCCCTTGGAAACTTCAGCTGCTGGTGCATATCAGAACTAATCAACATCTCTGCCTTTTGGCTAACATGAATGTGCCTTGAGCCAGAATTACGGTGATGTAGCTTACACTCTACTGCCGTGGCCTCACGCCTCGGCCGCCGCCTCTGGTTCGCACAGGCAGATACTTTTGCTATGGCTGGCATATAACTTCTGAGCCTACCGTGGGAAGACAGGGAGACTCGGGGCATTGCACATTGCCGGCGTAGTACTGTATCCCGGGACAGCTCAAGCGCGTAGGACCAGCATAGCCTGTTTTGCCCTCCCTTCTAAATTGCCATATTTGGCCTTCTTCTCCTTTTTGGCTTTTTTCCCTTTATTCTAAATTTTCCCGCCACTTTTTGGCTTTTAAATTGGTTAGGGCCCGTAGGGTTTTCCCCCCCTCTTAATTGCTGCTTTTTATGTTAGGAAAACTTAGGTTTTTACTTTGGCGATGCCCTTGCAGCAATTAAATTACTTGTCCAATTTCATACTTTTTTGAAATTGGTCACTGAGGAAAATTTTTATTTCCTCATTTTTTGATTCTCGTTTGGCCTGGCGTTCAAAATTGGTTCAATTGTTCGTTTTCAGTAACAGTTGATCGTATTTATCTGTTCTTGCTACTAATTTTAGGTTATTTACTAATTTTAGTACTTTTTGCAAGGCAGTTTCGTTTTCTCACTAGCCACGCCCATTGCTCCTCCTTTCTGGTGTAGGCAAAATTCTTGCCCTTCCCCCCTACACTAGATATCAGAATTGTGGTTAGTTTCTTCTTTCTATAGTTTTTCGCATTCTTTTAGTCTATTTTAATTGTTTTCGTTCACTTCTGTCTTTCCCCTTTTTGCCTTGTGGCTAGTGTTTCTGTCCCCGCTTTCTCGCCTCTTTTCTTCTGTTCGTCGTCGCTGTGTTTTGTACCGTGGCTGTGTCTTTGGCATGTGGCCTCCTTCTTGTTATATCACCGTTCTTCTGCGAAGGTCGAGTTAGCGATATTCGTTTGTCATCTGGTACGTTTGGACCTCACTAATTGTACCGCCGTCGGTTTAGGGTTTTCTTCATTTATGCTGTATATATCATTGGTGTAAATAGTTCGTTGTTTAAATTAACTTTAGTTTACTTCTGCATTTCATATAGTTTCATATTGTATTTTAATTACTCGCTTCTACAAACTGTTGCAAGGCGTGACTATTGGGACTTTTAGGACTTTTTTAGTGGTCAAACCTCTGCTTTTAAGTGACATTCTCTTAGTATTAAAACTATTACAACTATTTTTGGAATAGAGATAATCAAGTTTTGACTTCAAATCTGAATTCTGTGTCAATTTATTGAGGTTTTGGAGGTATTACTTCATCCGAATCGTAGAATTGATAGTTGACCCATTTTCGATTTTTGTATCTTTAGACTTGTAATAACAACTCCAAATAGTAAAGATAATCAAGTTTTGGCTTCAAATCTGCATTCTACAACAATTTCTCAATATTATAGTGATATTACTTCATGTTAATCACAGGATTGATAGTTGACTTACTTTCGATTTAGCATCTCTGAGCTTGTTATAACAAATCTTCAAGTTAGGTTAATCAAGTATTGACTTCAAATCTGTATTCTAAATTAATTTCTTCATATTAAAATAGTACTATTTCATGTGAATCACAAGATTGATAGTTTGACTTACTTTTGATTTTAGCATCTTAAAATTTGATATAATAATTTTTTAAAGTAAAGCTACTCAAGTTTTGACTTCAGATTTATATTCTACAACAATTTCTTGACATTTTAGTGGCATTATTTCATCTAAATCACAGGATTTATAGTTGACCGATTTTTGATCTAAGTACCATATCTTATGCCATTAAGTTGAAATTAAAATTATTGAAGTAAAAATTATAAAATTTTGACGTGAGATCTGTATTCTACATCAATTTTCCAATAAATTGGTGGTTTTCTTTTATCTGAAATATACAGTTTATAGTTGACCTATTTTTGAATTTAGTTTTATGAGAAAAGCCTTAAACCTGCTATATCAAATCCTAAAGTAAAAATAATTGAGATTTGACTTTGAAACTATATTCTACGTCACATTTACAACATTTTGGTGATAATACTTCATCTACTTCGCAGGTTTTACAGTTGACCTAGTTTTAATATTTGTATCACATCCTAGGCCTTAATTATGCCATAATAATTTTTTAAAGTAAACTAAATTAAATTCTGACTTCAAATCTACATTCTATGAAAAATTCTCAATATTTTAGTGGTATTGCTTCATCTATAACACTGTGTTCATAGTTGACCAACTTTTGCCTTTAATATCATCTTTAAATAGTTCAACCCGGTATAACAATTTCTTAAATACAGTTAATTAAGTTTTGACCTCAAATCTGTACTCTGCGTCAAAATTACAACATTTTAGTAGTATCACTTCATTTGAATCATAAGTTTTATAGTTGACCAACTTTTGATTTTGGCTTTATATTAAATTTGGTCTTTTGCCATATATATTGTTCATCATGTCTAATTGTACTGAACTTCCAAGTGGAATTCCTGATTCTGCACCAGCCTGTCAAGAGTCTACATCATCAGACAATCCTAATGCACATCTTACTTCAACTTCTATGGAAGAACAACAAAATGGTGGCTCTTCTAAGTTAAACTCATTTACGAATCAATCTATTGATGATATTTATAAAACCCCACCGAAATTAGTTATTATAGAAGATATTAGTGAAGACAGTAATAGTCCAATCTTATCTCCAAATAAATCAATGAATAAAAATGCTCCTTTAATTCTAAAATCTCGAGCATCTCATATTCCAATACCTCATCCTCCGCTAAGACAGTCAGCTAGAAGAAATATTTTTTCTCCTATTTTTGAAGATTCTGTTTCTCCATCCCCCGCTTTGGAAGATGAATCTCCAATTAGCAATCATACCCGTATTGGATTGCTCGCTAAAGATTGGATGCAGCTTACTAATAAATATATGACTCGAAATCGTTCACGACTTACTGATTCTAGAAAGGTTACGGAGATTGAGCGTAAAATTGCTGCAATGCAAGCCTATCGTACTCCAACTAAATCTTCTCATAATAAATCTACTTCAAATTCACAAGTTAGACAAATATTAACTAATGAAATAATCTCAAATCTTTCTCGATCGTCAGAGGATCCCCTGAAATCTCCATCTATGTTGAATGATGAACAAAATGCTTCGATTCCTGGGGAAGTTTCATCCATCACTTCCCCTCAGGTAGGCTTAAATGTGGATCCTTGTGAGGAATCGCCTGATAAAAATACAGACATTTGTAATTCACCTCCTTCTGCATCCAATAATAACCAGGGAAATCCAAATCTAAAATCTGATTCCTGCTCGCTGGCAAGTAAGATGATAAAATTAGTTTCTGATACTTTACGTAATCCTCTGCCGGAAACTGCTAGCACTTTGATTTCAGATACAATTTCCTCACAGGATGATTCAGCTGATGTTTTGGTGATAGATACTCAAGACTCTGATTATGAAATTCTAGACTCGCCAGATTCTACACCTGTAAAACAAACGAATAGCTCTATTCCTGATACTCCTCCCTCTCAAATAAGACGTAATAATACTCCTACAAAAATAAATTCTGCTATTAAGAATAAAAAAGCATTAAATAAAGTGTCTAGAGGAGAAAATTCAATTAATCTCAGTTTTCCGGTTAAATCTAACTATTTAAATGGAACTTTGCAATTGATCATCCCGTTCACTGACTTCTCTTTTTGTGTAGTTGAGGATTGTCAGACACAATTTTTTGACCAAACTTTTATGAAGCTCAATAATTCTATGGTGAAACACCTCCAGCATGCTCATAGACTTTCTGTATCCACCACTGAATTCTGGTGCTCTCTCTGTGGAAACTATATGCTTAAGTCTCCTCGTTTTCACAGTTGTTTTCTCCATGGAATCCAATTTTATAATGTTGACTTTAGTAAATACTCTTTCAAATATAACTGTGAGAGATGCGGCTTTGGGTGTGCGAATAAGAAGATTATGACTAAACATCTTTGTCATTCTACTCCAATACACAGAATATTTCCTGACACAGATCTCAATTCAACCCCACCTCACGCTGTCTTTAAAGACCAGCAGCCTCTTCTCTCATCGTCACTACCATCACAAATAACTGAACCCTCTCCACAATCTCAGTTACCAACTTCATCTGTCACAGCTGATAAGAATAATTCTCCTATTATGAATACTCAGGTGTCTGCTTCACCGTCACGTTTGCCTATAGTTCCTACTTCTTCCTTCCCTGGCACATATTGCAGATTTGAGGAGACAAATGATCTACATTTTGTATTTCCCATACATGATTACCTGAGTTGTACTGAGGAAGGCTGTGATGCAATCTTTATACAGAAAAGATGGTCAGACGCCCAATTTACGTTAATACGTCATCTGACATCTGTGCATGACCTTCCACAACCAACAGTTACTCGTTGGTGTAGTAATTGTAATATTACGATTCCAACAAAAATCACTAGCCATAAATGCTTTAAATCGGGTGGTTACTTTAAAATTACTCATGAGAAAACAGACCTATCTTTTAAGTGCTCACAATGCAATATTTCTTTTCCCACCAGCTCTGGGCTATCTAATCACGAAAGATGGCATGCAAATAAAGCTAACTATGAAAAAGTCAATGCCTCGACTTTAAAGCAATCTTTAAAAGACCGCCGTAAACTTCCACCTGATCTCTTGCTTTCTGTATCACAAGACCGGCCTCCGTCACCAACTCCTGTATCTCAAACTCAAACATCAACTTCTGAAGATGTTCAAAACTCTTTTCCTGATGATTTAGCTGTTGCTTCTGATAACGAGAATAAAGAAATAGATGATCCACCGATAAATCGAAATAATGATATCCCAAATCCTGATGAACCTTCACCTTCACATGAATTCACTAAAAAATTTCAGGAGATGCTCCAACTTGATCCTCTGCCTTCTTGGGAATCTTTCTTGTCGTTATTAGACGAATATATAGCATTCGTTCAAAAATCAGTTCACGTTGACACCCCAGTTCAACCAGCAGTTCATAAACAGGACAGTCCGGATAATCCTAAATTCATTCAATCCTTATATAGAAGAAACAGACGCCGGGCTGTCCGTAAAGTCATTGGGGAAAATACTACTCAATGTCCCCTCAATCCTCAAGATTTGAGATCTCACTTCTTCCGTTCAGCTCCGCCTACTTATGATAACTCAATATTTAATAGCTGGTCTCCTGCATCTGTTCCTCTTGACCTAGAATACTTTTCACCGACAGAAATTTGGTCTAGACTAGCACGAGCCGAAAATACCGCTCCAGGTATGGATCGAATAACCTATAGTCATTGGAAATCATTAGATCCTGACGCCCTTACATTATCTGCCATATTTAATCTTTGTTTAAAATATGAAAACATTCCTCCAGATTGGAAATCTTCCAAAACAGTCTTTATTCCGAAAAATGGTAATAGCCCCAGGCCCTCAGATTGGCGTCCTATTTCGCTATGTTCAACCATTTCAAAATTATTTACTGGATGCCTTGCAAGTAGAATAACCGATTGGGCTACCTCTAATAAGGTTCTCTGCCCCGCTCAGAAAGGTTTTATGCCATATGACGGGGCTTTGAAAACAATTATGTGTTTGAACAGATTCAGCAATCTATCCGTAAATCACAACACAAGGAATTGTGCCTAGCTTCTATCGACATCTCGAATGCTTTTGGCAGTGTACCTCATCAGGCAGTCGTTAGTGCTATCTCCCATTCTGGTGCTGGTGAAAAGGCCACAAATATTGTTTCTGCTCTCTTATCTGATCTTTCTACCTTTGCCTTTACTGCTGCTGGGGAATGTGGTCCCGTTCCGATAACTTGTGGTGTTCGGCAGGGTGATCCTCTGAGCGGTATTTTGTTTAATTTTGCTTTTAACCCCATTATTCTTGCAATATTCCAATTACTTGGAGTCAAGATTCTAGTATATGCTGATGATGTATTAATTATCGCTGACTCCCCTGAAAAACTCCAAAATGCTCTTGACATCTTACAGGTCCTTTGCACTCAGTTGGGCTTATCGGTGAATGCTAAGAAATCTTATACGATGCATCTTGGCGCTAACCCTCGTTCATGTAGGGACACCATCTTCACTTTGAATCAGGTACCTTTGGAATTTGTCTTGGAAAATGATCCAATTGAATTTTTAGGCAAACCGATTGGTTTCCAGTTAATTAACGACCATAGCCAAATTAAAGAATTTTATGAAAAAGCTGAAATTATACTTAAATCTGCTCTGGCTCCTTGGCAAAAGCTGGACGCATTAAAGTCCTTTTATTACCCGTCATTACAATATGCTCAACGTACTAATCAAATTAAAAGACAAGACTGGGCTGAGTTGGATGACAGCATTCGACAAATAATTAAGAAAGATGTGATAAATGTTCCTGATAGAGCTACCTCTAACTATCTTTATGGTAATACTACAGATACTTTACTTGGAATCCCTCTCGCTGCTGAGGATTCAGATATTGCCCTGATAGATGGTGCCTTTAAGATTTTAACTTCCGATGATGATATTGTCCGTAATTTGGCTTGGAAAGACCTCACAGCCACCGTTCAGCATCGCCTTCGTACTGGGCACCGTAACAGATCTACTCCTGCTCCAGTTGCAACATTAGACTCACTTGCTGCATTTCTCTCAGGAAAGAAGTTTCCGGGCATGAACCCGAACTCTTCCGTATTCACCAGAGCCCGCATGGCTTCTGACAGGCTCGGAGTCATGTGGTTCTTTAATAATGATCAGTCTGTTTCTATCTCCAGAAGAGGAATTAACATCACTGATCGTAGTAAAGTCTTTAAGCAACTGCGTAATCACTTCCGCTCTAACAGATCATATGCACTCAAATGTCAGAAGGACCAAGGAAAGACACTTCATTGCTTTGCTAAATCTAAAGTTTCCTCACACTATAATCGTACCGGAGACTTTATTCGGTTCTGCGACTGGCGGTGGATACATAAAGCCAGACTCAATCTCTGCCCTCTTAACGCAGTTAATCCTAAACACACGATTGAACAAATGAAATGCCGCCATTGTCCAGAACCTTTTGAAGGGTTACCTCATGTCCTCTGTCATTGCCCAAATAACTGGCCTAAAATCTTGCAACGCCATGATCAAATTGTTGACCGTCTCATAAAAGCCTCTTCAAATACCTGGACCTTGTATAAAAAGAACCAAACGGTTGCTGGCTCTAAATTAAAACCAGATATTGTGCTAACGCGTGGTGATGCCGCCTTAATCTTAGATGTGGCAGTAACTTTTGAAAATGGCCCCGGTGCGTTTGACAAAATAAGGCAGGTTAAAATAAATAAATACCAATCAATAGCAACATCACTTAAACTTAAATTTAAAGACGTATCTGTCGAGGCAATAGTCCTTGGTGCCCTGGGTAGTTGGGACCCGAAAAATGATAGAGTTTGCCATCGTTTATGCTCAAAGAAATATACAAAATTGATGCGCAAGCTCATGGTTTCTGATACCTTACGTTCATCTCGTGACATCTACATTGAACATGTTTCGAGAAATCCTCAGTCTCAGCCTCCCAGGTACCGGTCCTTTTTCAACCCAATTGCTGATCCAATTTCTGTTTCCAATATTCGTCGACCTCCGTCTCCACCCTCTCCACATGCTGTCCATCTCTCTGAGTCAAGACCTTGTTCTGCTCCTCCTGGTGCTGCTCATGAACTTGTGCCAGATTCTGACTCGACTGTCTTACCTATTGTGACTTTCAATTCTAACTCTCTATTTTCTCCGGCACCGGTCTCTCGTGAACATTCTCCTCCAATAAACTTTGATATTGACATGGAGTTCTCGTCCCCTGTGCTGGTGGAACGTACTGTGATTATCAATTCAGACCCTAGCAATAGCTTGATTCATATTCATACAGCTGAACGTGTATTCACTGAAACCGGACTCTCGTGCTCTATTGCCGGAGCGGTTATTACAGAGACTGATTCAGACTGATCCTTCACTCTTGTAAATAATTGTACAGCCTTGCATTTCATTTGTAAATAGTTATTAAGATATTAGTAATATTAGTTTCTAGATTGAATTCATTTTTGTTATTTAAACTTTTATATTCAATATTATTTTAATTATATATTCTTAAATATATTTAATCAATTCATATAAATATGTTTAATAATTGTATCGGTCACATTATCATTTAGTATAGTTTTAAGTTTAAGGTTATTATTCATTTTAGTTTTAGTTAATTTAGTGACCATCTTATTTGTTAAGATTCCTGGTCAATTGACCGTTTAAATTATTAATTTTGGCAATTACAAATTGTAATTGCGCTAGGGCGCGTATCTTTCTACCATCTATCCCGTCTCCAGTTTTCTTTTTTAATCATTAATTGTGTGCTGTAACCAGCACATCGGGATGATTTGAAAATCGGATCTTATTATCAAAAGATTCCCCTTCTCATTTCATCCGTTTATTTTATCAAAATTATAGGTTCAACATGCGACATGTATGATTGCCACGTATTGTTTGAATCCACCTTTCTTATTTTTGCTATCCTGTCTTTTAAGAAGACCTTGGTCTTCGTTCTCTTCCTGACTGTCCTCTCTAGTTTTTTTTATGCTTTTCAGTAAGCACAAGTAGCATTTTGGCTACGCTTCTTGTACTTACTTTCCAAATCCTTTGATGGGGGATGATGAACGGCATATATACAACTGATCCCGTATATCACATGCTCTCTGACCTCATTTATTCAGCTTCTCGGCCTTTTGGCTAAGATCAAAATGTAGTGAAAATTATTTTCTAACAATAGATCTTAGTCATTATGTCGAGAATACGAGTTTTAGTATCGTTTTAGATATTTTTTAAGCATTTTTTGCTTTAATTTCTAAAAAATTCAGTTAGCTCCTTCCAGCTTGGCAGATTCATGGGTCTTGGAGGTGTGGCTCCACCCACTTTGACCGTTGGTCCTCCCAGCAAATGTTGGACTTAGAGAATTTTCAAGAGTGGTTTTCAAGAATGCTGAAATTAATTTCCATGTGATTTTAAGTAATCTGCTTCCATCCTGAAAAGTTACTGACAGATTTCTACAATTTTTAGTTCCATGAACTCAGGACTCAATTCTACATTGGATTTAAGTACTATTTCTGTGATTTTTCAATTATTTCTGCAAAAGGAAATGCGTCATTGTTTTAGTTATCTGTCTGCATCTGCCTGAATTCTCCACCGATCTTCAATTCAAGTATACCAAAATTTGCATCTCGTCAAGACGAACATTTCGAACTATTTATTTTGAATTTCAGATGAATATTTTAGAAATTATCCTCAAAAAACTCTATATTTCAAAAACTTTGACGAAAAATTCATCTGAAGGCATATTTTCGGCAAATGTGTCAATTATCTCCATTCCTCACTTGTAATCTAATGTTTCTAATTATGTATTTTATATTTTCATTATTTATTTTCAGCTACATGGGCTAATTGGAGTTCCTGGCGGCCGGAGCATCTTCACATGGGTAAATATGACTTTATGGCATTATTTGAGGTCTCAGCTAGCCGCTGCACATATGGCCCCTGTCTTTTCATGCTTGTTTACTCGAGTATGCATTGATAGGGTGAAACCGGGTTGTGTGGTCTCGAGAAATGGAAACCTTTTTTCCATGACTCACCACGATTAGGACTGAGATCTCCCCCTCCCCGTCCTTTACGGGTCCTCTTAAATTTAAATGTTTTTATCTCTAACCACGTTTATTTGGCACTTTTTTCTACTGGAAACAAAAATTTTATTTATTTTCCCCCATTTCCAGTACATAGGGTCCCGTTAGGTTTTTGTTAGGTTTTATTCCAAATTATCTGTCTCCTATTTTATTAATTCAGTGGCGTCGGTTAGTCGGCCCACGGGAGGTTTTCTTGCGTTGTTTGTCTTTTCCCTCCCACTATCCGCGGTTTAGGGCGTCAGTCTTTATTGGTCGCTGACACGTTAGTCTTCTTCGGTGTTCTCCTAAAGAACCTCAGTTTCATAGACCATACTCTTCCCTGAGAGACCTAGTTGTCACTCACGTTTGTTCCTTTCTCTTGTGGTTAGAGATTCTGTCCCCGCTTTCTCTTCGTTGGGTCATTTTACTGCGAGTGCTTCGGCTCGCCTTCTGCATTTTCTGGTACTCCTCTGAGCAACTGTTACTGTTCTGTGCATTTCATATTTTTTAATAAGCTAATAAGTGTGTAATTAATAAAATATTCTGTTTTTCTGGCAGTAAATATAATTTTTACATTTTATCTTTATTTTCTGGCAGTAAATATAATTTTTAAATTTTTTCTGATTTTGGCAGAGGGTCTTTAATGTTAATCTGGTATCACATGCTTATATATATTGTAAAATATTTTTTCTAAATTCATTTAATCATTTTAATTCGTAATTTTGTTCTGTGTTGGTATTATTGTATAATTTATTAGCCTTATTATAACTCACTAGCCCTTCTTGTTAATTTTTTTGGTGTCAAACTGGGGTTATGCAAAATCTTTTACTTTAATAGAGGGTCTTCGGTGATTTCTGGTACTTTGAACTCGGCAGAGGGTCTTTGATAAATCTCCGAAATCTCAACTATTAAATGCATTTCTGAGTTCATCACCGTTTGTTTAGTCAATTTCAGGATTTATAATTATTATTTTGCTGGAAAATTGCAGTATTTGGGTTGGGTCTTTTTTTGAAATATGCATTTTCATCTTTTTTGAAAGAGGGTCTTTGGTAAATATCTGAATTATCACTTTCTTACTGCATTTTTGAGTTCATTACCATATGTTTAGCCAATTTCAGAAACCATAATTAATTTTTTGCTGAAAAATTTCATCACTAGGGTCTTTTGTTGAAATTTGCATTTTCAATTTTTTCAACAGAGGGTCTTTGGTAAATCTTCAAACTGTGACATTTTATTTGCATTTCTAAATTTATTTCCATTTGCTTTGTCAGTCTTTGGAACGGTAAATATTAATCTGTATGTAAAATTTAATTTATTGGGTATTAGTTTGTTAAGATATCCTGTAGTGTAGTGTGAAATAATAATTTATAAATAGTGAACTATTCTGCATCTCCTTATCACGTTCGTGTTAAAGACTTTAAAGTGTTAGTTCCACTATCCAATCTGATTCAACATGGACAAAAAACGTATAAACAAACAATCAAAAACAAAAATCCCCTCTAATAACTTTTCTGATAAAAATGGGAGGAGCAATTCGAACAATACGCCCGTTGTGAAACATAAAACCGCCACACGGACTAATCTCAAAAACAAATATGACTCGTACTCTGATGAAGAATCTAGTATGCAAAAACGAATTCAAATTGCCCAAAATAGATATACAGATGTTCATTCATCTTGGGAATCCCGCTCGTCTTCTAAACCTGATTCTGTCATCAATCGCCCGTCAAAAAGTAATATCTCTCCAAAGGGCCGCTTCATTCCTATTAACACCTCGCCTGTCAGTAATAACACTCGATTAGGCATTGAGGCCAACGGGATCATGAAAAATCTTTCAAAGGACACTCCCCCGGTGAATTTTGAAGAAAAAATAAGTGACAATAAGATATTACGTAAAGTGAAGAGTCTGTCACAATCTAAAGTTGAAAAACAAAAACCGATTAGTTCAGCAAAGTCAATGCCAATTCTCCCAGTTACTTCAAACCTTGACTCTGAACAGATTAATGTTGCCTCAACATCTTCATATATTCCGCCGAGAAGTCATACCTCTAGTTGTGACAATATTCCTTTAAAATCGGGAAACATAAAGAAATCGGGTAAAAAAGTACATTTTGATAATAATCCGTCAGAATATCTATTTTTGAAACCTGCTTCAATACCATTTCCCCGAAACCATTTTAGAGATGAAAACTCTATAAATATGATTCTGCCAGTCATTAGCTACCCGAAATGCACTGAGCAACAATGTCGTCACATTGTCTTGGCCCCAACCCTTAAAACTTGTAGGAAATATTTTAAACTGCACCTTAACTCCGCCCACAATGTGGCCGATCTGAAAGCTTCATACTGGTGCAGATTTTGCCAACAAAAAATTTATGGGAAGGTACCAAGACATCCCTGTTTTAAGAAAAAACAATACTATAGTGTCGATCCATCTGGGATTCACCTGCCGTTTCAATGTAAAAGATGCACATTCTCATTTCTATTATTACGCGATTTACTAGATCATTCTCATAAGCATCACAAAGAATATTTCTCTACAGACAGATGCGAATACTCAATTGAGGAAGTCATCACACAGGAAAACGAAAATTCAAATGACGCCTCTAATATAGACGATTCCATAATCACTAATAATAGCAACTCTCCAGATCGTCCTACATCAGATGAGATAAATGTTATAATCTCTCCCGATTCTGAAAAAGACACTACCCCGCCTTCTGTAGAAAATGAACATCAATCAGAAACATCATATGCTTACATTGTCAAATCTCCACCTTCTACCACAGGCACGAAATCTTTATATAAAGAAGATAAACTAAATGAAAACAAAAAATCACTTCCACACCACAAAAATTCCAAAGCTTCAGCATTAAGAATTTCTCCAGGGGTTTCAACACTTTCTGATAATAATCACATGCACAACAAAACTCCAAGTACACTCCCAGGTCCAGTGGACACTCCCACTATCTCCAAACCACCCATTTTACCGCCCACAGATGGAAAAAATGCAATTTTAAACGAAAAAATGTCAATCTCAACTGAAATTAGTCCGATTTCTGAAACTGAAAAGATTTCATTTGAAATAGACCTAAATTTCACTGACAATGCGTCTCCTACACGCAGTCCAGATATACTTGAAACAAAATTAAACCATAATATGAATAATAAGTTGTCAGTCACTAACAAAAATCAAATAATCATCTCCTCAACACCTGTTAGTGATAATATATCTGAAGACGAGATTGAAATTCATGCTTCACCATTAGCAAGTGACAGTGAACCAGAAGATAATTGCGACATGTCAAATAATTCTAAATCTCAAGAATTTGTCCCTGAAACACAAGAAATTGTTTCAAAATCTCCTATTCAGTCAACATCTGGTATAGAAAATGATAACACAAATTCTCCTCACTCAGCACCAAGCAGCCAACAAACAGATTACTCAGATGATCCATTACTTAGGCCTGACATTGATGGCAACGTATTAATTCTAAACAATTCCTCATCATCACTGGAAGACAATGATAATAGCAATAACAACTCCATGATTTCTAGGAATGATGAATTTACAATAGTGACTCGTAAGAAAAATAGATTGAAAAGGACAAATGTAGAAAATGTTGGGGCATTCCCTCACGTAACTTCCATCAGTGACGACCTAATAAATTTTGTTTTCCCAATTGTGGGAGCCCTTAATGTCCTGTGAGTGGGTGTAGCGACTCTTATGGTGGGAAGACTTGGTATAGTGCAAAGGGATCCCTTATTAAACACATACAAAATATTCATAAAATTCCCATTAAGAGAGTGCAAAAGTGGTGTAGCTTCTGCCAATCTTCTCTCAATCCTAAGATATCCAAACACACATGCCTAGGAAATGATCCCTTCTTAATATTAGAAGAGCCGTTGAAATTTAGATGCAATATATGTAATTTCTCTTGCCCATCGAAACAAGGAATCACAAACCACCATGCAATGCATAAAAACAATGCAAAACAAACGTTTCAACTGAACAACTCTACCAGAAACAGAAGAATACCAACTCATATCTCTCCTCCTCATTCTCCAGTTGATTCATTACCCGCCAGTATGGAAACGTCTCAAATCCAAGAATCATCAGCTGTAATACCTGATTCACAAGCCTCTATATCCTCTTCAGTAAATATACAGTCCCAGGATGCAGTTCATGAAAACATAGCACTCGCTGAAGATATATTCCAAGTCGAAAGTGGGCCGTCAACTACTGATAATAATCACATTCCTGATTCAAATATTAGAAACCCAGACGCGCCCAGCCCCTCTTCTGAGTTTGAAACGAAATTTAGGGTGATTAACAATGACTTTAATAGTGAAAAATGGGGTGAATTCGAGGAAACATTGAATAATTTCATTCTATTTGCCCAAGATCATGTTGGAATATCTAAAATTCAGCACGACTCTAATCAAAAACAAGATAAGATTGATCCCAAAGATCCATCTAAAATGCAACGACTTTATCGTCGTAACCGCAGAAGGGCAGTAAGGGAGATCATTAACAAGCCCAACACTACCTGTAATGTCAAACATGAGGAATTAAAATTAAAATTCTACAACGAAGAAACTGCTCCATACGACGAGTCAATTTTTAATTCATCTGAAGACAGACCTGAACCACCAGACTTTGCTCCATTCACAGCAATTGAAATTAAAAACAAGCTGCAGAAATGTGAAAATACTGCTCCGGGGCAGGATAGGTTAACATATAACCATCTAAAAGGCATAGATCTCGATTGTAAAACGTTATCACAACTATTTAATATTTGCCTAAAAGCTCAAAAAATACCTGAAAGTTGGAAATCATCTACAACAGTATTTATCCCCAAAGAGGGCGATCCCAATGCTCCTGAGAATTGGCGCCCCATTAGCCTATCCTGCACCCTATATAAATTATTCACTAGCCTAATTGCCACACGCTTGTCGAAATGGCTCGAAAGTAACAAGCTCCTAAGCCCACAGCAAAAAGGCTTTCGTCCATTTGACGGAACCCTTGAAAACAACTATCTGCTGCAGAATGGGGTAAAAATGGCGAAAAAACTGAAGAAGGAGCTACTGATCCTATTTATTGATATAAAAAATGCCTTTGGATCAATTCCACATAACATCATATTTGCAGCATTGTTAGGCGTTGGCATAAAAAATGAATATTACAATCTTATCAAAGATATTTATTCACAGTTGAAAACATTTCTCCTCACTGCAGATGGGTTATCAGACCTAATAGATGTCATCTGTGGTGTGAAACAGGGCTGTGCACTCAGCTCCATTCTATTCCTCCTTGCAATAGACCCAATTATAAGAAAGTTACAAAGAGGTAGGACTGAGTGCCACACTCTCACTTACGCGGACGACATGGGAGTAGTCGAAGACTCGATCCCCTCACTGCTAGAATCAATTAAAATCCTAGAGGAAACTGCGTCCTCAATTGCGTTAACAATCAACCCGAAGAAATGTTACTCAATCCACATCCATAGCAGCCACAAAGAAACAATCCCTTCATTATTCACCATAAACGGTGTAAACATAAACATACTTCACGACTTAAATGTAACTAAATACCTTGGCAAGCCGTTCGGGTATCACGTAATTCCTGACTCAGATCAACTCCAGGATTACGTCGATACTGGCAAGAAAATCCTAAACTCTTGCCTCGCACCCTGGCAGAAAATTGACGCCTTGAAAACATTCGTCTATCCCTCATTCATGTTTTCTATGAGGATGAACATGTTTCTCAAGACCCAATGGAGGGAACTGGACTCAACGCTGTGCCCATTATTAAAAGAAACACTTGGGCTTTCAAAAGATGCGTGCAATGAATACATGTATGGAGAAGCGTCAGAGGGCTTATTTGGTATACATGTATGGAGAAGCGTCAGAGGGCTTATTTGGTATACCCGTCTCAGCAGACGACTCCGACATTGCCAAAATTGACACGGCATTTAAAATCTTAACATCTCCAGACCCCTTTGTTGCGGATACTGTGTGGGAAGAATTACAACAAATCACTGATAAAAGGCAAACTAATCCCGCCACATTTGAAGACATGGCACGGTACCTTAATGGATCAGAAATGGAATTCGATTCATCTGACTACCGCAGTATCTGGTCTGCAGCCAGGGATGCGTCCGGTTGGCTCTCCATAAGCTGGAACCTAGCAGATTCTAAACCTTCTTTGTGCATTGGTGAAGATGTGTGCACAAACCGGAGGCTAGTCTTTAGAACGATCAGAAAATACCTTAGATCTTCACGCGTTGAAATACTTAAATCTAAAAAGAGGCAAGGCCAAACACAGTCATGTTATGCTGCAGACAGAGCATCTACACATTTTCATAGGACTGGTGACTACCTCCGGTTCACGGACTGGAGGTGGGTTCACAACGCTCGTCTGAAGACTCAAGGCCTTAGATTGAATGGCTATAAGCCACCCAGTGCAGACGTAAACCCTCAATGCCGTAGATGTGAGCATGCTTTTGAAACACTACCTCACGTGCTTAATCATTGCAGACCTTACCTTCGCCGGTGCACTGAAAGGCACAACAAAATCGTAAAGCGAATCAAAGATGCAGCTGGATGGAAGTGGCAAATCTCCGGGAAAACCAATATGTACAAGGTACACAATTGAAGCCTGACTTAGTACTCGAAAAAGATGGCAAAATACTAATAATTGACGTTGCTTGTCCATTCGATGCAGGGATAGAAGCATTTAAAAGTACAAGGGAACAAAAAATCAAAAAATACAAACCGTTACGTGAATTGTACTTAAGAAGATACAAGTCAGTTTCAATTAATGCAGTAATTGTTGGTTCACTGGGGTCTTGGGACCCGAAAAACGACAGAGTCCTTCTGAATGTGTGCTCAAGAAAATATCTCAGCCTAATGAAGAAATTAATAGTCTCTGAAACCATTAGGTCCTCGAGGGACATGTTTTATGAGCACAGATTTGGGGAAAAACAGTATGATAATAGGAGCAGATCAAATAACATTCAGCGTAGGTACGTCCTATCACGTCCCCCACCTGACCAAATTCCATCCATTGAGCCCGAAGACGGTAATATAAATATTAATGATCTGCTATCTAATGCTCAACAAACATCATCTGATCTCGCTGGTATAAATGACATTCATTCCCCTATACCGAATATCACTTCTTGCCCAGATAATCTTTGCACTCTGGACAATAACTTCCCCGCCTTCTCATCTATTGGCGATCATTGTGGGCATAAATATTGCCGAGAACCACACTGCAGACACAAGAAATATAACTATTCTGTGGTGTCGCTCCAAGCTCTTAGAGATCATCGTGCGATATTTGCTCCACACACTTTAGTGCCTCCTACAGAAACCGTTCAATCTAACTCTGTGGACAATAATACTAACTCTACTCCAAAACCTTCTCAAACAAGTGAAACTCCTGAGAACACTGGGGATGCTCCTCCCAATGACACTACTCTTGATATTGCCTTTGAAGTGACCACTGAAATTTGTGATACAGTAGCTATTAACCTCTCCATGGAAAACAATAATGACACTAATATTAGTTCCGTGATTCCTCCACAATCTCTCAACAAGAAATTAGAACTCTGTGCACACACTGAGCATGTTGACGCGATTTGTGAACTAATTGATAGTAAAAACACTAACATTCCTTCTATTGGCAATAATAATAGTGAACTTTCTAAAAACAATGTTCTTATTCACTCACAAAATGAACTCCCACAACCGCTGGTTAATAATATAAATGCTTTATATCAAGGATTCTCTCCATCTGTTGTTAGTAAAACTGTTTCTCATGATATAAATAACTCTAATCCTGTAAATTCTGTAAATACTGTAAATAATATGGCAACCACTTGTGACATGTGTAAATATAGTAATTGTATATGCTTAATTCAGTGTTCTGCTGCCCTTATTGGTAGCGCTAATTGTAAATGTACTGCTTGCCTTGTGACTCCCACACCAACTTCTAATAGTAATCTTAAATCTCATGTCCATGCTGGTAACGATTTTGAATCTTGTGCTGATAACTTAAATATTTCATCCAGCAGTGGCTCTAACTCCGCGTTTGCTCATATTCCAAATTCCCAAGAGAATGTCAACTCTAACAATGATATCTCTTCCATTCAAAATTTTGATACTAACCACTCCCCTAACTTGCAGCACACGCCCTCTCTTAGTCTTTCAGGTAACCCTGAAAATAGTGGCATAATGCCCACTGGTAGGGAGTCACCCTCCAATATGGATGGCGTCCATATTTCAGTCAGTAATATTGAAACAGTAACTTCTTCCCCACCACCTGGAATTACATCTGATAATATTGCTTCCAGTGGTGTGGCCTTGAGCAAATCTTCCTCAACTAACATCAATGGTGTGTGTTTGAAATGCTCTAACAGCATGGTTTGTGAATGTCTTGATGAATGCCTTCCATCTAAAGTTCTATCCCCACTTCCTTTCATTTATAATGTAAAGTCAACCGGAACGAGCACGCAGGTAGATGGTTGATCACGCCCTTGGGCGTGAACCCGTCGATGATCCTGCAGCGATGAATTCCACTTTTATTTTATGCTGTTTTTTGCTTTCCTAGCTAAAAGATGTTCATTATCTTGGCAACCAGAGATGTTAAATCTCTTTCTCTTCCGCACTTTCCTATTTTAGTATTAATTGCGATGTTTGTTTTATTAGTAGCTGTTCCTAACAGTTTGTAAATTTTCTTCTTTTCTCTTGAATGGATTAATGATGAACAGAGATGTTACATGTTGTATATTTATACACGCTGATTTGTTAACATTCTCCATCTGAAATCTGTTCTTATCAGCTTAATTTTGTTTAATTTGCATACTAATTCCCTTTTTTGTTTTACAGGTTGATATTACTATGATTATTCTGATTAAATAAGAGCAGTTCACTTTATTGGATTCTGACAGAGGATCTTTGGAGACGCCTGGTTCTTTTTTGCTTATTGGTTTGGTTTGATCTTTTGCTATCTCCTCCTCTACTTGTGCCAGAAGTCCGGAAGCGACCTGATTTTATCTTTTATAAATCTGAGAAATCCAGAAAATCACCATCTTCATCATCATCGCCATGTTTGTCATGGTAGTCGGCGTCAGCCGCCATCTTGGTGGTTTTTGATATCTTCATGGATTTTAGCAATTTTTAAGGCTTTTTAAGTCTTATTTTATCTATTTTATTGCTTTTAACCCATCATCCAAGTGTTTTTAAAGAGCGTCAGTGGTGCTACGGTGATTTTATTGATTTTATACCATATATTGTGGACTTTGAAGTTCTACTCGATGAATGGTGCTTTTACTTTATATTCAAGCTGGATTATCTCTTTTTACAAGTGAGTACTCTTGCGATAATGATTGCCTGCTTTATAGTTAACAACCATAAAGTTTTAAATGTGATATATTGTTTATTTTTAACTATGTAACTACTCGTAGAATCTGCTTTTTACCGAGCAATAGACTTTGGCTTCGGCTGTTTTTACTCGCTTGCTCTGACTTTTATTCTTGTGTTATTCTATATGTATTTGTTTGACAAAGTTGTTCTTAACTCACTGTAATTGATTGGTAGCTTTAATGTTGTATTGTTCGCTGATTGATCCCTGCGGTGCGTGGTCATGTTGGGTTAGGTCATTTGTAATTCATACTGATTGTAAAATTTCACTTTTGCGTATTTTAACAAAAGGTCGGTGTACGATAGAACACTGTTTGCCGTGAGGTTGTGTCTTTCTGCATGTTATGACGTTAGGTCATTATACGACGGAACACTGTTTATTGAAAGGTCATTGTACGACAGAAGATTGATTAATGTGAAGGTACTTTTGGTGTACTACGACGTAGGGTCAGTTTACGACGGAGCTATGTTTTATATACTTGTGAGTCACTATGTGATTCTGTGCTTCATTTGAATATTGTGTGATTTAGTTATTGTGAGTGTTGTCCGTGTGTGCTGGCTGAATATCCCTTATTTGTTTTTAATTATTAAGTGGTTGTTTGTGGAGTGTACTTATTGTTTTGTGGTTGTTGTTTGTTTGTCAGTTATATGTTGGTTGTTGTTGTGAGGTGGTTTTTAACGAATTCTGTTTCAGGATTACACGGTATTGTGTTTTATCTTATTTACATTGCCCTATATTAGGTGTTTTTAGGATTTTTAACGCTGTTTTTACTATTTTTACTGTTTACTACTTATCTCGACAATGAGTTTTTAACTTGTTATCTTGAATTATTATTGTGTCATCACGAATTGTAAGTATGGCTGGGGCGAATGGGGCCACTTCTGGCGCTAGTAATGAGGGAGCTAGCGATGATGGTACAGAAGACGAAGATGACACTTATATAATTCCAAGATTGGATGGTAGCAGGATGACGGTTTCCTTCCCTCTGTTGGTGCCGATTCCATGCATCATAGGTAAGTGTGGAACAAAAATCAAGAACAAAACTTGGACAGCTTCTCTTAACAACTATATCAGACATATCCGGGAATACATAGAATTCAGGTGGATAGCAGTAAAATCTATTGGTGCTCGGTGTGCCATTGTAACATCGGGCGCCAAGTTTCAACCCATGCCTGCTTCAGGGAGAGGCCATTCTTTGTAACGTCAGGTGAGCAGTTTGATCACAAATGTGTTGAATGTGGAGAAACTTTTCCTAATTGGAGAGGCTTAAGTAGTCACATGAAAGCCCACAGAACGAAGAATGCTCAAGATGAATATAATAGACGAAACGGCCTCCCTGTTGCAGGCCCGTCTGGCTCTGGTGGGTCTGAAGACCGCGGCTCAGGTGGTGAACCAAGTGAGGAAGAGATTGATAGAAGGTTAAGTGAGATGGGAGTCGTGGTGGATGATGATGTAATTGATAGGTTCACGAATATTTTATCTTATACAAATGATTTTAACTTATCTCAGCATATTTCTTTAGATCATAGACCTTCTACATCTATGATCTATTCTGATGGCCCAATTCATGATAGCGTATTTGGGGCGCCTGCTGGTGAAGTGGATGATGGTTTTAATACTCCTTTTTTTAATGATAGCAATTTGAATGTTTCCCCTCGGCCGGACCTGAAAGAGTCGTGTGTTCTGCCAGATGATGGTCGTGATGTGCAAGAGGGGCTGAGTCCGACTAAAGATAATACCCTGACCGGCTCGGCCTTAGAGGAAACTGTTCTTAGTGAAGAGGGTGCTCTCCATGTTTCTTTGAGTAGCTCGGTTAGTGATGTTGGTGACTTTAATGAACTGGCTATGAATCATCAAGTTATTATTCCGTCAGAAAGATCTACGGCTACTCTGATTGATGGGGTCGGCTCTGTCACACAGGGTTTTAATGTTTTTAACGACAAGCTTCACCAGGGTTCTCTGGTGATTCATCAATCATTGCCTAATGTTTCATCTTCTCATCATCGTTCTATTTTTAATGAGTCAATGTTTTTTAATGTTTCACCAAAGGTGGGTGATTTTGCTGGTGTGGCAGAGGTCGACCGGAACATCTTCAGTGGCGAGTCCGGTCAGGTACCTAGCTCCGCTGTTGGTCCGGAGGGTGAGGCTGTGCTGGAGCTGACTGACGTCGGTGACGGGAGGGAGTTGTCCTTTTCGATTCATTTTGATATGGTTAGCACACAGAGGCCCACCTCTGGACCCATTGTTGGTCACCCTGCTACGCAAAGTGATGAGAAGAGTTGTGAAAATACCACTTCTGTTGATAGTGTGAATAATGTGGTAAGTATTGTCGTTACTCCTATTGATGTGCCTGATCAAGTGAATGAGATCGTGAAAAATACTGAAGAAGAGCTATGTGTTGAAGTGGTGAGTAATAATGATGTTCCTCCTAGTGACAATGTTGACTCAAGTTGTGACAACTTAACCCATATGTCGTCATTAAATAATGAGGAGGATTTATTCAACGAATGCGACGAACATGGGGATATGGATGTTATCATCGCCGATGATGACAATGATGATATTGACCACGGTGGTGTTGGAGCTGGCATACCTGTTCCCAGGGACATCCCGGCTGAGCCTGGATTCCTGCTCCGATTTACTACCAGGTTCAACAATTTACTTAATGATCCAAATCCAAATTTTCAGGAATTCTCAAGTTTGACAGATGATCTTACAATAGCCCTCAAGAAAGAATTGAATTTTAAACCTCTTCCGGCTGACGGGGCAGTCCGTGTTGCAAAATCCATTAATCCAGACAATGCTAAACAAGTACAACAAGCATATCGCAGAAACAGAAAGAAAACACTGAGGAGTATTCTCCAAGAAGAATCCGATTTCTGTTCGCTGGATCCGGAGGTCGTGGCTGATCACTATAATTCCCCTTCTATACCACAACCTGAGAATACAAACTTTATGAATATCTTGCCAAAATCTAAGCAGAAATATAATAGCAAGCCGTTCACTGCAAATGAAATATCTAAACGTCTGAGAAGATGCGAGAACACGGCCCCGGGTCCAGACGGCATTACTTACAATCATTGGAAGAAAATAGACCCAACTGCTAAAATACTGACACCCCTGTATAACCTGTGCCTTAAGTTTCAAGCTGTCCCGGAGGCCTGGAAGAAAACAACGACTATCTGCATATATAAAAAAGGTGACAAGCAGGACCCAGGTAGCTGGAGGCCAATCGCCCTTGGGAATACCACCTATAAGTTGTATGCCAGCTGCCTTTCGTCTAGGTTATACTCTTGGTTGGAGGAGAATGAGATCTTATCCTTCAACCAGAAAGGGTTCTTGCCGCACGATGGGGTATTTGAAAATAATTATGTTCTACAGAATACACTTAGTCAATTTAAACAGAAAAAAAGAGACTTTTTCATGGCTAGCCTAGATGTAACAAATGCTTTCGGCTCCCTCCCGCACTGGGTAATTTTTGAGGCGCTGAGGCATTGCGGTGCGGGAGAGGAGTTCATCAACATTATTATTGATATATATACAGATGCTTCAACCACATATAAGACCTCTGCAGGTTTGTCTACCCCTCGTGTGGCTACTACCGGGGTCAAGCAGGGTGACCCACTCAGCGGAGTACTGTTCATTATTGCCATCGATTTTATTCTTAGAAGAATACAGAAAGAAGGGTCCTGTAGAGATCCATCACTACGTAATATCTTTCATTATATCCTTGCTTATGCTGATGACGTCCTGCTGATGGCAAGGGACGCCATCACCCTGCAGGCCCTTCTCAATCTCATTAATCAACTCGCTAAGTGCATTGGTCTTTTATTCAATCCCAAAAAA
The DNA here is from genome assembly GCA_963931845.1 of Maratus michaelseni. Lineage (NCBI taxonomy): Eukaryota > Metazoa > Arthropoda > Arachnida > Araneae > Salticidae > Maratus > Maratus michaelseni. Next base: position 37,094,766 of record OZ007597.1, on the reverse strand, counting down.
TGTGTGACAATGCACTATTCAAGTAAGGTCCCTGCTGGATGCAGGGATACTATTTTTAACATAAACGAGGCTGACATCCCCTGCATCCGTGATGGTTGTCTTGCGGTATTTCTTGGGAAACCGATTGGAGCATTCATTCCCCGGGACACCGTCACTATTGAAGAACTTAAGCAGAGGGCTCTGAAGATATTAAACTCCAAGCTCAGCCCCTGGCAACGTATAGATTGTATGAAGACTTTTTATTATCCATCACTTTTATTTCTTATGAGAACTGGCCAAATTGCAAAAGATGACTGGCATAGTATTGACGAGTATATTAGGCCCTTATTTAAAAGAACTCTTGGTCTCCCCCCAAACGCAGCCAACGAATATTTATATGGGGCCCGTGACGATGGCCTCTTGGCAATACCGTTGGCTGCGGACGATTCTGATATTGCCATTGTTGATGGGGGGATGAAACTGCTTACATCAAAGGATCCAATTATATTTGACATGGCCTGGTCCGAGCTGAGGGAGGATGCGGATTATCGGTACCAGTCCACCAGAGTCGAAAACCCTCAGGATTTTCTTAACAAAAAGCCTATGCCAACGGAGAGGAGGAGAAACCGTTGTAAGACCCAATGGACATGTGTTAGGAAGGCTACAGAACATCTGAAAATAAGCTGGCTGATTAGTGAAGATAATGACGTTGAGATTCATGCTGGTGAAGAGGTCATCTCTAAGAGAAATACTATCTTTCATAAATTAAGAAAAAATCAAAGAAGGAAGTGTACCATCTCGCTGAGAGCTCATCCTCACCAGGGAAAAACCAATGTTTGCTACGCTGCGGCCAGGGAAAGTAGCCATTTCTTACAAGAGGGGAATTTCACCAGATTCAAAGACTGGCGTTTTATTCATAGAGCCAGATTAGGCCTTTTTGGCTTGAATGGCTACAATAAACCAAATAGAAAGAAACCTGGTCCAGTGAACAAACAGTGCCGGAAGTGCCATCAAATTGAGACATTACCACACGTTCTTGACCATTGTATGGTCCATAGTACTCTGTACAAGAAACGACATAACGCCATCGTCGAAAGGCTGAAGAGGGCGGCGCAGAGTTGGACCATCGTGGGAGAGGACTGTGTGGTTGGGAAAGAAAACAAACGTCCCGACCTGGTGCTTCGAAGAAATAATGAAATTTTAATTTTAGATGTTTTGTGCCCGTTCGATAATGGCCTATCCGCCTTTGATGATGCCCGCAAGTTGAAGATTGACAAATACTCACAATTGGCAAGGGAGCTCTCGAAGGATGGAATCACAGCGAGTGTTGAAGCCATTGTCGTCGGTGCACTCGGCTCGTGGGACCCTGGAAATGACAATGCAGTCAAGAAGCTTTGCAGTAGAAGATATGCCCGGCTGATGAAGAAGATTATAGTTAGTGAGACCATATCATACAGCCGGGATGTTTATGCTGAGCATGTTGGCCGGGTCCCACAAGACTCTAATGGACGCCAGGTCTAAAGTCCCCTTACCTCAGCCTACATATTTTTATTCTTTTTTATGTTGTTGTTTTTGTGTTTAATAAAGGTTTTTAATAAAGTTTTTACTTGATATTTGACACTGAGTCTACCTTGTATATAAAAGGTCGGACATAAGGTGATTATTCGCCACAGACTTTAAGCCACATGGACACACATTTTAATTTTTGTACTGACTTAAATGTAAACTCACATGGCCACACTTTTTAAACATTGTACCGTAGGTATTTATTCAGCTCGTTGAGACGATTTTTTCAAGATCGCTTCTCGGCCTTTTGGCTAAGATCAAAGTGTAGTGCTATTTTAGTTTGCATGAATCTTAGTCGAAATGACGAGAATCGAGCTTAAAATTAATTATTTTTGAGAATTTGCAGATTTTCAAAAATGATCGCTTCTCGGCCTTTTGGCTAAGATCAAAGTATGAAAAGTGTTGTATATTTTTATATACTTTGAATTGCTTTTCCATACTCTAACTGAAATCTGTTCTTATCAGCTTAATGGTGATTATTTTTTATTAATTATCTCTTTTTATTACAGGTTCTTGAATAAATTGGTTAATATAAGAGCAGTACACTGAAATCTCTGAAAGCTGAAATTCGACAGAGGGTCCTTTGCTTTGCCGGCCGTGCTTGCCTGGCGCCTGATTCCTCTTCCTCTCTTTCCGCCGAAAGGCTGGGAGCGATTTTGATTTATAATTATGAAGATTCACCATCTTTACTAGTAGCCATTTTTGAAGTGCCACATCATTAATTCAGCCGCCATCTTGGATGCTTTTTGCATTTTTCAGTTTTTACCAGTTTTATCAAGTTTTATCAAGGTTTTAGCTGCTTTTATCCTTTACAAATGTTTTTAAATCATCAGAAAGTGTGTTTAAAGTGCTATTACAGTGCTTTTATCATCTTAAAGCAGTTTTGGTGAAATCGATGAGTTCTGTGGCGTTTTATCCTTCAAATGTGCTATTGGTGTCTATCTTCATGTTTGAATTATACGGAAAGTGATACAAGTGTGAAAAATATGCTGTACAAGGTGTGAATAGTGGATTCGTTTATTACTTGCTATTATTTTGAATACCGTGAAGGTGCTTGTTTTTCTGCTAGTATACAGATATAATACGCAGCATTTCTGTGATAGCGATAGTGTTATTTCTGTGCTATAGATTGGATATTTCATACAGAATGAGGGGTATGTACTTTTTATTTACTTGTATTTATTGTAGTGAGTGGTTGATAGTTATGCGGTAACTTTAACGCTAGTTTATTAACTATAAGTATCTTTGATATTCTCTTATTGTGAAGCTGAATATTTTGACTATGTCTGAAGTACTCGGAATGTATAGTATGAATAATTTAAGCTGTTAAAGTGACATTGAAAAGTGGAAGAAAAAGTTTTTTCTTCTTTTTTTTTTTTTTTCTCTCTTTCTTGACTATGTTTAAAAGTAGCTATGTTCTTTGAAGTCAGAACCTTTGGCAATATTATAATACAGTTGAGTATTCAGTCTATGCGGATCAGTTTGTGAAAGTTATCATAAAAGTTACTGCTCAGTCTGGTGTTTTAACTTTTTGTGAGTTGTTGGTTTGAAGTGACGTCAGAGTTAAGTGTTCAACTTTTTTATTTGATTTGGTATCAACTATTTGAAGTGTGGTGGTAGTTAGGTGTTCGGACCTGTACTTTGTACGTTTCAAGTTACTCTTCAGTTAAGTGTTCCGATGGTGTTTTTTTTTGTTAGATATCTGACACCTGTAGTTATGTTTAAGTCTAATTTTAATGTTTTGTTTTAACCGGAATGGTTATTATTTGCTGACTGACCCTGCGGAGTGGCCTTAATATTGTTTTCTTTACACATTACCTAACTTTTATTTATACTCTCGCTTGTGGCTGTTGGGGCGTTCACAGACGGAAGAGACTTTTATGTAAGTAAGGGACACTCGTGTCTCTTTTTAACACTTTCCAACCTAGTTGAAAAGTGTTTATGACTTCGGTTTGTCTGGCCGTCTGCCGTCTGGCCGTCTGGCCGTCTGCCGTCTGGCCGTCTGGCCGTCTGCCGTCTGCCGTCTGCCGTCTGTCCGTGCTCTAACTCCCGTAAATATGCTCGGATTGCCCTGCAAATTTTATATGTTATAATCGTTATCTATAGCATGTTCCCTATTTCAACGGAAGTGTGTAGCACTTATAGTTTTTTTACAGGGACACTCAAAAGAATTCCGTTACATTGCGGTCTATGGGGAAAAATCATTTGCGGTTTATTTAAATAATGTTTCAATACTTTAAACGCATTGAAATTTATATATATCACTAAGGTGCATTAGAAGAAGCTTAATATGGAATAGGGTGTGCATAGCACTTATACTTACTTTACAGGGACAGTCAAAAGAATTCCGTTACATTACGTCTATGGAGAAAAATCGTCTGCGGTTTATTTAAATAATGTTTCACTATTTTAAACGCATTGAAATTTATATAAGGTTCATTACAAGAGACTTACTACAGAATATTGTGTGTATAGCAGTCATCGTTCATTTACAGGGACACACAAAAGAATTCTCTACTGTATGTTAACAATAATTCCTGGAAGTGCGTTTTAAGTTACTGAATGCTATTTTAATTTTAAATCGCTTTTTGTATATTACGTGGTGTGTATAAATTCTGTAGATCCTATACAGGGAAGTACAAAAGTTCGGGAACACATTTCCGTATTATTTAACTCCAGACGGAGAATTTTAAACTGTGCTACGTGTTTCCTAACTGAACTAAAATTTAGCATCCTATGTAGTATATATACAAATCTATAGATGCTATACAGGGCTGAATAAAGTATTCGGATTACTTAGATGTTATCTTTTAGCTTATAAAAGAGTATGATTCGTAAAATTATTTTGGAAGCGTTGGAAAGTGTTACATAATCTATGCTTGACGCATGATTTTTCGTTCTTGTTTAATCTTTGATTCTGTTTCTGTTGGACTATGTGTTTTAATTGAATGTCTGAATATATGTCAGTATTTGTGAGTGGTTGTAGTCCATGTGCGTGGTGATTGTATGTTTTTAGTATTGATTTTATATATCTATGTATTTGATATTGTTCGATGGAACGATGTCTTTAGTGCTTATTTTTAGATATCTAATTTTAGATTTATACAACCTGTCTCTTTATTAGAGTCAGCTTTATTGACCAATAATATATGCTGAATTTTATCATATACATATTAAGTGCTTATTTGTGGAGATAGTGCTTTTAGCTATTATCTTATTTTAAATATTGCATACCTTCATTCATTATCTCATTGAAAATTTTAATTAGTCTACTCTCTGTCTCTTTATTGGAGTCAGTTTTAAATAAGTTTTCATCAGTCACTCATATTCATTAGTTTTAGCTTTTACAATTCGTGTTTACAACGAATTTTTAAATTTCATACTTAATTATGGCAGAGGCAGGCGGTGCTTATACAGCCTCAGGGGAGTCCCCAAGTGCCGATGACGAAGATGAGGAAGACCAATATGTCCACCCACGAATTCAAGGGGATCATTTAATCGTATACTTCCCTCTCCTGGCACCCGTTTCCTGCCTTATTGGAAAATGTCAATTAAAAATCAAAAACAAAACCTGGGCAGCAACAGTTCAAAACCTTAAAAGACATATACACCAGATTCACAAATACAATCCTGATTCCACTACTAACTGGTGTTCAATTTGCGATGTCAATATTGGGCGCCAGATTGCCACCCATACCTGCTTTAGGGAGCGTCCATATTTTATTACCTCTAAGAAGGAACTTGATTGCAAGTGCAAGGAATGTGGGGAGACCTTCCCAACTTGGAGAGGTCTCTCAAATCATAATAAAGCCCACAAAACCGCTAAGATTCAAGCAGAATATAATAGAAAGAATGGCCTCCCTATTGCGGGTACTACAGCCGACCCTGGTAGCAAAAATACTTCTATCAAAGAAGCCTTGAGTAATGTTGATGTCCAACTTGCTGATATGGGCGTAGTAATTAACGATAGAGATATTGATAAATTGGTGGAAATTATAGCTAATGAAAGTAGCGATTTTAATTCTTCCAGACAAATTGATTTTAACTTATCATCTCATTATAGTTCATCTGTTTTTAACCCTTCACCTTCACCTGGTTTTAATCAAAACGATCAACATCAAGTTTTATCTGAAAGTGTGAATACTCGTGTATTAAGATCTACACTTCAACTCCCCCTCGCTCAGGATAACACTCTGCCCCAGTCTTCTGCGCGGCTGAGCCCGGATAATCTGAACCCGGCTGTCACTCCTCCCTGTCGACAAGACAGAGAAGAGAATGATGACATCAAAGGTGAGCTTTTCAATGAATCTTACTCTAGCTCGATTAGCGATGTTGCAGATGTTAGAACTCTTGCTAGTTCATATCCAGTCATTGAAGGGAGGCAGAAACAAGTAAGTAAAGACCATGAAAATGTTGATGTAAGTAAAGACCATGAAAATGATTTTAACAATTTACAAAAGCTTTTAACCGAAACTTCATTGATCATTCATCAGTCATTTCCTTTTAATCATTCATATCCGGCTACCTCGGAGACTGCCACCCCTATTGGTGGCGTCTTCGGGGAGTCTGTAATTTTTAATTCTAGTAAAATCCTAACTCAAGACCTCCTGCAAGTGAACAAGAACATCTTTTTTGGTGGAGCTGACAGTCGGGCAACAACCTTGGACCCCACTGGGAATGATGAAGAGATGCTAGAGGAAGATGAGGTGAGAGGCGAAGACGGTGTCGAGAAGCATGGTGAAGACATCATTGCTGATGACGAAGTCGAAGAGCCTGACATCCTTGATGCAGATAATCTTGCTCGCCCTTTGAGTCATCTTGGCATCTATGAAACCCAAGCAAGGACTGATTAACTTGAACAACAGCCCATAAACCAGAAGAGTTTGAAAGATGAGTTGCAAGAAGCAATAGACCAACAGAACAGCCACTTGAATGATTCATTGCAGGAGAACCCCTCATCGCAGGGTATTGGGCCAAGTCAGGGGTCATTGTGTGGTTCGCTATCCAGTGACCCCATTGACGAGGCCGATGCTCTGTGTATGGGGGTGTTTGACAACCCACCCGATATAATGACACAGCAGATACATGATAACGAAGATGAAGACGTGATCATAACAGAGAATGATGCCGATGACATTGACCCTGGTGGACATGGCACTGGCACTCATATTCCGAGGGACATACCGGCCGAGCCGGGGTACCTGTCCCGATTTTCTCGCAGGTTCTTAGAACTTCTTAAACAAGACAACCCTAACTTCAATGAATTTTCATCAATAGCTGACGATCTTATCAATACGTTCAAGAAGGAATTGAATTTTAAATCCTCTTCCGGGGACGGGACAGTCCGTCCATTTAAACCACTCAATATTGATAATCATAAAGACGTACAGCAAGCTTATAGAAAAAATAGAAAGAAGACTCTCCGATCACTTTTAGAAGAAGAATCTGATTTTTGTAATCTGGACCCGGAGCTGATTGCCGATCATTATGCAACCAATTCAATAGAAAAACCTACTGACCTCAAATTTATGAACGAAACAAAAGCCGCCAAAATACCACTTCCAACTAACAACTTTTCATATAAAGAAATTAGTACTAAGCTAAGTAACTGTGAAAATACTGCTCCGAGCCCAGATGGGATAACTTATAAACACCTCAAGCAATTAGATCCAACAGCAATAGTCCTTACTCCATTATATAATCTATGTTTGAAATTCCAAGCTGTCCCTGAGTCCTGGAAGAGGACTACAACCATATGCATTTTAAAGAAAGGTAATAAACAGGACCCTGGCAATTGGAGGCCGATTGCCCTCGGCAACACAATGTATAAGCTTTATGCCAGCTGCCTGTCATCCTGACTGTATAAATTTATCGAGGACAACGATAGCTTATCTTTTAATCAGAAGGGATTTCTGCCTCACGACGGGGTTTTTGAAAATAATTATGTGTTGGACAATATTATGAGGAAATTTAAAAGTAAGAAAAAGGATTTATTTATAGCTTCACTGGATTTATCAAATGCATTTGGCTCCCTCCCGCACTGGGTAATCTTTGAAGCTTTGAGGATCCTCGGTGTGGGAGAGGAGTTTATTTCCATAATCACAGACATATATAGAAATGCCCAAACTACTTACAGGACTTCAGCTGGTAATTCTTCCCCGCGTGAGGCGAACACCGGGGTCAAGCAGGGCGACCCTCTCAGTGGGGTCCTCTTCATAATTGCAATAGACTTCTTGCTAAAAAGAATCCAGCGGGAGGGCTCATGCAGGGACCCGTCAAGCCGAAACTTATTTCATTACATCCTGTGTTACGCAGACGACATGCTTAAAATGGCGAAGGATGCTAAGACCCTGCAGTCTCTCCTACATTTATTAAATTCGCTGGCCTTAAAGATTGGACTCATGTTCAACTCAAAAAAATGCAACACTATGCACTACAGCAGCAAACCCCCTGCAGGATGCAGGGAGACGATTTTTAATATTAATGGTATTGACATCCCCTGCATCCGTGACGGCTGTCCGGTCAAATTCCTTGGAAAACCCATTGGAGCATTTCTTCCTAAGGACACCGTCACTACTGATCATCTTATACAGAGGGGTATTAAAATCATGACTTCCAAGCTCGCGCCGTGGCAGAGACTGGACTGCTTAAAAACGTTCTTTTATCCATCTCTATTATTCATGATGAGAACGAACCAGCTCACCAAGACACAGTGGCAGAGTGTTGATGATGCAATTAGACCGTTAGTCAAAAGAACACTTGGCTTACCCCCCAATGCAGCCAACGAATACCTATATGGATCAAGAGAAGATGGACTGTTTGGAATTCCGTTGGCTGCAGAAGACTCTGATATTGCGAATATCGATGGGGCGGTTAAGCTGTTGACTTCAAAAGATCCTGTAATTCAAGACATGACCTGGGCGGAGTTGAAGGAGCACGCTGACTATCGCTACAATTCTACCAGGGTCGAGAATTTACAAAACTTCCTCAATTCTGTGCCAGGAGAGAAGGCTTCTAACAAATATATGTCCCAATGGACGAGAGCAAGAAAGGCGTCAAAGAACCTGAAAATAAAATGGAGCATAACAGAAAATAGGGACGTTGAACTCATTGCTGGTGAAAATCTAATCGGTGAAAGAAAGAAGATTTTTTATAACATCAGGAAGCATCTTAGAAAATGTCGTACTGAAGCCTTGAGGGACCATAAACATCAAGGTAAAACCAACCCCTGTGTGGCCGCGGCTAAGGAAAGTTCTCACTTTTTTAGCGATGGGCAATATACTCATTTTAAAGACTGGCGGTTTGTCCATCGCGCACGACTTGGGCTAGTAAACTTAAATGGGTACAAAAAGCCCAGTCATGCACATCCTGGCCCGGTCAATAAAGGCTGTCGTAAATGTAAAGACATTGAGACCCTCCCCCATGTTCTCGACCATTGTATGGTCCATTCAACATTATACAAAAAGAGACATGACGCCATTGTTAACAGAATCAAGAAGGCTGCTGTCGATAAATGGACCATCGTGGGAGAGAACTGTAAGGTCGGGAGTGAACCTCTTAAACCGGACCTGGAGATTAAAAAAGGAAAAGAAGTTATAATTATTGATGTCACTGTCCCCTTCGACAACGGCTTAGAAGCGTTTGATATTGCTCGCAAATTAAAAATGGTTGGTTGGTTGGTTGTATAATTTTTAATGGAGCAAGGTCCCATTGGGGACAAGCTGCGCCAAAGTAAAAGTTAAGAAAAAGCTAATAATTTAAGAGATTCACAACAAAACCAAAAAAGAACAAAGGATAATGAGCAAAACATCCGGATGGGGTCACCCATCCAGATATAGTCAATGTTTAAAACAAATATTATTAGTTCTTAAAAAAGTAATATACTAAGAAATACTATCTGGAGAAATATATCTGGATGGGGTACCCCATCCAGCTGTCAAGTTAAACAAGTATACATTAACATTGGTATAGCTAAAACATAAAATGTATAAAAACTATATTCCAAAATAAAAACCACAATGTTTTAAAAAATGAAAGAGTGCCCCATGAGGTGTTTCCCCAATGAGGTTTGTCAAGATTGGTGAAGATGAATTAAAATAAATTCTATACAAGTGCCGGAGGCCCGGGCAGTCAGTTAAAATATGAAAAATGGTGAGGCAATCAAAATGACAATGTGGACACATGGGCGCATCCTCCCGAAGTAAGAGATGTTTATGGGTTATCCTTGAATGTCCAATTCTCAGACGAGTCAGAAGAACATCTAATTTTCTTGGATAAATCGGAGGCCAAGTCATGATTGTGGGTTTTATATGATGCAGCTTATTATTGTATTCTATATCCCAACTTTCTTGCCATTTATTATGAATACAGTGTTTTATAAATAGTTTAATGTCTGAGAATGGAATTTTATGGTGTAATGGATTAAGAGCAAGTCTTGCCGCCTCATCTGCTTTTTCATTTCCAGGTATACCCATGTGTCCAGGTACCCAGCAGAATAAAATATTATAACCACGCCTAGTCAAATTATTATGAAAATCCAGGATGGATGAAACAAAAGGATGCTTTTTAAAAGATTTCATTGCGTCAATAGAACTATTTGAGTCAGTATATATGATGAAGGATGTTTTATGATGATGATATATGTGTAACATGGCTCTCTCTATTGCAATCAACTCTGCCGTAAAGACAGAAAGTGAGGTGTGAAGCCGATAACTGAAGCTAGTTTTATCAACAAAAACCCCGCAACCGACAATATCCCCACACTTGGAACCATCTGTATAAATATCAGTAAAGCTGTTATATTTTGCACGATGTGCAGCAAATAATTGTTGAAAAACAATGGGAGCCAAGTTGTTCTTGTCATAACCTTTAAAAGGGTGGAGAGAGGTAATTTTGGGGGGATTCCAAGGAGGGAGAACATGCAAAGGACATGGACTCACCTCGATATTTTTCAATGGGCCATTATCGATAATATTTCTCATTCTTACTCAAATTAAAATTAAAAATGGACAAATATAATAATCTTGCAAAGGAGCTTTCTTTGAATGGTATCAATGCTGTAGTTGAAGCTGTTGTTGTTGGGGCTCTTGGAACATGGGACCCGGCAAAACGATAATCTAGTTAAGAGAATCTGTTCCCGCAAGTACAGTAGGACTATGAAAAGGATCATCTGTAGTGAGACCATAGCCTACTCCCGAGATGTTTTTGCCGAACATACTGGCCGGGTCCCCCAAGATAGTAATGGACGCCAGGTCTGTGGCCCGCCTGCTTAGCTATTGCCTGTTCTTCTCTTCATCATCTCTTCAGCATCTATGTATTCACATCATTTCATCATACTTTTGACTGTAAAAAATTGTTTGTCTTTTTACTTTTTCATGTTTTAATAAAGTCTTTTTATTGTGTTTCTGGACTATAAACCTCGTGTGAGGTACCAGACAAGGTGTTAATCACCATAGACATATCCCCACATGGACACAACACTTTTATTATTCTTTGTATTTTAACATAATTTTAATCAGACATAAGGCCACTCTTATTAAACATTGTAACGCAGGGTTTATTCAGCTCGTTGAGACGATTTTTTCAAGATCGCTTCTCGGCCTTTTGGCTAAGATCAAAGTGTAGTGCTATTTTAGTTTGCATGAATCTTAGTCGAAATGACGAGAATCGAGCTTAAAATTAATTATTTTTGAGAATTTGCAGATTTTCCAGTTTTGAGCCTTAGCTCCGCCTACCTGAAGTCTTTTTGCAGTTCGGTGTTCAGACTTGATATTCCCTCGTATACTGCTTCCTGGACGATCGACGGCATGCCTCATTTCTTCCCCGGAGCCCTCGGCATATGCATCTATCGACCGTCGCCTGCTCAACGTATCTTCACAGTGATCTCATCAAGTGGCTACACATGCGGAGCACGTGGTTTCTCTAATATTGGTTTTATACAGTATTAATAGTTATCTATCTGCATCTTCGGCAATTTTTGCCCGATTTTCTCAAAATTTAGTTCCACATTATCAGCTAAATTAGCTCTTTCATCCTGCAGTTGTATTTCTTAATTTAGATGTCTAATTCCGCAAATTGCAGGAATTCAATTTTTTGGAAATCTGTCTGCATCGCCTCCAATTAATTATATTGGATGAATTCTTTTGCTGAATCTTCTGCTCCTGCTGGACATTTTGAACTATTTAGTTTAATTTTTTATTAGGTATTTTTGGCGTATTTTTGAAAAAACTGAAATTTTTTAATATTTAGCCATTTTTCTGAATTTTTATCCTTATTTGTGTTAATTTCATCACGCTGCGTCATCTCTAATTTTTTTATTGTCTCCTTGGTTCAATTTATTATTGTATTTAACATGTTATTAATGTATTTTTTGTGTATTTTTTCTAATTTCAGTTTCATGGGCTAATTGGAGTTCCTGGCGGCTGGAGCGCCTTTCATGGGTAAATATGACTTCATTCTTGCTTTGGGGTCACAGCTAGCCGCCACACGAGCCGGCCCCCATTTTTTTATGCACGTTAACTCGTGTATACATTAATGGGGTGAAACCGATTTGTGTGGTCTCGAGAATTGGAAACCTTTTTTCCAAGACTCATCGCGATTAGGACTGTGACTCCGCCCCCACCCATCCTTTACGGGTCCTCTTTAACGTTATTAATTTTTTGTCTCTAACCACATCTTGTTTTGGCATTTTTTTACTGGAAACTTAAATTGTTTTTACTTAGCTTCTCCCATTTCCAGTACATAGGGTTCCATTAGGTTTTGCTAGGGTTTTTATTCCAAATTTCTATCTCCTTATTTATTAATTTTGTGAGCCGGTTAGTCGTCTCACGGGAAGGTTCTTTTTGTTGTTTGTCTTCCCTTCCCACTTTCTGCATGTAAGGGCATCAGTCTTTTTGGCCGCTGGTGGTATAGGGTTCTAGTCGGTTCTCATAAAGAACTTTCTCTTCCTAGGCCATGCTCTCCCCTGAGCGACCTAGTTGTCGCTCATGCATTTTTCCTTCCTTGTGGTTAGAGACTCTGTCCCGCCTGTCTTTTCGTTGTGCGTGTCATTTTACTGCCGGCGCTTCAGCCCCTCCTACTGCTGTTAGTGGTTCTCGTCTTAGCTCGTGTTCCTGCGTGTACACATTGTCTGTTATATTAAATTTTCATACTATACTCATCATATACTTCGTAATAATTGTCTCTAGGTCAGTGCTGTTTCGTCTATAAAAATAATTGTGTTTTGTAGTTTACTAGATTTTGGTAGAGGGTCTTTGAGTGTTTGTGTAACTTCATATTAGTTCTCATAATTTCCAACTGTATCAGCTACATTCAATTGCCGATGAACTTGAACATTATTACTTAACGATATCGCTCTAGTACCTAATAATTTAAACTATTAACTTTTATTGCATCCACAATGGAGAAAAAACACAATCTTAACCGTTCTAAGAAAGGTCCTCCTCCTAGTGCTCTTCCAGACAAAAGTGGGAGGAGCAATCAGCAATTTACGCCCGTTGTGAAAAACAAATCCACCACACGGACAGCCTTATCGAAAAAATTCGTCTATGAACCTGAAGATGATTCTAGCGTACAAAGACGTATAAATAATGCAAATAATACATACATTGATGTCCATTCATCTTGGAATTCCCGATCTTCTGAGAAACCTTGCCCATCAAGAATGAAATGTGACGGCAATAATGTCCCGAAACAAGATCGCTTCATTCCTATCAATCCTTCGCCGGTTAGCAACAACACTAGGTTAGGTATCGAGACGAAAGGAATAATTAAGCAATTATCAAAGGACACTCCTCCAGTAAACTATGATGACAGAATAAGTGATAGCAAAATACTTCGTAAGGTTAAAAGTCTCTCACAGTCAAAAAATGAGCCAAAGAATTCAGAATATCCATTTAAATCTATGCCAATTCTCACGGCTACAACTGACTCTGAACTGTCTATCATTGATATTGCATCAACGTCTAACTGATAACTCACATGAAAGGTTTTCCTCCAAGGATAACACACAATCCTTGAAACCTGAGAATACAGAAAAAGCTGCGGTACCAGCAAAGAAAAAAGTACATTTCGATAACCAAGACACAGAATATATTTTTCCAAAACCCTCCTACAGTCCATTCCCACGATACCACTTTAGAAATGAAGAATCAATAAATTTAATTCTTCCTATGCGTAAATCTCCTAAGTGCACTGAGATAAAATGTAGGCATATTGTTTTGGCTCCCACACTGAAAACGTGTAGAAAGTACTTTGCAGATCATCTTAGCTCCGCCCATCAAGTTGAATGTCGAAAGAGTACATACTGGTGCAAAATATGTCAAGAAAGAATTTATGGGAAAGTACCTCAACACTCATGCTTTAAAGAACAGCAATATTATAATATTGACACATCAGCCTTCAAACTTCCGTTCGAATGTAGAAGATGCTCATCCTTTTTCTTATCCCTACGAGACTTACTTGACTACTCCCATAAGCACCACAAAAAATTCTTCAACACCGACAGGTGTGAATACTCAATCTCAGATGATAAGTCTCCAGATAATAACAACCTGAGTGACACAAACTGCCTCGACGAATCAATTATATCTAATACGAGCATGTCTCCTGATAAACCTCTCGTGGAGTCAAGTGCTACACTATCATCTGACTCTCATGGCAAGGACACTCCAACTGTTGATAAAAAGATTGTTGCCTCCTCTGAAAATACAGAGAATAAAGATTTACAACACACTTCATACGCCAGTGCAGTAAAATCTCCTCCCTCAGTTGAGCCAATTAATAAAACATCAAATGAAGCTTCAAATTCAAGAAACAAAAAATGCGACTCACACCAAAAAAGCTCCAATGAAAAACTTAACAACATTTCTCCTATAGTTATACTAACTGATATCTTTCCCAGACATAAAACTTTGAAACCTACAAAGACAAATGTTGTTCCAGATACCGCCTCTTGCATGGAGACCACTCCCACTAGGTCTAAAAATTCTATCTCACCTCTGAAGCCTAAATTATTATCAAACATGACCTCAGAAGCTTCAAAATCAGTAAATAAAATATGCGACCCACACCAAGAAAATTATAACGAAAAAATTTATAGCATTTCTCATAAAGTTTTAACTACTGATGTCATCTCAAAACAGAAAATTATGAAACCTGTAACGACTAACGCCTCTCCAGTTCCCGCCTCTTGCATAGAGGCCACTCCCACTGAATCTGAAAACTCTATCTCTCCTCCGAGGCCTCAATTATTATCAAATGTGAAAGCAAAAGCTTCAAAATCAGAAAACAAAAAATGCGACCCACACCAAGAAAATTATAACAGAAAAATTAATAGCATTTCTCATACAGTTTTAACTACTGATGTCATTTCAAAACAGAAAATTATGGAACCTGTAATGACTAACGCTTCTCCAGTTCCCGCCTCTTACATTGAGGCCACTCCCACTAGATCTAAAAACTCTCCCTCACCTCCAAGGCCTCATTTATTACCTAAAATGAATTCAAAAATGAACAAAGCCGAAAATATTGAACCAATCGGTAGCAATGAGGGAATATCATTCGAAATTAACCTAGAAATAAATGATATAAAGGCGGATAATGAAAATCCATCCATCTGTCCAGGGGATGTCACACCACAACAAGAAAATAATGTGCAGGATAATTATCGTTCTCCACAACAAAATGGATATAGATCGGACGATGAATTACAGATACATGCATCCCCACTAGCTAGTGATAGTGAAAATGAAGAAGCTAATAATACAACAATTGTTCCTCCATCCCAGGATTTCGTACCAGAAACTCAAGAATATAGTCTCGGTGACAATATTAATAGACAAGATATCTCTATAAACGAAGATTTAAATATGATTCCTCCATCAGGAAACTCTCTTCATTTAAATTCGCCCCCATCCCATGGCGTATCGACTAGTCAATTGACTGATTATTCCGATGATCCGCTTCTAAGAAATTATAGAGATAATCAAGAAGAAAACACTCTCATTCTCAACAATTCGTCTTCCTCTCTCGAAAGTACAGAAGACAGCCCTACTGATCAAACCACCAGTAGAGATAGTAACTTCATCACTGTCACAAGTAGAAGAAATAGACTTAAGAGAGCAAATGTACAAGATATTGGTGAATTCCCTCATGTGACCTCCTACAGTGGTGATCTTCTAAATTTTGTTTTACCCATTGTCGGAGCGCTCAAGTGCCCAACCAGGGGCTGCAATGAATCCTATGGCGGGAAAACTTGGTACAGCCGGAAACATTCTCTCATAAAGCACATACAAAATGTGCATAGAAATCCCATTAACAGGGTACAGAGATGGTGCAGTGCTTGTCAAGTGGCTTTACCTAAAAAGGTCTCAAAACATTCATGCTTTGCCAACAATCCGTTTATGGTTCCTGATGGTCCAATGAAATATAAATGTACCATATGTGATTTTTCCTGTCCTTCCAAACAGGAAATTACTAACCATCATGCCATGCACAAAAACAATGCTAGAAAAACATACCAACAAAACAACTCCACTCGCAGAAGGAACATTCCCACTTCTGTCTCACCTACTGAATCTCGTGATAACAACCAAAATGATATTTCATTTTCAACTCAAGTCAGTCAAATTCCTGAATCAATCTCAACATCACAATTATCTACAACCTCATCTGTAATAAATAACACACAAGAAGCCACTCACAGCAATGTCGCTATTGCAGAAGATATGTTTCAAGTAGAAAGTGGTCCTGCAGCTTCAAATAATGATCATATACCGAACACTAACATACGAAACCCCGATGCGCCCAGCCCGTCCGCCGAGTTTGAAGCGAAATTCCGTCTGATTAACAACGACTTTCATGAGGACAAATGGGATGAATTTGAGGAAACTCTGAGCCAATACATTACGTTCGCCCAAGAACATGTAGGAATACACAACATTCAGCATGGACCAAACCAGAAACAAGACAAATTCGATCCAAAGGATCCTTCCAAAATACAGCGCCTGTATCGCCGTAATCGTCGTCGGGCAGTGAGAGAAATTCTAAACAAACCAAATACCACTTGCACAGTAAAACATGACGTCTTGAGGGATAAATTCTACAACGAAGTCAATGCACCCTTTGATGAATCAGTATTTGACTCTGGTGAAGAAAGGCCTGAACCGCCAGATTTTATACCCTTTACGGCAATAGAAATCAAGAATAAACTTCAAAAATGTGAAAACACTGCCCCGGGACAAGATAGGCTAACTTACAATCACCTCAAAGGCATAGACCCTGACTGCAAGGCTATTGCACAGCTATTTAACATCTGCCTCAAGGCCCAGAAAATTCCAGAGAGCTGGAAGACTTCGACAACAGTATTCATACCGAAGGCTGGGGACCCCAGCGCCCCTGAGAACTGGCGCCCTATTAGCCTATCTTGTACCCTGTACAAAATTTTCACTAGTCTCATCGCTGGCCGTCTCTCCAGATGGCTTGAGAGGAATAACCTATTGAGCCCTCAACAAAAAGGTTTCAGGCCATATGATGGGACATTAGAAAATAACTATCTATTACAAAACAGAGTTCGATTGGCGAAGAAAATGAAAAAAGAACTCTTAATATTGTTCATTGACATAAAAAATGCCTTCGGCTCAATCCCACACAGAATAATATTAGCTGCTCTTAAAGGAATAGGAATTAAGAATGAATACTACAATTTGATAAAAGACATATACTCCCAGCTCAAGACATTTCTACTCACAGCCGATGGCCTCTCCGAATTAATTGACGTCATTTGTGGGGTGAAGCAGGGATGCGCACTCAGTTCTATATTATTTTTACTTGCGATTGATCCAATAATCAAAAGGATTCAACGTGGGAGGACTGAGTGCCATGCCCTTACCTACGCTGATGACATGAGTGTCATCGAAGATTCTATTTCCTCACTGCTCGAGTCGATAAGAATTCTAGAAGAAACTTCTGCTCTAATCGGCCTGACGATAAACCCTAAAAAATGCTATTCCATCCACCTACATAGCAATCATAAGGAAACGATTCCAACTAAATTCACAATTAACAACTCAGAAATAAATACCTTACATGACATGAACGTCACCAAATACCTTGGCAAGCCTTTCGGGTATCATGTAATCCCTGATTCAGACCAACTCCAGGATTACGTTGATACTGGCAAGGAAATCCTCAATTCTTGCCTCGCTCCCTGGCAGAAAATAGACGCCTTAAAGACATTTGTTTATCCGTCATTCATGTTCTCAATGCGGATGAACATGTTCTTAAAGACTCAATGGAGGGAACTTGATGCTCTGCTATGTCCTTTAATCAAGAACACGCTAGGTCTTTCAATAGATGCTTGTAACGAATGCCTTTATGGCGATACATCTGAAGGTCTATTCGGTATTCCAGTGTCAGCAGATGATTCGGACATAGCAAAGATAGATACTGCATTCAAGCTACTAACATCTCCAGACCCCTCTGTTGCAGATACTGCTTGGGAAGAACTCCAGAGCATCACAGACAAACGACAGACAAACTCAGCTACTTTCGAAGACATGGCCCGATATATGACAGGGCAGAAATGGAGTTTAGCTCTACCGACTATAGCAGTATCTGGTCTGCTGCCAGGGATGCGTCCGATAGGCTTGACATAAGCTGGAACCTGTCGGACTCCAAACCCTCTTTAGGCATCGGCGAAGACGTCTGCACTAACAGAAGACTTGTGTTTAAATCAATCAGAAAATACTTAAGAACAATTCGTACTGAAGTACTTAAATCCAAGAAAAGGCAAGGAAAAACTCAGCCTTGTTATGCAGCTGACAAAGCGTCCACACATTTTCACAGAACTGGGGACTACCTCTGGTTTACGGACTGGAGGTGGATCCACAACGCGCGGTTGAAAACTCAAGGACTGCGTCTAAATGGTTACAAACCTCCTAATTCTGATACCAATCCACAATGTCGTCGTTGTGAACATGCGTACGAAACACTCCCTCACGTCTTAAACCATTGCCGCCCGTACTTACGTAGGTGCACTGAGCGTCATAACAAAATAGTAAGACGTATTAAAGATGCAGCCAGCTGGAAATGGCAGGTGTTAAGAGAAAACCAATACGTTGAAGGAACACAATTAAAACCTGACCTGGTTCTAGAAAAAGATGGGAAAATTCTAATCATTGACGTTGCATGTCCCTTCGACGACGGAATGGATAAATTCAAACACACAAGAGAGCAAAAGGTGAAGAAATACATGCCACTACGGGCTATCTATGAAAGAAAATACAAATCAGTATCTATTCATGCCGTACTAGTTGGCTCCCTTGGGTCATGGGACCCAAAGAATGACAAGGTTCTCCTCAACCTGTGCTCACGCAAATACCTCAAGCTAATGAAAAAACTAATAGTATCGGAAACTATCCGTGCATCAAGGGATATGTTTTTTGAGTACAGGTATGGGGAACAGCAATACGACAATAGAAGTAGACCAGCCAACTTTCGACGAAGAAACATCCCTTCGCATTCTGAAAGCGATCAGATTCCCAGGATTGACCCAGAAGATTGCGCTGCCAACGTCAACAACATCATAAATAGCACTCGTCAATTTGAAACATCCTCTCAACCTGTATTTCCATCTGAAATAACAAACAATGATGAAATCATCCAAACTCCGCCTCCCTGCCCTGATGAACATTGCACTCTGGACAATGACTTCCCCGCCTTCTCTTCAGTAGGCGAGCATTGTGGACACAGATATTGCCGTGAGCCTTACTGTAGGCACAAAAAATATAATTACTCAGTTGTCTCAGTTGAAGCACTTCGTGCTCACCGTGCAATATTTGCACCCCACACACTAACTCCTCCCATGCAAACGACAACCTCAAATTGTGTGGACACTAATGCTGTATCTCCACCCGCAGTGCTTAACTCCTGTGAATCACCTAATGAAATTGCTGATTCTCCTCCCTCTGATGAAGTGGAAAACATTGCATTTGATATAATGACCAAAATATGTGATGAAGTAGCTTCAAAATTTCCAATGAAAGACACTGATAATGAATCAAACCTCTCACCACAATCCCCACAGTCTGTTAACACCAATATTGAACTCTGTGCAAACACTGAACCCGTTAACATGAACTGTGACTATAGTAAAAAGCCTGCTTCAGCAGATCCATCTAGTGACAATCTTAATGAACTTGCTCACATAAATGAACTCAACAACAGTTGTGAAAAAACTCTTGATGTAAATAATGATACTTTATACCAAGGCTTCTGTACATCTGTTGTGATTAATAATGTTTCTCCTGTAAATAATATTCCAAACAATGTAAATAATGTTATATCTTCTACATCCACTTGTAATCTGTGTAAATATGATACTTGCATATGTATAATTCAATGCACTGCTGCCCTTGTGGGCGTCAAAAATTGTAATTGCAGTAATTGTGCTTCCGCTTCTCTACCCAATTCATCAATTAGTAACTTGTCTTCTGACCAAGCTGGTAACGTTTTATCTTTTTGTGCTGGTAACCTTAATGTCTCACCCAGTCTTGGTATTAACTCTTCTTGTGCTCCTATTCAAAATTCCCGTGAGAATATCGCCTTTAACAACGATATCTCGCCTATTTTAAATTTAAACTTTTGTACTAACTCCTCCCCTAACTCCCAGCACACACCCCTTTTAGTTGGATTATCGAGTAACGATAATATTGCTGTTGGTAGGGAAGCAACCTCGAATATGAGTGGCGCTCATATTCCTATCACTAATGACCAATTATTAATTCCTTCTGCTACTCATGATATCTCATCCGAAGCATCGGAAACATGTGTAGACAGCTTGAGCACAAATATAAATACTAACACCAGTCGTGAGTGTGCACATGGTAATAATTGCATGTTGGATGATTGTCTAGATGAATGCCTACTCTCTAAAGGTCTATCCCGCCTTCCTTTTATTTATAATGTAAATTCAACCGGAACGAGCACGCAAGTAGATGGTTGATCACGCCCTTGGGCGTGAACCCGTCGATGATCTTGCAGCGATGAATTCCATTTTATTTTATGCTGTTTTTGCTTTCCTAGCTAAAAGATGTTAATTATCTTGGCAACCAGAGATGTTTAATCTCTTTCTCTTCCGCTCTTTCCTTTCTTAGTATTAATTGCGATGTTTGTTTTATTAGTAACTGTTCCTAACAGTTTGTAAATTTTCTTCTTTTTTCTTGAATGGATTAATGATGAACAGAGATGTTGCACGTTGTATATTATACACGTTGATTTGTTAACATTCTCTATCTGAAATCTGTTCTTATCAGCTTAATTTTATGTTTTATGCTAATTATGTCTTTTTATTTTTCAGATTCCTAAGTTTATGAGTTGGAATAAGCTGATTTAATATGATTTATTGAAGTTTGTCTTTTGGAAGAGCCTCTTTGGTGATTTTCTTGGTTCCTTTCTGCTCGCCTGCTACGCTTTGGTCTGAGTATGCAAGTGAATATCTGAAAGTTTGCCAAAAGTCTGGAAGCGGTCTGTTTTATTATTAGCTGTTCTCTTCAAAATAGCCATTCTGCACCGTCATTCATCTTGGTTTTAGTAGTCACCTCAGCTGCCATCTTGGTGTTTTAGTGATCCTTCATCTTTACAAGTAGTTTTAAAGGCCCTTATTGGCTTTTTTTACCATCATTATGTTTTTAATTCATCATACATAAGCTTTTAAAGATCGTCAGTGGTGCTGTGGTGTTTTTATCAAGTTTTAATACCATATTTATGACTCTGAAGTTTTTCAGAGTGGTGCTTTTATAGAGTGGTGCTTTTTGGAGTGTTTTAATGGATTATCGCATTTGAAGTAAGTGGAAATATTAGCAGCCATTTAATGGAATGCATTACTAAAGTTTTATCTTTTTTCAGATATTTTTAAGTGGTTTTTAACCACTTTGAAGTTTGGTGACTCTGTGTTTTTAAAAGTGTTTTTTTTTTTAGTATATTGCAGAGCTTTAGTGTCTTTTGCTGCTATATTGCTATAGTGATAAAGTATCATATTACAACCGCTACAAAATTTTAGTATTTATTGCATTTGGTTGGTGTTTTTCGTTTGGTTTAAAATTTTACGGGTCTCTGCTTTTTGCGAGTGCTTTGCTTATTTGTTTCAAGTAAATTATTGTTGTATTAGAGCTCTCTGCTGATATAGTGTTATTCAGACTAGGTTTTGCTTTGCAACCGCTACATTTTGCTTACATTATTGGGCTACTTTAATGATTTTTGTGCCTTGCTCGTCTTTCGCTAAGTGCCGAACGTAGCCTTTCTACGGTACTCTTATTGGCTGTAGTGCCCTTTTGTTTTTAGCATTGCTTATTAAGTATGTTTTAACTGACTTGGCTTTATTCAGTCGCATCTTAACTTGCCCATTTATGCAATATTGAAATATAGTTCTGAAGGTGCAAGTGCCTATGTTTAATACCAGTTAGGTGTTCTGATTTGAAGCTTTTGACTAAGTTCTTTAATATATTACCAATTACTCTATTACCTCACTCATATTCTCAAGTTAACCATCTGTGTGTATCATTTAGAGGTACGTATTGCTGATTTTATGATTACTATTGCTTATAACATGCTTTTAGAGAAAGTGGATTTAACGTTTTCAAGTGAGTAATTTTATCTGATTAGTTGTCAAAATTAAAGTGTCTGGATTATCGACTAACTCGTGCTATTAATGTATATGTGCTGTGTTGCTGCATAATTGATTTAAGCATGAAAAACCTGGGTGGTTTTGCGTGAATAGTGAGAGAGTTGGCTGCGTGTTCCCGTGTTCTAACGCACTTTGAGCGAAAGTTTCATCTGAAGTTGCAAGTGCATATGTGGTTTTTAACTATAACTTTTCTTCCTGCCTGCTGAGATATATGTTTCGTTGATGTGTGTGTGTTGTAACATTGTGTAAGTGTTTGGTGCTGTGAACTTGTGAACTCATGTCTTTTTTAGTTTTCCGTGAGTTAGGTGTTCAAGTTTTGAGTATTGTGTTTTGCCTGACGTCGACTGTTGTATTTTATGTTATTCTTTTTATGTAGTGTGTGTCCTTATGTTATCGAATTGTAATGATAGTTCAGATCCTACTTAGTAAGGCTAAATTAGATATTTATTATATTTACTGTCTCTACCTTGATTTTAGCAGTTTTACCTCAGAGGGCGGTGTACGTCTGAACAAGGTTTTAGCATTTATACAATGATGACCATTGGTCTCAACTGATGAGATGGTGATTTTAACTCTGGACTTTGATGTCTGTGTGGTTCCCAGTGGTTAGTATGTGTTGTATTGGAGTATATGTGTCAATTAGTACATATTTTGTTACTGCTTTTCATTGTATTTTTCATCTTCATCTGTTTTTTACAGTTTACTATCTGTTGTTTTTGACAGATTTTTAAAATACATCTTTCATCAGAATACTGGGTTTTAACTAATCATGCTGGTGGAGGTAAGTGCTTTTTAACTGAAATTTACAGTTCTTTTTATATTTACTGCGCTCTCCCCACAGCTGGTTTTAATCTTTGATTATGTGCTGTACTCTTATGCTTTGATATGGCTAGAGCGAATGTGGCTCCCGACAACTCTAATGGTCTCTCAAGCATACAGAATGGCGAAAACCCTGATGATGAAGATGACAGGTATATCCCCCCAAGAATTGATGGTAACCGCATTACCTTCTTCTTCCCTCTTGTGGTGCCAATGGCTTGTGTTGTTGGAAATTGCAAATTGAAGATTAAGAATAAAACCTGGACGGCATCCATCAATAATTACAGAAGACATCTGGAACAAATTCATAAAGTTAAGCCTAAAAACAGAATCAACTGGTGCTCGTTGTGTCATATCGACATTGGGCGCCAGGTTGCCCATGCCTGTTTCGTGGAGAGGCCGTTCTTTATAGTATCTACTGAGAAAATGAGTCACAAATGTGACTATCCTGGATGCAAGGAAACTTACCCAACTTGGCGTGCCTTGAGTGGGCATAGAAGATTCTACAAGACACAAGGCATTCAGGATGACTACAATCGTAGAAATGGCCTCCCTGTTACAGGTCCGTCTCTTTCCCCTGGTTGTTCTGGTGCTGAAGATGAGGAGGGTGACATCGATAAAAAGTTAGCGGAATTTGGAGTTGAGATTGATGACAGTGATATTGACCAATTGATTGGAATAGTGAGTGAGGAAGAAGGGTCAAGGAATAGAATTGAGGATACAGGTGGTGTCACTCCTGAGTTTTTAGCTTTTACAAGTGGTTTTAATTCTACTCATAATTCATCTATGTCTGTGTCTACTACTCATGGTGTTTGTCCTTCATCTGAGGTAAGTGGAGATCATATTTTTAATGAATTAAATGCTTTTATTTCTAATCTAGCTGTTCACGACTCCCGGGCCAGCCAGGACACTCTGCCGGCTGGTTGCTATGGCAATTCCTCGCCACGTCCGTTATCTGATAATGGCATTGATGGGGGTGTTGCTGCTAGAGAAGAAAAGTTTTTAACTCATGCTGTGGAGGTTGATATTGAGAGCTCTTTGCATGATGTGTCACAGTCCAGCTCTATTAGTGATGTTGAAAGTGTCAGCGCTCTGGCTGCCTCTCACCCGGTCATTGAACCAAAAAAAACTGTCAGGGTGTGCGATGTGAGTTTGTCTGATGATGGTAATGAGGAAATTGGGCCTGTGACACAGGGCTTTGTAGAACTGAATGCCAAGTTGAAAGAGGGCTCGCTGGTGGTTCACCAGTCGTTACCCGTCGATATTGGTATTGGTGCTGATGGGAGTTCACTGGTAAGTGGTGGTGAGTTTTTCAGCTCCTCTTATTTTAATAATTCTGATTTTAGGAGAGATGATCTTGGTGAGAGTGTTTATGAACAGGTGGATTTTAATTGTGATGATTCTAGTTCTGAAAATTTTAACTATGAAAATTTTAACTATGACTATTTTAATGATCATCTGAAGAGAGGTGGGGTTTTTAATGAATCAGTTGTTTTTAACTCTACCAGCATCCTTAGAAATGATGCTTTTGATGGTTTTAGCAAGGAGCAGTATGAGAGGAACAATAGCAGTCAACACCCGGACCCTGCTGAGATGATTGCTGCTGTTGAGATTGATCGTGACCGTATTGGTGATATAGTCACAGATAGAAATATCCATGGTAAATCGATTATATATATGGATGGCCCGATCAATGATTCTATGTTTGATCACCCTGTCAATTATCATCTGGTCGTTGGCAATGCATCTGCTCCTGTTAGCCCTGCTGGTGAGTTTGTTCATGATCGACCTGTGATCAATGATGAGGTGATGTGTGAAGTTGGTGAAGAGAGTGATGGAGAGAGAGAGAGAGAGTTGCTGAGGTGATTGATGAAGCAGAAAATGAGATACTGAATGATGCTGATGATGAAGTGAATGAGAAGATAGATGTTGAAGGTGTGGGCGATAACAGTTCCACCTCCTCGTCAATAAATGAAGCCGACAACACCTTGATTAATCCGAATGACGGGGAGGATGGAGAAGTGATCATTGCTGAGGATGATGCTGACGACCTTGACCCTGGTGGTTTAGGAGCTGGTGTGCGGATCCGTGGGGATATCCCGGCCGAGCCTGGGTTTGTCTCCCGTTTTGCCCACCGATTCAATAGTTTATATAATGACGAAGATCCTAGATTTACAGAATTTGAAAGCGTATGTAACGACCTGATTGTCTGTCTAAAGAAGGAACTGAACTTTAAATCCTCTTCTGGCGACGGGGCAGCCCGTCCATTAAAGAAAATCGAGCCAGATAATCATAAAGAATTGCAGAAACTATACAGAAAAAATAGAAAAAAGGCCCTCAGAATTATCTTACAAGAGGAATCAGATTTCTGTAATCTGGACCCGGAGGCTGTATCTAACCACTACAATTCCATACCGATTGCCCAACCTACAGATACCAAATTCATGGAAGAGATTAAGCCCGCTAAAAAAACCATCAATACATATAAGTTCACATCAAGAGCAATTATAAATAGACTTAGAAAATGTGAAAATACAGCCCCGGGCCCGGATGGTATAACTTATAACCATATTAAGCAAATTGGTCCAACTGCTGCTATTTTGACCCCACTTTACAACTTATGTCTTCGATTCCAAGCTGTCCCGGAGAGCTGGAAGAGGACTACAACCATATGCATTTATAAGAAGGGAGACAAAAGTGACCCAGGAAATTGGCGTCCAATTGCCCTGGGGAATACAATTTATAAATTGTACGCCAGCTGCCTTTCTTCCAGGTTGTATAAATGGTTGGAGGAATATAACATCATCTCCTTCAACCAGAAAGGCTTTTTGCCGCATGATGGGGTCTTCGAGAACAATTATGTTCTTGATAATATTACTAGGAAGTTCAAGAAACAGAAGAAGGACTTGTTTATGGCCTCCCTGGATGTCTCGAATGTGTTCGGTTCTCTCCCGCACTGGGTAATATTCGAGGCCCTTAGAATTAGTGGTGTGGGGGAGGAATTTATTAATATCATTAAAGATATATTTACCGGCGCAACAACATATTATAAAACATCCGAGGGCACGTCGACCCCTCGTGTGGCAACCACTGGGGTCAGACAGGGTGATCCACTCAGTGGGGTCCTTTTCATCATCGCCATTGACTTTTTGCTTCGGCGTATTCAAAGGGAGGGTTCGAGCACAGATCCTTCAAGCAGGAGCTTATTCCATTATATCATGGCGTATGCCGATGACATGCTCCTGCTTGCCAAAAATGCCATGATGCTGCAGACCCTCCTCCGTTTACTTAATGATTTGTGCAATAGATCTGGGTTATATTTTAATATCAATAAATGTAGTACAATGCACTACTCGAATAAACCCCCTGCTGGATGCAGGAATACTATTTTTCAATTGAATGGCCAGAATATTCCTTGCATCAGTGACGGTTGTCCTGTAAAATTCCTTGGTAAGCCGGTTGGTGCTTTTCTTCCACAGGACACCGTCACAGTTGAAGATCTCAAGCAGAGGGGTATCAAGATCCTGTCTTCCTGTCTTGCTCCGTGGCAGAGGATAAATTGCCTTAAAACATTCTTTTATCCTGCACTTCTGTTTATGATGCGTACAGAGCAACTCACAAAGACAGCCTGGCAGAGTATAGATGATACGTTAAGACCACTGATAAAACGTACACTTGGCCTCCCTCCGAATGCTGCCAACGAATATCTATATGGTGCTCGTGAGGATGGTTTGTTCGGGGTGCCGTTGGCAGCTGAGGAGTAGGGTGGATCGAAAATTTTGTTTTCACAAATTCAAAACCTACCTATGCGGAAAAGATGTTCTATTGTATGGATATTAAGAGAAAAATAATTAAAAAAAATAATTTTAAAATTTAATACTGCCGCAATGGAGTTGAAATTTCTAAAAAAAATGAAAAAATGACATAATTTTGGTTAGATAATTTTTTAATAAAAATAATTGTTTTAATATTAATCAAAACCTACCTATGCGGAAAAGATGTTCTATTGTATTGAGATTAAGAGAAAAATAATTAGGAAAATTAATTTCAAAATTTAATACTGCCGCAAGGTGTTTGAAATGTATGTATTTGAGTCTTTTTAAGGTAAAAAGTCAAAGTGATTTTTGTTAAATGAAATATACATTTTAGTAATTTTAAATATTAATTGCAATAAGAGGACACTTAGTTGGTTACAACAAAAAACTTCAGCTTCTTATTTACCAGCTTTTTTATTATTAAATAAAGAAAAACCCATAAAATCGTCGAAATTACAGTGGGCGATAATCACGTTTGGTGTTGAAAATAGGCATGAGGTTTCGTGATTCGATGCGATTTCTTATAAAACCATCTTTTCTATATGATCAACAAACAGCAGAAGATGCTTCCGTGACTGTTTTGACTATCCGTTCTGTAGCTTGAGTGTGGCACGGAAACCCCTTGATAGTAGATATTATTGCCGCCGGAATAATTGCTGGATTTACTATTGGTTCTAAAATCATGTCATCACTAAATCGTTCAGTTAGTAGAGGTTCTGTCACATTTTCCCATTTAATCAAATCAATGTAATCCGTCGCACAAAGTTCAAAAGCTGGTAATTTGAAGATACGGATATTATTCGTTGAAATGTTTGGGATTACAGTAGACCGTTTGACTTCGCTCCCTTTTAGAATTCTTCGAAGGGCCAATAACTCATGTGAGTTCCGTCGTCAGATAACATCGATATCAGGATATTTTCAGGATGGCAAAAAACCCATTTCTCCTAATAATAAGGTCCTATTCCACCAGTGAAGCTTCTGGGTCCAGTCGTGGTTCCATCTACGTACGTGAAAAGATGACGTAGTGGAAGCTCATTGGCGTGTAACTGGCACACAAACCATTGTAGTGGACGCTTCAGAATCAGTACTAAATTTCGCATAACACCTTCTTTAACACCTGTGTTAATAGATGTTCCGTCGCAACCGATCGCAATCAACTTTGTTACATCTATATTGTTATCAACGCAGGACAAAAACATTACGATGTTTTTTCCAATGACTTGCACTCTCCCAGAATTTACAGATACGTGTCCGACGTACTCGGAACCAGGTTCTTTTACCAAGCTTACGTGTTCTTCTATTATGACTTTTCTTCTGTTATCTTCTAGTGATATAGTCCTGCTTTACGTCCATCGAAGTATAAACCAAATTGATCATGGTCAGAATCTTTCACAACTGACTGAGACGGTAGAGTGGTTCTTGCCTTTGTTCTCTCACGTCGAATTTTATTTCTGTCAACGACGTTCGATACATCGCTTTGTGAGATAATGCCCACATCTTGAAGCGCAGCTGACACGATGGCAGCGCCTGCTCGGTCGGAAATGCCAAAACGGTCCAATGTCTTTGATACGGCATGTAATTTCGTCACTACAGATGTGACAGTGACACCGTCAGCGTTTTGGGCGCCGCTTTCAATGATAGCTGATGATGAAGAAAAGTCAGTATGCTCGCACATACGCCGCTTCAATTTACACCCGTTATTCATATTCATATTCAAATATATTAAGACAAAGAATTGGAAAAAATTGAAAATTGAAGTGGAAGAAACATCAGGCAATGTTTTGTTTTTATCCACGTATCGCCATTGCTTTAATTTTCGTTTGTCGGCCTTAGTTATTTGTCAAGTGACTTTCCGATCCAGCGACCCGATTACCATTATTCTTACAGTTCGCAAGTCTACTAGAAATTTTCTTTCGTTCATTGGTACTTTCCGTTCTTTCTTACAGAAGCAGCATTCAAATGATTTATACCGATATATCAAAAACAGCATTTGAGTTTTTCCGGAAAACGTCAATCTGCTTGCGATAGCTTTCAATACCTTTTCTGGCTTTGTAAGATTTAAGAAGACCGCGATATTTGTCGTGGTATAATCGAACTTTTCTCAAAATAATATAGTGGTCAATTATTGGGATTGAAGCTCGTTTCCAGGTCTCTTCTAACTTATTAGCAATTTCTTCACATGAGGAGGAAAGTGTAGATGTAGACAATGTTTCCTTGCTTCGGTATTCTTTTGAATGCCAACATACGCACTTTATTACGTCACTGTAGGTAGGAAGCATATTCGTTGGCATATCGCAACCAGACCAATATATAGGGCAAATCATGTCTTTTCTTAACATCGCCATGGTGCAATAATATTCAAAATACACTAAGCAACACAATACACTTACAAAGAAAACTTACGCAATGAAATCGAAATTTACTTCACTTTGCGAGAACAGCGACCGATCCGTAAGCCGCTAGCTTTGAACTAAATGAGCGAGCGGTGGGAACACGTTTATCCAGTATTATTCAGAGTAAGGCTCCTTTAACTTTTATAGGAGCCCTAATTCAGAGCCACGTGGGCGTATCATATGACGTAGGGAAGATTCCATGACGTAGCGCTTCCAACTTATGGAGAGGTGGAATGATAAAACGGGAGAATGAAAAAGCTGGAATTTTTTTCGAAAATACAACCCCCTTGCAGCAGTATTAAATTTTGAAATTATTATTTTTTATTAATTTTCTTTTAATCTCCATACAATATAGCATCTTTTCCGCATAGGTATGTTTTAATTAAAATTAAAACAATTATTTTGAATCAAAAACCATCTAACCAAAATTAGGTCGTTTTCCAATTTATTTTCGAAAATTCAAACTCTTTGCGGCAGTATTAAATTTTAAAATTAATTTTTTTAATTATTTTTCTCTTAATCTCCATACAATAGAACATCTTTTCCGCATAGGTAAGGTTTCGATTAATAATATTTATTTTTTCACCATATAACATCGATCCACCCTACTGAGGAGTCGGATGTGGCCATTCTTGATGGTGCTTTTAAATTACTTACATCTAAGGATCCTGTAATCTTTGACCTGGCCTGGGGAGAATTACGTGATGATGCAGATTATAGGTACCAGAGCACCAGGGTACAGAATCCACAAGATTTCCTGAATATGGTACCACTTGAGGGCGAAAAGTCATCTAACAGATTCGCATCCCAATGGACAAAGGCAAGAAAGGCGACTGACAGGTTGAAAGTCAAGTGGTCCATTGGTGAAAATCATGAAGTCGGTATTGTGGCTGGGGAGGAGCTCATTGAAAACCGGTCCAAAGTATTCCATTTACTTAGAAAATTTTTTAGGAAGAAAAGGACCGCCGCCATGAGAGACCCTATCCTTCACAAGCACCAAGGTAAAACTAATTTGAATTACGCTGCGGCGAAGGAAAGCTGTCACTTTTTTGAGGATGGCGCCTACACTCATTTCAAGGATTGGCGTTTTATCCACCGCGCCAGACTTGGGCTTGTCAAATTAAATGGATATAATAAGCCCAATAGAAAATATCCTGGCCCAGTGAATAAGAGTTGTCGGAAATGTGGTGCTCTCGAGACTTTACCACATGTCCTCGACCATTGCATGGTCCACAGCACTCTATACAGGAAAAGACATAACGCCATTGTTGAGCGGTTAAAGAGAGCTGCGTCTGATAGGTGGACTGTGCTGGGAGAGGACCAGAAGCTTGGCAGTCAGAATATAAGGCCAGATCTGGTGTTGCAGAAAAATAAAGAGATCTTAATTATTGATGTTTGTGTATCGTTCGACAATGGGCTGGAAGCTTTTGAGGCTGCAAGAAAGATAAAACTTGATAAATATGATACGCTTGCAAAAGAATTATCCAAAGATGGTAAAACTGCAGTCGTTGACGCCATTGTCGTTGGGGCACTTGGTTCATGGGATCCAGCGAATGACCATTTTGTCAAGAAGCTCTGTTCCAGGTCTTACTCGCGAATGATGAAGAAGATCATCGTGAGTGAGACAATTGCCTACTCCAGGGACGTCTTCTATGAACACACTGGCTGGATCCCTCAAGATTCGTCCGGCCGTCAGGTCTGAGGCCCATTCCTCTAGTCTCGTCATCAATTGGTTTTTCTTTTGCATTTTTATGTGTGCCTTATTATAATGTGTTTTTAAATAAAGTCCTTTTTAATAAAGTATTTTCATATATCATTATTTGACAAGGTGATGAAATAAATCGCCACAGCTTGACTTAGGTTCCACATGGACTCTCATTTTTAATGTACTATATTCACATTTTTAACTTTTTGTAAGAGCCACACCTTTTAACATTGTTCAGTAGGGTTTATTCAGCTCGTTGAGACGATTTTTTCAAGACATTTAGTTTGAAAATCGGACAATCCTTCATATTTTTAAAATTTGAAAATGCTGTTTTTTGCGGAAAAATTCGTATTTTGGTAGAAATAGTTGGACAATTGACAAGTGCAATACCTCTGCCTGAACTGCAAAAAATTCTGAACTGCATTTTACCATTAGTTTTGTGCTCCGTAAATTATTTCCGCAAAAGACAATGACTCAGCAATTTCTGAATCTCTCTGCATCCGCTTCAATTTTGGTCTGAAAACTAAATGTGATATGCCAATCTCTGCGTCTCTTCAAGATCAATTTTTTGACACCCGTAGTTAGACATTTGGACAATTATTTCTATTTTTAAACTGTAAAAAACTTAGTTTTTTGTAAGAAAATTCTTGTTTGTCCAAAATACTGGCGATATTCAGTAATTCTGCAAGTTTATCGCTTCTCGGCCTTTTGGCTCTTGTATAATTTAAATTTAATGTCTAAAATTGCTCAAAATTTATATCCATCATTAGCTCCGCCTCCAGTGCCCTTTATTCAGGAAATCGACAATGAATGAACAAGACCGCCCTTTTTAGGGCGAATTTTTGGAATTTCGCCCGCTAACCAATGAACTAATAAAGAATAAAAATTCATCAATATTATTTTCACGTTATACAAGCCTTTACCTCGCATTTCAGCGTTAATTATTCCCAGCCACGTCCATTCGATCTCCCTAACCAGTGTTGACAAATTTTTAGCTCCTCCCTCACAACACTTGGTTTGAATTACACAATTTCTCTCCTTCTTTTTGTCTATCAGATCCCGCATTTTTGTTCTAGACATGCATTTTCGACTCCCTGTAAACTCTTGTGTTTATTTACGTGGCTGGCCCCCTCTAAATTTCTTCAGAATGGCATTCAAAATTTGTGACATTAGTTTTTAATCAAAACTTTCACTGTCACCTGTCAAAATTTTCTCTTCTGTGCATCAACCAGCCATTAATGGCTACTTCACCGTTAATTTATTGTTTCTTTACAGGTCGAGAAACACATGGTGTTTACTTAGTTAGTTATTAGGTTAATAGTAACAAATTATTAGAATTGTATTAAGCATACAAACAATTGTTGAAGTGAATAGTTTAGTGAGAAAGCGAGTGGTGATTTATAGTGTGTTATATATCTGTGAAAACAAACTATTCCCACAATGGGGAAAATCAGTGCTAAGGACAAACAGAAAAATCAGTTCCACAAAATGAAATCAGTAATGAGCAAATTAGAATTGTTGAAAAAGAATGCTAAACTAGGGCTCAGATTGCAAATTAGGCAGAGAGGAACTAAGGTGTTACTAAATACACATAATATAGAATCGGTTAAGGAAGGCCTAGATATACTATATAATGAGGAACAATCTAACCCGAACATTTTTGGCAAATTGTCGACACGCACAGGCGAATTAAAGGTAAACATCACCACGAAAATGGCTAAACATGGTTTTAAGGGAAAATCAGGTCCGTTGAACACCTCGTTGGATTCATCTGCATTTATGTCAGATCAGACCGACACAGAACAATCAGACTCTGAAACTGTAAGCACCAGAATTAGACCAAAGTTAATAAACCGAGACCTTCAAAATTCACAAGATGACTTTAGGTTTACACCACCGTTAGCAGTCGCACCAAAACCACGACAGATAAAAGGGGACAAAAAATCAAAAAAACAAAGGAAACCGAAACCTCTACACATTGAGGAACCGATAGATGATACAAATAATACAATTATCAACCCAGGTTCACCTGATAGCATTGAAATTATAGACGATTTCATAGGAAATGATTTACAAATAGACGAGACAAACAATGAGCTGGTAGACACGAATCAAGCCGGTCACTCCGTAGAAACCAGTCAGGGTGCAAATTACAATGTAAATAGTGAAAGTATAAATCCAGATATGCAACAGGGGGCCTATGTACATAATATAACACCCGAAAAAACTGTAGAAAATCAACAGAGGGTCTTTGACCAAGACACAAAAAATGATCAAGTATCTGAAAATAGACAGAGGGTCGTTGAGGAGGCGCATAGCCAATCATCCTCTCCTAACTCAGCTCTTACAAAATATGGTTTATTCCCCACACCTGTCGTTTTCTCACCACCCGCGTCAGTTATTAGCAATTGCACGGGTAGTATACATCCCAGTTAAGCAGCAATCTTGCTTCAAAATGTACAAACACCACCAAGCGGCCTGAATATTAGCCAACAAACTGAGCAACCTAGGGACACTAGTGCAATCACTCAGGGTGAAAAAGAAAGTCCAGTAAATCTTAATAGTATAACCACTGATGATAATTCACAATCAAATAATGAACGACCCCAAAGAGAGAAACTAGATAACAATAATGAGAACGCACATGAAAACAGTCCACAAAATTCTCAACACACGCAGCCAGAACACATAATAAATAATCCTAGTGAATATATAGTTGCAGATTCATACCATGCGAGTGTTGTTGAAGGTAGTGATTACGAATTTGATGATTCACTGAATATCTGCCCTGATACAACAGTAAGAGTTGGTCACACGCTGCACATTGTATACCCACTTAGCAGCTTCCTTAGGTGCACAGAATCAACGTGTGAATTTAAATCATATCAGAAAGAATGGCAGGGCAAAAAAGCCAAATTGCTCACACATTTAAAGAGGCAGCACCTCATTAAAATTGAACAAGTTCAAAAGTGGTGTAACATATGCAAATCCCCACTTCACGACTTATATCAAGTAACTAGACACTCATGCCTCAAAAACTGCGAACAAGTTCAAACTACCAAACACGCGCGCAAACATAAAAGAGAGGCGGCTTTGGCTAGTACCAGCCAGTTAAACCTCCCCACTGACAATCTTTCATTTAATCCGAGTGAAGCCAGTTCCGCCTATTCAGTAGTATCAGAAACAGGTCATGACGTTTCATGCAATGAATCAATCGATCGCTTCTCGGCCTTTTGGCTAAGATCAAAGTGTAGTAATGGTAAGCCATTCTACCTCTCTTCCTCTTTGCTAATAAAAATCAGATTATGTAAACACATAAAAGCGAGGTACTCGTAGCCTCGGCTGGTTGATTATGGCACTGCTGCTTTGGTATGCTGGCGACCCATGCAAACGATAGGTACCGGAGGTTCCTGGGGGTTGCATGGGCTATATCTTCCGAGCCGACAGTGGTCTGACTGACTAGCTCTGCTACAGTACGCCTGTACGCTCACACGCGAGTAGGACCAGCATACTTGAATTACTCTCCTTAGGCTTGTAAAATTATTAATTAGTTAGGTTGCCCCTTGCTAGCTTTCACCTCAAAATTATAAAAGTAACTTTTGTTACAATCAAAAACTTTAAAAATCAGAAAATCTCAAAATTTCTAACTTCAAACAATTTTTAAAAATGGAAAAAATTAATTTAAAAATCTAATATTATTTTTCCCTTATTCTCTTCTGGCTACAGTTTTCCCCAAAAATACAGTTTTAAATATTCAACAATTAGTTATTTAATTAAAAATCAAAAACTCCAATTTTCAACGAAAATCCTAAAAAATTCTAATAAATATGTGTTTTAAAAATATTTTAATCTTGCTAAACACATATTCAATTGATAATTAGGATGTAGTGAAAAATTGGCGCTTCAAAACTCAAAAACTAAGATAAAATCAAAAAGTAGACCTTTTATGCAAAAATTACTCCAAGTCCAAACGTACCTTGTATATCAACCCTTCAGAGATCGACGGTAGGTCCGGCAGAGGGTACCCGTTCTCCGTCACCATTCATTAGGGCGATCACAGAAGGAACAACAGGTGATTAAATAAATTAAACAGATTCCTTCTTTAAAATGATTAAAACTGCAAAAAATAATTCTTATTCATTCCTACTGATGCATTAACACCATTTCTTAATTTTAACAAATTTCAAAATTTTTTCTTCAAAATTTTAACTAAGTCCAGTGTTCTCGTACACCGAGCACTGGTTCAGCCGACGGTGAAGACGGCAGAAGGCTCCCGTCTCCCGTCGACAGACACACTAACATTGACAATGGGAACAACGGTAATTCGAATTTAACTCCTATTTAAACTCAAAATTCGATGCATCAAACGTTTCTTAATAAACATATTACAATTTTATTCAACGTAGCTAATTTTATCAATTTTTCAAAATTTCTCAGCAAAATTTTTTCTAAGTTCAGTGTTCTTATACACTGAACTTACGCACAGTTGACGGTAAGGTCGGCGAAAGTCTCCCGTCTTCCGTCGATGTACTTTCGTACTCTCACAGTGAGAACAACGAGTACTTGCACCAAAATTAATTCCAACCTTAAAATTATTCGCAACAAACATCCCTAAATGCACATTATTTAATTAATACTTATTTTAATAATTTATTCACTAATTTAATTTACTTTCAAAATTTCATAGAAAAAATTCACTCTAAGTCCAGTGTCCGTGTACACTACACACTGGAGGAGTCGACGGTAAGGACGGCGTACTCTCCCCGGCTACCGGTGAAAGTAGCATTGGGGCAACGCGCAATGGTAGATCTTTTACCATCAGTTTTTTAGATAGGTTTCAACCAAAATCGTTTTAAACTAGAAATAAATAATCTACTTGCATCTATTTAATAAAATAGTGAAAAATTCAAATTCGGCAAAAATCATCAAATTTTACGTCAAAATTTTTCAAAGTCTTGTTCCTGAAGAAGAAAGGCGCTGGTGTGGTCGACGGCGATTGCCGCAGACGGCCCCCGAGTTCCGTCAAACTCAATGGGGCAGTCACAATAGGAACAAAGAACTTAGAAATATTTTCTGCTTGTTCTCAAAATTCTTTCGATTTCAACATAATTAAATTCTATAATATTAATAAATCAGCTTTTCCAATTCACTGTTAATAATCTTAGTCCCTCGCACATTAATGATGAATAAAGCAAAAATCCATTATTTTTTCATACTTTGCTTTATCTCTGGATTATGTGTTTGATCTTCAATAATGATAACTTTATATTTAATAATTAAAATATCTAATTTCTACCCTAATCAAAATTTATACTCACCATTAATAAGACATTAATTATAACTTCTTTTTTCTCGTATAATTTAAATCTAATATATAAAATTGTTCAAAAATTTATTTCGATCATTAGCTCCGCCTCCAGTGCCCTTTCTTCAGGAACTCGACAATGAATGAACAAGACCGCCCTTTTTAGGGCGAATTTTTGGATTTCAGTCCGTTAACCAATGAATTATTAAGGAATAAATACTTACAAATATTATTTTCACGTTTACAAGCCTTCTCCTCGCATTTCAGCGTTAACTTTTCCCAGCCACGTCCATTCGACCTTCCCTACCAGTGTTGAAAAAATTTTAGCTCCTCCCTCACAACACTTGGTTCGAATTACACAATTTCTCTCCTTCTTTTTGTCTGTCAGATCCCGCATTTTTGTTCTGGACATGCATTTTTGACTCCCTGTAAACTCTTGTGTTTATTTACGTGGCTGCCCCCCTCTAAATTTCTTCAGAATGGCATTCAAAATTTGTGACATTAGTTTTTAATCAAAACTTTCACTGTCACCTGTCAAAATTTTCTCTTCTGTGCCTCAACCAGCCATTAATGGCTACTCCACCGTTAACTTATTGATTTTTATTTCAGGTCGAGAAGCGTATCGCAATAGTAACGTAGTAGTTATTGGTAGTGTGTAAAATATTGTGAAATTAATTTGTGAGTGTAGAAAGTTCTCACGCAAAATATTGAGTGAGTGTGATAAGTAGAAAATAGTTATTAATAAATAGAGTAGAAAATAGTTGATAATTATAGTTCAGATTTACAATTGAAAGAGAAATAAATATAAATATGGGAAAGAAAACCGAAAATGCAAGGCTGCAAAAAAGCCAGCGTGACAAAAATCAGAAAATTAAGAAAGTCATGGATAAGCTTGATCAGCTAAAAAAGCACGCCAAACTAGGCCTAAAGCTTGAAGTTAAACAAAAAGGGTCGAAAATTATACTTGAAACTTATAACGTTAACTCTGTGAATGAGGCCCTCACAAAACTATATAACGAGTCGTTATCCAAAGCGAACATATTTGGCAAAATTTCTACCCGAACTGGAAACCTTAGTGTGAATATCACAACCAAAATGGCCAATCACGGGAATTGCGCGAAAGCCAGCCCCCTTAACTCGTCTCTCGACTCCTCAGCATTTATGTCTGACCAAACAGATGCTGAACAGTCAGACTCGGAATCTGTGAGCAGAAGAATTAGGCCACGTGCCGCTGAACAATTCGTTAAAAACTCGCAAGAAGACTAAATTTACGCCTCCGCTAGCCGTCTGCCCAAATAAAAAGCAAACGAACGAGTCTGAACCGACCTCAGGACCGTCTGGTATTCACCGTAAAAGTGACAAAAAGCCAAAAAAGAGAAGGAAACCCTCTCCGTTACTAATTGAAGAAAAAACTGACACAACATCAGATAACTTAACATCCGAATGTAGGATAGAAAACAATCCCGGCAGTCCTGACTCATCATCGAGCGTTGAAATTATTGAAGATACGAACGACAGACCGAAGGTAGATACAAATATACCCCTAGAGAAATCACAATTAGACTCTGATCAGTCTCAGGATAGCAAACGGGAAGTTTCTATACAGAATGATACTGTAAGCGAAAACTTAAAATGATCAACAGGGAGTACAAGAGCATGATGACTCTGCTCTGGATAATATAGCAGATCAACAGAGGGTCTTTGGGCAAATCGAGCCCACCCCCGAAAATAACTATAATCAAATCTCTGTGAGTAGCGAGAGCCAAACAGCCTCGCCTGAGTTAGCCTCAATCAGATATGGACTCTTTGCTACCCCGATAGTATTTTCTCCACCGAAACCCAATGAGACTGAAACACCAGTTGAATTAAATTGTGGGCAGCAAATAGACCCGGTTGAGCCGATAAATGAAACAACTAATATTCAAAATGATAGCCCCGTAAATTCACATACTCAACCGGAGCACATAAATAATAACCCTGAAAATTATTATGTGGCAGATTGATATACAGAAAGCAGAAATGGGAGTGAGCTTGAGTTTGATGACTCATTATTAATCTGCCCTGACACAACAGTTCGTGTTGGTCACACACTGCATGTTGTATTACCAATTAAATGTACAGAGGAGTATTGTGGATTTAAATCAGGAATTAAAGAATGGCATGGCAAAAAAGCCAAACTCCTAACGCATATTAAGCATCACCATTTAATCCCAATAGATAAAGTAGTTAACTGGTGTAAAAAGTGTGGGGTCTCATTACAAGAGCTACTTCACATAAGAACACATACTTGCCTCACTAAGGAGGCTGAAATACAAACGACTGCAGAAGAATATGAGAAATTTCCCTATAAATGTGAAACTTGTAAAAAATATGCGTTCCCAACTAAAGGCGCGTTAGGGTAGCATAAGCGGAAGCATGATAGAGAAGCGGCTAAACGGGATAGAAATAATGCTAGTGCCCCCGACCCAGCCCTGTCATACGACCCTTCAAGCGCCCAATCTATATATTCAAAAACAGAAAATGATGCCGAGAGGTTGGAAGAGCAGTCAATATACTCGGAAGTATCAGTAGATAACGGTAGTGAAGCGCCACCAGTAAATAATGAAAATAATGCGAATGATAACATTGCAAACCTTGAAACCGATTATATTAGAAATCCGGATGAAGATCCCCCCTCAGCATGTCATACTGAGAAGTTTAAATCGCTATACTATAATTTTAACACTAGCAGATGGGCCGAGTTTGAAGAGGCAGTGGAAGAATTCACACAGGCTGCACAAAAATTTGTAAAAATAGAAACTACAACTAGCTCAAATTTCAAACCACGCTCAGTGAATGCACGAGACCCCACAATAATTCAACGACTATATAGGAGAAATAGACGCAGAGCGATGAGAACTGTACAAGGAGGAGAAAACAACGCGTGTAAAGTTGAACATTCACAACTTATAAATCACTATTATATACACGAAGAAAAATCTCCCGACTTAACTATTTATGATAATTGCGTAAAAGCTGAAAAACCTCCCACAACAGTGCCTTTTTCATATAGTGAGGTAGCAAAGAAGCTTAATGCAAGCGAAAACACCGCCCCTGACCCGGACAGGCTTCAATACAATCACCTCCGTAGCTACGACACTGACGGTAAAATATTAACGTTAATATTTAACATTTGTCTTAAAGCGAGGAAAGTTCCATCAGTATGGAAAAAGTCTACAACGATTTTCATACCAAAAAAAGACAATGATCTCTCTCGTCCTGAGAATTGGAGGCCCGTAGCGTTATCATCCACGATGTATAAATTATATGCAAGCCTTATCGCTAGGAGGCTAACATCGTGGATGGAAAGGAATAATATCCTTGCCCCAGGCCAAAAAGGCTTCAGACCATTTGATGGGGCGCTAGAAAATAATTTTGTATTTGATAGGTTAATAGCTAAAGCAAAAAGAATTAAATCAGAGCTTTTTGCTATTTTGCTAGATTTGAGAGATGCATTTGGTAGCGTTCCACACGAGGCCATTTTCTATGCGTTCCGGGCTGCAGGGGTTGGTCAGATGTATGGGGAGATACTAGAAGATTTATACGATGGCAATTTTACATCCCTCCTTACATCCCTCGGACTATCAGATGAGATAGCAGTCAAATTAGGGGTTAAGCAGGGCTACCCTTTGAGTGGCCCAGTCTTCAATCTGATTATAAACCCTATCTTTCTAGCAATCCAAAACGGCAGGGCCCAACTACACGGACTAGGGTATGCAGATGACACTGCGGTGATAGAAAGTAACATCCGTGAGTTGCAGGAAACACTAAACAGAATAATTGATTTTCTTAACAAACTTGGGTTAGAGCTTAATGCACAAAAGTGCAAATCAATTCATATTATAGCCGCAAAAGCAGTATGTGGTGAAGGCAAAGTTTTTGTAGGCGCGGAAGAAGTTCCCCAGCTAAAAACATTCGAGGCCACAAAATACCTTGGCAAACCAATTGGCTACCGACTTTTCCCTGAGGAAAATAACATACACA
Organism: Maratus michaelseni; assembly: GCA_963931845.1. Classification (NCBI taxonomy): domain Eukaryota; kingdom Metazoa; phylum Arthropoda; class Arachnida; order Araneae; family Salticidae; genus Maratus; species Maratus michaelseni. The sequence goes on along the minus strand of OZ007597.1, from coordinate 37,054,478 downwards.
AATTTATTGAGGGAGGCACAAGAATCCTAACATCAAGTCTCGCCCCGTGGCAAAAGATCGACGCCCTCAAGACTTTCTTTTACCCCTCCCTCAATTACGCGATGAGAACTGGCCAACATGGTAAAGATAGTTGGGCTCGTCTTGACAAAGACATTAGGCTGCTAATTAAAGATATTCTCGTTCTTCCACGGGAAGCAAACAGAGGCTATATATATGGCAATCCAAAATTAGGCTGTCTGGGAATACCGATGGCGGCAAATGACGCCGATATTGCTATGGTGGACACTGCATTCAAACTGTTAATGTCAAATGACCCTAGAGTAAAAGCCCTAGCATGGGAAGATTTAGCAGAAGTAGTTAAAGATAGAATTATTAGAACACCTACCATAGCAGACATGGAGGAATACCTAAACAGAAAGATTTATGACATTGAGAGCCGTGCCTCCACTATTTGGAGCAAAGCGCGCGAGGCGACTAAAAGATTACTTGTAACTTGGTCACTTACTGACGATAAAAAAGTCACAATTTCAAACCATGACACAATTATATCAGACAAGAGAAAAAATTTTAAGTGCCTCCGCGACCGCACGAAAAAAGATATGACCGCCGAATTGCGGGAAAAACAATCTCAGGAAAAACAAACTGGTGTATTTCGCTGTCCAAAGTATCAAATCATTTTATCAGGACCGGTGACTTTTTAAGGTTTACTGATTGGAAATTCATTCACAAAGCGAGATTGAATCTAATCACCGATCTTAAAGCCTGTCGCCCTCATGATAAAAATGTATCAAAAACATGTCGGTGGTGTAAGCACAATGAAACCCTGCCACACGTGTTGAATCATTGTGAGCGCGCGCTAAAATCAACTATTACTGATAGACACGATAAGGTAGTGAAGCGTATAAGGGACGCTGCGGCAGGGAATTGGTTAGTCCTACGTGATAATCAAACTTACGGTGCTAACGACAAACTAAGACCTGACCTTATTCTCACAAATAAGAAAAATGAAGCTCTAATTATAGATATTTCAATGCCCTTTGAAGATGGTGTAAATAAGTTTAGAGATCGTAGACAGGAAAAAACTGTTAAATACGCGGGCATTGCAGACGAATTGAGAAAAACTTATAGAAAAGTATCAGTACATGCAATAATTGTAGGGCCGCTGGGCTCCTGGGACAATCAGAATGACAGAATCGTGGATAAGCTATGTTAAAAAAAATACTCCACGCTGATGAAAAAACTTATTGTCTCAGAGGCGATTAGATCATCACGAGACATATATGAAGAGCATAAATTTAGGGTCCCTCAGATAGACTATCGTACGAGGGCCCCACTAGTTAAGAGGAAGATATACCCGAGTGAAATTGATAATACTCTGGGCTCAAACTCACAATTTATAAATAATGAAAATAATTCTCCACTTGAGGATGTCAGTCATGAACATTCTGAGTTTATTGAAAATTCTGTAAATAATGTAAATAATCTAAATAATAGTGTTGTAAATTTTAATATAATTCTAGAGTCACAAGTGAGCAATAGTGACTCCCCGCCCAGGGCCCAGCAATCTCTTACTCCTCCTCTTGTTGCATCGGGTGTACCGTCCCTGCCTGACAGCCCCATGGGAGTGGCAGATAGGGATGGTGCACGCGATTCATCAGGGGACGCTTTGACTGCTTCGCGTGTACATATTTTGGCCTTGGCAACTCCCACTTCTGAAGCTTTGGCTGATGAAGGGGGAGGAGCCACCTAAATTCTTGTAAATATAAAGATACTTTATATTTACAACTACTAATTATGTTTATTATATTTTCAGGCGCGTGCCTCCTCTAACTGTCTATCCCTTCTTATATATGTTAAATTATATGGCAATAAAAAATATTTAAAAATCCTTGATGACTTTTTTTGCTTTACTGTATATATATGTTCTCTTCCTACTTTCCTATCGTTTTTTATATGTTATTTATAATTTTTTGACCATGCCTTATATAAATGGTCCTAGTTATTCCAGTAAACTGGTCTTATAAATTCCATTAACATGGTCTTAACTTCTTTTTATCTTTGTATTTTGTCTTCAAGGTGCAGATTCATGATGATTAGGTATGAAAAGTGTTGTATAATTTCTATTATACTTTGATTACTTTTACATACTCTAACTGAAATCTGTTCTTATCAGCTTAATTTTATGTTTTACAGTACTAATTATTCTTTTTATTTACAGGTTTTGACTTAGTTTGATTTAGTCTGATTTTATTAAGCTGAAATATGAGCAACAATACTTAAGTCTGGTTCGATAGAGGGTCTCTTAGTTTATGCCGGCCTTGCTTGCCTGGCGCCTCCCCTTTTTGCTGTCGCTTTGGTTCTTTTCTGCTGGTATACTTTGATCTGAATTTGCAAGTGCCTGTCTGGAATTTTGCCAAAGGTCTAGAAGTGATTTATAATTAGCAAGCCCCTTCAGTTTCGCCATCTTTTGCAGTTCATCCATCTTGGTTTTAGTAGTCACCTCAGCGGCCATATTGGTGTTTTTATCGAATCTCATCTTTAAAGAAGTTTTAGAAGCCCTTTTTGGCTTTATCTATCATCATTATATCTTTTAATTCATCAGTTATATATTTTAAAGATCATCTGTGGTGCTGTGGTGCGTTTTTATCAAGTTTTATCAAGTTTTTAAAAGTTTACCTGGACTCTGAAGTTTTGTGAAATAGTGCTTTTCGAGATGGTGTTCTCTTGAAGGTTTTAATATGGATTACTCTAGCTGAAGTAAGTGGTATCGCTAGCAGTCGTTTTTCGGCATTGAACGCTGGCTTTTATTTAAAATTGTGATATTTTTATACGCTTTTTGACCACTTTGAAAGTTAATGAAACTGCTTTTAAAAAGTGTTTTTTAACGATATTAATTGAGTTTTTGGCTTATTGCTGCTGTGATATGGTTATAACTAAAGTACTACTTCGTAACCGCTGCAGCTACTAGTACATTGATACCTAATAATGGTGTTTTCTGAAGTACTGATTACTTTCGTTGATCAAGTGCCGTAAATGTTTGTGTTTTTATCTATGTGTTTGTCTTTTTATTGTGCTTGCTACGCTGCCTTTGTGTTGGCTTATTGCCTATGATTGGTTGGTTGGTTGGTTGATTAGGGTTTTTATGGCATAAAGTCCCTTTAGGGACATGCTGCGCCAAAAAAGATTAAATGACATACGTCAAATTGAAATATAAAAGCTAAAAAAGAAACTAAACTTAATGAGATAATCATCTGGATGGGTTTACCCATCCAGATATAGTCATACAGTGTATAAATCAAATAGCGCGAAAAAAAGATTAGAATAAGAACACCAAGTTAAAATTTAAAAATGACTTAAAACTTTATCATAAAACAAAATGAATGAAAATAACATATTTACATGAAAAAAGTGATATGATGATAAAAGTATAATTAAAATCATTCAATGAAAATATAACACAATGTCTAAAAGATATAAACACAAGCTTTCACAATTAAAATAGAAAATCTTTAAAAAAATTGGTAAAATGCTCAAAGTTTCAAGCAGAAATATATTTAAAATTACGTAGGTTCGAATACCTCAAAAACAGTATTATCAGCATTATCATCATTTGAGTCTGAACTGTAGGTCTCCGATTCCATATCTACCTCTGCATAGTGCAGCAGCTGTTTGGAATCCTTTGTAATAGGAAGCGGTGTGTCAAGACAAAATTTGTTGTTGTTTTTGCCCTTCACAGTTTTCCACTGTGAAGAGGCTTGGGTTGAGGTTTTCTTTCTCTCATTCTGTGTACATGATTTGGGTTTTGCTTTTTGTGTTGGGGAAACAGGTTTTTTCGAATTGTTTGCAGATGAAAAAGAGGTTTGACCTGTATCCTCTTTAATGAACTGGCTAGATTGACTATTATAATATTCTATTTTTACAGGTTCGGATGATGGTGGCAAAAGTTTTAGTGCAGACATAGGTCTTATTCTAGCAGAAGCACCAATACTACGGGTTTTTTTCTTCATAGTGCTGGTTAGTGTAACAGATGAATCATTTGGTGGTAAAGAGAATTCAGTTTGTGTGCTTATATGTCTTACAGATTTAAATTGTTGCTTGAATAGACTAGAATAAGAGACTCCTACAGATGGTGTTCTAGATTCAACCAATTTTCGAGCTTCAGGATAAGAAAGTTTATGAGTGATTTTGATGGTAAGAATTTCTTTCTCACGTATCCAGTTTGGACAAGAGCGAGAATATGCTGCATGGTCACCTTTGCAGTTTATACAGCGTTCGGATTTTTCAAATGAGTTACTCTCATGGCCGGCTTCTGAACATCTTGCACATGTAACAGATCCACGACAGGTATTTTTACTGTGGCCATAACGCTGGCACTTAAAACAACGGAGAGGGTTAGGAATATATGGCCGGACGGGGCAACTCAGGTTGGTTGGTTGATTGATTGGGGTTTTATGGCACAAAGTCCCTTTAGGGACATGCTGCGCCAAAAAAAAAGATTAAAATAAGAACATCAAATTGAAATATAAAATCGATTTAAAACCTTAGTCATAAAAACAAGATGAATGAAAATAACACAATAAATACAAAGAGTGATATGATGATAAATGTATAGTTAAAATCATACAATGAAAATGTAACACAACATCTAATAGAAATAAACACGTTTTCACAATTAAAATATAAATAGACAATCTTAAAACTAACAATTGGTAAGACTTCACAATGTTTAAAAAATACAAACAAATCTTTACATTCTATAGAGTAACAATTATCAAAAAAAGTGTAAAATATCTAATAATACAACACAAGACTGGCATATTTACAACAGATAATTAAAAACAAAATAAAATCATGTTGGCTCGAACTCCTCAAAAACAGTATTTTCTGTATCTGAGTCATAGCTGTAAGAGTCGGACTCCATAGCCTCTTCCACATAGTGGATTAGCTGTTTGGAATCCTTCGTTTTCTTTATTAATGGGCTGAGACATGATTTTCTGCTTTTTCTCTTCACAGTTTTCCACTGTGAAGAGGTTTGGGTTGAGGTTTTCTTTATTTCTTTCTTTGCACATGATTTTGTTTTTTCTTTTTGAGTAGGTGAAACTGGTTTTTCTAGTTTGTTTGCATATGAAGCGGAAGTTTTCCCTGACTCATGTTCGGTTGACTGTTTAAATTGACGATTATTAGGGTATTCTATTTTCACAGGTTCTGATGATGGTGCCCAAAGTTCTAGATCAGGTATGGCTTTTTTAAAAATCGGACAGCACACATCACGGGTTTTCTTCTTTTTAGTGCTGGTTAGTGTCATAGAAGGATCATTTGGTGCACTGCAAATCCCTGAAACACATTTTACTCTAAATACAACGCATTATAAACGCTTGAGGTGTCAAGATGTGTTTCCAATCTGTTTAAGGCATTCTCATGTGTTTGAAAATGTGTGATAAAATGCGTTTCCCAAACCCCGGCTGTCACTTTGGTAAAGATTTAATGGAAAGTGAAACACATGCGTATAACAGAACACATTCAAAACACATTTCAGTAAACGCCATATTCAATGCTATATTCAGACATTTTTCTTCGCGTAGGATTCATGAAACTCCAGGAGGAAATTGCACTTTCAAAACAATAAAAATTTTGAAAAAAAAAAATCTGAAACTTTTTGCTGTATATTTGTTTTAAATGCTTCTACGTGGAGAAAAAGTGCGTAATAACTTTATTTCTTACAGCCAAAGATGACGTCATTGTCGGGGAATGTATACATTTGATAATCCTAAAAATAAAAGTTAATTAAAAAAATAAATATTTAAAATATTGGAAAAAATAGAAGATTTTGGGAAATTATAATTTTTCACATTAAATGTGAAAAAATATTTTTTTCCACATTGTTATCTATATTTTATGTACTATGATATATAAAATTTAAAAATAAATGTTATTAGTGCAGTGTTGCAGTGAGAAACGTTGGCTCTCGCTAAGTATAGCTAAAAGTGCTTTGCCAGGGCTCTGCGCTATGTTGCGCAGGCCGCACAGTCAACCTCCCCGAAATAAATAATCTTCGTGATGGGTCGCTAATTTTTGACGGTTGCCAAAATATTGTTGCATAAAAAAATGATAGCATAAGAATTTTCAATATCGTCTAAGGAGGGGACCAATATTTTCGTGCTGATACCCATCACCAGTGTTGAATTCAAGGGGTACCCATGCGGGGACATTCAGCCCCCCTCCCCGGGAGCATTGAAATCAGTGTTGAATTCAGGAGGTGGCCCGGGGGGGGCATTCTCCCCGGAGCTTTGAAATGTCCCCCCCTCCCGGAAGATTCGAGATTTTATTATTTCAATGGTAAAAAAGTGGACCCCCCCCCCCCCCGAAGAAAACTGTCTGAATTCAACACTGATTGAAATATCCCCCGCCGGAAGATTTGAGATTGTATGCTTTTAATGGTTCAAAAGTGCAATTTCCCCCTCCCCCAGAGCCATAGAAATCCCTCCCAGAGAAAAGGTTCTGAAAAAAGCTCCTACAAAAATCGTCTGATAAAAACGACTCCAGTTCACTGAGCCCTCAGTGCTCCAGTTAGCTAAGTTCAGACGCATGCGTACAGGTACTGTTATGGTTTTCAAGCATCCGTCCGCTTCCGGTCCGCCATTGATTTGCAATCGTCACGTGTTTCTGTGTTTTTGTGTACCCTGTTCGTTCTATGGGATTTAAACTGTATGAACTACTAAACTGTGTGACCCTAAACCGTACCCAACACAGCTAATTTGATTTATTTAATTTTGTTCGAAGCGTTTCCCAGAAAAGTACAGAGAATCATCAAGAATCAAGACAAAATTTGTTCAAAATATCCAAAGTTGTGATCAACCGTCACGCCATGAAGTTTTGATAATTTCCCGGGAAAACATTTGCAGTGTAAGTTTTTTCTATATTATTTAATTTTTTTGTCGTAGGAATTATATATGCATGGATATTAAAGTTCTAGATTATTGTTTTTTGATAAACCGATGTATTTATGTGTAGGATTTTTATAAAATAGTGTTATTTTTTGCACCTTGTGACTTATGTTTTGATGTTGGCTGAAATTTAACAATCGTCAAAATGCATGCTGAAGTTAATTACTTTTTTTTTTTTAAATTATTTATTGACTTTTTAATATTTACATAGGGGTATAAATACACATAATATGCATGGTTATTAATTTATTTTTAATTTCTTGCAAACTTTAAACAATTATTAATTAATATTAGATTTTTAACTATGTTTATCAAAACATTATATAGGACCTATTTCTTTTTCTCTTTAGCTTACGTATTTATCCAACTAGAATGCCGTTCTTACTCGTTTTAATTTCTAAAAAATCTGTTTACAATTTATCTGTTAATTAGAGATTGTCCTTCAAGCACTTTATTTGTCAATAATATTTAAATGCATTATCTCTTTGATTAATTAACTAATTAGATTTTTTTATTACTAATATTGCTTTTGTTCTTTTATCATAGAAATTCATTTAAAAATTACTATTAATTATTTTCCCTTTAATTTTTTTTTATTAAATGAAAAATAACGAATGTAATTAAATATTTATTTTTTGCATAATATTTATTTTCTGTTAATTACGAAATAGAAATTAATGATCTGAATTTGAAAATGCACCTGCACACTCTCAGTAACGTTTATTAAGACTTCGGTAACAATAAATTATTTTTTGTTCGAACTTCCTTTTGCCTTTCCTTGATGGAACTTTGCAGAAGAATGTGTTTTGCAGGTTTTTATTATTTTAGTATGAAGTGAAATCTAGCTTAGTATTATAGCTATCTATATATAGGGTAGATGTGCCAGTAATGGACACCCTTAAGGAATTTCTTTTAAAATTCTTTTTTAATTAATAGTTATAATTGTTATATTCCACATTTTTTAATATTATATTAATCTACTAACAATATTTAACCATGCTCATAGTCACACTTCCCAATGTGAATTGAAATTTAATTGTAAATAACAGATATAAATCAAAACACCCTAAATTCCAGTAATGGACACACCACAAAAAGTAATAGATAATTTATATTATGATTGTATTTAAAACTAAAATTTAAAGAAAACATATTAATGAAATTAAAAAAACTGAATTTTTATTGGTTATTTCTTTGTAAACCAAAAATGTTGAAAGTGGCCCATTACTGGAAGGCGGTCCATTACTGGCACATCTACCCTATATAATATATCAGCATTTATATTTTATTTTTAAAAAGTCTAAAAAACTGTGGAATAAACACAAATAATTTAAATTTTAAGGAGGTAATTTAGAAAAAAAAAAACATTAACAAAACGAGATGCAAAAAAAAGATTGCATTTTATGAATCATTTAGAAATGATAACTTATAGTATTTGCACATAAGAAAAATCATAATTTAAATTTAATGCATTATGCACACATATTTATTATATTAAATTTATAAACTTTATTTATTATTATATACTTATTATTATTACATTACCACTTTGGATTTTCTCAGAATACAATACTAATATGCATAATACTCATATCCATAGAATAAACAATAGTAATATGTAAAAAAAAAAGTACTATTGTAATTTAATTACGAATTTACAACAGTGTTTGCAGATTTAAAATAATATGTGACATAACTTTGATTCTTGAAGTAGTTTTCAATTCTTTATTTGTATTGCTTATAAGTAGGAAGGCAGAGATACAGTGTTAGTTGCAGAAATTGCTTGAGAGTGAATGATACACCTGTTCTCTCAAAAATTGTCATTTTTGATGATTGATATTTAGTAAAAAGTGATCTGCTGCTTTTTTTTTTTTTTTTTTTTAATAATTATTTTCAAAGCTGTTACAACAGGCTGGCAATATTTTGATTTCAGCTAAATAGAATGCCTGTGTGTTCCAAAAAATTATTATTATTAAAATGCTAATGTTAGTTCTAACTACAATTTAAAGAAATCATATTAATGAAATAAAAAAAAGCTGAATTTTTATTGGTTATTTTTTTTATAAACCAAAAATGTTGAAGGTGGCCCATTACTGGAAGGAGGTCCATTATTGGCACATCTACCCTATATAATAACATATGAGGGGGTTACAATGACAGTGGAGTAAGTCAATATATTTAGTAATTTGAGAATTGAAGGATTTTGTGAAACTTCTTGCATTGCCGTTGCATTAAGTGGTCCAACTTGTTTTTCCCTCTAGTGATTCCGTATGTTAACTATGACTTATTTGACTGTCACACTGAATAGAAATTAATATATACGCTCAGAGAAAATATGGTTTTCTAGATTTTTTTTTTTTTTTGACTTACTCCACTGTCATTCTAACCCCCTCATATATGGCACATATATGATTGTTTGATTATATATATAAACTTTGTGATGAACTTGGCTAAATCATAACTACAATCTTGGCATAATTCATAATTGTGGGGGCCACTATAACCCTTAAGTACGAAAATCATTATTTTATATATATTGTATTTATATTTGTAATATATTAATCTAAAGTGAAAAAAAAAATCTAGTTTGCATTAATTTTAAAGTTACTTTTTATTTTATTTTTTGTAAAAAAATATTAGAACAAAATTTATTATACTAAAAAGCTAAATCAATTTTTGCAGAAAAGATTCTTTTTCTTCTATCACCGTTAGATTTTTGGAAATTTTACATCTCTAGTAAAAGGACGTACATACATATTTATTTATACATATATGTGTATATACATATACTATATATAATTCACTGGTGCCCAGCTAATTGAAAAGTACCGTAAATTGTATATATATAAAAAGCATTTATAAATATATATATATATATTTATATGTATAAAATATTTAATATATGTGTGTGTGTGTACATAAACATATATAAACAAGCATAAAAATTAATCAAGTTTGTTTTTATATATGTTTATATTATTTGGCAACAAATCCCACTTTCTGTAAACCCAAATTGTGCCAAGCTTTTTAAAAAAAGAAAACAAGGTTCCTGTACTGAGAGAAATTAAATATCCGTCAAATCAAAGTATAAATCTAAGCAAATTGAAAATGCTGTTCTCAGTCTTGTTATTTTATATTTAATAATTTTAATATTTGTGCATTATGTAAAGCCTTTTATTATTTATTTATCTGTCAGATCACTTTGAAAAAGTTATGAGCTAGTTTCAAAAGGACTGATGGAAGCAATTAAAACAGACAGGTATGCCACATTTGTTTAATTTTCCTAGCCCCTGGAGAATGCAAAGTCTGAAGAGTATGACATTTGGCATAAAGGCATTGGCTGATCTGAGCTAACATCTTTCATCTAAATACTGTCCACTCGGTAATTGTTTTTCATATCATTAAATAACATATACTTATGTGTACTATTTTATACATTTTTATTATTTTATACATGTATTCCTTCGATATGTCATGAATGTTAGAATATTATTTATGGAGGAGCGAACAATTAAACATATATGCGTGAGAGCTTCTTCAAAAGGTTGAAATTTATCTTTTTAAAACCATTTTGTGTATTTTCTTAATTAATGCAAAATTATAAAAATATCTGTTATAATATGATTAAATTATAAGAATATTTTATTAATGTATTACTTGAAATAATTTCTACTGTTTTTTCATTCCTGACGTACCTTATTAATGCAGATCTTGTTTGTTACTTGTATTATTGGTGGTACCTACATATTATCCGGGCCAGGTCAGTTACAATTGCTATTATAAATAATATTTTTTTGTTATTTATTATTGCTCATTTATTATTTGTTTATTTATTTTATATTTACCATTTTTAGCAATGTTATGTACCTAATAATAAATTACTGTTTTGTACATGATTGGTAACAATAAATAAGATTGGCAACCATTTTTGGCAATCTATCTCTCCTGGCTAGGATAATACGCAAGTAACTCTATTATTTCTTGGTAACAATATTAAATTTAAAAATGATTAAGGATGTTTGAGTTATTGTTTTGAATTGAATTTTGGATACGACAATATAGGAGAGGAAAAACATTTGTCAAGAAACAACAATCGTTTAGAACTTGAGTTGTAATTTAATGAAATATATTTTTAAAAAAATAAACTATTCAATTACAAATTATTTCAATAATGCTTGCAAGCCTCATGTTTTTTCGTTTAAAAACTTGTCAACTAGTGTGATATTATTCAACGTAAAAATATATTTTTTTTCTTTGGTCGCAACAACTTGGTCTGTTTGCAGCCTAAGTATTAAACCTCGGTTGGTTGGTTGGTTGTATGGAGTTTAATGGCATTAGGTCCCATAGGGGACAAGCTGCGCCAAAGAAAAAATATATATATATTTTTTTTTTAAACCACAAAATTTAATATGAACAAAAGTAAAAAAAGGAAACAAAGTTTAATGAGAACGCTATCTGGATGGGGTTACCCATCCAGATATAGTCACAAGTGTATAAAACAAATATAAAGAATTCTTAAAAAAGTAATGTACAAAAATACAACATTAAGAAATATCACCTGGATGGGGTTACCCCATCCAGCTGTCCAGATAAAAAAATATAAACTAACATTGTTATATATAAAACATGAAGGGTATATAAAAACTAGATATCAAAATAAAACCCAGAATGTTTTAAAAAATGAAAGAGTGCCCCATGAGGTGTTTCCCCAATGAGGTTAGTCAAGATTGGTGATGATGAATTAAAATAAATTCTGTACAAGTGCCGGAGGCCTGGACAGTCAGTTAAAAGATGAAAAATAGTCAAGCAATCAAAATGACAGTGTGGACACATGGGTGTGTCCTCCCGAAGTAAAAGATGTTTATGAGTGATCCTTGAATGTCCAATTCTCAGACGAGTCAGCAGAACATCTGTTTTTCTAGGATAGCTCGGAGGCCAGGTCATGATTGTGGGTTTGATATGGTGCAGCTTATTATTGTATTCTGAATCCCAACTTTCTTGCCATTTTTTATGAATAAAGTGTTTTATAAAGTGTTTAATGTCTGAGAATGGAATTTTATGGTGTAATTGATTAAGAGCAAGTTTTGCCGCCTCATCTGCTTTTTCATTTCCAGGAATGCCCATGTGTCCAGGTACCCAGCAAAATAAAATATTATGACCACGTCTAGTCAATTTATAATAAAAATCCAAGATGGCTGAGACATACGGATGCTTTTTAAAAGATTTCATTGCGTCAATAGAACTATTTGAGTCAGTATATATGATAAAAGATGTTTTATGATGATGAGATATATGTAACATGGCTCTCTCTATCGCAATCAGCTCTGCCGTAAAGACTGACATTGAAGAGTGAAGCCGATAACTGAAACTATTGTTATCAATAAAAACCCCGCAACCGACAGTATCCCCACTCTTCGAACCATCTGTATAAATGTCAGTATAGCTATTATATTTTGCACGATGTGCAGCAAATAATTGTTGGAAAACAGTAGCAGCCAAGTTGTTTTTGTCATAACCTTTAAAAGGATGGAGAGAGGTGATTTTAGGAGGATTCCAAGGAGGGAGCACATGCAAAGGACATGGACTCACCTCAATATTATTCAAAGGACCATTATTGATGATGTCTCTCATTCTGACTCCAAAAGATGGGATGCATGAAGGTCGATGCTGATAAAGAATATCATTGTCAGTATTTAAAAGATAGGTGTGAAGAGGATGACCAGGATGAGAGAGGACACGGTAATATAATTCTAATGAGAGTTTTTCACGAGTCTGGTGTAATGATGGCTCATTACAGTCAACATAGAGACTTAAAATTGGAGACGTACGAAATGCACCAGAGCAGACACGAAGTGCGCTGTGGTGCACAGTGTCAAGTTTTTTAAGAACAGATTTACTGGCAGAACCATAGACCTGGCAGGCATAGTCGATTTTAGTTCGGATCACAGCTCTATAGATTTTAAGGAGAGCAGTGCGATCAGCTCCCCAAGAGGTATTTGAAAGTACTTTAAGTAGGCAGAGGGATTTTTCGCATTTTGTCCGTAACTGTAAAATATGTGATAAATAAGTAAGTTTGTTGTCAAAAATTAGGCCGAGATAACGAACGTTGTCCACAACAGGAATTTTAGTAGAATCAATAAAAATTTCAGGATCTGGATGCAGACCCCTTCGTCTACAGAAATGCACACAAGATGTTTTGTCATGAGAAATTAAGAAACCATTTTTGTTAGTCCAGCTAAGAATACTTTTGATTGCAATTTGCAGTTGTCTCTCAATAAAACGAATATCCTGTCCTGTACACATAATGTGGAAGTCATCAACATAGAGATCTCCCTTCACAGAAGGAGGAAGTTGTTTAATGATGTCGTTAATTTTAATAGCAAAGAGAGTGACACTCAAGACACTGCCCTGAGGTACACCCTCTTCTTGTACATAAAAACTAGATAGGATTCCTCCAATTCGAACTTGAAATCGTCGGATGGCAAGAAAGTTTTTAATAAAAATTGGAAGGTTCCCACGAAAGTTAAGGTTAAAAAGGTCGCGAAGAATCCCATAACGCCATGTTCTGTCATAAGCTTTTGCCATGTCAAAAAATACTGAGACCAAATGGTTGCGTTTTAGAAAGGCTGTCCGTATATGATGTTCCAAATGGATTAAATTATCGATAGTTGACCTACCATGTCGAAATCCACTTTGAAATGCAGCAAGGCTATTGTTAGTTTCTAAAATATGGATGAGGCGGCAATTTACCATTTTTTCAAGGAGTTTGCAAAGGCAGCTAGAGAGTGCAATCGGCCTGTAATTATTGGGATTTGTAGCATCTTTTCCTGGTTTGGGAAATGGTATAATTATAGCTCTGCACCAAGCATTAGGAAAAGTCTGCTCCATCCATATCCTATTAAAAAAGGAAAGAAGATTATTCAAGGATAGAGCAGAAAGGTGCTTGAGCATAATGTATGTAATCCCATCGTGACCTGGGGCAGATAAATGGCTGTCTCTCAAGCATTTTATAATCTCTGATTTAAGAAATGGTTCATTATATGCATATGAATGATGAGAATTAAATTTAATCCTGGTTCTTTCAGTTTGTCTTTTGTATGTTAAAAAAGGTTCTGGGTATGAGTCAGAGCATGAAATTGATGCTAGGGTACTCCCTATTGTCTCAGCGATGTTTTTAGGTGATGCGATGGTTTGACCGTTGTATTTTAAAAGAGAAATATGATGATCAGAGTAGACACCCATACATTTTTTGACTTTGTTCCACAGTTCTTTACTTGAGGTATTGGAATTAATGCTTGAGATGTAGTTGATCCAGGAGTCACGCTGGCTTTTGCGTCGCACTCTTCTAGCTTCAGCCTTTGCTTTTTTATATGCCATATAGTTAGTATTAGTTGGGTACCTCCGAAATATTCCCCAGGCCTTCTGCTGTTTTTTCTTGGCATTTTGGCAATCACTATTCCACCATGGCTTTCTATGTTTATGTTTAGATGATGTTTTTGGAATGCTGGAATCTGCAGCATTGATAATACATTGAGTAATATTATCAAGCGCATTGTCAATATTCCCCTGTATCATGTCAGCTGTGATATTTGCAAGTGCTGTAAATGTTGGCCAGTTGGCTCTGTCATATATATAACGATTGGTAGAATTGTTACAATCCCTATCAGGAGTAGTCAGTGTAATAAAAGTGGGAAAGTGGTCACTGCCGTGCAGGTCATTAGAGACCCAGAAATTCCAGAATGGATAGAGTATTGGGGAGCAAATTGTAAGGTCTATTGCATGGAAAGTACGGGTTGGCTCATGAAAATAAGTGTGATCACCATTATTGAGCAGGCATAAGCCGTTGTCAGAAATGAATTTTTCAATGACATCACCACGTTGGTTAGAATCATGGTTGCCCCAGAGTTGACTGTGTGCATTAAAATCTCCAATAAGTATGTATGGAGCCGGGAGTTGGAGAAGGAGGTTATCGAGTTGTGCTGATTGAATAGTTTGGTTTGGAGGTAAATAAATGGTGCAGATTGTTATGAGTTGTTTAATATGTACACGGACTGCAACAGCTTGTAGGTTTGTATTTAGAGGTATAAAAGAATGGGGTAGATTATTGGAGATGAAAAGAGCCACTCCACCAGTGGCCCTTCCATTAGCTGCAAAATCTTTTCTGTATGTAGTATAGTTACGTAATTTTGCTTTGTCATTGGGTTTTAGATGGGTTTCTTGTACAGCTAAGCATAATGGTTGATGGTCAGATAAGATATTACGGATTTCAGCATGTTTATTATTATAACCACGGCAGTTCCACGATATAATATTAGTCATGATTGATTTTTTAGATAGATATATCAACGTCATTTTGTTCGGAGGAGGTAGACATATCATCTCCTCCATCGTTCAGTTCTGCATCCGATTCTGGATGAAGCTCCACCATGTCTTCATCCCGCATACTCCTCGCATTTATTTTATTTTGATTTGGTTGAGTTTCTTTTTTGGGTGGTTTAATTTTTTTCCTCTTATTAGCTGGGTTTTCGGATGATACAGAGGATTTAATTGTTTGTAGGCCATGTTTTTCTGAGTCAGATCTGCGATTTTGTTTTATTGGTGTAGTTTTCGGGGTATTTTGAGAGGTTTTTATATGGATTGGAATTTTAGGAAACAAGGATTGTGATGACTTTGAAGAAACGTTTTGTGGTGTTTTAGGCGGAAAAGAATTTCCTGATTTAGCCAAAGCCGATTGTGTTGTACCAGAATTAGTAGACATGTTTTCTTTTGTTGTACCAGAATTAGTAGACAGGTTTTCTTTTGTTCTATTAGGATTAGTAGACAGGTTTTCTTTTGTTGTACCAGAATTAGTAGACAGGTTTTCTTTTATTGTTTCTGTCTGAGTGGCTATTGTTTGATATTTTTTATTACCAGTTAATGCAGCCGAGTAAGATATACCTGTATTTGGTGTGCGAGATTTAACTATTTTCCTTGCTTCTGGATATGAAATATTTTGTTTTGTGCGCACTGTTTGGATCTCTTTCTCAACTTTCCAGATTTCACATGATTTGTAATACGATGGATGATCTTTTTCACAGTTAACACAATGAGCAGGAGCTGTGCAGTTTTCGTTTTCATGTCCTTTTACTCCACATCGAGCACATGCTAGGGTTCCACGGCAGCTATTTTTGGAGTGACCAAATTTCTGACATTTGAAACAGCGCAATGGGTTTGGTATATATGGTCGAATTGGGCAACTTAAGTATCCAGCTTTTATGTGCGTGGGAAGGTTAGGTATATCAAATGTAAGTATTATATGCTTTGTTGGGATGATTTTATTATCTCTTTTAATTGTTATTCTTCGAACTTCTGTAACATGCTGTTCTTTAAGATTTTCAAGTATTTCTGATTCTGAGACATATGTGAGGTCTTGTTCTGAGATGACACCACGTGAGCTATTTAAATAATTATGAGCAGATACAGTAACAGGTATATTTCCAAAGAATTTACATTTCATTATATTTTCAGCTTGACTTGAATTTTTAACTTCAATGAGTAAGTCACCAGATCTTAGTTTTTTAATGGTCTTTGGTTCACCAACAAGACCTTGTATAGCTTTTTGTATTAGGAAAGGTGATTTGAGGGCAAAATTGCCTTCAACACATTTTACGATAAAGAAACGTGCATTTCTATATGACAAATCTGAAAGGCTACAAGCTTTCCTTGCATCATAGGATGCACCTTTATTTTCCAAGTTGGAAGAAAAATTTTCCTCACCTATATCAGCCCAGGATGTATTTGGTTGTGGGGCCTCCACATCGCATATCTTATTTCCTTTAATTGTAGCCATAGTTTAGTTTTTTTTTTTTTTGGAACGCCAGGCGTCGGGCCTGGTCACCGACCCTTCTTCTTAACCTTACTTCTGGGCGCAGGTCTCAAAAGGGCGAAAACTATTATCAACAAACCTCCACGTTTTTCGAACGTTGGATTAAACTCGATAGCATTTCCTAATATCTAGTTCTTTCACATTGGAATCAGGTAGTCAGTAGGTAAGCCTTTACAGCTCTGTCCAACCTACAACCCCTTTCACCGAAAGGCACCAGTCTCCCGGTGTTGGTCCTAACAGCCACCATACAATGTATGGCGTCCTCCGATCACGGAACCGGAATTCGGAAAATGCCCTGCACTCTGGGACTCAAGATCAGCCTAAAAAGGTAGAACCGAGTCGAAGAGATTAAAAAACCTCAGCACCCAGAGTGTCTCACGTGAAAAAAAATAAAAAAATCCACTATTGTATAAAAAAGAAGCTATGTGAGAGAAAACTTAGAAACAAGGTGTATTTTTTGTCTTTTTCACTCTTTTTAAATTTTTTTTTTTTAAACTCAAGAACAAAAACAATGTTAGTGGAACAAAGTGAACAAAAAAGTTAGTAAAACAATCAAACATGAACAAGAACAAAGAGGTATAACAAACTGAAAAGAGAAGATTAAAAAGTGTGAAACAAAGAAAAAAGGATAGACAACTAAACAGAGAAGAAGGCAGGAAGGGAGAAAGATCGCTCAGGAATCCGGGGTCGCGAAACCCGTAAATACCTAAAGAAGGTATTCCCCTGGGGGAGTATTAAACCTCGGAATAGTGCATATCACATTGTTCACTATTCAGAGTTAAAGTCATACGAATGGAATGTTGTCATATAAATTTTCATTCCTAGTAAATGTTGTGAAATGAAAATGTGTTTGCAGAGACATCTGCTTTTCAAGAGTGTTCATTACAGAGATTTTACTATATATTAATCAAGCATCTCCAAAAAGTAAAATTCTACTTTTTTAAAAAGCAATTTTGATTATTTTTTAAATTAATGCAAAAATACGAGGAAAGCATTGTAAGTGTATAAGAGGGTGTGTGTGGAGAAAGGGATTTGATCCTTAGACAGCTGTCAAATTGAAGGCTTATATTATGAGCACATGAAAATGATGTTAAGAAAGTTGTTGTCTCTTCTTTCCAAAGGGATATTTTCTTTGGAATTTAAAAGGGAAAGGAAGTTTGCTTAAAGTTCTTTTTGGAAAATAATATATTTTGTCCCTTTTATACAGCACTTTTAGATAATTTCATTTATGTATTTCTGGAGCAAAGATCACTTTGACATGCCAGGGGTCGATCCAGGAAAAATTTGGGGCCTGTTTAGAGCCCCTTCACAAAAATCTATTTAATAAAATGGGCCCCCTCACAAAAATCTATTTAATAAAATGGGCCCCTTCACAAAAATCTACTTCATAAAATGGTCCCCTTCACAAAAATCAATTTGATAAAATGGGCCCTTCACAAAATTCTATTCCATAAAAACATACTATTTAGTATTTATTTATTTTTTGTGATGTTTTAAAATGTGTAATTTGTAAACAAACAAGTTCACCAGAGAGGAAAACTTCAGCAAAAGGATTTTAAAAAGTTTTTGTTTATAAATTCTTGGTTCGAATTTGATTAACTGGATTTCAACTTTCGTTACAAAATGTTATTTTTCACAAAAATATAATAAATTTCACAAAAATAACCTTTATTTTTCACAAAATGGGCCCCAAGAAAAAAAACCTGCATCAACCCCTGCATGCATATATTTAACTGAGAATTTTATTTTTTCCAAAAAAAAAAAAGGGTGCGGAATCTTACCACTCAAGCTATCCAGTATATTTGTTTTTAAAAATTAATCACTGTTTCAGTCAACTGGCTTTTTCGGATGAGGGGGACTGGCCAAATTCTGGTAACCCTGTATTTATGTGACCTCTTTTTTTCAGCTAAGTGTATTTTGTAAAGTAAATTTCTAAGAAATGTCTGTCACATATTATAAATGTTTTATGTCTGGTGACTGATGTGTAGGACTTAACCAGTTTATTATAAAAATGCCAAATGTATTGTATGATCATGTAGCAATAATGGCTTGGTAGTAATCAAATCTGTAATGAACATTAGGTACTTCTTTGTTATAGGTGTCTTGGTATAACTCAGTAGTAAGAAAGTGCAATTTTGCACCAAATATAAACAATCATGAAAATGAAACAGCGACCAATGAAACAAATTTTCTAATCTGCACTTAGCTTGCTTTTCTCCAGCACATAATTTGTCTCTGATAAATTAAAAAATTGACATTTCTAAAATTTCTAACATGTTTACTATTTTTAATTTACCAATGAAGCCCCCCCCCCCAAAAAAAAAAAAATCATTTTACTATTTGAAAGAATCTCTGTGAAACTCATCATAATATGCAACTTATATATTAGAGAAAAAATATCTGGAAATACAGTAGACTCTTCTTAAATCCACATAGCTTAAAAACAAGAGATTGGGCAGATTTTAGAATTTTGCAGATTTCTGGTCAGTTTTGTTTATATTTTTAAACAGTAATTTGAATTTAATAATGCACTCAAAAGTATAATAAATGCTTACAATAAAGTAAAATAATAAAAATTAACAAAATTATTATTTTTTAAATATTAAAAGTAAAGGTCAAGTAAATAATTCATAATACATAACTAAATATGCATAGTGATGAGATATTTTTTCCTTGAATCATTCAGTGAAATTCTCCTTATAAATATACACTAATAATTCCCATCAAAATCTTAAAATAACAAAGTTTTCTTTCATGTTTAGCCATACTTAATAACCAAAAAGTTTGATTAATACATAAATGTATTTGTTAAAAAGATAAAGCCACTGATATCAGGACTATCTTGAAATTCTTCAGAAATAAATTTATGCTTCCTTCATGAGAAAACATGAGAGTTCAATCATATTAACTAGAATTCCATATTAAAATGTGTACAGAATGTTATAAATTTTTTTAAGAAAACTTCATTTTTTACATCTTAAGTCTCATTGTTTAAGTCTGAAATGATGTGCGGATTTGAGGGAGTCTACTGTACTATGTTGCAAAAAGAAGAAATGTGTGCACAAGGCAAACTAGTTCAATGGCTCTTAAATACCTTTTTCTTTCGGAATTGTGATTTATGTAAGGAACTAGAGTTAGGAACTGACTTTAGTCTGATTGTGGAAAAAAACTCTTAAATCTACTTATAAAGATTTAACAATATGATGAGATTTAAAAATGTGAATAAAGATTGTCAGAAAGTGACTTTGAAAATTTTGCTTTTCCTGCCAAATTTAACCTTTATTTCTAACACACCCACGGCATTTAAAAAATTTTCAAAAGTAAAAGAATATTCTCAATTTTAACTCCCCCACCCCCCCACCCCCCCCCCCCAAAAAAAAAAAAAAAAAAAAAAAACCCTCTAATTTTAGTTGTCATGAGGTCTGTACCTAAATCCAATCTTGTTTATATGAAATAGAGTTAAGTGGCAGTACATTGCATATGTTTTTGACTGTATGATAATTGTAGACACCCCCCTCCCTTCCTTTAATGATGTCGCTATCAATATCTACAAATTCTTTTTTATTTTACAATTTTTTTTTTTAGTTTTTTTTAAATGCCAGATGTTGGGGGTATTCCCTATTTTGTAATGAAATTACTTTAAAATCATTTAATGGCTTTAATAATAACTTTGTATTTTAATAAAAATACATAAAACTCTTTTGATGTAAAAAAAAAAAAGATTTTGGTTAGATAAAAAATAATAAAGATATCAAAGAGAATTGTTTCACTTCTTCTTGGAGATAGCTTTATAACATTATATATGCACAGCCCCTAATACATAAAAGTATCTAAAATTAAAAAACTGGCAATCTTGTATCATAATTTGCACATTGAATGTATAAGGAAAGATATTAAGTATACAATTTAATAACTAAAAAATTAAATGTAGTAGTTTTTGTTTAATTGATGTTTAAAAAAATACCCTTTTTTTACGATGTAAAGTATTTGCATGTTTTTTATCATGTAGAGAGTTTTCAATTTAATTGATTACTTATGGTTTTAATTTCAGATAGCAATGACTATTTGCAGAATATAATGAAGTATCCTACAAATTGGCCTTTGAAGCACCTTAGGTTTTGTTTGTATCACTATTATTTTAAATATTTTGTTATATAATTCATTCTTATTGTAGAACTTTGGATTTAATAAAATGTTTCGTTTCAGTAATCTATGAAATTTATCTGATTTATTGAATAAAAAAAAGTCTGTTTTTGCATTCATTAATTGAATTTACATTCATTATTTTATATAATGCAGGGTTCGCGCAGTTAAACCACAATTTTTTAACTGTAGAAAAATATTGTAAATTCTGTGAATAAACAAGGCCGTTACGATTTGATGTATTTAAAACTTGTATTTGGATTTTTTTTTTTATGGAGTATGCGAATCTTGATATTGTATATGTATATATTGCATTTAAGCTTTGTATACATATCTATTATTTTAAGTGATTAGCATTTTATTGTGTAATGCATATCTTTTTTTTTTTTTTTTTTTTGAAAAATTTAAGAACTGTTCTTGCACTCAAATCATGTTTTGATAATTTGTTCTTAATGTACCTTTTTGAATTTATGAATACATTTTAAAATATTGTGTAAATTTATTTAAATATTGAGTAATAGTAATAACCATTCTTAGAGACTTTTTTTGTACTATTGAAGGATACAAATAAACAAACAAAAAAATAAATATTGAAATGGCCAATATCTTGAATAAGTTTCCTAATAAACTACAGGTTTTTATTTTTCTCTTTTCTAGAAAACTAATATTATCATAAAATGTTACAATATTTTTTTTGTCATTAATTTGTACTTAAGCAATGTATGTTTATTCTTTATAACCAGGGACCGATTTACAAATTTGGAGGCCCTGGGCACAGATGCGTATGGGGGCCTCCTTGCACCGATGCTTACAGCAGCCTTGAGTAATATATATATATAATATTGAAAACAGTACTTATTAAGATAACCGCTATTAACTTTAATAATTTCTTTAAAATATCAGTTTAAAAAAAATAATTTGATAATCATTAATTTACTTTTAAATAGTTATTTCATAATTATGAAATTTCAATTGAATTTTATTATGAATTGTGTGGTGCTGATTACCTTTCTCTATGCAAGTCCACATATCTGGAATGATAAAGTATGCAGCAACTAATAATAAATTTACTGCAGTACCAAGCTATAATTATTGAAAATATTAGCATATCCTATTAATCAAATAAATTTTTCTTTCAAATACAAGATTTCACTGAAAAAAAAATATATATATAAAAGTAACTAGCAGAACCACATGCCTTTGTCCATGTTAACCATAAGACATAACAGGTAAAAGAAATAAAAATGAAATAATATGGCGATTCCACAAACGGAGTTCTGTACATTCTTGCACATAAATTGTTAAAAAATCAGGAAAAAATAAAGTTACTTTGACAAATCGTAGATAATCTTTGACAAACACATTTTTCCATATTTTGTTTTTTAACCATTAAAACTGTTATGGCCAATAATTGAAAAATCTTCAGTAGCATTTGGAGGCCCGTGTCCCGAATGCCTTGCCGTAAATCAGATACTGTTTATAACTATATTTGAAACTTATATTTGGATATATATATTTTTTCTTTTCTTTTGTGAGTGTAAACAGTAAAACATAAATATTGGAAATTATTTAATTTATTCTCCATTTTCACTCTAAAACAGTGGTTCCTAATGTGGGGCATCCCCCCAATTTGAATTTTTAGGGTGGCAATTCCATATTTGCTATACTCCCATTCCCTTATTAGTTATTTTGTAAAAGTAATGTTGTAGACTAAAAATAAATGTTACACATTCAAATTTCAAAAATAAAATGAAAAAAAAAAGTTTTTTTATCCAATTTTTGGAAAGTATACCTTCAAAAGTTCAAAATACAATCACTACCAGAATAATTATATGAAAACATTTAGACACTTGTATATTTAAAATTACTTTATAATTTTAATGATCTTAGACAACTTTTTTGACTTTGCATTTAATGAGTCTTGTATGTCTTTTCATTCTGCAATATATTAGATAAAGAAACTTTTACAAATGAAACTATTCAAGTGTATATTTAACATGTTTGCGACAAGTGTCCTTTACAGAATTTTGAATTTTTTATTACCAGTAATTTTGGTAAGAAAATTTTGCCTAACGTAATTACAAATATAATCACTAAGTCTAATTTATTCACTATTCTGTGATTAAATAAGAAAAGTTTTCAGGATTCTGAGTGCTGTGTGTGTCACATATATGCAGGTGGTTAAAACTGACTGTTTTAATCCTTTATGCTCAGAGTCCTTTTAAATTGAATCATAATGTTATAAAAACTATTTGATTCATCCATTACCTACAGTATGTTTCAGAATCAGTTTTAAATACTTTACTCTATTATAGATAACAAAAATAGTCCTGTGAATCAAAAAATGAGATTTTCTCGCCTATGTCTCATTCTAGTTTCCATTTTCCTGCGTGATATGCAATGCTAAGTTTCTGCTGTGAAACATCTCAACAATTTGTAATTTTTTTACTTACATTTCAAGGTCTGGGAAATAATATTATTTCTCTAAGTATGTTTTTTTTTTTTTACTTTATTTTTAAAATGTTTTATAAAGTGGTATTTATAAGTACCAGTATTAAGAAGAAAGAAGCAATTGTTAATATGTATACTTGTAGCTCAGGTATATCAGAATTTAACATAGCCTAAGATGATTTGTATTTCTTTCAAATGAAGTTTTTCGTACAGATTTTTTATGATAATGTTTGGCAAAATACTCAAAAAATTCTATTAAATGCAGTTTCGACACAGATCATGGATTTCTGTTTGATTCCTCAATTACAAATTTAGTGCTAAGAACATTAGGATTTTCGAATGAAAAGTTATAAATTTAGTGTACGGCAGACACTAATATACATTATAGCAGACACGACCTTTTGCTGCATAGGAAACAATTGCAAACAGTGCATAAGGTGGAGGTAGACAATAGACATATTTCTTCGAAATGAAGAAAATGCATTATAATAATATTTAAAATACTGCTTAAAATTAATAAAGTTATACAGAAATGATTCTTGTTTAGTGCTTAGCTGCCAACTGCTCTGATTCTTTGGCACTAATAATTAAGGACAGAAATTTCTCCCTTTTCATATCATAGAATTCTGTGAAGAATTCTTATGAAGAATATTTTAAATAAAAAAGTGATGCTAAAAAAATCTTAGCAGTTGGCAGCTATGATTGTATTATGCAAATAGAGATATTAGCACCCAAAAACTTTTCACATGTATAAACGAGGTGCTAAAATTAATCACAAAATATATCATTGCTATCACATTTAATTCCAAATGCGAGAGTCTCTTCAAGAAATTTTGTCAAGATAAAAGTACAGACCATGAAATACTACTTTGGTTTCACACTAAGGTAAATATAAGAAACAAAAAAAAAGACTCTTTTAGATAAGAATGCGAAAATAAAGTTAATTTCATTTATAAGGTTATATTAAAAATATATTACTGATAACATTATTACTTGTTTTATAAGCTTAACACTATGTGACATTACTTGTCATTTGTATTACTTTTTAGGCTTCCACCATGTGAATTTACCATGATGAAAGATCTTTTTGATAAAAATTATGTTACAGCGGGTAAAAATTATTTTTATCAAAATATAGCGAAAATACATATTTACTAATAAAAGCTTTGAAAAATGCGTTTGTTGGTAGCAAATGTAAATATTTTCTAACTCTTCATTTATGCATAAAAAATTTAGAAATACACCTTCTGTGGAAAAATCAGCAAAGTTTGTGAAGTTAAATACAACGATGTCTATCTGAAGTAAATTTTTATTTAAAACTTCTATGCTTTTACAATCTGGTTTTACATTTTGTACACCAAAAATTTACCATACAAACACACCAATTTGTATTGGTGTTCAATGTTTTTGTACTTTCAGTAAAATTTTATGTAATCAAGTTGAATTGAAAGAATACTAGTTATTTTGATTTGTGTTTTTTAAGACAAAAAGGCTTTAGAAACATTGTTTAGTGCAAGGTTTTTTTTTTTTTTTTTTTTTTAATCAGCTTGATCTTAATCATGATTTAAATCAACCACATATTAAAAAAAAAAAAGAAAAAGAATAAAACATTGCTTTCACTTAACTTTTAAAAATTATCAAGGTATTTTGTATGTTTTGCCTAAAATGCATTGGAAAATTTAGGAATGTGAGAGACCAAAAACCCAAAGTCGATGCTTTTGTAATTTAATTTAAATTAAAATCTTAACAGATTACCATAAGTATTTACCTATTAGAAAATATTTAAGTCTTTTGGGAATTTTAGAATTAATACAAAAACGTGGAGATTTTTTGCAAAGATATAGAAAACTTCAGAAAAAGTATAGACTTTTCCAAAGATTTTTTATTTATTTTTATCTAAAATTTTCATTACAATTTATTTAGTTATTATTAACATGTAAATAACAAATTGTTCGATTTCCAATGCAGTTTATTTATAGAAAGATTTGGAAAATAAACTATTGATAACAAACTTTAAACGTGTGCTATTTAAAAAATTTTAAAGAATGAATTGTTTTAATGAACGGTAACAATTAATTGTTTGATCCCTGACCTTTTTTCACTAAATTTTGCATATCTATTGGTTTCACACTATGCATGAAAATATTCAAATTCTTCAGTATTACTGTTTATAAAAGATAAATGTTCCTCTGTAGTATAATACATTAAAGAGTAGGTTATTAGAATGCACAATAGGTCTGAAAGGATTAATTGTAAAAACTATTGTGAATGGAGAAATTTCCAATCAAAGTTGTTTCTTAAAAAATAAAAAATGAGCGATATATATTGGATTAAATTAAATCGAATAAAAGTTAAATTTCTGAGTGTTTGTCATTTTTATTTTGAGAATATATGTAACAGAAGTTAAAATTTGTGGCTTAGCAAAAATTTCCAATAATATTCCTAGGTTCTATATAAAAGTATACATGGAAAATTAAATAAGGTATATTTTTAAAATCTTGATAAGACAAGCACATTTTTGAAAATTTAATGGGATTTTATATATTAAGTGTTAGTAGTAATAATTGAGCTTTATTAATAAAATATATTTTTAATCAAAATTTTGAAAACATACATAATAAAATCTTTGAAAAAATTCCTCTGTTGGCAGTAAGTGTGAATATTTTCAAACATTTCATATATTTATAATTAATTTAGTAGCACACGTAAATATTTTAAATACCAAATTCAGCATTTTATTTAGTTTCTATAAAATATTACTGATTTTTGCCATTTTGAGGATTTTTTTTTTTACAGCTAGAATTATTTTCTTTAAAGCTAAAATGCTGAAAGTTTATAAGGTAAGTACTAAAAGGATACGCGAAAGCATAGATAATTGATGACATTGTACAGGCTATTTTAAAAATTTGTCTGCAACACAGATGATGCACTTTAGTGTTGGGCGATGACAAGAATGCTTTTCAAGAAGCATCATTTCTCTCAATTGTATGGACATCTCGAGTGTGTTACTTGTTTCTCAATGATACCAGTCTATAAATTGTTATTTCTATCTGATTCTCTCTCTAATTTTAAGTCATAATTTCTCATTGAAATGGCTTTTCCCATCTTTTTTGTTATTAACTGAAATATGAGGAAGCAGAGTGTTTATTATTCAGGATAAAGGGGATTTCGAGATACAGTTCTAGCTTTGGAGGGTTTTTCCCTTTAATTTCTAACTTTCTCTGGTTTTATCACCCTGGATTGGCTGCCCACAATGAATTTATCCTATAGTTGTAGGCATATGCATTTTCTATAGATACCTTTCTTATCAGCATTTGCACAGTTTCTTCCAGCAGTTTTCCAGTTTATCCTCCTTCTCCTGTTTATATACACTTTAACACATAATGTTATGCATTTTGGATTGCATTTAGAGCAGATAATCTGATGCATATGCACCGGGAGGCATAGTCTCTGAATACAGTTATAGCTTTATGGGTTTTATTTTCTTTCTTTTATCTAATTTCTTCTGGTTTTATGACCTTGGGTCGCTACCCACAGTGAATTTATCGTACAATTGACAATATTGTAGGCTTATGCATTTTCTATAGGTACCCCCTTTTTTCAGCATTTGCTTCGTTTCTTCCAGCAGCCCCCTCCTTACTTCTATAGAATTTATTTTTCATCTCACTCCTCTTTCCTTTTCTCCGTTATCAAGACGCTGACAGCTTAGCTCCTCCTTACCCTTATATACACATTATCTTTACTCTTCACTCCACTCTGTTTCTGGGGTATTCGGAACGAGTACCATTAGGTTGTCCTCCTTAAATGTACCTTTACTTTTTCGATAGGGTGCCTTAGTTTCTGAAATATGAAGGGCTTTTGTTCCTTATTTTCAAATTTACTCCTTTCCCTCCTTTATATTTTTTTCTATGCTGGGTTTTTACCTTTTTAGGTTCATGGTCCTATGCCCTATCTTTCCCTAATTTTCTGTTTTATTTGGACAACATTTGTAAGCTTTAGCAGATTTTTGCCCCCACCACCATGTGGCGGTTTTGTTATTTGTATGTTGTTTGTACACATATTTCTTGTCTTCTAATTATCCAATTTTTATGCAACTTTCGTCATTGTATCTGTAGTCATTTCGTCCTCCACATTACTTCCCATCTTCTGCAGTAGAAGGCGCTCAGTATTCTCTTTTTATTATCTTACCAGTATCTGTCCGGCTAGTTCTACTTGCATCTGGCATTATTGACTTTGCATATTTCCCCCCTCCCCTCCCCTCACCATCTTTATTTTAGTTATCATTCTGCCCCCTAGAGGGCGCTCTCTTTCTTGCGCTTAAAAAAAAATAAGATCACAGTTGGTTCTTAGAACATACAGTAATAAACATCATTAAAATAAGTAAGAAACAAATGTGATCTTAAATGTTTTTTTTAAAAATGCGCAAGAGGGCGCCCTCTGCCGGGGAATATGCAAGATGCTAATAGAACTAGCAAAAAAAGGCGAGATACTGGTAAGATAATAAAAAGGAAAGAATGAGTTTCCGCTACTGCAAAAGATGTAAAGTGACGTGAAGGAGGAAAAGATTACAGGTACAAAGATGAAAGTTGCATAAATAGAAAACAAGAATTATTATGTGTACAAACATACAAATAACAAAAGTGCCACATGGTGGTGGGGGCAAAAATCTGCTAAAGCTTACAAACGATGTCCAAATGAAACTGAAATTTAGGGAAAGAGAGGGCATAGGCCCATGAGACTAAAAAGGTAAAAACACAGCATAGAAAAAATATAAAGGAGTCAAGGGGTAAATTTGAAAATAAGGGGCAAAAGCCCTTACTACCTCAGAAACTAAGACTCCTATCGAAAAAATAAAGGCATATTTAAGGAGAACAACCAAACGGTACTTGTTTGGGATATCCCAGAAACACAATGAAATGAAGGGTAAAGATAATGTTAAAAATATATATAAGGAAAGGGTAAGGAGGGTCTAAGCTCTCAAGGTTATGACAACGGAAAAAAAAAGGAAACGGAAGAAAAGTGGAGTGAGATGAAAAGAATATCTATAGAAGGAGAGGGGGGGGGGGGAGCTGCTGGAAGAAACGGAGCAAACGCAGAAAAAAGGGCGTACCTAGAGACTGCATATGTCTACAATTGTCAATTGTAAGGATAAATTTACTGTGGGCAGCGACCCAAGGTAATAAAACCAGAAGAAATTAGGGAGAAAATAAATAAAATATGCCTCCCGATGCATACGCATCACGCTATCTGCTTCAAATGCATTCCAAAATGCATAACATTGTGTTTTAAAGTGTTTAAAAACATGTGTTGTGAATGCGTTTAAAAAAGCGATGCGTGTAAAAAGTGTTTAAAACTACACCTCACGAACACATTATTTAGCACCAGGAGTAAAACATATTTCACCACACGAGAACACTTGGAAACACATTATGAACGCATTTTATGCGTGCAAAAGTCGGCCCGTTTTTGTGTTAGTTTTGCGTTCTGTATTGTGTTGCCGGGATTTGCAGTGTGGTAAAGAGAATTCAGTTTGGGTGCTTATGTGTCTTAAGGATTTTGTTTGTTGCTTGAGTAAACTGGAATAGGAAACTCCTACAGATGGTGTTCTAGATTCTACAAGTTTTCGAGCTTCAGGATAAGAAAGTTTTTGAGTGATTTTAACTGCAAGGATTTCTTTTTCACGAGTCCAGTTTGGGCAAGAGCGGGAGTATGCTGTATGGTCACCTTTACAGTTTGTACAACGTTCAGTCTTTTCGCATGACTTACCATCGTGCCCGACTTCTGCACAACGTGCGCAGGTAACAGAACCACGACAGGTATTTGTAGTATGACCATAGCGCTGGCACTTAAAACAACGGAGTGGGTTAGGTATGTAAGGTCGGACAGGACAGCTCAGGTAGGCAGCTTTAATTCTGGTTGGTAAAGTAGGACTATTGAACGTCAGAATGATGTGCTTTGTGGGAAGCACTTGCCCATTCCGACGGATAGTAATACGGCGTGCATCTATGACATTTTCTTCTTTTAAATTTTGTAGGAGTTCGTCTTTTGTAGAGAGTAAAAGATCTGGTTCTGATATTACACCACGACTTGTGTTTAAAGTTTGATGGGCCTTAACAGAAACAGAAAAATTCCCTATTTCTTTGCAATTTGAGAGAAATTTTGAGTGTTGGTCTGAAGAGACCTCAACAAGTAAATCTCCAGACTGTAGCTTTTTAAGTGAATAACCGTCTCTGAAAACAGATTGAAATGTTTTTCCAATAAGAAATGGTGAAGTTCTCTTAAAAGAACTATCAGAAAGACTGTCAGTACGATGGATAACAAAAAAGCGAGTGAATGACGTATTCTGCGCAATTTGTTGCTCTCCAGATGGGAGAGTGATAGGAGTTTATGTTTTTCCATCCATATTAAGGTGAAAGCTAATTCAGACCCCGGCCGCACCACCCACTACCGAGCCCAACAAGGGGATGCACATTCATGCACCAGTGCTAACCAGGGCCCATACGCTCACATGACACACCTATTTCAGTTTCCACCCTTAACGAAATGACTAGTATGTGCATGCTCACTTGATCCCCAGCCAGTGACAGACAAGTCAGCTGACCAGCCGATTGATGCATACGGGACCAATATGCACCTCCCGTCTACCTGAAGCAGAGGCCAAAGCAGTGTGTTGGTTTCCCTCAACTGCCAGGATCCCCCTTTCCAGGGACACGGGTCGCCACGCACGGCAAACACGTGGGTGGTTTACAATTCTCCATAAGTCGATATAAACAGGATGATATCGGTTTATGCAGAATCGCCCTCACCTCAGAAGAGGAAACCACAATGAGAGTGAAACAAAGAAGAAAGAATAGACAAGAGAATGGAGAGGGAAAAAGAAAAGAGAAAGATCGCTCAGGTGCCCGGGGTTGCAAAGCCCGTGAATACCTAAAGAAGGTATCCCCCTGGGGGGGGTGGCAACTCAGGTATGCAGCTCTAACTCTAGTTGGTAGAGTAGGGCTATTGAATGTCAGAATAATGTGCTTTGTAGGAAGTACTTGCTCATTACGACGAATAGTGATACGGCGTACGTCTATAACATTTTGATCTATTAAGTTAGACAAGAGTTCATCTTTCGTAGAGAGTAAAAGATCTGGTTCTGATATTACACCACGGCTTGAGTTGAGAGTTTGATGGGCCTGAACAGAAACAGAAAAGAACCTATTTCTTTGCAATTTGAGAGAAATTCTGAGTGACTCGCTGAAGAAACCTCCACCAGCAAATCCCCAGACTGCATTTTTTTAAGTGAATGACCATCGCCAAAAATTGACTGAAATGTTTTTGCAATAAGAAATGGAGAAGTTCTCTTAAAAGAACTATTTGAGAGACTATCAGTGCGATGAACTACAAAAAAACGTGTGAATGAAACATTATGCACAGTTTGTTGCTCTCCACATGGGAGAGAAATAGTAGTATTTGAAGTATTTCCATCCATATTAGAAAGAGAAAAAAAATTCAGACCCCCGGCCGCACCACCCACTACCGAGCCCAACAAGGGAATGCACATTCGTGCACTAGTGCTAACCACGGCCTATACGTTCACAAGACACACCTATTTCAGTTTCCACCTTTAACGAAATGACTAGTATGTGCCCGCTCACTTGATCCCAAGCCAGTGACAGACAAGTCAGCTGACCAGCCGATTGATGCATACGGGACCAATATGCGCCTCCCGTCTACCTGAAGCAGAGGCCAAAGCAGTGTGTCGGTTTCCCTCAACTGCCAGGATCCCCCTTTCCAGGGACACGGGTCGCCACGCACGGCAAACGCATGGGTGGTTTACAATTCTCCATGAGTCGATATAAACAGGATGATATCGGCTCAAGCAGAATCGCCCTCACCTCAGAAGAGGAAACCACAATGAGAGTGAAACAAAGAAAGATAGATTAGATAAGAGAATGGAGAGGAAAAACGAAAAGAGAAAGATCGCTCAGGTGCCCGGGGTTGCGAAGCCCGTGAATACCTAAAGAAGGTATCCCCTGGGGGGCTTATTGCCTATGAATAATATTTAAAACCCAAGCTTTACTCATATTAATTTAATGGTGCTTCATACTGCATTGTGCTACGATAATTTTACTTGACGTTTGCAAGTGCATATCTGACTTTGGTTAGGTGTTCGAAATTAGGATTCTTGGCTAATTGCTTTTAACTATTCATCATGTGCTGCTTCTACTCCATCTGTTGAATTGTTCAATAACCATATGCCTATCACTGAGGTACGTATAATAGGTACGTATCAAGGTTCTCATTACTATTAGTGATTTTAATATGTTTTCAGCACAAGTGGATTCTTTACGTGCCAAGTGAGTGTTTTTAACAATACTATCTAATTATTATGCGTTAAAGGTGTATACATGCAGTGATGCTGACCAAGTGAAATGATGTGAAAGTATTAGTTGAATTATATGCGATATAGTGGAGTCTGAAAAGTACATATTTAGAAACAAAGTTGTGTTCCCGTGTTCTGACGCTATTTGAAAAGCCTGAGCATGCAAGTGCATATGTTTTGTTTTTGGTATAGTTGGTGTATTATTTCTTGTATGGTACTGAGTGGACGAGGTATTTTTAACTAATGCGTCGAACGAGTTTTGTGCAATAGTGAATTATTTGCAAAGTATATGTTCCCGTGTTCTGGCGAGTCTAGACACAGGCGTCCAATCTGAGCGTGCAAGTGAACAAGTGCTTTCGTCTACTTGAGTATTCATGTTCTGTTTGATGTGGTGGTAGTGTTTATGTGTTTGCTGCTAAGTTTGACGTGATTTATCACAAGTATTGTGAAATTTGAAGTTCCCGTGTTCTGATTTAGTTGCGCTTTGATTCAGCACCTTGTGTGGAAGTGAGTGAACTTGCTTATATTTGACAAGGATTAAATTACTTTTAACATTAGCCATACATGTGCATAGTCTGACTATTCGTTGAGCTGTTAGCGCGGTTCTTTTCGACAAGGTTATTGCTGACTTAATAACGTCATTTTTGGCATTTGTTTGCTCTTAATTAGTTGTATGTTCTTATATTTTATATTGATTAATTTGCTGACTGACCCTGCGGAGTGGCCTTATAGACACCAATATATATTTTTATCTCTATGTTGTACTTTCATGTACCTGCTTCTGTAACTGTATATTATTTATGTGTTATTTGACTGTAATGATAGTTCAGATCCTACTTGGTGTGGCTAAATCTTGTGTTTTTTAATATGTACTGACTATATCTTGCTTTCATCGAGTTCACTGTCAAGGGGCGGTGTACAATAGAACAAGATTTCTCCTATATTATATGATGACCTATGGTCTCAAAGCTAGATGGTGATTTGTGTGCTGAACTTTGATGTCTATGTGGTTCTTAGTGGTTAGTGTTTGTGTTTGAGGTTTGTTGTATTTGATTATTTTCATATACTTCATTACTGTTTTTATAAGACGTATCATATTCATCTTATTTTAACTTTTACCATCTGTTCTGTTGACAGCAGGTTGTTATTACTCATCCTTCATTTGAATTTTAATCAATCATGCTGGTGGAGGTAAGTGTTTTTTAATTACTATTTACATGCTTTTATATTTACCTCACTTCCCCCACAGCTGGTTTTAATTGATTATATTTTGTGGTGTCTCTTAGTGCATTGTGATGGCTAGAGCGAATGTGGCTCCCGGTAACCCTAAGGGTCTCTCTAGTAACAATAATGGTGATGAAACTGATGAAGAGGATGATAGATATATACCTCCCAGAATTAATGGTGACCACATTACCTTTTATTTCCCCCTGGTGGTGCCCATGACATGTATTGTTGGGAATTGCAAAGTAAAGATAAAGAATAAGACCTGGACTGCATCTATTAATAATTACAGGCAACATTTAGAGTTACATAAAGTTAAACCTAAGAACCGAACCAACTGGTGTTCCTTGTGTCATATTGACATTGGACGCCAGGTGGCAACCCATACCTGTTTCGTGGAGAGGCCACATTTTATCGTATCCACTGAAAAAATGCCGTACAAATGTACACATCCAGGATGCAAGGAGTCATATCCTACATGGCGAGCCCTCAGTAGCCACGCACGGCTCCATAAAACTAAAGAAATCTATGATGACTAGAGAAAGATGACTATAACAGAAAGAATGGCCTCCCCGTGACAGGTCCGACTATTGACCCTGGTTGTTCTGGTGATGCGAACCCTGCTATTGTGGAGGAAGATATTGACGGAAAGCTGGCAGAACTTGGTGTGGAAGTTGATGACCGTGATGTCGACAGACTGATCGGAATTTTGGCAGCGGAGAATGAGGAGATAAGTGATGCCAGAGAAAATGAAAAGATCTGTACTTCGTCTGAGAGTTTTTTAACATTCACAAAGGGTTTTAACTCACATCATGATTCATTTTTACCCATTATTCATACATCTGTTTCTGTGTGTGATGATTTTAATGTACCTAATGTTTTTAATTCTAATTTCGCAGTTGGAGTCACATGCGTTGAAGATCCTACTTCCCAGCACCTCCAGGTCAGTCATGATACTCTGCCGGTGGATTGCTCTGGCAGTTCCTTGCCACGGCCGGTCACTGATAATGGCGATGAGTTAGGTGCTGCTGCTAAAGAAGAAGTTTGTGTACTGTCTGTGTACGGTGAGTGCAAAGACCCTGTGGCCGATGTGTCGTACTCCAGCTCAGTAAGTGACGTCGGAAGTATTAGCAGTCTGGTCGCTTCTCACCTTGTCTTTGTGCCCAGGAACATTATGGAAAATATTGATGAGAGCGAGACAACTTCCGCTGATGCTGGGATGGGACCAGTGACGCAGGGCTTTGCTGATTTTAATTTTAAATTACAGGATGGGTCGCTGGTTGTACACCAGTCATTACCCATTAATAATGGAAAAGTGGATGTTGATATGGTAAGTGGTGGAGATGGTTTTAATGTTTTAAACTCACCCATTTTAAACTCTAACAATTTCAGTAAATCTGCTCTGCCTTACGGAGGTCTTAATGATCACTCACATGATGGTAAGTTATTCAATGAGCAGGTTGTTTTTAATTCAACTAGGATTTTAGACGAGAATATGAGTACTGATGGTTTTATGAAGAAAAAATTTGAGGAGTATAACAGCAGTTCGCACCTGAACCCTACGGAGCTAATGATGATTTGAGGATTGAGTGTGGTGGAAAACAAGAGACGACCAACATTGATGATGAGACAACTCTTGTTTCTAGTCATCCTGTCATTTGTCATCGGGTCGTTAGCGTAAATCACACTGTTGTAGGTTTAGATACCAAGCATGAGAATGTGAATGATGGAGAAGTTCTATGTGATGAGATGATTGATCAGGAAGGACTGGAGCCTGGTCAAGCTGAATTAGTGATGAGAGATCAGACGACTAGTGGTAATGAGGGTGATGGAATTAGGGGTGCGAAGCTCAGTGAGAGAGATGGTTGGTTGGTTGTATAAGGTTTAATGGCGCAAGGTCCCATTGGGGACAAGCTGCGCCAAAGTAAGAGTTAAGAAAAAACTAATTTAAGAGTTCCATAACAAAACCAAAAAAAAGAAACAAAGCATAATGAACAAAACATCTGGATGGGTGCCCCATCCAGATACAGTCAATGTTTAAAACAAATATTATGATTTCTTAAAAAGAGTAAAGCATAAAAGTAATACGCTAAGAAATACTATGTGGATGGGGTTACCCCATCCAGATGTCAAGTTAAACAAGTATAAATTAACATTGTTATAACAAGAGCATGAAGGATGTATAAAAACTATATCTCAAAATAAAAGCCAGAATGTTTTAAAAAATGAAAAAGTGCCCCATGAGGTTGGTTGGTTGAGTGGAGTTTTATGGCACAAAGTCCCTTTAGAGACATGCTGCGCCAAAAAAAAGATTAAAATAAGAACATCAAATTGAAATATGATATTGATTTAAAACTTTGTCATAAAAAACAAGATGAATGAAATTAACACAATAAATACAAAGAGTGATATGATGATAAATGTATAATTAAAATCATTCAATGAAAATGTAACACAACGTCTAATAGAAATAAACACATGTTTTCAATATTAAAATATAAACAATCTTAAAACTAACAATTGGTAAGATTTCACAATGTTTAAAAAATACAAACAAATCTTTACATTATATAGAGTAATGATTTTCAAAAAAAGTAAAATATCTAATAATACAGCACAAAACTGGTATATTTACAACACAGAGAATTAAATAAACAAAATAAAATCAAAATAAAATCATGTCGGCTCGAACTCCTCAAAAACAGTATTTTCGGTATCTGAGTCATAGCTGTAAGAGTCTGACTCCATAGCCTCTTCCACATAGTGGATTAGCTGTTTGGAATCCTTTGTTTTCTTTATTAATGGGCTAAGGCATGATTTTCTGCTTTTTCTCTTCACAGTTTTCCACTGTGAAGAAGCTTGGATTCAGGTTTTCTTTATTTCTTTCTGTGCACATGATTTTGGTTTTTCTTTTTGAGTAGGTGAAACGGGTTTTTCTAGTTTGTTTGCAGATGAATCAGAAGTTTTTCCTGACTTGTGTTCAGTTGACTGTTTAAATTGACGATTATTAGCATATTCTATTATCACAGGTTCTGATGATGGTGCCCAACATTCTAGATCAGGTATGGCTTTTTTAAAAGTCGGACAGTACACATCACGGGTTTTCTTCTTTTTAGTGCTGGTTAGTGTCATAGAGGGATCATTTGGTGGTAATGAGAATTCAGTTTGAGTGCTTATATGTCTTAGAGATTTTGTTTGTTGTTTAAGTAAGCTGGAATAGGAAACTCCTACAGATGGTGTTCTGGATTCTACAAGTTTTCGAGCTTCAGGATAAGAAAGTTTTTGGGTGATTTTAACTGCAAGGATTTCTTTTTCACGAGTCCAGTTTGGGCAAGAGCGGGAGTATGCTGTATGGTCACCCTTACAGTTTGTACAACATTCAGGCTTTTCGCATGACTTACCATCGTGGCCGACTTCTGCACAACGTGCGCAGGTAACAGAACCACGACAGGTTGTTGTAGTATAACCATAGCGCTGGCATTTAAAACAACGGAGTGGGTTAGGTATATAAGGTCGGACAGGACAGCTCAGGTAGGCAGCTTTAATTCTGGTTGGCAAAGTAGGGCTATTGAAAGTCAGAATGATGTGCTTTGTGGGAAGCACTTGCCCATTCCGACGGATAGTAATACGGCGTGAATCTATGACATTTTCTTCTTTTAAATTTTGTAGGAGTTCGTCTTTTGTAGAGAGTAAAAGATCTGGTTCTGATATTACACCACGACTTGTGTTTAAAGTTTGATGGGCCTTAACAGAAACAGAAAAATTCCCTATTTCTTTGCAATTTGAGAGAAATTTTGAGTGTTTGTCTGAAGAGACCTCAACAAGTAAATCCCCAGACTGTAGCTTTTTAAGTGAATAACCGTCTCCAAAAACAGATTGAAATGTTTTCCCAATAAGAAATGGTGAAGTTCTCTTAAAAGAACTATCGGAAAGACTGTCAGTACGATGGATAACAAAAAAGCGAGTGAATGATGTATTCTGCACAATTTGTTGCTCTCCAGATGGGAGAGAGATAGGAGGAGTTGAAGTTTTTCCATCCATATTAAAGTGAAAACAAATTCAGACCCCGGCCGCACCACCCACCACCGAGCCCAACAAGGGGATGCACATTAATGCACCAGTGCTAACCAGGGCCCATACGCTCACATGACACACCTATTTCAGTTTCCACCCTTAACGAAATGACTAGTATGTGCCTGCTCACTTGATCCCTAGCCAGTGACAGACAAGTCAGCTGACCAGCCGATTGATGCATACGGGACCAATATGCACCTCCCGACTACCTGAAGCAGAGGCCAAAGCAGTGTGTTGGTTTCCCTCAACTGCCAGGATCCCCTTTTCCAGGGACACGGGTCGCCACGCACGGCAAACGCATGGGTGGTTTACAATTCTCCACAAGTCGATATAAACAGGATGATATCGGCTTATGCAGAATCGCCCTCACCTCAGAAGAGGAAACCACAATGAGAGTGAAACAAAGAAGAAAGATTAGACAAGAGAATGGAGAGGAGAAAAGAAAAGAGAAAGATCGCTCAGGTGCCCGGGGTTGCGAAGCCCGTGAATACCTAAAGAAGGTATCCCCCTGGGGGGCCCCATGAGGTGTTTCCCCAATGAGGTTAGTCAAGATTGGTGATGATGAATAAATATAGTCTATACAAGTGCCGGAGACCAGGACAGTCAGTTAAAATATGATAAATAGTCAAAGTATCAAAATGACAGTGTGGATACATGGGAGCATCCTCCCGAAGTAAGAGATGTTTATGAGTGATCCTTGCATGTCCAATTCTCAGACGAGTCAAAAGAAAATCTGTTTTTCTTGGATAATTCGGAGGCCATGTCATAATTGTGGGTTTGATATGATGCAGCTTATTATTGTATTCTAAATCCCAACTTTCTTGCCATTTATTATGAATACAGTGTTTTATAAATAGTTTAATGTCTGAGAATGGAATTTTATGGTGTAATGGATTAAGAGCAAGTCTTGCCGCCTCATCTGCTTTTTCATTTCCAGGAATACCCATGTGTCCAGGTACCCAGCAAAATAAAATATTATAACCACGTCTAGTCAAATTATTATAAAAATCTAGGATGGCTGAGACATAAGGATGCTTTTTAAAAGATTTAATTGCGTCAATAGAACTATTTGAGTCAGTATATATGATGAAGGATGTTTTATGATGATGAGATATGTGTAACATGGCTCTCTCTATTGCAATCAACTCTGCCGTAAAGACAGAAATTGAAGTGTGAAGCCGATAACTGAAGCTAGTGTTATCAACAAAAACCCCGCAACCAACAGTATCCGCACCCTTGGAACCATCTGTATAAATATCAGTAAAGCCATTATATTTTGCACGATGTGCAGCAAATAATTGTTGAAAACCACTAGAAGCCAACCTGTTCTTGTCATAACCATTAAAAGGGTGGAGAGAGATAATTTTGGGGGGATTCCAGGGAGGGAGAACATGCAAAGGACATGGACTCACCTCAATATTTTTCAATGGGCCATTATCGATAATGTTTCTCATTATGACTCCAAATGATGGGATGCATGATGGTCGATGTTGATAAAGAATATCATTGTCAGTATTTAAAAGATAGGTGTGAAGAGGATGACCAGGATGAGAGAGGACACGGTAATATAACTCTAATGAGAGTTTTTCACGTGTATGGTGTAATGATGGTTCATTACAGTCAACATAAAGACTTAAAATTGGAGATGTACGAAATGCACCAGAGCAGACACGGAGTCCACTATGGTGCACAGTGTCTTGTTTTTTAAGAACAGATTTTCGTGCTGAACCATAGACCTGGCAGGCATAGTCCATTTTAGATCGTACCACAGCTCGATAAATTTTTACGAGAGAGGTACGGTCTGCTCCCCATGAAGTATTTGACAGTACCCTCAATAAATTAAGCGATCTTTCACATTTTGTCCGTAAGTGTAAAATATGTGGTAAAAATGTAAGTTTCTTGTCAAAATGCAGGCCAAGATATCGAACATTGTCCACAACCGGAATTTGGGATGAACCGATAAAAATTTCAGGATCTGGATGCAGACCCCTTCGTCTACAAAAATGCACACAAGATGTTTTGTCATGAGAAATTAAGAAACCGTTTTTGTTAGTCCAGCTAAGAATACTTTTGATTGCTATTTGCAGTTGTCTTTCAATAAAACGAATATCCTGTCCCATACACATAATACGAAAGTCATCTACATAAAGATCTCCCTTCACAGAAGCAGGGAGTTGATTAATGATGTTATTTATTTTAATAGCAAAGAGGGTGACACTCAGGACACTACCCTGAGGTACACCTCTTCTTGTACATAAAAACTAGATAGACTTCCCCCAATTCGAACTTGAAATCGTCGAATGGCAAGAAAGTTTTTTATAAAAATTGGAAGGTTCCCACGGAAGTCCAAGTTAAAAAGATCGCGAAGGATCCCATAACGCCATGTTCTATCATAAGCTTTCGCCATGTCAAAAAATACCGAGACCAAATGGCTGCGTTTTAGAAAGGCTGTCCGTATGTGATGTTCCAAATGGATTAAATTATCGATAGTAGACCTACCACGTCTAAATCCACTTTGAAATGCAGCAAGGCAATTGTTAGTTTCTAAAATATGTATGAGGCGGCAATTTACCATTTTTTCAAGAAGTTTGCAAATGCAGCTAGAGAGTGCAATTGGCCTGTAATTATTGGGATTGGTAGCATCTTTTCCTGGTTTAGGAAAAGGTATAATTATGGCTCTGCACCAAGATTTCGGAAACTTCTGCTCCATCCATATCCTATTGAAAAAGGAAAGGAGATTATTTAACGACAATAACGAAAGGTGCTTAAGCATAATATATGTAATCCCATCGTGACCTGGGGCAGATAAATGGCTGTCTCTCAAGCATTTTATCATCTCTGATTTGATAAATGGTTTATTATATGCATGTGAGTTATGAGAGTTAAAATTAATCCTGGTTCTTTCAGTTTGTCTTTTATATGTTAAAAAAGGTTCTGGGTATGAGTCAGAGCTTGAAATGGATGCTAGGGTATTACCTATTGTCTCAGCGATGTTTTTAGGTGATGCGATGGCTTGACCGTTATGTTTTAAAATAGAAATATGATTATCAGAGTAGACGCCCATACATTTTTTCACTTTATTCCATAGTTCTTTACTTGATGTATTGGAATTAATGCTTGAGATGTAGTTGATCCAGGATTCACGCTGGCTTTTGCGTCGCACTCTTCTAGCTTCAGCCTTTGCTTTTTTATATGCTATATAGTTAGTATTAGTTGGGTACCTCCGAAATATTCCCCAAGCCTTCTGTTGTTTTTTCTTCGCATTTTGGCAATCACTGTTCCACCATGGCTTTCTATGTTTATGTTTAGATGATGTTTTAGGAATGCTAGAATCTGCAGCATTGATAATACATTGAGTTACATTATCAAGTGTATTGTCAATATCCCCCTGTATCATGTCAGCTGTGATATTTGCATGTGCTGTAAATGTTGGCCAGTTGGCTCTGTCATATGTATAACGATTGGTAGAATTGTTACAATCCCTATCAGGAGTAGTCAGTGTAATAAAAGTGGGAAAGTGGTCATTGCCGTGCAGGTCATTAGAGACCCAGAAATTCCAGAATGGATAGAGTATTGGGGAGCAAATTATAAGGTCTATTGCATGGAAAGTACGGGTTGGCTCATGAAAGTAAGTGTGATCACCATTATTGAGCAGGCATAAGCCGTTGTCAGAAATGAATTTTTCAACACTATCACCACGTTGGTTAGAGTCACGGTTGCCCCAGAGTTGGCTGTGTGCATTAAAATCTCCAACAAGGATGTATGGAGCCGGGAGTTGGAGTAGGAGGTTATCCAGTTGTGCCGATTGAATAGTTTGGTTTGGAGGTAAATGAATGGTACATATTGTTATGAGTTGTTTAATATGTACACGGACTGCAAGAGCTTGTAGGTTTGTATTTAGAGATATATAAGAATGGGGTAGATTATTAGAAATGAAAAGAGCTACTCCACCAGTAGCTCTTCCATTAGCTGCAAAATCTTTTCTGTAGGTAGTATAGTTATGTAATTTTGCTTTGTCATTGGGTTTTAGATGGGTTTCTTGTAGAGCTAAGCATAATGGTTGATGGTCAGAGAGAATATCACGTATTTCAGCATGTTTATTATGATATGCACGGCAGTTCCACGAGATAATATTAGTCATTATTGATCTTTTAGATAGATATATCAACATCACTTTGTTCGGAGGTAGTAGACATATCATCTCCTCCATCGTTCAGTTCTGCATCCGGTTCTGGATTTCCACCCTGACCGCTGGGGTGAGTTCGAGGAAGTTCTGAACACTCTGATTTTATCAGCACAGAAATTCGTCAAGATTCACAAACCGAGTCCACCGAATTCTGCACCGCCTCCTAGAAGCGACCCAGGGGATCCTTCCCTCATTCAGAGGTTATATAGGCGGAATCGAAGGCGCGCCGTGAGAAAAATTTTAGGGCACACACAGGCCTCCTGCCCCGTACAAAAAGATGACCTAGTACAGAGATTCTTCCCTGACTCCGCCCCAACACCTGATCTTTCAATATACCAAGACATTGTTCCTGCGGTTAACACTCCATGCACAAGTAGGTTTTCAGTCAGTGAAATAAAACGTAAATTAAAGGAATCTGAAAACACCAAGCCGGGGCCTGACAGAATAACATACCAGCACTGGCGAAGCTATGACTGTGAAGCGCGGGCGCTCACATTAATTTACAACATCTATTTCAAAGCCGAGCGCATTCCTGACACTTGGAAAACAAGCAAAACCATATTCTTACCTAAAGGGGGCGACCCAACATTAACTGCAAACTGGGGGCCAATCGCCTTATCCTCCACCATTTACAAACTATACGCGAGTCTATTAACCAGAAGATTAACTCGGTGGATGGAGTCCAATGGGATACTCTCCCCGTTTCAAAAAGGTTTCCGCCCGTTTGACGGGGCTATGGAGAACAATTTTGCTCTAGAACAACGTATCAACGAGTCGCGCAGGTTACAAAAAGAAATCTGTATTATGCTAATTGACATAAAAAATGCGTTCGGTAGTCTGCTCCATGAGGCAATACACGAAGCATATAAGGCTTACGGGGTAGGGCAAAAATTCTCCAATGTATTGAAAGACTTTTATGCCAACAATTACACACAGATCCTCACTGCCGCTGGGCTATCTGAATTAATACCAATTATACTAGGCATAAAACAGGGCTGTCCTACCAGCGGGCCAACCTATAACATCACAGTCAACCCATTATATGCCTTAGTCTTAGCCCTTCGAGAAAGGCTTCACATACTAGGATACGCTGATGACACTGTTCTAGTTGAAGACAGTCCTGAAGCACTTCAAGCCACACTCGATGCTGTTGTGGCCTTCGCCAAGAAATTGGGCTTAACAATTAACCCTGAAAAATGCAGGTCAGTTCACATCTCTCCACCACGCCTTGGATGTGTAAGATGCCAACAAACCGTATTTAAAATAGGTGACAATGAAGTCCAATATCTTACCGAATTTAAGACCGCCAACTATCTGGGCAAGCCAGTTGGCTTCAATATTTTAGATGACACCCATGAGATTGATAAAATAATTGAGATTGGGGAAAAACTACTCATTTCAAACCTCACCCCGTGGCAGGCACTTGATGCTCTTAAGAGCTTCTTTTTCCCCTCCCTTAACTATGCCATGAGGACATATCAGCATGGTAAAGATGAATGGAAAAAACTTGACAGAGAGCTGAAACCGCTTATAAAAGATGTCCTAAATTTACCAAATGAGGCTACGAAACGAACTCATATCTGCATGGTGATACGAAAGATGGGCTATTTGGTATTCCCGTCGCAGGGTTCGACTCTGACGTAGCTAAGGTAGACTCTGCCTTCAAATTACTGACTTCGGCTGACCCAGTATGCCGAGAATATGCATGGGCTGGCCTGGAACGTGCCACCAAGGACAGAACAATTCAGAACCCGACACTTACCCAAATGGCTGAATATCTATCGGGCTATCGTGACGGCGAGACCACTAACAAGTTCGCCTCTATTTGGTCTCTTTTGGTTCTTTTCGACAAGGTTATTGCTGACTTAATAACGTCATTTTTGGCATTTGTTTGCTCTTAATTAGTTGTATGTTCTTATATTTTATATTGATTAATTTGCTGACTGACCCTGCGGAGTGGCCTTATAGACACCAATATATATTTTTATCTCTATGTTGTACTTTCATGTACCTGCTTGTAGGGGCGACTACAGTGGGAATGAGTTTTTGCAGCATATAGGTGACATACGTGTCCCTCTTTTTACAGTATCAAATATTATCATCTTACTGTTTAGCTGTGTGTTCCCTTTATTTCGGTATCAGTTGTTGTACGTGTTAGTTGTCCGTGTGTGTGGTGCTTGTATGTCTGTTACATTATATTCTGTTTTACTTTGTAATTATTTATTGTAGTTGTGTTTTAGCTATCATCATTGTTTTTTAGTCTCATTATCATATTATCTCATGGTTCAAGTCTTTTAGCTATTTACAATATGTCTCTGTTATTGGAGGTAGTTTTATTAGTCATTTATCATGCCCATGGTTTTTACCTTTTACAATTCGTTTATACAACAAAGTTTTAAAGTGCATATTTTTCATTGATCTGTACTGAATATGGCAGAAGCGGGTGGTGCTCCTACAGCCGGGGGATCTTCGAATACTGAAGAAACTGATGAGGAAGACCGATTTGTTCATCCTAGAATTCATGGTAGGAACTTGTATGTTTACTTCCCCCTCTTGGTACCCGTTACATGCCTAATCGGAAATTGTAAATTGCAGATAAAGAATAAGACATGGGCTGCCACTGTACAGAATTTAAGAAGACATATCAACCAGATACATAAATTTAAACCAGATACAACAATAAACTGGTGCTCATTGTGCGATTGTGATATTGGGCGCCAGGTAGCTACTCATAACTGTTTCAGGGAGTGCAAGTATTTCGTAACTTCTAAGGAAAAGTTGGATTGTAAGTGCGAAGAATGTGGCGAGACATATCCTACATGGAGAGGTCTATCAAACCATAAGAAAGCTCATAAAACCGCCAAAATACAAGATGAGTACAATCGGAAGAATGGCCTCCCTGTTACAGACACCTCTGCCGACCCTGGTGGTGATAATACGTCAATTAAAGATGCTATTGAAAATGTTGATAAACAATTAGCGCAAATAGGTGTTAATGTAAATGACAGGGACATTGACCAACTAGTGCAGATAATTGCAAGTACGAGTAATGATTTTAGTGATTTTAATTCATCAAATCATACTGGTTTTAATTCTACAAATAATTCATCTATTTTTATACCAGCTA
The DNA here is from genome assembly GCA_963931845.1 of Maratus michaelseni. Classification (NCBI taxonomy): domain Eukaryota; kingdom Metazoa; phylum Arthropoda; class Arachnida; order Araneae; family Salticidae; genus Maratus; species Maratus michaelseni. The sequence continues at coordinate 37,010,096 of OZ007597.1, read as the reverse complement.
TTAATTCTGATTTTACTCCTGCTCCTCCAAGAAGGAATTTGAGAGGTCAACCTCGTATACTGGCTGAAACTGCTCTTCAACTCCCCCCTTCGCAAGACGAATTCCTGCCTCAGTCTCTTGCACGGCCGAGTCCGGTTAACCTGAACCCGGCCACTGTTCCACATACTGATGAAAGTCTTGAAGAGGATCATGAGATGAAAGGTGAGCTATTCTGCGATTCTTTTTCTAGCTCAGTTAGCGATGTGGTGGATTTGCAGTCACTCGCTAGTTCCCACCCAGTTATTGAAGGGAGACTACACAAGGTGAGTAGTGATACTCATCAGGGTTTTAATAATTTACAAACGCTTTTAGATAATGCATCCTTAGTTATACACCAGTCATTACCATATCATCATTCATCCCCCGTTCCCTCTGGACTCGCCACCCCTATTGGTGGTGTGTTCGGAAAATCGGTTGTTTTTAATTCTAGTAGGATTTTAACACAAGATCTGTTGAAGATTGACAAGAACATCTTCTTCGGTGGGACAGATGGCCGGACTACAAATCTCGACCCTGCTGAGAAAGATGAAACGGCGGCAAATAGTGAAGCTGATGGAGAAAACTTGATTGACGAACCAGTGCTTCCGGATGCCGACGATTATGATCACCCTGCCATCCAACAACACGTCATGGTTGCATCTATTGATCACCCTGATCTGGACCAATGTGAGGATGAGCTTGGAGAAGACCCACCACCTGAAATAGATCCAACTCTGAATAATACTAAGAGCCTTGCAGAAGAAATCCGTGAAACACTGGATATACAGAATTTAATTGGAAGTACAGAACAAGAAGTTCTCTCATCGCAGGGTGTCAGGTCGAGTCAGGGGTCATTGAGTGGTTCGCTATACGGTGACCCCATTGACGAGGCCGATGCTCTGTGTGTGGGAGAGCTTGAGAATCCTCCTGATTTTGACTATCATGAACCCCAAGACATCCAGGATGATGAGGAAGTGATCATTGCAGAGAATGATGCCGATGACATTGACCCTGGTGGACATGGCACTGGCAGTCACATACCGAGGGACATACCGGCCTAGCCGGGGTACTTGTCCCGCTATTCTAAAAGGTTCATAGAACTTCTGAATGATCCAAATCCGAATTTTAATGAGTTTACATCTGTTGCTGACGATCTCATTGTTACGTTTAAAAAAGAACTGAATTTCAAATCCTCTTCCGGAGACGGGCCAGTCCGTAAATTCAAACCTCTCGATACTGATAATCCCAAAGAAGTCCAACAGTCATACAGAAAGAACAGAAAAAAGACACTCAGAGCAATATTGGAGGAAGACTCTGATTTCTGTGATCTGGACCCGGAAATCATTGCCAACCACTATGTAACCAGCTCAATTGATAAACCTAGTAATACCGATTTTATGAAAGAAACAGTTGCTGCTAAAGACCCACTTCAAATCAATAGTTTTACACATAAGGATATTAGCACCAAATTGAATAATTGTGAGAACACTGCTCCGGGTCCAGATGGCATTACTTATAAGCACCTTAAACAACTTCGTTCTTGACAGACTGATCGCCAAAACCAAACGTCTAAAAACTAAATTATACGCCATATTAATGGACATTAAGAATGCATTTGGTAGTGTCCCTCATACTGCGATCTTTCATGCCTTCAAGGCTGCTGGTGTGGGTGACGTGTATGGCAAAATTCTTGAGGACTTATATGATGAAAACTTCACCTCACTCCTCACTTCGCTGGGTGAATCTGAAGAATTCTTAATTAAGCTAGGTGTCAAACAGGGATGTCCGCTAAGTGGGCCCATTTTCAACCTTGTCTTTAACCCTATTTTCAAATTAATACAAAACGGTAGGGACGAATTACACGGGCTAGGCTACGCCGATGATACAGCGGCTTTTGAACTCACATTGCGTGAACTGCAAGAAACTCTAAATAGAGTAATTGACTTCCTAAGCAAACTAGGATTAGAACTTAATGCTAAGAAATGCAAAGTGATTCAAATTAATGGGGCCAAATCCGCCTGCGAGAACGAAAAAATATCGCTTCTCGGCCTTTTGGCTAAGATCAAAGTGTAGTAAAAATTATTTTTATAAACTAGATCTTAGTCATTATGTCGAGAATACGAGTTTTAGCATCATCTTCAGATGTTTTTAAGCATTTTTTGCTTATTTTTGAAAAAAGCAGATAGCTCCTCCCATATTTGGAGATTTCTTCAAGCGCTGGTGTTTGGCTCCTCCTGCCTCGACTTCAAGTTGACCGTTGGGCGGTCCTTCATCCAGAGGACTTTTAGCATTAGTTTATCATCATCATCAATGGCGTCAAGGCTGATTCTGCATTTAAAATTAAAATTAAAACATCTTAATCTGCTTGCATCTTAGCCAATTTTTGAAATATCAACTAGCAAATTAGCTCTGTGTGCTCTGCGAGTGATTATCTACATGATTCATAAACTACTTTTGTGCTCAAAGTGCTATTTCCGCAAACGGAAATGAATCTGTGAAACAATAATCTGCTGACATCCGCCGTAGTTTTGATGCTAGAATCAAAGTATTTACGTCATTTTATTCAGCTCGTCAAGACGAATTTTTCTAGATATTTCGTTTAAATATCGGATAATTACTTCTATTTTTTAAAATTAGAAAATGTCGATTTTCCTGAAAAAATTCTTATTTTTGCTGAAATAATTGAACAATCATCAAGTGCAATACCTCTGCGTGAACTGCAAAAAACTATGAACTGTATTTCACCATCATTTTTGTGCTCTGCTAATTATTTCTGCAAACGACAATGACTAAGCAATTTTTGAATCTCTCTTCATCCGCGTCACTATTTGTCTGAGAACTAAGTGTGATATACCAATCTCTTCGTCTCTTCAAGACCAATTTATTGATACCCATAGTTGGACATTTGGACAATAACTAATATTTTTAAACTTTAAAAAACTTAGTTTTTAGTGAAAAAATTCTTATTTGTCTAAAATACTGGCTATATTCAGCGATCCTGCTAGTCTATCATATGGTTCTGTTGACAACAATTATCTCACAGTGTTATTTAATTTCTACATAATGTATTTTTCTTATTTTTTGTCTCTATACAGGATCATGGGCTGAGTGGAGTACCTGGCGGCTGGAGCATCACTTATCTTGGGTAAGCATGACTCATTGTCCATCTTTGAGGTCTCAGCTAGCCGCTGCACAGCTGGCCCCCGTATTTTCATAGTTATATGCATTTATGGGGTGCAACCAGTGCGTGCAGTCTCGAGAAATGGAAGACTTTCTTCCAGGACTCACGCGATTAGGACTGTGACCTCGCCCCCCCCCCAGTCCTTTAAGGGTTCTCGTAAATTGTTAACTTTTTGCTCAAGCCACGTTTTTGTTTGGCATTTTTTTACTGGAAACAAAATTATTATTATTATATGCCCCCTCATTTTCCAGTAAATTAGGTTTCCCGTTAGGTTCGGTTAGGGTTATTCAAAATTTACTATCCTCTGTTTTTGTAATTTTTATGGAGTCGGTTAGTCGGCCCACGGGAGGTTTTCTTGCGTTGTTTGTCTTTTCCCTCCCATCTGTCCGCGTGTTAGGTTGTCAGTCTTTTTTGGTCGCTGACACTTAAGGTTCTTCCTAGACCATATTCTTCTGTGAGGAACGATTATGTTACTCACATCCTTCCCTCTTCTTTGTGGTTTGAGCCTCTGTCCCGCCTGTCTCTTCGTTTGTGGGTCATCTTACTGCAAATGCTTCCGTCATCAGTTTTCATAATGCAATGCTCCTCGTCTAGTGTGTGTATTTCTATATATTGGTCTATTTTAGTGTGTTCATATTTATCTGTGGATATTATTGTGTAGTAATTTCTGTGTTGTCGTTTATGTTTATTTAGTAATAATAGTTGTAGTATAATTTTTCCAATTAGTTAATTACTTTTACTCAAAAATTTAATTTTTTCCAAAAGAGGGTCTTTGACGAATTTCGTCATATCATTAAATTGTTTACTGTTCTAGCTTAATTTTGGTCCTCTTTGTTAATTTTAATTATTTAAACTCCTTTTACCAATTGTTACAGCATATTTTTGGCTGTTTATTACTTTTGGGCTCAATTTCTTAATTTTTTCTGTAAGAGGGTCTTTGACGAACTTCGTCATTTTATTAAATTGTTTACTTTTTTGGCCTTCTCCATGCCCCATTAGTAATTTTCACTAGTTAAACATCTTCATTTGGGTCATTTAATAATTTTAATAGCCACTTTTACCTTTTTTGGTGCTTTTGAATTTTTTCGTATTTTTGGTAGAGGGTCTTTGAGGAAATTTGTTAATTTTGTTAATTCTCCTTGGAATTCATATTTCTATATACTTTCAGGTCAATTTATGTCAAATTAATGTCAACTGGGTGTGTGTATCATTGTTAGAACTCTGTAATACTTTTCTGTTGCAAGTTAGACCATTGGAACATTTTTACATAGCTCCTCCCCCAGAGACAATATGCCTAAAAAGAAATTTGACACTCCGCCTCGCTTCAAAAAGGCAAAACAGCAGAAGGACTCTTCTTCAGCATTCTTTAAAAATGAAGCAGACAATATTAAAACTGAAAAACCTAAAACTAAAAAAGTAAAAGTTAGCTCCTCCCCCAGGTGGGAAATATTAATTATGGTGCTTCGTGCTCCACAGATAGTGCATCTAATGTGCAAAATTCGACTCCAAAATGCCAAACCCCTCCCGAGAGAGGAATATCACCATCTCCCATCTCTAATCACACTAAATTGGGGAGGTTAACTACCGCCTTATTAAAGGAAAATTTCATCGCTGATTCAGAGAACTCTAATTGTCTGCTACCTGCAGCGATGCGTAAATCCGGAATATTATGCAAAGCGTTTAATATGAAGAGCGCGAAGGAAGGCATGTGGGGCAATAGTGGGTCTTCACCTGTGCTATCAAGTGCTAATTCTACTTTTGACTTGAGTGATAATTTATCCGCGCGCCTCAGCTCGTCCCAGCATCGTCTTGGTGACTCAAATACATCTGACACACGTGAGAAACCTTTAAAAAATTCATCCAATAAAACTATTCCTAAGTCGGTCGATAGTGGTCGCTCAGATAGTATTATATCCACTAGTGAAGAGGTAGTTTGTGGTGCTCGCGGTTTTTCTATTCCATTTCCGGGAAAACTGGGAGAAATGGTAAATTCTTGAACATTGTTCTTCCTACCGATAAACTCCTTCGTTGCCCAGAGGACAAATGTAGAAAAACAATATTTGCTTCTTCCGTCTCCTTCGCTAAAAAAGTGCTCATTTCACATATTTACAAATCACATAAGATAAATACTGAAGGTTATTACTGGTGCAGTATTTGTGAAAAAGAGATTAAAGAGAAAGTTAACACTCATGAATGTTTTAAGGGGAAAGCGTATTATAATGTCAACCTTCACGGCGTTGAACTAATCCAAAGATGTGAGTACTGCGAAAAAGCTTTTTATTTCGCTAGAGAACTCAAAAAACATAAAAAATCAGTACATAAAGTGGGTAATCACGCTGTGCCGAGTTTTGAAACAACCTCTGTGGGCAATTTGCCTAATACCAACACCCCACTACCACGTAGAACTGCTCTCAATCAGACGAATCGCGACAATCCTATGTCTATCGATCTAATAGACCTTACTGCAGAAATACCCACAACTGAACTTTCTTCGCCACTGAAATCCAAAGACTTTATCATAGATAATGACCCTGGGCTATCCAACGACAGCACAACGTCCATTATACCTATTTCGAGTCCTGCTCGTGGAAATATCAGTGCTGAGAGTGAGATTGTTAGTACCGTCACCCCTGCTTCAACTTTCGTGAAATTTGAACCACACCGGGATAATCTACAGGATTTAAACGTTGTTAGTTTAGGTGTCTCAAGTGGTGGTTTTGCCGATAATCCGTCCGTTGTGGTGAAAGGGGTTCCAATTTAATAGTTACTGATAAATCATGTTCTAGTCAGGATGTTGCTGGCTCTGTGGGGACATCAATCAATCTAAACAAAATTAAGAAACATTCGAGGTCGGTATCTCTACCGGTGGACTTTAGCAATTCTTCTGTTGGGGATAATGCGCGCTCAGTAGATATGAACATATACGATTCTAGGGTAACTCTGAGAACACCTTCTCCGTCTACCAATGGGGATCACGTCTTCGTTGTTAATTCACCTACTCCCTCAGTTATTGACGAATCGGTCACTCATGTTGGTGATTCTGACACCATCGTCATATCGGAAAACTACAACGATACGTCATTCATTGAAGAAACTCAGCAACCCGATAATAACACTGAAAATTGTGACACTACACTTGACAATCACATCTACTACCCGCCAACTCCTCCGGAAGTATATATTCCGAGTAGTCCCGTGCACAGCTCGATGTTCTCCACACAATCTGATATTGCTTTAAACCAAGATGGGTATTGCACTGCGCGCGGCGATATTTCACAGAATGCGAGTAGCGGTGATGATAGTAGTATCTGGTCTCGTCCGCTTTCAACTAATAGGCTTGCTAATATAGTTCCTAACGTCTCTTCTGGTAGTGTGGGCTCTCACAATCTATCTGATGATTTTCTACGCTTGGACCTTTCCGATTCTGACAGGGGAAGTCTTGCTTCTTGCAATAATTCGGTTAACGAGATGCCTACTCCACCACCTCCTGCTCCATTGCGTAGTGTTGTTACGGTTCCAAATCGGAATCAGCGTGGGCGCGGGCGTGGTCGCAGTGTCCATTTTAATCAAAGAAATAATTCTAGGGGTAATGGTGATGATGATAATAGGTCTCGTCTTAGACGTGGCAGTATTTCTGGTGTTGGGACTTTCCCTATGGTTTGCTCAGTTGTGGGAGATATGCTCAACCTTGTTTTTCCTGTTGTCGGGCTTCCTAGGTGTCCCATCAGCAGATGTGGCTCCTCTTTCGGCGGTTCCGCATGGACAACAGCTATCCAATCTCTTATCCGACACATTGAAGGCACACACCATAATCCTATTAACAAAATCCAAAGGTGGTGCTCCTATTGTCAAGATAATACCACGGACAAAGTGAGCTAACACAGTTGCTTTGCCGAGTGCTCCTTTTATTCTCCCAACGGAAGAGAACCACAGATAAAATACACCTGTGACAACTGTGACTTTGGCGTTCCCTCATTGCAAGGAATGACGAATCACAAGAGGAAGCACACACGTGAGGCTGCAGCACTTCGTAGATTGCGGAGAAGACAAGCTGATGCTGCGTCACTTAGCATGCCCACTTATGATCAAATCATCTCGAATCCATCAACCTCAACTGGCACTCAAAGATCAACTCAAACCTCGTGTGACACTCCTTTGCATCAAACCCAGAACGACGATGAAGTTGCAGCTGCTGGTCACAACATTGGCGAGGATGAAATTGATAATACCCCTAATGAAGGGAAAAACCTGATTGACACAAATATTCCACATCCTGATACTCCCAATCCCTCTGCTGACTTCGAAGTCAAATTTAACAACTTATATAAAAATTTTAACAGGACCTCGTGGTCTGAGTTCGAAGATTGCCTGGTGGACTTTGTCTCATTTTCCCAAAACCATGTAGGACTGGACAAAATTAAAGATAACGTGAGAAGAAACACCAGATTCAATAATAAAGATCCCGCTGCCATGCAGAGATTATACCGCAGGAATCGACGCAGGACTGCTAGGGAGGTCCTGGGCACCCCATCTGCCCAGTGCGATGTTTCTCACGCTGATTTGAAAGCAAAGTTCTTTGCGGAAAATAACAATAGTTACGATGCTTCAGTATTCACCCGGGGGACACAAGACATTGATCCACCTAACTCAACACCCTTCACTGCATCTGAGGTGAAAGCCAAGCTTGGTAAATGTGAGAATACTGCTCCAGGAAAAGATCGCTTGACTTACCACCACTTGAAGGGAGTTGATCCAGAGGCAAAAACACTAACCAAGATTTTTAACATCTGCATGAAAGCCAAGAAGATTCCGTCTTCTTGGAAAGAGTCAACTACCATATTCATTCCCAAAGATGGTGACAGAAATGACGCTGGGAATTGGCGACCCATTGCCCTTTCATGCACGATGTATAAGCTCTTCACAAGCTTAATTGCGGGTCGTCTCTCCAAGTGGCTGGAAGAAAACCATCTCCTCACCCCAATGCAGAAGGGCTTTCGTCCGTTCGACGGCACGGCTGAGAACAACTTCTTGCTTGACTATCGCATTCGTATGGTGCGGAAATTAAAAAAGGAAATGTGTATTCTTCTCGTGGACATTAAGAATGCGTTTAGGTCTATCCCCCACAGGGCCATGGTTGATGCTTTGATTAATATTGGTGCAGGCGACTTATTTGTTGAATTGATTAGTGACATTTATAATGGGACTTCCACATGTTTATTAACAGCTCAGGGTCTTTCCGACGCGATAGACATTCTTTGCGGGGTTAAGCAGGGGTGTGCGCTTAGTGCGATCCTTTTTATCTTAACGATTGACCCGGTGTTGCAAGCAATTCAGCGTGCTAGGGCCGAAATTCACAACCTTACGTATGCTGACGATCAACTGATTATTGAGGACTCTCCCGCCGCCCTCAGGCACTCTATAAAAATACTTGTTGAAACAGCTGCAAAGGTTGGTCTTTCGGTGAACCCGAAAAAATGCCATTCGCTACAAATTAGCGCCACTCATAGGGAATGCCTCCCCACGTCGTTTGACATTAATGGGGTCCCCGCTAATATTATGGAAGAATATGATATTGTAAAGTACTTAGGTAAGCCATTTGGCTTCCACATCGCGCCTGATACAGAACAACTTCAGGACTATATCGACAGAGGGAAAACCATCCTGAATTCTAAACTTGCTCCTTGGCAAAAGATAGACGCCCTGAAGACGTTCTTATTTCCATCCTTCAGCTACGCGATGCGGATGAACATCTTTGGAAAGGCGGAATGGACCTACCTAGATGAGCAATTAAAACCTCTTATTAAAAGGGAACTGAAACTCCCTAAACAAGCCTCTAACGAATATCTTTACGGGGATCCCCAGAAAGGCCTAATTGGCATTCCAAAGGCTTCAATAGACTCAGATATTGCCAAGATTGACATGGCATTCAAATTACTTACATCACCTGACCACAATGTTGCCGAAATTGCGTGGAATGACTTATCTAAAATTGTTGAACAGCGCCGTGGCACCCCTCCAACTTGTGCTGATCTTGAGGATTTCTTATCCGATGAATTATTCAAAGACAGGAATTCTGGGTGCTCTAGCACATGGTCCAAGGCTAGAACTGCTTCAGGCCACCTCCAGGTCAGGTGGAACATCACCGATGATAACACGGTTTCGATTACCATTGGGGAGCTTACGATCACGAATAGGCATGGGTTTTCAAAGGCATTCGGTCACACTTTAAAAAGTTTGCTTGCGATTCCCTGAATGAGAAACCTCGACAAGGTAAATCGTTTTCATGCTACTCTAAAGATCGTGCATCATCCCACTTCCTGCGAACTGGAGACTACCTCCGTTTCACTGACTGGCGGTTCATCCACCAAGCTAGACTGAAAGTTGTAGGTCTGCGTGGATATATGGATTGGTTAGAGGAGAATGAAAAATCATGTCGTGTTTGTGGGTGGGAGAAAGAAACGCTCCCACACGTACTTAATCATTGTTCCCCAGACCTACACCGTGGAACTCGTCGTCATAATAAGATAGTAAACAGGGTTAAGGAGGCTGCCTCCCGGAAGTGGAAAGTAATATCAGAGCACCAGCTGATTAGTGATACTGGACTTAAACCAGATCTTATCTTGGGAAAAGGCAAAAAATTACTAATTTTAGATATAACATGCCCATATGATAATGGATATGGCAGTTTTGCTATTGCAAGAGAAACCAAAATCAAAAAATATCAACCGCTACTCCAATACTTTAATTCCTCTTATTCTGACATACAAATCGATGCGATTGTTGTGGGGTCACTTGGATCCTGGGATCCGAAAAATGATAAAGTTCTGTTACAGTTGTGCACCAAAAAATATCTCCGTTTAATGAAGAGATTAGTCGTCTCAGAAACTATTAGGGCTTCCAGAGACATTTTCGTGTCCCATCTAAACCACAACCGTACACCCCAAGAGGACTATCGTTCTAGGGACTTTAGAAGATTTAGGATCTCCGATGGAGATGCACCGAATCCCAGGATCCTCCCTAACTCAGTCAACTCTGAAATCAGTGAAGTACATTCTCTAATTGTTGATGCCCGTGACGATTCAATACCTTTCACTGGGAATTCACCGCTTATTGACCTTCAAGGACGTGATGAACTACATACGCCTTCTTCTTCCGCCGGCCCTAGCACCGCTGATGATAATATTACACTACTCGCAGATCTCGACATCTTGGATTATAATTGTGATTCGAACAACATAGATGCCCTTCTAGAGAACAATATTCGCGCATTGTGTGCGTCTATTTGCGATGCCCCGGTGCCTTCCACCTCTAAAATAATACCTAGCACTTTGCCGAAAAATATTAAATCTATTTCGCCGTGCAACTCTGCTAACGTGTGTGTATCTAGTAGTGATGGTAAAACCCCCCGCGCTGCGGACAATAGTGACAGTGCTTTGGTCTTACCATCAAATCCTGCTCCTGCTGGTGATAGCGATAATGACTTTATTCCCAGTTCTTATAATATTTGTAATGAACAATCTGTACTTAAAACACCTATAAATATAGTTACTACTCATGTAAATAGAAACAAGGAGAAAAATGATAATCCTAATTGTGAAAATATCAATATAGTTGTAAATAGTAATAATTGTGTTTATGTTAATAGTACTAGTATCAAAACTCATGATGTACCACAAAATACTGTATTTAAAAAGGGTAATCGTAATATGAATATTGATGCTGATAACTCTAACTGTAGAATGCAAAATGTAATCTTAAATAGTGATAAATGTACTATTGTAAATAATAATAATTGTATCTCTAATAAGGGTAACATTGTAAAATCTCAATGCGTATCACAAAATGTAAATCAATATAATGATAATAATCTTAACTCTATATGTGAAACTGAAACTGTTGAATCACCTATGGTAAATTATAATAATATTCCTGTAAATACTAATTCTTCTGCTGATTATTCTGTAGATAATACTCAAGTTACAGCTGAAACAGTCTGTGAAGCACCTGTAAATATTGTAAGTAATTTGGAAAACAATGTAAGTAATTTAGTACCAACTCCTTCCTCTCCTTCTAATACTATAACTAATTCAGCTAACAAGCATAACATTACTAAGTCTAATTTGATTGCTACTAACACTGCTGCAGTGATGCGTGTGTCTGGTAATACAGTAAATTCAAATAGTAAAACTAAAACTAGAAATACTAACACTTGTAATAAATTGAAATGTAGTGACTCTCATAAATGTAAAGTATGTTTAAAAAATTCCTCTGGTCCTTCCAGTCTTCAAAGTAATTTAGTATGTTGTGATGTATCTGGCAGCAATAACAGCATGTGTATGCCTACTCCCTAAAGGTCTATCCCGCCTACTTTTTATTTATATATGTAATTGTTGCAGGCTTATTGCGATTTTTAGGCGGTGCTGGTCACGCCCAGGCCCGTGCTGACCATTTCACCCCTATGGACGCTTTAAGTCAGGCTAGTTTTTATCTTTTTGCTGTCCTATCCCAGTTGTTCTTCTGTTCCGCCCTTTCCTATCATTGATTATAATTGCCATGTTTGTTTTATTAGTTTCTGTTCTGAACAGAAGTAATGAGTTTTCTTTACTCTTTTATGGAGATATGATGATGGGCCGTAACTTGGATAATTGATATCCCTTTTGTGTTACAATATGCTTATCTGATCTCTGTTCTTATCAGCTTAATTTTATGTTTTATGCTAATTATGTCTTTTTATTTTTCAGATTCTTGAGTTTATGAGTTGAAATATGCTGATTTTCTATGATTTTTGAAGTTTGTCTTTTGAAAGAGCGTCTTTGATGGTCGTTCTGGTTTGCTTTTCTGGTTTGCTCTCCTGTCTTTTGAAAGAGCATCTTTGATGGTCTTTCTGGTTTGCTTTCCTGGTATCTTCTGCTCTCTGCTATGCTTTGATCTGGAATATGCTAATGTGCAAGTGAATATCTGCAAAGAGCCGATGGAGCGATGGTTTTATAAATAGCAAATATCTTTGAATTCACCATTTTGAGTGTCATCCATATTGAAAAAGGTAGTCAGCTTCAGCCGCCATCTTGGTATTTTTACAAAGTTCATCTTTTTAAGAGCCCTTTTTGGCTCTTTTATCATCTATTACCTGCTTTTAACTCATCATTTATGCTTTTAACAAGAACGTCAGTGGTGCGGTGAAGTAATTGTGCCTGTTTTTGAAGTTATTTGTGGACTTTAAAGTTTTACATGATGGTGTCTTCATCTATGGTGTTTTTTATGGATTATCCTGTGGATTATCTGGCTTAATACATGTGAGTACAATAGCGACCATTTTATAGATGGTATCGCTAAATTTATATTTTAATTGTCGTATTATTTAATGCTTTTTGATAAGTTTGAGGTTTTGTGAAGCTATGCTTTTAAAAAGTAATTTTTTAGTATCATTACAGAATTATAGAGACTGTTGCTGCTGTGGCGTGATTGTATGAAACTACTACTATCCAACCGCTGCATTATTTTTACAAATTGAAGTGCTATTTTACTTTTTTTTTCGGGTTTTGCTATACTTGTGCTTTTGCTGTGCATACCCGTTTAAGTACTTCTCTTAAGGTGCTACTGCTGCTTCATTACTACTTCGTTGGCTTATTACTCATGAATAGTTCATGAAAGTTGGGCTATGCTCATATATATTTTAATTAAAGTGTGTGTTACATCTTGCTATTATGATATAGCTTTACGACTGCAAGTGCGCATTTAGCCCTTGTTGGGTATTCAAAAAAATTGTGTTTTCAACCATTTGCTCTTAACCTATCATCATATGCTGCTTTTATCTCTCTCATCTGTGTGCTTATCATTGTGGTACGTATAAACAGGTGCGTATAATTGCTATCATTACTTTCAGTGATTTTAACATGTTTTAGTGCAAGTGGATGTATTACGAGTCGGGTGAGTGCTATTTCCTTAGCGTTTAATACCATTTGTAATTTGTGAATGCATGCGGTGATGCTGGTTGAGTGAAATGTTGTGGAGAAACTGTTTAAGTTGTGTATGGTGAAGGGGACTCTAAAAAGAAAAATGAGACGTGTTCCCGTGTTCTGACGCTATTTGAGCTATACTGACCTGAACGTGCAAGTGCACATGTGATATGTTGCTGGTGATATAGATTAGTTAAAGTGTTTTGCATGGTGTTTTTAATTGATTCTGTGTGGTGTCGGAAGAATTGTAAAGTTTCGGTTCCCGTGTTCCGACGAGTCTGTGCTCGGCGAACTGAGCTTGCGGGTGCTTAAGTGTTTCCGACTGTTTGAATTTTACGTGAAAGGTTTGATGTGATGTTGTTGTGTTGGTGTCTTTTGCTGAATTTGACGTGACTTAGTGCTAAAACTGCGAATTCAGTGATCCTGTGTTCTGATTCAGTTGTGTGTGACATGACGTATATCTGAATGAATCTAAGCTTTTTTGCTATAGACTAAAGCTACTTTTAACATTTATGTTTTTAATTAATTTATTGTTTAGTCGTTCTGACTCTTATCATTATAGTTTTATTTACTGTTCAGATCCTACCTGATGTGGCTTATTTTTATTACATATGTAATTTATACTGACCCGTTCATGCTTATTCTCGGCGCTTCATTGAAGGGCGGTGCTCGTATGAACACGATTTCCAGTACTATATATAGTGACCTTTGGTCCTTTAACAAGGTGGTGATTTTTGTTTTATATGACTATTTGTGAGTTGTTGTCCGTGTGGTTCTGTGAGTGTTTGTTGGTTTTAATTAATTGTTGTGTTTGTAGTCATTATTTTATATATTCCATTTTACTTAACATTTCATCTGATTGATGGTGATTTTATGGATTTTCATTCTGTCTGTGACGGCAGAGTTTTTAATAGTACTCATTATTGATCATATGTCATATATTTTTATATTTACGGGCTGTTTATACAACGGTGTTTTAGATACCATCTAAGTCATCTTTTAATGCTTTTATACTATCATGTTGTGAAGGTGTGTGTGTTTATGCTTATTCTCCTCACAGCTGTTCTTAAATTTGAATAAATTATGTGTCGTATTGGGTATTGTGTTGATAATGCCTAGAGTGAGAGTGGGTGCCGGCACCTCTAGGGGTCTCTCCGAAGAGGATGCTGATGGCAGTGACAAGGAGGATGAGTATATTGTTCCACGTATGGCTGGTAACCACATCACCTTCTCTTTCCCTCTTGTGGTACCTATGACGTGTATAGTTGGGAATTGTAAAACTAAAATTAAGAATAATACTTGGACTGCTTCGATTAACAACTACAGAAGGCATATGAGAGAGATCCATAAAGTCGATCCTAAAATCAGAACCAACTGGTGTTCCCTGTGCCATATTGACATAGGACGCCAGGTGGCTACCCATGCCTGCTTCGGTGATAGACCATACTTTGTCGTATAAATGCAAAGAATGCACCGAGTCATACCCCACATGGAGAGCTCTGAGTGGCCATGTGAGAGCGCATAAGACAAAGAACATCCAGAGGGAGTATAACAAGAGAAATGGTCTACCCGTTGCAGGTCCGAATCCTAACCCTGGTTGCTCTGGTGAAGCCGGCTGCAATGAAGATGGCGGAGCCTCTAGCTTCAGTGATGATGACGAGGAGGTGGATCGAAGGCTTGCTGAGCTTGGTGTCGAGGTGAGTGACAGCGATATCGAGAAACTCGTGAATATTGTCGCAAGTGAGAGGGACCCAACCGGTAGGTCTGATCTTCATGATCCGTCACATTTTTTAGCCTTTACAAAAGATTTTAATTATCATTCATCTTTATCATCTTTTTCTAATGTTGTTTCATCTGATCATGATTTTAATACTGGTAATTTTAATTCAAACCGTGCAGCTTCTCACAAAGTTGAGCCTGTTTCTAAGTACCCCCAGGCCTGTCAGTCTACTCCTTTAGTTAATGCCGGGGGTGGATCCTCGCCGCGTCTGTTTTTACAGGATGGTGATAACTTAGGTGCTGCTGCCGGTGTTACTCCTATTCAGAATTTTAACCAAGATCCTAGCTATGATTTTAACAAGTTAAGTGGCAACGCAAGTTGTGCACATAGTGGAGTGGTTTTTGAGAGTAACGATGATGATGGTCATAACTCCAGTTCCGTAAGTGATGTAGATAGCAGGAGCAGACTTTTGGCGATGTGCCCAACTATCTCACCAAGGAGGATGGATGATGTGCAGAACAGTGATGATGTGATGGATAGAACTGGGGTTGGGCCGGTTACTCAGGGATTTCTGGATTTCAACAGGAATCTGGACAAAGGTTCATTGATGATCCACCAATCTATCCCCCCAGTAGTGGAGAGGGAGCATGACATTAAATTGACCACTGAAAATAAGGTTTTTAACTCATATGATCCTATTGATCAGGTTTTTAATTCTCATAATGAGATGAACCCTCTTTTTAAGGAGTCGGTGGTTTTTAATTCAACAAAGATTTTAGATAGCGGGAAAGATTTTAATGATGTTGTCAAGAGAATATTTGACGGTCCAAGTGGCAGGCAGCACCTGGACCCTACTGAGATTTGTCAAACTAATGATGTTGGTGATGGACCTGCTCAGCATAAAGGTAAGTCTTGTGATGATACCAATATGTCTATTATTTACAGGAGCGGGCCGATCGATGACACCATTTTTGGGCGCCCTGATAATATGATTCAGGTCGTCGGCACAGTACCTGCTGAGTGTGAGTTACAGATGATGGAAGGGGTTACTGAGGTAAGTAATCCAATGATAATGAGAGAAAATAATGTGAATGATGTGTCAAATGTGAATGATGTATTGTGTGATGTGTTGAAGTGTGTTGGTGTTGCTGAAAGGGAGGGTGATGCGCTCTCTTCCTCCTCCTCTTCGTCAATAAATGTTGAAGATGCCACTATGATGAATCCAAATGACGGTGAGGATGGAGAGGTTATCATTGCGGATGACGATGCTGACGACCTTGACCCCGGTGGTTTCGGAGCTGGTGTACCGATTCCCAAAGATGTCCAGGCCGAGCCTGGGTTTGTTGCTCGTTTCTCCCTCCGTTTCAACAATCTGTTACAAGATAAGAACCCTAATTTTGATGAATTTTCAGGCCTATGTTCTGACCTAATAACTTGTATGAAAAAAAGAGCTCAATTTTAAATCTTCTTCTGGCGATGGGGCAGTCCGTCAGCCTAAGAAAATCGATCCAGAAAATCATAAAGAGATTCAGAAACTATATAGACGCAATAGAAAAAAAGCTCTTCGGCTGATTTTAGGCGAAGAGTCCGACTTCTGTGATCTGGATCCGGAGGCTGTAGCTGACCACTATAACTCAAATCCTATCCCAAAACCAAACAGTACAAAATTCATGGAAGAGGTTAAGCCGGCAAAGGAAAAAATAAATATGTCCAGATTCTCACCCAAAGAAATTATCAATAGATTAAGAAAATGTGATAATACAGCCCCGGGTCCTGATGGAATTACTTATAGCCATCTTAAACAATTAGATCCTCAAGCTCAAATTCTCACTCCTTTATATAATTTATGTCTCCATTTTCAAGCTGTCCCGGAGTGCTGGAAGAGGACTACTACAATCTGTATCTACAAAAAGGGAGACAAGAGTGACCCGGGCAATTGGCGGCCTATTGCATTAGGGAATACAATCTATAAGTTATACGCCAGCTGCCTATCATCGAGACTTTACAAGTGGTTGGAGGAATTTAACATCGTCTCCTTCAACCAAAAAGGTTTCCTGCCGCATGATGGGGTATTCGAGAACAATTATGTTCTCGAGCACATCACTAATAAATTCAAAAAGAGAAAAAAAGACCTATTCCTTGCTTCGCTGGATGTCTCTAACGCATTTGGTTCCCTCCCACACTGGGTTATATTTGAAGCCCTTAGAATCGCTGGTGTGGGGTTGGTTGGTTGGTTGGTTGTATAGGGTTTTATGGCACAAGGTCCCATTGGGGACAAGCTGCGCCAAAGAAAAAATGTATTAAAAAAAATCCACAGAGTCCAATCAGAAAATCATCTGGATGGGGTCACCCATCCAGATATAGTCATACAATATATAAAACAAATATAAAGAAATCTTAAAAAATTGAGGTATAAAAATACAACATTAAGAAATATCACCTGGATGGGGTTACCCCATCCAGCTGTCCAGATAAAAAAGTATAAACTAACATTGTTATATATAAAACATGAAGGGTATATAAAAACTAGATATCAAAATAAAAGCCAGAATGTTTTAAAAAATGAAAGAGTGCCCCATGAGGTGTTTCCCCAATGAGGTTAGTCAAGATTGGTGATGATGAATTAAAATAAATTCTGTACAAGTGCCGGAGGCCTGGACAGTCAGTTAAAAGATGAAAAATAGTCAAGCAATCAAAATGACAGTGTGGACACATGGGTGTGTCCTCCCGAAGTATAAGATGTTTATGAGTGATCCTTGAATGTCCAATTCTCAGACGAGTCAGCAGAACATCTGTTTTTCTAGGATAGCTCGAAGGCCAGGTCATAATTGTGGGTTTGATATGGTGCAACTTATTATTGTATTCTGAATCCCAACTTTCTTGCCATTTTTTATGAATAAAGTGTTTTATAAAGTGTTTAATGTCTGAGAATGGAATTTTATGATGTAATGGATTAAGAGCAAGTTTTGCCGCTTCATCTGCTTTTTCATTTCCAGGAATACCCATGTGTCCAGGTACCCAGCAAAATAAAATATCATAACCACGTCTAGTCAATTTATTATAAAAATCCAGGATGGCTGAAACATAAGGATGCTTTTTAAAAGATTTGATTGCGTCAATAGAACTATTTGAGTCAGTATATATGATGAAGGATGTTTTATGATGATGAGATATGTGTAACATGGCTTTCTCTATCGCAATCAACTCTGCCGTAAAGACAGAAATTGAAGTCTGAAGCCGATAACTGAATTTAGTATTATCGATAAAAACTCCGCAACCAACAATATTCCCACTCTTGGAACCATCCGTATAAATATCAGTAAAGTTATTATATTTTGCACGATGTGCAGCAAATAGTTGTTGGAAAACAGTAGAAGCCAAGTTGTTTTTGTCATAACCTTTAAAAGGATGGAGAGAGGTAATTTTAGGAGGATTCCAAGGAGTGAGAACATGCACAGGACATAAACTCACCTCGATATTATTAAACGGGCCGTTATCGATAATATTTCTCATTCTGACTCCAAAAGATGGGATACAAGATGGTCGATGCTGATAAAGGATATCATTGTCAGTATTTAAAAGATAGGTGTGAAGAGGATGACCAGGATGAGAAAGGATACGGTAATACAATTCCAATGAAAGTTTTTCATGAGTATGGTGTAATGCTGGCTCATTGCAGTCAACATATAAACTCAAAACCGGGGATGTACGAAATGCACCAGAGCACACACGGAGTGCACTATGGTGCACAGTGTCTAGTTTTTTTAAAACAGATTTTCTTGCTGAACCATAGACCTGGCAGGCATAGTCCATTTTAGACCGTACCACAGCTCGATAAATTTTTACGAGAGAGGTACGGTCTGCTCCACATGAAGTATTTGACAGTACCCTCAATAAATTAAGCGATCTTTCACATTTTGTCCTTAAGTGTAAAATATGTGGTAAAAATGTAAGTTTCTTGTCAAAATGCAGGCCAAGATATCGAACATTGTCCACAACAGGAATTTGGGATGAACCAATAAAAATTTCAGGATCTGGGTGCAGACCCCTACGTCTACAGAAATGCACACAAGATGTTTTGTCATGAGATATTAAGAAACCGTTTTTGTTAGTCCAGCTAAGAATATTTTTGATTGCTATTTGCAGTTCTTTCAATAAAACGAATATCTTGTCCCATACACATTATGTGGAAGTCATCAACATAGAGATCCCCCTTCACAGAAGGAGGAAGTTGTTTGATGATGTCATTTATTTTGATAGCAAAGAGGGTGACACTTAAGACACTGCCCTGAGGTACACCCTCTTCTTGTACATAAAAACTAGAAAGTATTCCCCCAATTCGAACTTGAAATCGTCGAATGGCAAGAAAGTTTTTAATAAAAATTGGAAGGTTCCCACGAAAGTCCAGGTTAAAAAGATCACGAAGAATCCCATAATGCCATGTTCTGTCATAAGCTTTCGCCATGTCAAAAAATACTGAAACCAAATGGCTGCGTTTTAGAAAGGCTGTCCGTATATGATGTTCCAAATGGATTAAATTATCGATAGTTGACCTACCACGTCGAAATCCACTTTGAAATGCAGCAAGGCAATTGTTAGTTTCTAAAATATGGATGAGGCGGCAATTTACCATTTTTTCAAGGAGTTTGCAAAGGCAGCTAGAGAGTGCAATCGGCCTGTAATTATTGGGATTGGTAGCATCTTTTCCTGGTTTAGGAAATGGTATTATTATAGCTCTGCACCAAGCATTAGGAAATGTCTGCTCCATCCATATCCTATTAAAGAAGGAGAGAAGATTATTCAAGGATAGAGCAGAAAGGTGCTTGAGCATAATGTATGTAATCCCATCGTGACCTGGGGCAGATAAATGGCTGTCTCTCAAGCATTTTATAATCTCTGATTTAAGAAATGGCTCATTATATGCATATGAGTGATGAGAGTTAAAATTAATCCTGGTTCTTTCAGTTTGTCTTTTGTATGTTAAAAAAGGTTCTGGATATGAGTCAGAGCATGAAATAGATGCTAGGGTACTACCTATTGTCTCAGCAATGTTTTTAAGTGATGAAATGGTGTGACCGTTATGCTTTAAAATAGAAATATGATTATCAGAGTATAGGCCCATACATTTTTTTACTTTATTCCATAGTTCTTTACTTGATGTATTGGAATTGATGCTTGAGATGTAGTTGATCCAGGATTCACGCTGGCTTTTGCGTCGTATTCTTCTAGCTTCAGCCTTTGCTTTTTTATATGCCGTATAGTTAGTATTAGTTGGGTACCTCCGAAATATTCCCCAAGCCTTCTGTTGTTTTTTCTTGGCATTTTGGCAATCACTATTCCACCATGGCTTTCTGTGCTTACGTATGGATGCTGTTTTTGGAATGCTAGAATCTGCAGCATTGATAATACATTGAGTTATATTATCAAGTGCATTGTCAATATCCCCCTGTATCATGTGAGCTGTGATGTTTGCAAGTGCAGTAAATGTTGGCCAGTCGGCTCTGTCATAAATATAACGATTGGTAGAATTATAAGAATCCCTATCAGGAGTAGTCAGGGTAATAAAAGTCGGAAAGTGGTCACTGCCGTGCAGGTCATTAGAGACCCAGAAATTCCAGAATGGATAGAGTATTGGGGAGCAAATTGTAAGGTCTATTGCATGGAAAGTACGGGTTGGTTCATGAAAATAAGTGTGATCACCATTATTGAGCAGGCATAAGCCGTTGTCAGAAATAAATTTTTCAATAATATCACCACGTTGGTTAGAGTCACGGTTGCCCCAGAGTTGGCTGTGTGCATTAAAATCTCCAACAAAGATGTATGGAGTCGGAAGTTGTAGAAGGAGATTATCGAGATGTGCTGATTGGATAGTTTGGTTCGGAGGTAAATAAATTGTACATATTGTTATGAGTTGTTTAATATGTACACGGACTGCAACTGCTTGTAAGTTTGTATTTAAAGAGAGATAAGAATGGGGTAAATTATTGGAGATGATAAGAGCCACTCCACCAGTGGCCCTTCCATTAACTGAAAAATCTTTTCTGTATGTAGCATTGTTACGTAGTTTGAATTTGTCATTGGGCTTCAGATGGGTTTCTTGTAGAGCTAGACATAATGGTTGATGGTCAGAGAGAATATTACGGATATCAACATGTTTATTATGATAACCACGGCAGTTCCACGAGATAATATTAGTCATGATTGAATTTTTTAGATAGATATATCAACGTCACTTTGTTCGGAGGTAGTAGACATATCATCTCCTCCATCGTTCAATTCTACATCCGATTCTAGATGAAGTGTTACAGCGTCTTCATCATGCATATGCTTGTTATCTTTATTATTTTTATTTGGACGAGTTTCTTTTTTAGGTGGCACAATTTTTTTTTTCTTATTAGCTGGGTTTTCAGATGATACAGTGGATTTTATTGGTGGTAGGCCATGTTTTTCAGAATCAGTTCTGCGGTATTGTTTTATAGGTGTCGTTTTGGTGTTATTTTGAGAGGCTTTTTGATGGATTGGAATTTTAGGAAACATGGATTGCGATGACTTTGCAGAGACATTTTGTGGTGATTTAGGAGGAAGAGAATTTACTAATTTAGCAGAAACGGATTGTGTTGATCTTGTTGTCGAACCAGAATTAGTAGAGAGGTTTTCTTTTATTGTTTCTGTTTGAGTGGCTATTGTCTGATATGTTTTATTACCAATTAATGCAGCAGAGTAACTTATGCCTGTATTGGGTGTGCGAGACTTAACTATTTTTCTTGCTTCTGGATATGAAATGTTCTGTTTTGTGCGCACAGTTTGGATCTCTTTCTCTACTTTCCAGATTTCACATGATTTGTAATATGATGGATGATCTTTTTCACAGTTTACACAATGAGCAGGAGCTGTGCAGTTTTCATTTTCATGTCCTTTTCCTCCACATCGAGCACATATTACAGTTCCACGGCAGTTATTTTTGGAGTGACCAAATTTCTGGCATTTGAAACAGCGCAATGGGTTTGGAATATATGGTCGGATTGGGCAACACAAGTATCCTGCTTTTATGTGTGTGGGTAGGTTAGGTATATCAAATGTAAGTATTATATGTTTCGTTGGGATGATTTTATTATCTCTCTTAATTGTTATTCTTTGAACTCCTGTAACATGTTGTTCTTTAAGGTTTTCAAGTATTTCTGTTTCGGAGACAAATGTGAGGTCTTGTTCTGAAATGACACCACGTGAGCTATTTAAATAGTTATGAGCAGATACAGTAACTGGTATATTTCCAAAGAATTTACATTTCATTATATTTTCAGCTTGAGTTGTATTTTTAACTTCAATAAGTAAATCACCAGATCTTAGTTTTTTAATAGTCTTTGGTTCACCAACTAGTCCTTGTATAGCTTTTTGTATTAGGAAAGGTGATTTGAGGGCAAAATTGCCTTCAGCACATTTTACAATAAAGAACCGTGCATTTCTATATGAGAAATCTAACTGGCTACAAGCTTTGGTTGCATCAGAGGATGCACCTTTATTTTCCAAATTGGAAGAAATATTTTCCTCGACTAAATTAGCCCAGGATGTATTTGGTTGTGGGGCCTCCACATCGCATGTCTTATTTCCTTCAGTTGTATCCATAGTTTAGATTTTTGTTTTTTTTTAACGCCAGGCGTCGGGCCTGGTCACCGACCCTTCTTCTTAACCTTACTTCTGGGCGCAGGTTTCAAAAGGGTGAAAACTATCAACAAACCTCCACGTTTTTCGAACATTGGATTAAACTCGATAGCACTTCCTAATATCTAGTTCTTTCACATTGGAATCAGGTAGTCAGTAGGTAAGCCTTTACAGCTCTGTCCAACCTACAACCCCTTTCACCGAAAGGCACCAGTCTCCCGGTGTTGATCCTAACAGCCACCATACAATGTATGGCGTCCTCCGATCACGGAACCGGAATTCGGAAAGTGCCCTGCACTCTGGGACTCAAGATCAGCCTAAAAAGGTAGAACCGAGTCGAAGAGATTAAAAAACCTCAGCACCCAGAGTGTCTCACGTGAAAATAAAAAAATCCACTATTGTATAAAAAAGAAGCTATGTGAGAGAAAACTTAGAAACAAGGTGTATTTTTTTTCTTTTTCACTCTTTTTAAATTTTTTTTTTCTTTTTTTTTTTTTAAACTCAAGAACAAAAACAATGTTAGTGGAACAAGGTGAACAAAAAAGTTAGTAAAACAATCAAACATGAACAAGAACAAAGAGGTATAACAAACTGAAAAGAGAAAATTAAAAAGTGTGAAACAAAGAAAAAAGGATAGACAACTAAACAGAGAAGAAGGCAGGAAAGGAGAAAGATCGCTCAGGAATCCGGGGTCGCGAAACCCGTAAATACCTTAAGAAGGTATTCCCCTGGGGGACGCTGGTGTGGGGGAGGACTTTATTAATATAATCAGAAATATATATACCAATGCTGTTACCTACTACAAAACATCCGAAGGCATCTCTACCCCTCGTGTGGCGACCACTGGGGTCAGACAGGGTGATCCGCTCAGTGGGGTCCTTTTCATTATCGCCATTGACTTCCTTCTCAGGAGAATTCAAAGGGAGGGTTCCTGCAAAGATCCATCGAGTAGGAACTTATTTCATTTTATAATGGCATATGCTGACGATATGCTCCTACTCGCCAAAGACGCCATTATGTTACAGGCCCTCCTCCGTTTATTAAACGAACTATGTAATAAAACTGGTCTTATATTTAATATAAAAAAATGCTGTACAATGCACTATTCAAGCAAACCCCCTGCTGGATGCAGGGAAACTATTTTCCAACTTAATGGCCAAGATATCCCTTGCATCCGTGACGGCTGTCCTGTTAAATTTCTTGGCAAGCCGATTGGCGCATTCTTACCTCAGGACACCGTCACAATTGAACAACTTAAGCAGAGGGGTATAAAAATTATGACTTCGTGTCTTGCTCCGTGGCAGAGGATCAACTGCCTTAAAACATTCTTCTACTCGGCATTACTTTTTATGATGAGAACTCAACGGTTGACAAAAACTGCATGGGAGAGCATTGATGATGCGATTAGGCCACTCATCAAAAGAACACTAGGGCTCCTCCAAATGCTGCAAATGAATACCTATATGGTGCAAGAGAGGATGGTTTGTTTGGCATACCGTTGGCAGCGGAGGAGTCCGATATTGCCATTATTGATGGTGGTTTTAAATTGCTAACATCACGCGATCCTGTGATTTACGACATGGCCTGGGCGGAGCTTTGTGAAGATGCGAATTACAGGTACCAGAGCACCAGAGTTAACAACGCTCAAGATTTCCTTAATAAGGTACCAATACAAGGGGAAAGAACGTCTAACAAATTTGCATCCCAATGGACCAAAACGAGAAAAGCCTAGGGTAACTTAAAGATCAAGTGGTCCATTGGAGAGAATAACGAGGTTGGTGTTGAGGCGGGTGAAGATCTCATCGAAAAAGGTCCAAAATCTTTCAGTTACTGAGCAGATATTTTAGAAAGAAGCGGACCTGTGCCATGAGAGACCCCACCCTCCACAAACATCAGGGGAAAACGAATGTCAATGTTGCCGCGGCCAAGGAAAGTAGCCATTTCTTTGATGATGGGGCTTATACACACTTCAAGGAATGGCGATTCATACATCGTGCTAGGCTGGGATTGGTGAAATTAAATGGTTATAATAAGCCCAGCAAAGCACATCCTGGCCCGGTCAACAAGGGGTGCCGGAAGTGTGGCCAACTTGAGACACTGCCTCATGTCCTTGACCACTGCATGATCCACAGTACACTGTACAAAAAGCGCCACAATGCTATTGTAGAAAGACTTAAAAAGGCTGCTAGTGATAGGTGGACTGTGGTGGGAGAGGACTGCAAAGTTGGTGTTGAAAATATGAGACCAGACCTGGTGTTGAAAAAAGGTAAGGATGTTCTCATTCTAGATGTGGTATGTCCCTTCGACAATACATTTGAAGCTGCCCGCAAACTAAAAAGGGACATTTATGCAGCTTTAGCAAAAGAGATGTCTAAGGATGAAGTAGTTGCTGTCGCTGATGCCATTGTCGTCGGGGCACTTGGAACTTGGGACCCAGCAAATGACCACCACGTGAAGAAGCTGTGCTCTAGGTCTTACTCGCGAATGATGAAAAAGATCATCGTGAGTGAGACCATTGCCTATTCTAGAGACGTCTTCCATGAGCATACTGGCTGGGTTCCCCAAGATTCTGCTGGCCGCCGGGTCTGATGCCCTCCACTCTGGGTGCTGTCATGTCTTCTTATTGGTTGCTTTAGTTATAGTTTTTGTGTCTCATTTAAATAAAGATCTTTTATTGTGTTTATAAATAAAGTTGTTTTATATGTTGACAAGGTGTTGAGATAAAGCACCACAGTAAATTGACTTAGGCCACATGGACACAACATTAACTTAATGTTCTTAAATGTAATTTCCACTTTTTATTGTAGGAGACACACCTCTAAATATTTTTTGGTAGGGTTTATTCAGCTCCTTGAGACGATTTTTTCAAGACATTTAGTTTGAAAATCGGACAATCCTTCATATTTTTAAAACTTGAAAATGCTGTTTTTTGCAGAAAAATTCGTATTTTGGTAGAAATAGTTGGACAATTGACAAGTGCAATACCTCTGCGTAAACTGCAAAAAATTCTGAACTGCATTTTACCATTAGTTTTGTGCTCCGTAAATTATTTCTGCAAAAGACAATGACTCACCAATTAAAGAATCTCTCTGCATCCGCTTCAATTTTGGTCTGAGAACTAAATGTGATATGCCGATCTCTGCGTCTCTTCAAGACCAATTTTTTGACACCCGTAGTTAGACATTTGGACAATTATTTCTATTTTTAAACTTTAAAAAACTTAGTTTTTTGTAAGAAAATTCTTGTTTGTCCAAAATACTGGCGATATTCAGTAATTCTGCAAGTTTATCGCTTCTCGGCCTTTTGGCTCTTGTATAATTTAAATTTAATGTCTAAAATTGCTCAAAATTTATATCCATCATTAGCTCCGCCTCCAGTGCCCTTTATTCAGGAAATCGACAATGAATGAACAAGACCGCCCATTTTAGGGCGAATTTTTGGAATTTAGAACGCTAACCAATGAACTAATAAAGAATAAAAATTCATCAATATTATTTTCACGTTATACAAGCCTTTACCTCGCATTTCAGCGTTAATTATTCCCAGCCACGTCCATTCGATCTCCCTAACCAGTGTTGACAAATTTTTAGCTCCTCCCTCACAACACTTGGTTTGAATTACACAATTTCTCTCCTTCTTTTTGTCTGTCAGATCCCGCATTTTTGTTCTGGACATGCATTTTCGACTCCCTGTAAACTCTTGTGTTTATTTACGTGGCTGGCCCCCTCTAAATTTCTTCAGAATGGCATTCAAAATTTGTGACATTAGTTTTTAATCAAAACTTTCACTGTCACCTGTCAAAATTTTCTCTTCTGTGCATCAACCAGCCATTAATGGCTACTTCACCATTAATTTATTGTTTCTTTACAGGTCGAGAAGCGCATCGTGTTTACTTAGTTAGTTATTAGGTTAATAGTAACAAATTATTAGATTTGTATTAAGCATACAAACAATTGTTGAAGTGAATAGTTTAGTGAGAAAGCGAGTGGTGATTTATAGTGTGTTATATATCTGTGAAAACAAACTATTCCCACAATGGGGAAAATCAGTGCTAAGGACAAACAGAAAAATCAGTTCCACAAAATGAAATCAGTAATGAGCAAATTAGAATTGTTGAAAAAGAATGCTAAACTAGGGCTCAGATTGCAAATTAGGCAGAGAGGAACTAAGGTGTTACTAAATACACATAATATAGAATCCGTTAAGGAAGGCCTAGATATACTATATAATGAGGCACAATCTAACCCGAACATTTTTGGCAAATTGTCGACACGCACAGGCGAATTAAAGGTAAACATCACCACGAAAATGGCTAAACATGGTTTTAAGGGAAAATCTGGTCCGTTGAACACCTCGTTGGATTCATCTGCATTTATGTCAGATTAGACCGACACAGAACAATCAGACTCTGAAACTGTAAGCACCAGAATTAGACCAAAGTTAATAAACCGAGACCTTCAAAATTCACAAGATGACTTTAGGTTTACACCACCGTTAGCAGTCGCACCAAAACCACGACAGATAAAAGGGGACAAAAAATCAAAAAAACAAAGGAAACCGAAACCTCTACCCATTGAGGAACCGATAGATGATACAAATAATACAATTATCAACCCAGGTTCACCTGATAGCATTGAAATTATAGACGATTTCATAGGAAATGATTTACAAATAGACGAGACAAACAATGAGCAGGTAGACACGAATCAAGCCGGTCACTCCGTAGAAACCAGTCAGGGTGCAAATTACAATGTAAATAGTGAAAGTATAAATCCAGATATGCAACAGGGGGCCTATGTACATAATATAACATCCGAAAAAACTGTAGAAAATCAACAGAGGGTCTTTGACCAAGACACAAAAAATGATCAAGTATCTGAAAATAGACAGAGGGTCGTTGAGGAGGCGCATAGCCAATCATCCTCTCCTGACTCAGCTCTTACAAAATATGGTTTATTCCCCACACCTGTCGTTTTCTCACCACCCGCGTCAGTTATTAGCAATTGCACGGGTAGTATACATCCCAGTCAAGCAGCAATCTTGCTTCAAAATGTACAAACACCACCAAGCGGCCTGAATATTAGCCAACAAACTGAGCAACCTAGGGATACTAGTGCAATCACTCAGGGTGAAAAAGAAAGTCCAGTAAATCTTAATAGTATAACCAATGATGATAATTCACAATCAAATAATGAACGACCCCAAAGCGAGAAACTAGATAACAATAATGAGAACGCACATGAAAACAGTCCACAAAACTCTCAACACACGCAGCCAGAACACATAATAAATAATCCTAGTGAATATATAGTTGCAGATTCATACCATGCGAGTGTTGTTGAAGGTAGTGATTACGAATTTGATGATTCACTGAATATCTGCCCTGATACAACAGTAAGAGTTGGTCACACGCTGCACATTGTATACCCACTTAGCAGCTTGCTTAGGTGCACAGAATCAGCGTGTGAATTTAAATCATATCAGAAAGAATGGCAGGGCAAAAAAGCCAAATTGCTCACACATTTAAAGAGGCAGCACCTCATTAAAATTGAACACGTTCAAAAGTGGTGTAACATATGCAAATCCCCACTACACGACTTATATCAAGTAACTAGACACTCATGCCTCAAAAACTGCGAACAAGTTCAAACTACCAAACACGAGCGCAAACATAAAAGAGAGGCAGCTTTGGCTAGTACCAGCCAGTTAAACCTCCCCACTGACAATCTTTCATTTAATCCGAGTGAAGCCAGTTCCGCCTATTCAGTAGTATCAGAAACAGGTCATGACGTTTCATGCAATGAATCAATCGATCGCTTCTCGGCCTTTTGGCTAAGATCAAAGTGTAGTTAAATTTTATTTAAAAGCTAAATCTTAGTCATTATGTCGAGATTCTGAGTAATTAGCATCATGTTAGTTATTTTTTAAGCATTTTTTGCTTTATTTTCTAAAAATCAGCTGGCTCCACCCATTTTGGATACTTTCTGGGACTTGTAGGTGTGGCTCCGCCCTCTTCAACGCCCAGCTTGTGCTCGTCTTGACGTCAGGTTCATGACCTTCAAAGTGACTTTTGTCAATGGTTTTCGAGTTAGAAATTGATCAGATTAATTCAAAACTTTATCTATTTGCATCGGAGCCAATTATCATCAGAATTTCAAGTGTGATAGCTCTGTGCAATCAGAAGAACATTCTCTTCAATATTTTACTAGCATTTACTGCCTGCAACTTAGATTTCCGCAAACAGAAATGAGTCATGAACTTTGAAATCTGCCTTCATCTGCGTCAATTTTACAGCTAGAACATTCTATGTGGTAGCATTCTCTTCGTCTTGACAAGAACTATTTTTCTAAACACTTAGTTTTGACTTTAATTTGATTTGTCGACTTTTTAGACCAAAAAAACTGTAATTTTGCAAAATTTCTTCAATTACTCGCGTGAAATATTTTTAATATTGTCAGGAATCAGCTAAAAATTCTGTCTCATGTTAAAACTTCACTCTATTACCATGGTTAAAAATTGTAAAATATATTTAATAATGTTTAACTCCTTTTTTGTATTTTCAGTGACATGGACTAACTGGAGTACCTGGCGGCTGGAGTACCACTTGGGTAAGTATGACTTTATGGAAATCTTTGAGATCACAGCTAGCTGCCACACTAATGGCCCCTGTTTTTTCATGTTCGTTCACTCGAGCATGCATTAATAGGGTGAAACCTGTCTGTGTGGTCTCGAGAAATGGAATCCTTTTTTCCAGGACTCACCGCGATTAGGACTGTGATCTCTCCCCTCCCCGTCCTTTACGGGTCCTCGTAATCGCTCAATTATTAGTTAATTTGTCTCTAACCACATGTTCTTGGCTAATTTTCTCTACTGGAAACAAAATTATTTAGATTCCCCAATTTCCAGTACACAGGGTTCCGTTAGGTTTTGTTAGGGTTTATTCCAAATTTGCTATTCTCTATTTTATTAATTTTGCGGCGCCGGTTAGTTGGCCCGCGGGAGGTTTTCTTGTGTTGTTTGTCTTTTCCCTCCCACTATCCGCGTTTTAGGGTGCCAGTCTTTTTGGTCGCTGGCAGTTCAGTCTTCTACGGTGTCCTCCTAAAGGACCTCAGTTTCTTTGACCATCCTCTTCCCTGAGAGACCTAGTTGTCACTCACGTTTTTTCCATTTCTCTGTGGTTAGAGATTCTGTCCCGTCTGTCTCTTCGTTGTGTTCGTCATCATTTACTGCCGGTACTCCTGCTGCCTATTTAGTCATTGTTTGGTCCTCGTGTTCGTGTGTGTCATTGTCGTATAAAATTATTTGTTATATTACTATTCAATATTAATTTTAATTTTAATAATAATTATTTAATTTTAATAATAACTATCATCTCCTCATATCCAAAATTATAAATTCATATCTTAATTTGGCTGTGTATTTATGTTGTCCAAATCTGTATTATTAAGTATTTATATTGTAATATTCATGCTAAATTAAGGAATATAAAAAATTCTATATATTACGGTAGAGGGTCTTTGAGAAGAACATTATACGTACCCTTCACATGTTATCTTCTTGCATACTATTTGTGTAAATTAAATTGCTTTATGATATAACATCCTTATTTTCCAACTCTTTATCTTTAATTAATTGTTTATATAAATATTTCATTATTTAATTCGAAATCTGTAATATTGGGGTGCTTTATTAACCTTGTCCATTTGGCATTCCCGCTAAATTTCAAATTTTTAAAGATTCTTCGATTTCGATAGAGGGTCTTTGAAGAGAACTTTGTTCATTTCCCTCATATGTTATCTTAATTCTTACATACTCACTGTGTACGTTTAGTTGTTTAAAATTACAACTTTATATATATATTACCTTTAATATATGTGCTCAACTTCAATTTATATAATACTTCCCTATTTAAATATTCGTGTTTTGTTCAACTTACTATTTTTGAACTTTTGTGTGAGGGTCTTTGGGAAGTTGCATTTTCTGCCAGTTTTGTATAATTTATCGTTATTAAACTTAATCTGGGCTTTTCTTTCCCGCTTACCGAGTGTTATTCACGGTAATTTGCTCAATTCTCTACATAAAACATTGATATTTAATGAATCTGTGCTTTTTCTAAATTTTTATTTTTTGACCGAGGGTCTTTGGAGAAACTTAACTTCGTCTTAACATTTAAATTCTTTATTATCTCCACCCGTGCTAGTTTATATAAATCTTTTTCTTATTATTATTAGTGTATGTTCCATCTAGTATTGTATAATTATATCACATTTATTTAATTAAAAAATATTGTTTTTAATACTTCATCTTACGCTTTTCACAAAAATAAAAAGTAATTTTTGGTCGAGGGTCTTTGATAACTTGGTCATATTGTCTACTATTGATATTACAGTTACAACTATGTGTTGTGAAATAAACTATTATGTACATTTAGTACCATTATTTGTGAAATATGTTTAAAAACAGTAAAAAAATGTCTAAAGATAATAAATCAAAACATTCCATGCCCACATCGACGCTTAGGCGTACTGGTGGGAGGAGCGAAATAGAAAACTCTCGCAAAATTGACAAAATAGACAAAATAGCGAATAAAATTGTAAAATCCAATACAGTTAAGAGGAAATTGGCTAATAAACAAACTATAGCTAGTTCAATGCCATCAACATGCAACCAAACTAATATACTAGACAAAACCTCATTTAGCCAACCGTCAACGAGTTTATTTGATATTAGTTCGATAATTGGCCCATCACCAGTCTCAAATAATACTAAACTAGGTGCTCTTACCAAAGAATCAATTAAAGAACTTGCAAATTACTCCACATTTGAGAAAATTCCAAAAGAACTAAAAAATTCGAAAATCTTAAAAAAAGCGTTTACAATGAACTGCGCTAAAGAAAGCGAAACAAATAAAAAACGGAAAGGCAAAAAATACAACATAAATGATTCAAACCATCTGAAAGAACTATGGTCAAAAGCCAGAAACAAACTAAATACAGGAGATACCAACAAAACAGAAGGCGCTATAACATTACCAAATAAAAACACAAACTTTGAGCCTTTCAAATATACATTTCACAGAATAAACAATGAAAAGTCTGCACAAAGTTCCACAAACTTAGTCAGTTATGAAAGGCAAACAACCAGTGAGAAATACATTTCACCATTTAACCCACCACATCACCCACCTAAAATTACAGATGCGGGTCACTGGATAAAATCAGGCATAAAATTCCCGAGAAAAACTGGTAGGTGTGGAAAATTCTTAAATATAGTGGTCCCTATGAATGAATTCCTACAATGCAAAGAGAAAAACTGCAACAAAATAATATATGCTGCAACCTTGCACACAGGCAGAAAATACTTACTAAGCCACTGGAAAAAAGATCATGGAATACAACACACCATCAGCACTTTCTGGTGTACCATATGTGAAAAAGAAATAGATCGCATTGCAGGCCACGATTGTTTCAAATCAAACCCGTATTACACAGTAGACATCTCCAAAGTATGCCTTAAACACAAATGTAATCTATGTCCACTATCGTTTCAAAAAGATAAAGAATTAAATAAACACAAAAAGCGTATCCATAATGACACAAGATCAACAAATAACGATCTTGAAGAAAGCTGTGTCTCAACTATCGATGGGTCGAATAACTCAACAATGATGTCACCTAAGGGCTCCCCGTCATCAGCTCACAATACTGACAAAATACTATCAAATAGTAATACTACAACTCATGACATACCACATGATCCTATCGCTACACAGTATGTACCACATGAATCTTATTACAACAACTTTAAAGATCAACTCAATACGCAGGACACTGAAAATCCACAAAATATAATAAATGCAGAAATTTTAGAAGATAGGACAAATGAAATGTATATAAAAATTTCTGACCATTCAGATAATAATGACGAGAATTCGTATAACTCAGGAGAACTCATAATGAACATTAGCCCAGAAAATAGTGTCCTTGAGAATGATACAACTGGGACTTTTGACACTCTAGCTAAACAAACAAATGATGAAGTCACCGATAATGCGTTTAATAACTTGACAATTGATGAGGCAAACACTCTTAATTTCTCACTAGAGATAATTGATCATGCAGCCATCACTCACTCCACACCGATAGAACATAATAAGAATACATCAGTGTTATACAATGAAATAAACAATAGCTCAAATGGAAGTATCAAATCCCATGACTGCGTGTTAGTTCCTGACACACAAAAAATCAATATAATAAATTTAAATGAACCAGTCATATCGACACCTGAAAGTTACGAGTGTAACATTAGTGCACACTCATCCGAGGGTGACGTTTACACCGTACCAAACACACAAGGTATGGAGGACATTGATACTTTTATAAACCCTGGCACTCCCATGTTAGATGATAATAATGACATAGACAGCACATTCTCTAGTGTCAATGATAATATGAATGGCACAAATAACGAAGCCAACATTGCAGAAAATGAGGCTGACGTATTAATACTAAACACATCTAACAACTCAAATGACTCTCTTAGAGAAGAAATTGAAGAGTCTCAGCCCACACACCCGGCTACTGAAATACACACAAATATTGGCAGGAAGAAAAATATATTTAGAAAAAGAATTAGTGGTAAGGGAGAGTTCCCAATTCGTACCTCATTTGTAGGCAACATTTTAAACGTGGTTTTTCGAATCCAAGACCAGTTAATCTGTAGCGCCCCGGGGTGTGGTGAAGCATATGTGGGAAGCGACTGGTCAACAGCACAGGGTTCCTTATACGGCACATCGAAGACATGCATCAACAACGTATCAAATACACTCAAAGATGGTGCGGCACGTGTGCCCGTTCAATTGCTGGGGCTATGAAATCCCATGCTTGCTTCCAAGGTGAGCTATTCATAAAAACTGGTGATAAATTAAAATATAAATGTAAGTTCTCAGGATGCGATTTCTCTTGTGCTACAAGTGGCGGAATACAAAGTCACTCTAGGAAACACAAAAAACAATTAAAGCTAGACTATATGAATGCAATTAATAATGACAATAACCATGCAGATACTCAAACTGATAGCAGCCATAACTCTACAGTCTACAATTCACAGTACTTCCCAGAAACCAATGTAAATACACAACACAACTCGACTCAATCTGACGAAGAAATAAACAATGTCCCAAATACACAGAACTTCATTCCCACACTTCAAGGCATGGGATTCGTAATAGAAGGCCCTGTAAATAATAATGGTAGTAAAGAAAGTAATGGAAACAACGTAAATATAAATGAAATCAATGAAAATAATGAAAATATCTTTTTTGAGAATATAAGAGTCAGAAATCCTGATGCTCCTAGCCCCTCTGAAGAACATATCAAAATATTCAGAAATATTAACAATAATTTTTCACTAAACAAATGGGAAGACTTTGAAGACAAGTTAAAGGATTATATCACATTCGGCCATTCCCATGTTGGTATAAAATTAGAAAATGAAACACAAACACAAAAAAAGCCGAATAAAATAAACCCTAAAGACCCTGCAAGCATACAACGATTATACCGTAGGAATCGTCGGAGAGCGACACGTGAGGTATTAAAAAAACCAAATAATTCGTGCAATGTTCCCACACAAGATCTCAAAGATACATTCTTTAGCGCAGAAAATGCCACTTACAATACTGAAATTTTTGCTACATCCTCGGGCGCTCCCGAACCAATGGATCTATCTCCATTCACACCAGGAGAAGTTAGAGCGAAGCTTATGAAATGTGAGAACACATCACCTGGGCAGGACCGGATCACGTATAATCAATGGAAAAGCATTGATCCGGACTGCAGGGCTCTAACTACCATCTTTAATATATGCTTAAAGGCAAAAAAAATACCATCATGCTGGAAACAATCCACCACAATCTTCATCCCGAAGAGTGGTGATTTAACAAAAGCTGAAAATTGGAGACCCATAGCTATGTCCACCACTATTTACAAACTATTCACTGGTTTGCTTGCCGCAAGAATGTCTAAATGGATTGAGGAAAATAATATTTTGAGTCCGCAGCAGAAAGGCTTCCGTCCATTCGATGGGACTTTAGAGAACAATTTTCTTCTCCAGCAACGAATAAGGATGGCAAAAAAATTAAGAAAAGAAGTGTATGTATTATTAATTGATATCAAAAATGCGTTTGGGTCAGTACCCCATGAAATTATTTTTGCCGCTCTCCGTGCGATAGGTATTGGCGATGAATGTTGCAATTTAATTGAGGACATTTACACTGGTTTGTGCACCTCCCTATTGACCGATGCTGGATTATCGGAATTAATTGATGTGATGTGTGGAGTGAAACAAGGGTGTGCACTGAGCTCAATTTTATTTCTACTCGCGATTGACCCCATTGTTAAAAGGGTACAAAGAAACAGAGATGCCACTCATACACTAGTATATGCAGACGACATGGGCGTTATTGAGGATAAAATTGAGGAAATTCATAAAACCATCAATGCAATTGTCGAAACTGCAAATGAATTAGGTCTTCAAATAAATCCAAAGAAATGCTACTCTCTGCACATAAATAACAATCACCAAAACACAAGCCCTACAGTATTTAAAATCAATGATATCCCAATCAACACCTTAAACGACTTAGAAATTGAAAAATACCTTGGAAAACCGTTTGGCTTTTATATAATCCCTGATAGTAAAAAATTAGAAGATTTCATAAACACTGGGAAAGAGATCCTAAATTCTGAAATGGCTCCATGGCAAAAGATAGATGCCATTAAAACATTCCTCTACCCATCCTTCCTTTTCTCAATGAGAATGAATTTGTTCCAAAAAGAGGACTGGCAGATGTTAGATAGTGCACTAAAACCATTAATTAAACGCGAGCTGAGACTTCCTGTAAATGCAACTACTGATTACATCTACGGTGACACTAAAGATGGTCTATTTGGGATACCTATCACTGGTGAAGACAGTGACATAGCGAAGGTAGACACGGCGTTTAAGCTCTTAACATCACCTGACGCATACGTCGCTGAAATTGCGTATGAAGATCTTAAATGTGCAACTGAATCCCGCCTCTTTAGTCCAGCGACGAGGAATGATTTTGCTAACTATCTATCCAACTGCTAAGATTTTGAAAAGAGAGCCTCAGATGGCAAGAGCGTATGGTCTGCTGCCCGACAAGCCTCAGGCAGACTTGGCATCTCATGGAGCTTTTCAGAAACAAATCCCACATTACACATAGGTCACTATTGATACGGTCATCATTGGATCGCTGAGCTCATGGGACCCCAAGAATGATAAGATATTACTAAAAATCTGCTCTCGTAAATATTTAAAATTAATGAAATGCTTATCTGTCTCTGAAGTGATACGGTGCTCACGTGACATATACATTCAACATGTTAGCCCTGAGCACACCCCTCAAACTGATTATAGAAGTCTTAACTATAGAAACCAACGTAGAAGGCAGCTCCAACGTGGCGATAGGCATATCTACCCGTTGATTGAAAAAAACCCTTTGGATCCTGATCTGGTAGATGTAACTAACCTTGCATCAGCAAATCCTCGCTGTGTCCCGCCTAAAATTGAATCCTCTGGTTGCGCTCGCGATAGTTTTACTTCAAATCAATTTAGTCAGAGCTCCCATGAACATGTTGTCACTAGGAACATTACCAATAGAACAACCGTTCATATCTCTAGTTCCCAATCGCTTGCTCCTCCCAACTCCCTGCTAGGGCCTTCACAACAAAATATCAACACCGTTACAAACAGAACTGTACACTCCATCAATGCTGAATGCGTTGAGGTACGTAATAGAAATGGTGAGATTGCTAGAACAAACAGAACTGTCATAAATGTAAACTCTACAATATCATCACAATCTGACACTCAATCTCTAATAGACATTAAAGGGCTTGCCTCATCTGCCCTAAATGGTATGCACTGCGGCAAGAGGTTTTGCATACAAAAATACTGTAAACATCCTAAGTACCCCTGCTACAATAGCGCCGCGATTACAAACCATAACAACTCTATTAATGGCAAAACTCTAGCAAACTCTAAAACAAATAACTGCACTCTCCACCCTCGTGGCAACGGTGCCGCCTGTGGTCCATCTGATACAGACAATGATTCTAGTAAAACTCTTATAAACTCTAACTCTTCCAGTCTGCATCACTATTCACCTACTGTTGTAAATAAACCTGATATAACTTCTGTAAATAATCCTGTAACTAATAACACTCATAAAATTGTAAAGTTATCCAAAAATTCATCTGTATCCCTTAGGGAATCTTTATTTTGTACATTTCGTGCCGATTGTAAATGTCAGTCATGTGCCAAACTTGTAAAATCTGTTGTTGTTACCCCTGTAAGAGAAAATATCACTCCATCAATATTGAATTCTAATGCAAATGTCAAAAAATATAAATCTGTGCATTTCAATAATAATAATGATGCTATTTCTCATTCCAGGAAAATTAACTCACACAGACACAAATGCACTTGTCGACTTTGCTGTCCCAGCACTGCTTCTAATAGAAATACTTACCTCTCGCACACCAGTAACGATAAAACTAGCAATAATAAAAGTCATGCTGCTAACTCTAAACTCTCACCTGGTGCTGCGTGTAATGATAACTCTGCTCATAGTCAAAATCTCCCATGTGAAACTGCTTCTAACAAAGTGTCACATTATAGGGACTCCCCAGCCACTAACACTAAATTAATTAACCCCCAGCATGCACCTGGCCGTCATACGGCAGTTTTTGGCAGTTCGCAGACGGATAGGGACTTAATTGCAACCATGAATACAAAATGTCATGCTGCAAAACCATCTATCTCGCTGTCTGCTCCCAATCAGAGATATTCGTTAAGAAATAATTTGAGCAAATCTTTAATTAACAACTCTTCCTCACAAAATGGATGTATGAATGATAAACCTAACAGTAATGTGAATAAATATCTTGATGAGTGCCTACCTCCTAAAGATCTATCCCCACTTCCTTTGATTTATAATGTAAATGCAACTGGAACGAGCACGCAAGTAGATGGTTGATCACGCTCTTGGGCGTGAACCCGTCGATGATCATGCAGCGATGAATTCCAACTTTTTTTTTGCTGTTTTTGCTTTCCTAGCTAAAAGATGTTCATTATCTTGGCACTATAAGATGTTAAATCTTTTCTCTTCCGCCCTTTCCTATCCTAGTATTAATTGCGATGTTTATTTTATTAGAAACTGTTCCTAACAGTTGTAAAATATCTTCTTTTTTTCTTTGAATGGATTAATGATGAATAGAGTCTTGATGCTACCTGATTATCACAGCTCTTGAACATACTCTATCTGAAATCTGTTCTTATCAGCTTAATTTTATGTTTTACAGTACTAA
This sequence comes from Maratus michaelseni, assembly GCA_963931845.1. Taxonomy (NCBI): domain Eukaryota; kingdom Metazoa; phylum Arthropoda; class Arachnida; order Araneae; family Salticidae; genus Maratus; species Maratus michaelseni. Next base: position 36,972,164 of record OZ007597.1, on the reverse strand, counting down.
TTATTCTTTTTATTTACAGGTTTTGACTTAGTTTGATTTAGTCTGATTTTATTAAGCTGAAATATGAGCAACAATACTTAAGTCTGGTTCGATAGAGGGTCTCTTAGTTTATGCCGGCCTTGCTTGCCTGGCGCCTCCCCTTTTTGCTGTCGCTTTGGTTCTTTTCTGCTGGTATACTTTGATCTGAATTTGCAAGTGCCTGTCTGGAATTTTGCCAAAGGTCTAGAAGTGATTTATAATTAGCAAGCCCCTTCAGTTTCGCCATCTTTTGCAGTTCATCCATCTTGGTTTTAGTAGTCACCTCAGCGGCCATATTGGTGTTTTTATCGAATCTCATCTTTAAAGAAGTTTTAGAAGCCCTTTTTGGCTTTATCTATCATCATTATATCTTTTAATTCATCAGTTATATATTTTAAAGATCATCTGTGGTGCTGTGGTGCGTTTTTATCAAGTTTTATCAAGTTTTTAAAAGTTTACCTGGACTCTGAAGTTTTGTGAAATAGTGCTTTTCGAGATGGTGTTCTCTTGAAGGTTTTAATATGGATTACTCTAGCTGAAGTAAGTGGTATCGCTAGCAGTCGTTTTTCGGCATTGAACGCTGGCTTTTATTTAAAATTGTGATATTTTTATACGCTTTTTGACCACTTTGAAAGTTAATGAAACTGTGCTTTTAAAAAGTGTTTTTTAACGATATTAATTGAGTTTTTGGCTTATTGCTGCTGTGATATGGTTATAACTAAAGTACTACTTCGTAACCGCTGCAGTTACTAGTACATTGATACCTAATAATGGTGTTTTCTGAAGTACTGATTACTTTCGTTGATCAGTGCCGTAAATGTTTGTGTTTTTATCTATGTGTTTGTCTTTTTATTGTGCTTGCTACGCTGCCTTTGTGTTGGCTTATTGCCTATGAATAATATTTAAAACCCAAGCTTTACTCATATTAATTTAATGGTGCTTCATACTGCATTGTGCTACGATAATTTTACTTGACGTTTGCAAGTGCATATCTGACTTTGGTTAGGTGTTCGAAATTATGATTCTTGGCTAATTGCTTTTAACTATTCATCATGTGCTGCTTCTACTCCATCTGTTGAATTGTTCAATAACCATATGCCTATCACTGAGGTACGTATAATAGGTACGTATCAAGGTTCTCATTACTATTAGTGATTTTAATATGTTTTCAGCACAAGTGGATTCTTTACGTGAGTGTTTTTAACAATACTATCTAATTATTATGCGTTAAAGGTGTATACATGCAGTGATGCTGACCAAGTGAAATGATGTGAAAGTATTAGTTGAATTATATGCGATATAGTGGAGTCTGAAAAGTACATATTTAGAAACAAAGTTGTGTTCCCGTGTTCTGACGCTATTTGAAAAGCCTGAGCGTGCAAGTGCACATGTTTTGTTTTTGGTATAGTTGGTGTATTATTTCTTGTATGGTACTGAGTGGACGAGGTATTTTTAACTAATGCGTCGAACGAGTTTTGTGCAATAGTGAATTATTTGCAAAGTATATGTTCCCGTGTTCTGGCGAGTCTAGACACAGGCGTCCAATCTGAGCGTGCAAGTGAACAAGTGCTTTCGTCTACTTGAGTATTCATGTTCTGTTTGATGTGGTGGTAGTGTTTATGTGTTTGCTGCTAAGTTTGACGTGATTTATCACAAGTATTGTGAAATTTGAAGTTCCCGTGTTCTGATTTAGTTGCGCTTTGATTCAGCACCTTGTGTGGAAGTGAGTGAACTTGCTTATATTTGACAAGGATTAAATTACTTTTAACATTAGCCATACATGTGCATAGTCTAACTATTCGTTGAGCTGTTAGCGCGGTTCTTTTCGACAAGGTTATTGCTGACTTAATAACGTCATTTTTGGCATTTGTTTGCTCTTAATTAGTTGTATGTTCTTATATTTTATATTGATTAATTTGCTGACTGACCCTGCGGAGTGGCCTTATAGACACCAATATATATTTTTATCTCTATGTTGTACTTTCATGTACCTGCTTGTAGGGGCGACTACAGTGGGAATGAGTTTTTGCAGCATATAGGTGACATACGTGTCCCTCTTTTTACAGTATCAAATATTATCATCTTACTGTTTAGCTGTGTGTTCCCTTTATTTCGGCATCAGTTGTTGTACGTGTTAGTTGTCCGTGTGTGTGGTGCTTGTATGTCTGTTACATTATATTCTGTTTTACTTTGTAATTATTTATTGTAGTTGTGTTTTAGCTATCATCATTGTTTTTTAGTCTCATTATCATATTATCTCATGGTTCAAGTCTTTTAGCTATTTACAATATGTCTCTGTTATTGGAGGATATTTATTAGTCATTTATCATGCCCATGGTTTTTACCTTTTACAATTCGTTTATACAACGAAGTTTTAAAGTGCATATTTTTCATTGATCTGTACTGAATATGGCAGAAGCGGGTGGTGCTCCTACAGCCGGGGGATCTTCGAATACTGAAGAAACTGCTGAGGAAGACCGATTTGTTCATCCTAGAATTCATGGTAGGAACTTGTATGTTTACTTCCCCCTCTTGGTACCCGTTACATGCCTAATCGGAAATTGCAAATTGCAGATAAAGAATAAGACATGGGCTGCCACTGTACAGAATTTAAGAAGACATATCAACCAGATACATAAATTTAAACCAGATACAACAATAAACTGGTGCTCATTGTGCGATTGTGATATTGGGCGCCAGGTAGCTACTCATAACTGTTTCAGGGAGTGCAAGTATTTCGTAACTTCTAAGGAAAAGTTGGATTGTAAGTGCGAAGAATGTGGCGAGACATATCCTACATGGAGAGGTCTATCAAACCATAAGAAAGCTCATAAAACCGCCAAAATACAAGATGAGTACAATCGGAAGAATGGCCTCCCTGTTACAGACACCTCTGCCGACCCTGGTGGTGATAATACGTCAATTAAAGATGCTATTGAAAATGTTGATAAACAATTAGCACAAATAGGTGTTAATGTAAATGACAGGGACATTGACCAACTAGTGCAGATAATTGCAAGTACGAGTAATGATTTTAGTGATTTTAATTCATCAAATCATACTGGTTTTAATTCTACAAATAATTCATCTATTTTTATACCAGCTATTAATTCTGATTTTACTCCTGCTCCTCCAAGAAGGAATTTGAGAGGTCAACCTCGTATACTGGCTGAAACTGCTCTTCAACTCCCCCCTTCGCAAGACGAATTCCTGCCTCAGTCTCTTGCACGGCCGAGTCAGGTTAACCTGAACCCGGCCACTGTTCCACATACTGATGAAAGTCTTGAAGAGGATCATGAGATGAAAGGTGAGCTATTCTGCGATTCTTTTTCTAGCTCAGTTAGCGATGTGGTGGATTTGCAGTCACTCGCTAGTTCCCACCCAGTTATTGAAGGGAGACTACACAAGGTGAGTAGTGATACTGATCAGGGTTTTAATAATTTACAAAAGCTTTTAGATAATGCATCCTTAGTGATACACCAGTCATTACCATATCATCATTCATCCCCCGTTCCCTCTGGACTCGCCACCCCTATTGGTGGTGTGTTCGGAGAATCGGTTGTTTTTAATTCTAGTAGGATTTTAACACAAGATCTGTTGAAGATTGACAAGAATATCTTCTTCGGTGGGACAAATGGCCGGACTACAAATCTCGACCCTGCTGAGAAAGATGAAACGGCGCAAATAGTGAAGCTGATGGAGAAAACTTGATTGACGAACCAGTGCTTCCGGATGCCGACGATTATGATCACCCTGCCATCCAACAACATGTCATGGTTGCATCTATTGATCACCCTGATCTGGACCAATGTGAGGATGAGCTTGGAGAAGACCCACCACCTGAAATAGATCCTACTCTGAATAATACTAAGAGCCTTGCAGAAGAAATCCGTGAAACACTGGATATACAGAATTTAATTGGAAGTACAAAACAAGAAGTTCTCTCATCGCAGGGTGTCAGGACGAGTCAGGGGTCATTGAGTGGTTCGCTATCCGGTGACCCCATTGACGAGGCCGATGCTCTGTGTGTGGGAGAGCTTGAGAATCCTCCTGATTTTGACTATCATGAACCCCAAGACATCCAGGATGATGGGGAAGTGATCATTGCAGAGAATGATGCCGATGACATTGACCCTGGTGGACATGGCACTGGCAGTCACATACCGAGGGACATACCGGCCGAGCCGGGGTACTTGTCCCGCTATTCTAAAAGTTTCATAGAACTTCTGAATGATCCAAATCCGAATTTTAATGAGTTTACATCTGTTGCTGACGATCTCATTGTTACGTTTAAAAAAGAACTGAATTTCAAATCCTCTTCCGGAGACGGGCCAGTCCGTAAATTCAAACCTCTCGATACTGATAATCCCAAAGAAGTGCAACAGTCATACAGAAAGAACAAGAAAAAAGACACTCAGAGCAATATTGAAGGAAGACTCTGATTTCTGTGATCTGGACCCGGAAATCATTGCCAACCACTATCTAACCAGCTCAATTGATAAACCTAGTAATACCGATTTTATGAAAGAAACAGTTGCTGCTGAAGACCCACTTTAAATCAATAGTTTTACACATAAGGATATTAGCACCAAATTGAATAATTGTGAGAACACTGCTCCGGGTCCAGATGGCATTACTTACAAGCACCTTAAACAACTTCGTTCTTGACAGACTGATCGCCAAAACCAAACGTCTAAAAACTAAATTATACGCCATATTAATGGACATTAAGAATGCATTTGGTAGTGTCCCTCATACTACGATCTTTCATGCCTTCAAGGCTGCTGGTGTGGGTGACGTGTATGGCAAAATTCTTGAGGACTTATATGATGAAAACTTCACCTCACTCCTCACTTCGCTGGGTGAATCTGAAGAATTCTTAATTAAGCTAGGTGTCAAACAGGGATGTCCGCTAAGTGGGCCCATTTTCAACCTTGTCTTTAACCCTATTTTCAAATTAATACAAAACGGTAGGGACGAATTACACGGGCTAGGCTACGCCGATGATACAGCGGCTTTTGAACTCACATTGCGTGAACTGCAAGAAACTCTAAATAGAGTAATTGACTTCCTAAGCAAACTAGGATTAGAACTTAATGCTAAGAAATGCAAAGTGATTCAAATTAATGGGGCCAAATCTGCCTGCGAGAACGAAAAAATATATGTAGGGAACGATGAAGTCCCGAATCTCAAATGCTCGTAGGCAGTGGAATACCTGGGTAAGCCAGTTGGCTACAGGCTATTCCCGGAAGAAAACAAAATCGATAAATTTATTGAGGGGTGTGCCCGCATTCTTACTTCCAGCCTTGCGCCGTGGCAAAAATTAGATGCCATGAAGGCCTTCTTTTATCCCTCTCTAAGCCACGCCATGAGAACGGCACAACACGGAAAGGAAAGTTGGGCAAGATTAGATAAAGAACTAAGAAAACTTTATAGAAATATTCTAGGCCTCCCAAAAGAGTCGAATATAGGGTACCTACACGGTTGTACAGATGAAGGGTGCCTTGGGATCCCAATGGCAGCAAATGACGCTGACATCGCAGTAATAGACACTGCATTTAAACTACTGATGTCAGATGATCATCGAATTAGGACCCTCGCGTGGCAGGACCTCAGTGACGTAACGCAAGATAGGTTAACAAACAAACCATTAGTATCTGATTTAGAGGATTTTCTTAACTACGACGCGGGATATGACACCGAAAGTCGTGCTTCCTCACTTTAGAGTAAGGCTCGTGAAGCCTCTAAGAGGATGCTCACAACATGGAGTCTAACCGAGGACTGTAAAGCTACATTAATTATTGATAACAGTACCGTCACTGACAAAAAGAAAGTATTTAGAGTACTTAGGTCATGTTTTCGTAAAAGTATGACCAGCGATTTGAGAGAGTGCCGATCGCAAGGCAAAACAAACAAATGTATTTCACTGGCAAAAGTTTCTAATCATTTCCTAACCACAGGGGACTTCCTTCGGTTTACCGATTGGAAGTTTATACATAAAGCCAGGCTAAATCTTACATACAAGCTTAATGCAGTCAGACCGAATAACACAAATTCCAATAACTGCCGCTGGTGCCCAAAAAAAGAAACCCTGCCTCATGTTATAAACCACTGTGAAATTTCATTAAAAGCTAAAATCACAGACCGTCATGACAAAGTAGTTAAGCAAATTAGGGACGCCGCCTCAGGCAATTGGACAGTTATCCGTGATAACCAAAACTACAATTATGGCGATAGACTAAGGCCAGATTTAATCCTCACAAATAAAAATGGCGAGGCACTAATCCTTGACATATCTATGCCCTTTGAAGACGGGGTTGATAAATTCAGGGCTAAAAGACATGAAAAAATTTCAAAGTATGCCCCAGTCGCTAACGAATTAAGGAAAAAGTATAAGAAAGTATCAGTGGATGCAATTATTGTAGGGCCGCTGGGCTCATGGGATAATTTAAACGACAAAGTCATTGCCCAAATTTGCAGTAAAAAATATGCGGCAATGATGAAGAAGTTAATTGTCAGTGAGGCCATCCGCTCCTCAAGGGACATTTTCGAAGAACACCGTTCTGGGCAGCCCCAGATAGATTATAGAACCCGTGCACCACTAATAAAAAGGTACATTTTTTGAATTCAGATTGAGGCTGCACTCCAAGATGCATCAAATATTAGTGTCCCATTTGGGAATGTCATAAACTCTCGTGAACATTCTGGCATTGATAACAATGAATCTATTTCAAATTCTATTGAGGACAACAATTGTGGTAATTTTGATATTATACTTGCCTCTCAAAATAGCATTATGGCATCCAATCCCATGGCCCAGCAATCTCCAAGAGGCTCCGCCTCTCCTCTTGTTTCATCGGGCGTGCCATCGGCGACTGACAGCCCTCTGGGAGTGGCAGGCGCTGCTGACACGCGGGATGGAGTAAGAGATAATTTGTCTTCTTCGCGCGATTTCAATTTGGCCATAGCAACTCCCACTTCTACCACTTATGTGACGGAAGGGGGAGGAGCTATCTAAAAACTTGTACATATAAAGCCCCTTTATATATACAAGCATTAATTAATGTGTTTTATATTTTCAGGCGCGTGTCTCCTCTAACTGTCTATTCCATCTTGTATATGTTAATTATATGGCATTAAAAAATATTTAAAAATCCTTGATGACTTTTTTGCTATACTGTATTTATATGTTCTCTTCCTACTTTCCTCCTTCCTTCTCTTCCTACTTTTGATCGCTTCTCGGCCTTTTGGCTAAGATCAAAGTGTGGTTAAATTTTATTTACAAAGCTAGATCTTAGTCAAAGGGATGCAGAACGAGTCCAGCATCTTTAATTTTCATTAAATTTGAGCTGTTTGAGGAGTTTTTCCAATTTTCGAGTTGGCTCCTCCCCGTCCGTGAGTTTTTACCGTTCGACGGTACCTGAAGTTTCCTGCCGAAGCTGCCGTGACCTGCTGTGCTGCTACGTCAGAGGGAACAACTGCTCTTTCAGTTAGGTGTTCTAATTAGCATTCCGTTGTAGACTGACCTTTTGAGAAAATGGTTTCAATCTGTGGAAAAGTTATCTTTTTGCATCAAGCTTAGTTTTCAACAGATTTTTTAACTAATTAGTTCTGCAGAATCAGTGAACAATTCTCTACCGGACTTTGAAATTATTTTCAAGAAAAAATAATTTTTTCCGCAAACCGGATTTGGAATGCTTCTTCAAGTTATAAGTGCTTCGTTGTATTTATTAAGGATTTTTTTCTAAGGTTATCTGCGTATTTATTTTGCTGGACTTGCGTTTCTGCATTTAAGTTCGCGGTAATTTTCTAATTTTTGTGTGTCGTCCGCGTGATGCGCGTAATTTTAGCTTGTGTTTCTCTGATAGATCTAAGTGTCAACTTCGTTATCTGTGTGCATCCGCGTCAATTCTTGGACATTCTTCAAGTGAGATACCTCCACGTGACCAGCAGACATTTCTCTACGAGTATTCATCAGTATTTTTGTGCTTTTCGTAATATTTCCGCAAACGGAAACACGTGGTGAACTTTGTAATCCGCTTACATCGCCTCAGGTTTTGACATTAAAAATCCAAGCAGGACATCAGATTATGCATCTCAACCAGACGAATTTTTTGATATTAATAGTTTAGAAATCGGCCAAGATTTACTATTTTTAATACCAAATCACGTGGTATTTTCGCCTAAAAAACTCTATTTTCTGTGGAAATATTCAGTCTACAAACTATTAAATGAACTCAGTGGACTCGGCAAAAAATTCCGATATAGATTACCTCTTCAGATTTGTGCTAGTTTATGTATTTCCGCACAGCAAAATAACGCAGCATTTTCATAATCCGGCTGCATCTGCTGCAATTTTCAACTTAGAACTATATGCAATAGTGGATATTATTCGTCTCGTCAAGACAAATTTTTAGACTACCATAGTTTAATTTTCAATTAATAATTACTATTTTCAAAACTGAAAAAACTTAGTTTTTTGCTCAAGAAATGCTATTTGTGCGAAATCTTGGCTGTTCTCACCAATACTAAATCTAGTGACTCGTCTGTAAATCCTTTTCACTGTTCTGTAATATTTTTATGTGTTTTACCATGTATCTAATTGTTCCTTCGTGTATTTTGTGTATTTTCAGAAACATGGGCTAATCGGAGCGCCTGGCTGCGGGAGCATCGCATTTTTTAGTAAGTATGGCTTATTGTAATTCTTTGAGGTCTCAGCTAGCCGCTGTACAGCTGGCCCCCAGGTTTTCATACTTGTATGCATTCTTGGGGTGCAACCAGTTGGTGCAGTCTCGATGAATGGAAGACTCTCTTCCAGGATTCTCGCGATTAGGACTGTGACCCCCCCCCCCCCCCCCCCCGACCTTTACGGGTTCTCTTTAATGGTTAAATTTTTTGCTCAAGCCACATTTTACTTTTTCGGCACCCTCTGCTGGAAACCAAATTTTTAGTTTTTAACTCCACCTCCTTTTTCCAGCACATATGTTTTGCCCGTTAGGTTTGGTTAGGAATAGTCAAAATTAATTCTCTCTCGCCTAATTCATTAATTGTCTGTGGGAGGGCCTGCCTGACCACTCGCTATCCACGTTTTTAGGGCGTCAGTCTTTTTGGCCGCTGACACTTAAGTTCTTCCTTGGCCATGCTTCTCTGTGAGCGACACTTGTGTTTCTCACATCTTTTCCCTTCGGGTGTGGTTTGAGCATCTGTCCCGCCTTTCTCTTCGTTGTTTGGGCCGCTTGCTGCCGATGCTCCGGCCGCTAGCTTTTTGGTTGGGTCTTGTTTTTGATATTTTTATATTTTGGGGTTGCTACTCATATATTCTTCGATTACTAGTAACAGTTAAAACATCTTCAAGTCAATCTTCGTAGGTCTTCATTCAATATTGCTAACTAAACACATTGGCCTTTCTAATTATTAAATTATTAATTTACTAAATTTACTAAATTCACTAAACTTATCTCCAGGTCGTCAAGGATATCAGTAATACATATTTCCCTGAATTAAACTTTAATTAACTAAAAAACTCAACAAAACTCAATTCTTAAATTTTGGTCGAGGGTCTTTGGAGAAGTTAACAATAGCTCCTCCCCCTTCGCTATTAACGTTTATTCCCTTATAAACTGGGAACCTTGACTATTAAAATATCTGTAGTGTCCTATAAGGTGTGTTCCAAGGTCTTATAGTCATCCTTAACTAAGGAATTGCTCATTCGTGCTTAATTCAAGTTACAATTTTTTTTTTTTTTTTTTTTTTTTTTTTTTTTTTTTTTTCCATTTTTGGTTGAGGGTCTTTGGAGAAACCAAGGTAGCTCCTCCCTCATCCGTTAGCCACTACTCAAAAAAGTTAAATTCTGGAAGAGGGTCTTTGGAGTACAGTTGTTACTCTGCCCCTTCCCGTATAAATTCTAAATTTGTGCTTTTACGTTGTATTGGCAACTTTTCTCTTACCTGCTAACTTTTGATATCTGTAACAGTTAAATTATCTCCGTTTTAAATCTATTTGCTGTGGTTGAATATTTTCGCTGGTGTACAGGGACATAAAATATTTACCTGTTCTTCAGCTTATTATTTTCACACTAATTACTCAATGCATTGTTCGTACTTGTGTATTATATATTTTTATATTATTAATTTTTTGTATTCATACTAAGCGGAATGTGTTCAAACTTTCAGCTGAGGGTTCTTGGAGACTACTGTGTAGCTCCTCCCCCTCGCGTTATTTTGTTATTCAGTGTCACCGCGCACGTATCTTTCCTCCATTTGCCTGTTTTCATTTATATATATTATCATATCGTGTTAACCCTCAAGGACTATTTACCAATGAACAATTAGTGCTGTAATTATCAAACATAAGTAATGGCTAAACAAAATAAGTATACCCGGTCTTCGCAGCCGGACCCGCAAAAACCCGATGCTGAAACCAACTTACAAAGGAGCTTAAAACTTTTAAAGGAAAATTGCCGTAATGGACTAATATTAGAAATAAAACATAAACTCTCTAAAAACATCATCGGGTCGTTCGAAATGAAATCAGTACTCGCGGCTATGAAAAAACTCGCCAAAGGGTGCTCTGACAATAATGATGATTACTATGGATGCCTTTCCTCCTATGACAAGACAATATCAGTAAATCTTAACTACAATACTGCTGAAAAATACATCAGACTCCACAAATTGAATCAAAAACTCAGTCAGGAAACTAATACTTCAATCAGGGCAATCAACCTATTAGACGATTCACAATATCATGATGATCAATCGCTAATCTACGTTAAATCCGACAGTGAACCTCCCGATGCTCCTAACAATGTACAAATTAACAGTGAAATTGTCAGTTCAGCCCCAGCAGGATCGCCTAGTGCTGTAGGTACTGTAAGGGAAAATACTCCCTCCCCTAACACTAGCTTAAATACATCTCAGAATGCAATAAAACAAACTCCAGGCTTAAATGGCGCCTCTAGCGCAGCAGACCTAATTAATATCCCTCACGACCCTATTCAGGTATTCCCGGGCGTGGGGTCTCAACCATTTATATCATGCAAGGACTTTGCGTCTAAAAAGAGTCTTACAACAGCTTCTCTTTTGGTCACGAACAAAATAATCGGGCCTTTTGAGACACTACAAGTTAGTAAAAAATCTGGTTTTGAGGAAGTTCCTCCCCCAGCTGCTCCAGATCTGCAGGAGGGTTCTTCGGCCTCAACGGCTATCTCCAGGCTAACGCGCAGCCATCCCACTCTCTTTAGGGATGACCTCAAGGCAAGTTCGTTCAGTGCCAATTTAAACGAGCATTCCAAAGCCCTCCTCCATGAAAGGAAAAAACAAAAACCAAGTATTTCGGCGAACAACATACCTAACAATAGGCTAAATGGTGAACTTCCGTGTGTCAATGATAATCCTTCTACAAACTCTAGTAACACAAACTCTTTGCTTAGTATGCCCGTAGTTGAATACATCGATAACGAAATCATCTTCACGCCCAGCCAGGCTGATCACGCTATTGTTGCGCTAGTGCAAGAATCGCGTGTTAACTCTGACTTAACTAACCCTGAACCCACTGAAAGTGAAACAACTAACAGCGACGATGAGTCAGAATTTATAATAGTGGACAGTACTTCGGTTGCCGGCACTCCTCACCAGTCACAAAGTGACCTTCCTCGCGAAGGCGTGGCTCCACTCGTTGACCACTCCTCTAATAACAATGTTAATAACAGCAGGCAACGGCTCTTTTCACCGACGCGTTACCCGTCTCGCGCGCCCGCGGTCAATCATTGGTGCCCATTAGAAACAACTATTGTGGGGTCGACCATCAAATATGTGTACCCGTTTTTAGACGTTTGAAAATGCCCCGTTGACAATTGTCATAGCGAAAGCGTACAACGGAATTGGGCAAATCGCAGCGGTGCTATTAAGAAACACCTCGAGCAGGCTCATAAAGTAATTATTGACAAACAAAAACATTGGTGCATTGTCTGCCAGTCTTCAATAACCCATGTGCGTAACATAGCCCAACACCCATGTTTTAGTGAAATCAACTTTAATGATCAAGATATCGACCTGAACCAATTCAAATTTCGTTGTGAGGTATGTAACAATTTTGGCTCTAACAACAGGCGTGGTCTTGTTAATCACCAAAATATGCATAAGGCACGCGACGAGAAACTTGCCCGTCAAATTGCAAACCCGCCGAGGCCGAAATCTTCCAAATATGCTAGCTCACGGGTTAATCGCCAATATAGGGGCGTGGCCACTCCCGATATTCATGGGTTCAGGGGGCCTTCACCTCCCCCTCGTCCCACTCAGGAATCTACTGCATCTGCATCCACAAGTTCGATTACAAACTCCCAGTTCCCTGACTATGATGATGATAATGACACGCCCCCTGTCAATAATGAACAAGAAGTTATTTGCAACCCTGATGAACCGGTCCCCTCAGATCCGTTTATCCCACAACTAAAGGATATCTTAGACAATTTCCACCCTGACCGCTGGGGTGAGTTCGAGGAAGTTCTGAACACTCTGATTTTATCAGCACAGAAATTCGTCAAGATTGACAAACCGAGTCCGGCGAATTCTGCACCGCCTCCTAGAAGCGACCCAGGGGATCCTTCCCTCATTCAGAGGTTATATAGGCGGAATCGAAGGCGCGCCGTGAGAAAAATTTTAGGGCACGCACAGGCCTCCTGCCCCGTACAAAAAGATGACCTAGTACAGAGATTCTTCCCTGACTCCGCCCCAACACCTGATCTTTCAATATACCAAGACATTGTTCCTGCGGTTAACACTCCATGCACAAGTAGGTTTTCAGTCAGTGAAATAAAGCGTAAATTAAAGGAATCTGAAAACACCAAGCCGGGGCCTGACAGAATAACATACCAGCACTGGCGAAGCTATGACTGTGAAGCGCGGGCGCTCACATTAATTTACAACATCTGTTTCAAAGCCGAGCGCATTCCTGACTCTTGGAAAACAAGCAAAACCATATTCTTACCTAAAGGGGGCGACCCAACATTAGCTGCAAACTGGAGGCCAATCGCCTTATCCTCCACCATTTACAAACTATACACGAGTCTATTAACCAGAAGATTAACTCGGTGGATGGAGTCCAATGGGATACTCTCCCCGTTTCAAAAAGGTTTCCGCCCGTTTGACGGGGCTATGGAGAACAATTTTGCTCTAGAACAACGTATCAACGAGTCGCGCAGGTTACAAAAAGAAATCTGTATTATGCTAATTGACATAAAAAATGCGTTCGGTAGTCTGCTCCATGAGGCAATACACGAAGCATATAAGGCTTACGGGGTAGGGCAAAAATTCTCCAATGTATTGAAAGACTTTTATGCCAACAATTACACACAGCTCCTCACTGCCGCTGGGCTATCTGAATTAATACCAATTATACTAGGCATAAAACAGGGCTGTCCTACCAGCGGGCCAACCTATAACATCACAGTCAACCCATTATATGCCTTAGTCTTAGCCCTTCGAGAAAGGTTTCACATACTAGGATACGCTGATGACACTGTTCTAGTTGAAGACAGTCCTGAAGCACTTCAGGCCACACTCGATGCTGTTGTGGCCTTCGCCAAGAAATTGGGCTTAACAATTAACCCTGAAAAATGCAGGTCAGTTCACATCTCTCCACCACGCCTTGGATGTGTAAGGTGCCAACAAACTGTATTTAAAATAGGTGACAATGAAGTCCAATATCTTACCGAATTTAAGACCGCCAACTATCTGGGCAAGCCAGTTGGCTTCAATATTTTAGATGACACCCATGAGATTGATAAAATAATTGAGATTGGGGGAAAAACTACTCATTTCAAACCTCACCCCGTGGCAGGCACTTGATGCTCTTAAGAGCTTCTTTTTCCCCTCCCTTAACTATGCCATGAGGACATATCAGCATGGTAAAGATGAATGGAAAAAACTTGACAGAGAGCTGAAACCGCTTATAAAAGATGTCCTAAATTTACCAAATGAGGCTACGAACTCATATCTGCATGGTGATACGAAAGATGGGCTATTTGGTATTCCCGTCGCAGGGTTCGACTCTGACGTAGCTAAGGTAGACTCTGCCTTCAAATTACTGACTTCGGCTGACCCAGTATACCGAGAATATGCATGGGCTGGCCTGGAACGTGCCACCAAGGACAGAACAATTCAGAACCCGACACTTACCCAAATGGCTGAATATCTATCGGGCTATCGTGACGGTGAGACCACTAACAAGTTCGCCTCTATTTGGTCCAAGGCGCGTGTTGCCTCTGGGGAAAAGCGACTCGACAATAAATGGCAGTTTACTGCAGACAGAAAAGTTACAATCATATACGGTGAGGAATATATCACTGACAGGCGTAAAGTATTCAAGACAATGCGCTCGGTCTTTCGTAAAAGTCACACCGCTAAACTAAGCAGCAAAGCACATCAGGGGAAAACCTTAGAATGCTTTTCACAGACCAAAGCATCCTCACACTTTAACAAAACCGGTGATTTTTTATGTTTTACTGACTGGCGCTTCATACACATGGCCAGGCTAAGTACTTTACAACCTGATCTTAACGCGTATTACCCTGACACTCCAGAAGAGAAGAAAGGTTGTCGGCGGTGTCAATGGAGCCATGAAACATTACCTCCTGTGTTAAACCATTGCACATTCCACCTTGCATACGGTATTTCTGATAGGCATGACAGAATAGTTGATAGGATTGAAAAGGCTGCCTTCGGGAAATGGGAGATTATCTCAAAAGATGAGGAATATGGCTCGAGCCAGCTCCGCCCCGACTTGATAATGGTGAAGGGTGATACTGCAATGATATTAGACATAACAATGCCTTATGACGATAGTATTGCAAGATTTGCCAGAAAAAGGCAAGAAAAAATTAATAAATACAAACCGATAGCTGAAGACCTGAAACTGCGATACAAGAATGTATTTAATGAGGTAATCATAGTTGGGCCCCTGGGTTCTTGGGACAGGAAGAATGACAGAGTTATTTACAAGTTATGTTCCAAGAAATATGCAAAACTCATGCGCAATCTAATTGTCTCAGACACTATTCGTGCCTCCAGGGATATCTTCTGGAAGCACATAAAGGGAGTCGAACAATACGATTATCGTTCGCGTTTCACTGGGGTCAAATGCCAATCAAATAATACAGATAGTAATGGCAATACTGGCTTAAATCAATTAAGAAATGTTGATGATCCCATAAGTTTAGGGTCGCAAAGGTTAAGAGAATTACAATGTGCAGAGTTAAGAATCAGTGATAACAATCATGAAATTGACAACAGTGCCTCCGAGCGAAGCTTACCAAATCAATCCGCCATGGCGCTACCATCTAATAATGATATTACCATTACTGCAACTGAACTCGCTAACCAATGCCAGGCCCCAGAGCCTTCATCTGAATTCATGTCAGAAAGTGAAAATGTAAATAATGTACAAAATGCTTATAACCCAGAAAATAATGTAAATATGTCAGTAAACCATGTAACAAATCTCCAAAAAAGTGACTTTAATTCAGTCAGGGGCACACTTTCTCCCTTATTTGAGATTGGAAATGATCTAATGAACTTTAGTATTGAATTTGACTTTGAATCACAAGGACTCTCAAGTACGCCTACTTCGTCCCAAGAACCGGTAGGTGGGCGTGGCAATCAGCCAGCAGAATTAGATTCAATAATATTCCAAAATCCGACCTCTGCAGCTTTAAATTCCTTTGCGCCGGACTCCAGGAGTCCGCAATTGGCTTCTGCAGAGGAAATGCTAACGAGTTAGGTAAATTCGTGCACTTGTGGCACACTCTCCAAAGCGTACACATTAACAGGTGTACAATCGCGTGCCTCCTCTAACATCCTATCCCGCCTACTTTATTTTTTGTTAAAAGAGATTTAAAAGATCCATTAAAATTTTTTGCTTTCCTACAAAACATTTCTTCCTATTCAATCTTTCCTATAGTTGTTTATCAGTTATTTTTATGAACTACCATATACGGGTATAGTATTCCAGTAAGCTGGTCTTATAGGATTCCATTAAGATGGTCTTATTTCTTTTTCTCTTGCTTTTAAGGACAGATGATATGATGATCGAGCACCATGGTATTATGATTTAACCAATTGGTAATGCTCTAACTGACATCTGTTCTTATCAGCTTAATTTTTATGTATATATTAATTATGTCTTTTTATTTTTCAGATTCTTTTGAAATATGGGCTGAATTAATTGAATTAATATGATTTACAGATTTTAAGTTTTTGGAATAGCCTCGTTGCTCCTCCCCTTCTATGATTTCTGAAGTTTGTCTTTTGGAAGAGCCTGTTTGATGATTTTCCTGGTTCTTTTCTGTTTGCTGCTATGCTTTGGTCTGAATATGCAAGTGGATATCTGCCAGAAGTCCGTGAAGTGTTGTTTTTAAATTTACAAGAAATCTTCAATTCGCCATTTTTTACCATCATCCATCTTTGAAAGGGTAGTCGACCTCAGCCGCCATTTTGGAGTATTTTAGAAAATCATCCTTTTAAAGCAATTTAAGAGCCCTTTTTGGCTCTTTTTAGTCTACCATTTGCTTTTAATTCATTAATATGCTTTTATCAAGAACGTCAGTGGTGCTGTGAAGTGTCTCTACCTATTTTTAATATCATTTGTGGACTTTGAAGTTCTTGTAAGATGGTGTTTTTAGCAGTGGTGCTTTTAATGGACTATTTTATGGATTACACAGCTTAAAGCAAGTGAGTACTATAGCGGCCATTTAATGGATTGCACCGCTAAATTTTTATTACATATATTGTATTTTTTAGTGGTTTTTGAGAAGTTTTAAATTTTGCGAATCTGTGTTTTTAAAAGTGTTTTTTTTTTAGTATTATTACAGATTTTTGAGTGTATTGCTGATGTGATATGATAGCAAGAAAGTACTACTACCCAACCGCTGCTTTATTTTAAAAATTGATTTGATATTTTTGTAATTTTTCTTGGCTTTGCTCTACTTGTGCTTTTGCTGACCAATTTCAACTAAGTGTTCTTTTTGAATGCTGCTTTGGCTGCGATACTTTTTCTTGGCTTATTGCTTATGAACAGCGAATTCAGGTTATACTCACCCAGTATATAATTTAAGTTTGTGCTGCATTGTGCTTCTATAGCTTATGCTTTACGAGTGCAAGTGCGTATCTGACTGTTAAAAGAGTGCTCAAATCTATGCTTTTCGGCCTCCTACTTTTAACTTATCATCATTTGCTGGTTTTATCTCACTGAATCATGATATAGTCTTATGTTACTCATCTGAGGTACGTATAATACAGGTATGTATTATTACTCATTACCATCATTGATTTTAACATGTTTCTAGTGAATGAAGATTTATTACAAGTCAAGTGAGTACTCTTCTCTCTTTTTATAAAGATAATATTTAATATCATGTGCTGAGAACGAGTATGTGCAGAGATGCTGACTAAGTGGAGTGCTGTGAATGAGTTACCTAATTTCTATGTAGTGTAGAGAGACCTGAATAATAAGTTCCCGTGTTCTGATGCTGTCGGAACTCGTTCTGCCGACTGAACGTGCAAGTGCATATGTGTTTATTCTTAATATGGCTAATGTGTTGAGTTATTGATAAAAGAGTTGATTAGTCGAAGTGCTCTGCATGGTAGTTTAAATTCAATCCTATGTGGTGTAGTATGGTTGACAGTCACGTTCCTGTGTTCCGACGAGTTTGAGTTCGGGTGACCTGAAGTTGCAAGTGGATAAGTGTTTTTCTGTAGGTGTTTGTGTGTACGTGCAGAGTTTTTGTGTGGTGGTTTTGCGTGATTCTATGTGATGTTGGATGGTTTATAAAGTACCGGCTCCCGTGTTCCGACGGGTCTGAGTTCGGTGAACTGAGCTTGCAAGTGAATAGGTGTTTTTTTATCTGCTTGAGTTTTACGTGATATGTTTGATGTTGTGTTGTTGTATAAGTATTGTTGCTGAGACTGACGTGATTTAGCACAAGAATTGCAAATTTAGTGGTTCTGTGTTCCGGTTCAGTTGTGTTTGACATAGCATGAATTTGAGTTGATTTACGTACTTTTGACATTGACTAAAGCTACTTTTGACATTTACGTTTTGATTTACTTGTTGAATTATAATTTGAATATTCTCTAAGTGTAGTTGTCTGACAAGGTTGTCGCTAAATTGCTAACGTCATTTTTAACATTTTTGCTCTTGAGCATTTTATTATTCTTTATGTTTATGGTAATTTATTTGCTGACTGACCCTGCGGAGTGGCCTTACAGATACTATATATATATTTTATCTATTTCTGTACTTTTACGTACCTACTTGTGAGGGCGGTTATAGTGGGAACAAGTTTTTACTATCCATAGGTGACACTCGTGTCCCTCTTTTTACATTACCACTACTTAGTTTACTTTTACATACTTAAAAGTGTCTTTTTATTTTGGTGTCAGTTATTGTGTGTGCTTGTTGTCCATGTGTGTGGTGACTGTATGCCTGTTTCTTTTAATGTTAAGCATTCTGATTTAGTTGATGTTTTATGCATATATCGGTTGGTTGGTTGGTTGTATAATTTTTAATGGCGCAAGGTCCCATTGGGGACAAGCTGCGCCAAAATTATGCATATATTGATGTTTGTGTTATATTTTTAGCTATCATCACTGTTTTTATACTCATCACCATATATTCATTACTCGTGTACTGGAGTTTTTATATATTTACTACATGTCTTCTTCTTGGAGATAGTTTTAACATCATTAGCTCATATCATGAATTTTAGATTATACATTTCGTTCATACAACGAAATTTTAAATAGCATTTTTTCAGTATCATGGCAGTAGCAGGTGGAGCTCCTACAGCTCATTGGGTGTCCCCAGGTGCTGAGGAAGATGATGAGGATCAATATGTCCCGCCGAGGATCCAAGGTAAGAATCTCACAATCTATTTCAATCTCCTGGTACCCGTGACCTGCCTCATTGGTAACTGCAAGCTACAAATCAAGAATACAACATGGGCAGCTTCAGTGCAGAATTTCAAAAGACATATGCATCAAATCCACAAATTCAAATCCGATACCATGAGAACAAATTTTCATATACTATATGGAACACCATGTGTGTTTGACATACTTGTTTTTGTTTTTCTTTTAACGCGTCGATACTGTGGGTATCGCGTTTTGTTGTAAGTGTTGTCTGTGTGTGCTGGTGGTTGGTTTTATATTTAAATTGAATTATTTGATGTTTTGGTGTTGCGTAAGTGTATGACTCTGCTGATGTTGGGAGTCGTTTTTAACTATCTTATATTCATCAGTAGGTATGTATATTACCATTTCACATCATATCTCTTTTAGCTATATATGACGTATCCCATATTGGCCTTTTTATGCATCATCTTCATCTTTTTAGCTTTTACTACCTGTCATCTACAACAGGTTTTTAATGTTTTAACAAATTGATATAGTATTTGTATAAAATGAAGTCATCTACTGCTAGGGCGAGTGGGGCCACTTCCGGTTTGAGCGGTAATGGTCCCAATGATGAGAACGTAGATGAAGACGAAGATGTATATGTTCCTCCTAGGCTGAAAGGAAATGATTTAACGATAAACTTTCCCCTGTTGGTACCGATGCAATGTCCTGTGGGTAAGTGCGGTACCAGGATTAAAAATTAGACCTGGACCGCCTCCGTAAATTCTTTTTCTCGTCATATATCCGGTATTCATAGAATAAAAATCAATAGTCATAAAACCAACTGGTGCACGATTTGCGATTGCAATATCGGGTGCCAGATTGCTACTCATGCCTGCTTTAAGGTGAGACCGTATTTTGTTGTATCAGGAGAGCAAATGGAGCACAAATGTTCTATCTGCCCTGAAACTTACCCGAATTGGCGTGGGCTGAGCAACCATTTGGTTGCTCATAAAAATGAAGAGGCCCAAAGAGAGTACAATATAAGGATCAGTCTCCCTGTTGCAGGCCCGTCTTGTTCTGGTGGTTCTGGTGGTAGTGTGGAGGATATGAATGAGGAAGAAGTCGACAAGAGATTACAAGAGTTGGGTGTTGTAGTGGATGATGCAGATGTCGACACTGTAGTTAATATTTTAGCTTCCACCCCAGATTTTAATTCATCAGACAGAAATTATAATTCTCATCTTTGTGTTTTTAATGATTCATGTACTCCTGTTTTTAATGTTTCATCTAATTTCATACCTTCTTTTACTTGTGAAGCTGGACCGGTCCAAGATGCTGTTCCTGATGGGGATGATTTGAATAATTCCCGTAGCAGTGACCTGAAGTCGGCTGATATAGCATACCATGATGATATTTCCTCTCAACCAGTCCTTGCCGGGTTACCCATGCAGGGCGCTGATCGAGTCGGAAATAATGGGCTGAGTCCGACCATCCAAGATTTTACCCTGACTGGCGCTGCGTCTTTTGATGTTAAGGAAGATGTGTCTGTCTGTAATAGCTCAGTGAGTGATGTGGATGATATGGAAACGTTGTATATGAAGGGGCAAATTATTCATCCATCACAGACTCTTGCTGCTGTGGATAAGAGTGTTGATATCGGCACCACCACCCAGGGTTTTAATGAATTTAATAACATTTTAGCTTCTAAATCACTATTTATTCATCAATCATTGCCTTTTGCGAATCATAATTATAATCAATCTGTTTTTAGCGAATCATTCCTTTTTAATGTGTCTCCAACTGTGGATACTGTTGCTGGGTTGGTTGGTGTCAGTAAGGAAAGTTTTGAAGGCGGTGCCGGTCAGGTTCCTTGCCCCACTGTGGATCCGAGTGACGCGGTGAAGAAGGTGGACGTCGAAGAAGTCACATTTAACAGTGATGACATACAGACAAGTACACAGCGGCCCGTCACCGGATCTGTTGCTGATCACCCTGCCACGTAGAATAATGTCAGCGAATCAGAAGTTTTAAATGTTGCTGCCGAGGCCCAGTATGACTTGAACTTAAATTCAAATAATGATACTGTTGTGGAAGATGATAATGGTAATGGAAATGGGGTTGCGGCACAGGTTGTGACGGAAGATGAAATCACTCCGATTGAAGAATGTGTCCAAACGAAGAAAGTGCTGCTGAAGTATGTGTAGCTGCTCCATTGGCAAATGAAGACTGTGTTACTGTGGCTTCAGAGGCAGTGGAAGTAGATGATAGTTTTTGCTCAGATGATGATGACCCCCATGGCCCGTCAATAAATAATGAGGAAAATTTATATGATGGGAATGACGGGCATGGGGAGGATGATGATGTAACAATTGCTGAAAATGATGCAATGACCCTGGTGGCATTGGAGCTGGCATACCTATTCCCAGGGACAACCCAGCCGAGCCGGGGTTCCTGCTCCGATTTATCAATAGGTTTAACGAAATGTTAAATAGCCCAGATCCTAATTTTAAGGAATTTGAATCAGTTACAGACGACCTAATCATATCTCTAAAGAAGGAATTGAATTTCAAGCCTCCTCCGGCCGACGGGACAGTCCGTCCACCTAAGCAAATAGATCCAGACAATCCAAAAGAAATACAACAACTCTACAGAAGGAATCGTAAAAAGGCCTTAAGGAAAATTCTCGATGAAGAATCTGATTTTTGCTGTCTGGATCCGGAGGTCGTTGCAAACCATTATAATAGTCAACCTGCACCAAAATCTGATAATACTGATTTTATGAAAGATCTGCCTAAATCTAAAAATAAATATAATACGAAACCTTTCACAGCTAAAGAAATATCAAGTAGACTCCGTAAATGTGAAAACACGGCCCCGGGTCCGGACGGCATTACATATGGTCATTTGAAAAAGATTGATCTTCATGCCAAATTGCTAACTCCGCTGTACAACCTGTGCCTTAAATTCCAAGCTGTCCCGGAGGCCTGGAAATTTACCACCACCATATGCATCTACAAGAAAGGGGATAAGCAGGACCCTGGCAGTTGGAGACCTATTGCCCTGGGTAACACGATTTATAAATTGTATGCCAGCTGCCTTTCATCTCGTCTATACAGCTGGTTGGAGGAGAATAACATCCTATCCTTCAACCAGAAAGGGTTCTTGCCACATGATGGGGTGTTCGAAAATAACTATATTCTCCAAAATACTATGAGGAATTTTAAAATTAAAAAGAAGGATTTCTATGCTGCCAGTTTGGATGTGACCAATGCCTTTGGTTCTCTCCCGCACTGGGTTATTTTTGAAGCCCTTAGAAGGTGCGGTGCGGGGGAGGACTTCATCAAAATAATTACAGATATTTATACTAATGCCTCCACAAAATACAAGACATCTGCAGGTTTATCCACCCCTTGTGTGGCAACCACCGGGGTCAGGCAGGGTGACCCGCTCAGTGGGGTTCTGTTTATATTGGCAATTGATTTTATACTCCGAAGAATACAGAAAGAGGGGTCTTGCAGAGACCCATCACTTAGAAATATATTCCACTACATTATAGCGTATGCTGATGATGTCCTTTTAATGGCGAAAGACGCCTTGTCTCTGCAGGCCCTGCTTACCTTAATCAATAAACTTGCTCAGTGCATCATTGGTCTCACCTTCAATCCTAAGAAGTGTGTGACCATGCACTATTCAAATAAGGCCCCTGCTGGATGTAGGGAAACAGTTTTTAATATTAATGGTTCAAATATTCCCTGCATCCGTGACGGTTGTCCTGCGGCGTTTTTAGGTAAACCAATTGGTGCCTTTATTCCAAGGGACATCGTCACCATTGAAGAACTGAAGCAGAGGGCTCAGAAAATACTCAATTCCAAGCTCAGCCCATGGCAACGTATTGACTGCATCAAGACCTTTTTCCATCCATCTTTACTGTTTATGATGCGGACCGATCAGTTGCCTAAGACTGCATGGGAGGAAATTGATGATTCCATTAGGCCCTTGCTGAAGAGAACCTTGGGTCTTCCTCCAAACGCAGCCAACGAGTACCTGTTTGGTGCGAGAGAGGATGGTCTCTTTGCGGTACCGTTGGCTGCAGAGGACTCGGACATAGCGATTGTGGATGGGGCTGTTAAATTGTTGTCATCTAAAGACCCGATTGTATATGATATGGCTTGGAATGAGTTGAGAGAGGATGCTAACTACCGTTACCAGTCCACCAGAACCTCAAATCCTCAAGATTTCTTGAATAGTGTGCCAACAGAGAGGACAAGAAATCGATATAAGTCCCAGTGGACAAGAGCTCGTGTTGCCACTGATCACCTAAAAATAGAGTGGGCAATTTCAGAGAACAATGATGTCGAGATCCTTGCTGGGGATGAGCAGATCACGAAACGAAACACTGTCTTCCATTTATTAAGAAAGTTCAAGCGAAAGCAGCGTACAGTTTCTCTGACGGGCCATCCGCATCAAGGTAAGACTAATATCTGTTTTGCCGCGGCCAAGGAATCTACACACTTCCATGTCGATGGCAGCTATACTCGGTTTAAAGACTGGAGGTTCATCCATCGTGCGCGGCTGGGGATGTTTGGGTTGAATGGTTATAATAAGCCCAGCCGCAAAAATCCTGGCCCGGTAAATAAAAAGTGCCGGAAGTGCAATGACATAGAAACGTTACCGCACGTCCTTGACCACTGTATGGTCCACAGTACTTTGTATAAAAAGAGACATAATGCTGTGGTAGAGAGGCTCAAGAAAGCTGCCGGAAACCAGTGGACCATATTAGGTGAGGATCGTGTGGTTGGTCAGCAGAATCTTCGCCCCGACCTGGTTGTCCAAAAAGGTAAAGAAATTTTAATTTTAGATGTTGTGTGCCCCTTCGATAATGGTCTGGAAGCGTTTGAGCAATTTAAGAGCCCTTTTTGGCTCTTTTTAGTCTACCATTTGCTTTTAATGCATTAATATGCTTTTATCAAGAACGTCAGTGGTGCTGTGAAGTGTCTCTACCTATTTTTAATATCATTTGTGGACTTTGAAGTTCTTGTAAGATGGTGTTTTTATCAGTGGTGCTTTTAATGGACTATTTTATGGATTACACAGCTTAAAGCAAGTGAGTACTATAGCGGCCATTTAATGGATTGCACCGCTAAATTTTTATTACATATATTGTATTTTTTAGTGGTTTTTAGGAAGTTTTAAATTTTGCGAATCTGTGTTTTTAAAAGTGTTTTTTTTAGTATTATTACAGATTTTTGAGTGTATTGCTGATGTGATATGATAGCAAGAAAGTACTACTACCCAACCGCTGCTTTATTTTAAAAATTGATTTGATATTTTTGTAATTTTTCTTGGCTTTGCTCTACTTGTGCTTTTGCTGAGCAATTTCAACTAAGTGTTCTTTTTGAATGCTGCTTTGGCTGCGATACTTTTTCTTGGCTTATTGCTTATGAACAGCGAATTCAGGTTATACTCACCCAGTATATAATTTAAGTTTGTGCTGCATTGTGCTTCTATAGCTTATGCTTTACGAGTGCAAGTGCGTATCTGACTGTTAAAAGAGTGCTCAAATCTATGCTTTTCGGCCTCCTACTTTTAACTTATCATCATTTGCTGGTTTTATCTCACTGAATCATGATATAGTCTTATGTTACTCATCTGAGGTACGTATAATACAGGTATGTATTATTACTCATTACCATCATTGATTTTAACATGTTTCTAGTGAATGAAGATTTATTACAAGTCAAGTGAGTACTCTTCTCTCTTTTTATAAAGATAATATTTAATATCATGTGCTGAGAACGAGTATGTGCAGAGATGCTGACTAAGTGGAGTGCTGTGAATGAGTTACCTAATTTCTATGTAGTGTAGAGAGACCTGAATAATAAGTTCCCGTGTTCTGATGCTGTCGGAACTCGTTCTGCCGACTGAACGTGCAAGTGCATATGTGTTTATTCTTAATATGGCTAATGTGTTGAGTTATTGATAAAAGAGTTGATTAGTCGAAGTGCTCTGCATGGTAGTTTAAATTCAATCCTATGTGGTGTAGTATGGTTGACAGTCACGTTCCTGTGTTCCGACGAGTTTGAGTTCGGGTGACCTGAAGTTGCAAGTGGATAAGTGTTTTTCTGTAGGTGTTTGTGTGTACGTGCAGAGTTTTTGTGTGGTGGTTTTGCGTGATTCTACACTGTAAAAAATGACCAATGTTTCTTATTTTATGAAAATATGCTATAACCATGAACGAAAATATAATATAATCTTCTGAGTTATCCGAAATTTCAAATAGCATGTTACATTGTCTTTTGAATCCCCAGAAACGAATACATTTTCAAAATTTAAAGAATAATTCATAAAAACATATTATTTTTAGCTGCCCGAATTTTTCAGAAACGTTTCCGAAGGGTTTTTATAGTGTATTAATTAGTGCCCTCAGGCTGGAATACCTGTTTTTCGAATGTTATCCATTCTCAAGTACACGTTTTCAGCCGCATAAGTTAATTTATACATGAAACAGTAATGAAATAATCTTAATTTTAATGTTATTGTTAACGCTGTTCATTTTGCATGTTTGTCTGTTAAACATTTTGTTTTTGAGCATGAAAATGTTTACTTCAGAATGGATAGCATTCGAAAAACAGGTATTCCAGGCTGAGGACACTAATTAATACACTATAAAAACCTTTCGGAAACGTTTCTGAAAAATTCGGGCAGCTAAAAATAATTTGTTTTTATAAATTATTCCTTAAATTTTGAAAATGTATTCGTTTCTGGGGATTTAAAAGACAATGTAACATGATATTTGAAATTTCGGATAACTCAGAAGATTATATTATATTTTCGTTCGTGGTTATAGCATATTTTCATAAAATAAGAAACATTGGTCATTTTTTACAGTGTATGTGATGGGTGATGGTTTATAAAGTACCGGCTCCCGTGTTCCGACGGGTCTGAGTTCGGTGAACTGAGCTTGCAAGTGAATAGGTGTTTTTTTATCTGCTTGAGTTTTACGTGATATGTTTGATGTTGTGTTGTTGTATAAGTATTCTTGCTGAGACGGACGTGATTTAGCACAAGAATTGCAAATTTAGTGGTTCTGTGTTCCGGTTCAGTTGTGTTTGACATAGCATGAATTTGAGTTGATTTACGTACTTTTGACTTTGACTAAAGCTACTTTTGACATTTACGTTTTGATTTACTTGTTGAATTATAATTTGAATATTCTCTAAGTGTAGTTGTCTGACAAGGTTGTCGCTAAATTGCTAACGTCATTTTTAACATTTTTGCTCTTGAGCATTTTATTATTCTTTATGTTTATGGTAATTTATTTGCTGACTGACCCTGCGGAGTGGCCTTACAGATACTATACATATATTTTATCTATTTCTGTACTTTTACGTACCTACTTGTGAGGGCGGTTATAGTGGGAACAAGTTTTTACTATCCATAGGTGACACTCGTGTCCCTCTTTTTACATTACCACTACGTAGTTTACTTTTACATACTTAAAAGTGTCTTTTTATTTTGGTGTCAGTTATTGTGTGTGCTTGTTGTCCATGTGTGTGGTGACTGTATGCCTGTTTCTTTTAATGTTAAGCATTCTGATTTAGTTGATGTTTTATGCATATATCGGTTGGTTGGTTGGTTGTATAATTTTTAATGGCGCAAGGTCCCATTGGGGACAAGCTGCGCCAAAATTATGCATATATTGATGTTTGTGTTATATTTTTAGCTATCATCACTGTTTTTATACTCATCACCATATATTCATTACTCGTGTACTGGAGTTTTTATATATTTACTACATGTCTTCTTCTTGGAGATAGTTTTAACATCATTAGCTCATATCATGATTTTTAGATTATACATTTCGTTCATACAACGAAATTTTAAATAGCATTTTTTCAGTATCATGGCAGTAGCAGGTGGAGCTCCTACAGCTCATGGGGTGTCCCCAGGTGCTGAGGAAGATGATGAGGATCAATATGTCCCGCCGAGGATCCAAGGTAAGAATCTCACAATCTATTTCAATCTCCTGGTACCCGTGACCTGCCTCATTGGTAACTGCAAGCTACAAATCAAGAATAAAACATGGGCAGCTTCAGTGCAGAATTTCAAAAGACATATGCATCAAATCCACAAATTCAAACCCGATACCATGAGAACAAATTTTCATATACTATATGGAACACCATGTGTGTTTGACATACTTGTTTTTGTTTTTCTTTTAACTCGTCGATACTGTGGGTATCGCGTTTTGTTGTAAGTGTTGTCTGTGTGTGCTGGTGGTTGGTTTTATATTTAAATTGAATTATTTGATGTTTTGGTGTTGCGTAAGTGTATGACTCTGCTGATGTTGGGAGTCGTTTTTAACTATCTTATATTCATCAGTAGGTATGTATATTACCATTTCACATCATATCTCTACTACAGTTAACTGGTGCTCTCTGTGCGATTGTAACATAGGGAGCCAGATTGCCACCCACACCTGCTTCAGGGAAAGACCGTATTTTGTCACCTCTAAGAAACCTTGTGACTGTAAATGTGAAGAATGTGGCGATACCTTCCCTACTTGGAGGGGCTTATCAAACCACACCAAAACCCATAAAGTAGAAAGAATACAAAACAAATATAATAGAAGGAATGGTCTCCCTGTTGCAGGTACCTCGACCGACCCTGGTGGTAGTAATATATCAATTTAGGAGGCTATTGACAACGTTGACGAACAACTGGCTGATATGGGGGTTGCTATAAATGACAAGGATATAAACAAGCTAGTTGATATTATAGCAAACACAAGTGGTGATTTTAACATGTCATGTCAAAACAATTTTAACGCTTCATCTATTAATTCATCTTCATCTGATTTTATACCATCATTATCTACTGATTTTATTCCTGCTTCTCCTCGAAGAAATCTGAGAAACAGAGTCAGAAATTCTCCCAATGAAAATGTAAATAATGCGCTTCAACTCCCCCATGCACAGGGTGATACTCCGCCCCAGTCTTCTGCACGGCCGAGTCCGGTTAACCCGATCCCGGTCACTGCTCACCCGCACACTATCCAGGAGTGTCAAGAAGTGGATCAGACTACAGGTAAGCTTTTTGATGATAATACCTCCTTTTCCAGCTCAGTGAGTGACGTAGATGATCCAAGGACACTTGCAGACAATCATCCTGTGATTGAAGGGAGACTTACTCAGGTAAGTGACGTTAACGAACCAGATTTTAACAATTTACACAAGGTTTTAAATGATGCATCGCTCATCATTCATCAATCCATTCCATATCATTAATCATCTCCCATTGTCTCTGAGGTCACTACCCCTTTTGGTGGAGTCTTCGGAGAATCTGTTGTTTTTAATTCCAGTGAGATTTTAACTCAAGACCTTTTAGAAATAGATAGGAATATCTTCTTTGGCGGAGCAGATGACCGGGCTTCAAGCTTTGGCCCCGCTGAGGAAGACAATATGTTAGCCGAAGAGGTGGAGCATGATGGTGAACCAGTGCAGCCGAAAGCAGACAGTCATGGTCGTCCTGCTATTCAAGATCTTGTCACGGATGCATCTGGTGATCACCTTGAAATTGAATACAACAATCAAGACCTTGACCAAGTACCTACTGACAGAAATACCAAAAGTTTAAGTGAAGAGTTCAAGGAAGTACTTGATAGGCAGACCACCAACTTACAGATTACTGAGCAGGTAATTCCTTCATCGCAGGGCGTCGGGCCGAGTCAGGGGTCATTGTGTGGCTCGCTATCCGGTGACCTCCTTGACGAGGCTGATGCTCTGTGTTTGGGGGAATTTGATGACCCAAATGATATTGACGTAAACCCGATCCAGACTGACCAAGATGCGGAGGTGATCATCTGTGAAAATGATGCTGATGACATTGACCCTGGTGGACATGGCACTGGCAATCATATTCCGAGGGACGTACCGGCCGAGCCGGGGTTCCTGTCCCGTTTCTCAAAGAGATTCTTAGAATTACTGAAAGACCCTAATCCGAACTTCAACGAATTCACCTCTATATCTGACGACCTAATTGCTACCTTTAAAAAAGAACTCAATTTTAAATCCTCTTCCGGTGACGGGGCAGTCCGTCCATACAAACCTCTTGATATCAATAGTCATAAAGAAGTACAACAATCTTATAGAAGAAATAGAAAGAAAACCCTCCGCGCTATACTTGAAGATGAATCTGATTTCTGTGATCTGGACCCAGAGGTGGTTGCAAATCATTATGCCACAACATCAATAGACAAGCCAGACAATACAGATTTCATGAAAGAGACAATAGCATCTAAGAATAAACTCCCTACTACTAATTTCACATATAAAGAAATCAGCACAAAGTTAAATAACTGTGAGAATACTGCCCCGGGTCCAGACGGTATTACTTACAAACATCTTAGACAGCTTGATCCTACAGCAATAGTTTTAACACCTTTATATAATCTCTGCTTAAAATTCAAAGCTGTCCCTGAATCCTGGAAGAGGACAACAACAATATGCATCTACAAAAAAGGCAATAAACAGGACCCTGGCAATTGGCGGCCTATTGCCCTCGGTAATACAATTTACAAGCTCTATGCCAGTTGCCTGTCATCCCGTCTTTATAAGTTTGTTGAGGAGAATAACGGCCTCTCCTTTAACCAAAAGGGATTTCTGCCTCACAACGGGGTTTTCGAAAATAATTATGTATTAGATAACATCATCAGAAAATTTAAAATCAGGAAAAAAGATCTGTTAATTGCCTCTCTCGACCTTTCAAATGCATTTGGCTCCCTCCCGCACTGGGTAATCTTTGAAGCGTTGAGGATTCTCGGTGTGGGAGAGGAGTTTATCTCTATAATAACTGACATCTATAATCATGTCACAACTATTTACAGGACCTCGTCTGGAAACTCTACCCCGCGTGAGGCGAACACCGGGGTCAAGAAGGGCGACCCCCTCAGTGGGGTTTTATTTATTATAGCATTTGATTTCCTGTTGAAGAGGATCCAGCGGGAGGGTTCGTGCAGGGATCCTTCAAGTCGAAATCTCTTCCATTACATACTCTGCTATGCCGATGATATGCTCCTGATGGCCAAGGATGCCAGGACCCTGCAGGCCCTCCTACATTTACTGAATACGCTGGCAACAAAGATTGTCCTCACGTTCAACTCCAAAAAATGTGTAACAATGCATTACAGCAATAAGCCCCCTGCAGGATGCAGGGAAACAATTTTTAACATAAATGAGGCCGAAATTCCTTGCATCCGTGACATTTGTCCGGCTAAGTTCCTAGGGAAACCGATTGGAGCTTTTCTTCCTGATGACTCCGTCACAACTGACCAACTTATGCAGAGGGGTCTTAAAATCATGACATCTAAGCTTGCGCCGTTGCAGAGACTGAATTGCATCAAAACATTCTTCTATCCGTCTCTTCTATTTTTGATGCGTACCAATCAGCTTATGAAGAAACACTGGCGGAGTATAGATGATTCTATTAAACCACTGATCAAGAGGACACTTGGCTTACCCCCCAATGCAGCCAACGAGTATTTGTATGGGTCCAGAGAGGATGGTCTCTTTGGAATACCGTTGGCTGCAGAAGATTCAGATATCGCGAATATCGATGGGGCGGTAAAGCTTCTTACTTCTAAAGACCCTGTTATTCAAGATATGGCCTGGGCGGAGTTGAAGGAACACGCAGATTACAGATTTCAGACTACCAGGGTCGAGAACATCCAGAATTACCTTAACTCTGTGCCAGGAGAGGATGAAAAAGCCTATAACAAGTATAAGTCCCAGTGGACCAGGGCAAGAAAGGCATCCAAAGATTTAAAGATAAAATGGATTATTTCAGAAAACAGAGATGTTGAGCTGGTCGCTAGAGACAGTCTAATCGGTGACAGGAAGAAGATTTTCTTCAAAATCAGAAAGCACTTGCGAAAATGCAGAACAGAAGCATTGAGGGACAAAAAACATCAGGGAAAAACGAACCCATGTGTGGCTGCGGCGAAGGAGAATTCCCACTTCTTCAGCGATGGACAGTACACACACTTTAAAGATTGGCGGTTTGTCCATCGCGCGCGACTTGGGCTAGTAAACTTAAATGGTTACAAAAAGCCCAGTCGTGCCTATCCTGGCCCAGTCAACAAGTGCTGTAGGAAATGTAAAGATATTGAGACCCTCCCGCATGTTCTCGACAATTGCATGGTCCACTCCACTCTCTACAAAAAACGTCACGATGCAGTTGTAAGCAGAATTAAAAAAGCCGCCAGTGACCAGTGGACCATCGTAGGTGAGAACTGCAAAGTTGGGAGTAAGCTACTAAAACCAGACCTGGTAATTAAGAAGGGTAAAGAGGTGATAATTATAGATGTTGTCTGTACCTTCGACAATGGCCGCGATTCATTTGACGAAGCCAGAAAGAAGAAAATTACTAAATATAATAAACTTGCTCAGGAAATGTCATCTAATGGTGTTGTCGCTGTCGTCGAAGCTGTTGTCGTGGGGGCCCTTCGAACCTGGGACCCGGCTAACGATAATCTGGTAAAAAGAATATGTTCAAGAAAATATGCTAGAACCATGAAAAAAATTATCGTAAGTGAAACTATCGCCTATTCTAGAGATGTGTTCGTTGAACACACCGGCCGGGTCCCCCAGGATAGTAATGGACGCCAGGTCTGAGGCCCACCTGCTAAATTTCTGCTCCTTCACAAGAACCATAACTCATCTCACTTCACTTCATTTTTGACGGTAAAACTCATGTTTTTACTCTTTGTATTGTGTTTTGTGTTGTCTTAATAAAAAATTTGACTTAGTTATAATCTGGACTATAAACCTCATGTGAGGTGCCAGTACAAAGGTGTTTTTCACCACAGACATATCCCCACATGGACACAACATTTTCTTTGTTCTATGTTGTAACGTAATTTTAACTTGACACAAGGCCACTCTTAATAAACATTGTAACGCAGGCTTTATTCAGCTCGTTGAGACGATTTTTTCAAGACATTTAGTTTGAAAATCGGACAATCCTTCATATTTTTAAAACTTGAAAATGCTGTTTTTTGCGAAAAAATTCGTATTTTGGTAGAAATAGTTGGACAATTGACAAGTGCAATACCTCTGCGTGAACTGCAAAAAATTCTGAACTGCATTTTACCATTAGTTTTGTGCTCCGTAAATTATTTCCGCAAAAGACAATGACTCAGCAATTTCTGAATCTCTCTGCATCCGCTTCAATTTTGGTCTGAGAACTAAATGTGATATGCCGATCTCTGCGTCTCTTCAAGACCAATTTTTTGACCCCCGTAGTTAGACATTTGGACAATTACTTCTATTTTTAAACTTTAAAAAACTTAGTTTTTTGTAAGAAAATTCTTGTTTGTCCAAAATACTGGCGATATTCAGTAATTCTGCAAGTTTATCATCTGGTCCTGTTGACAACTATTATTTTAAAGTCTTATTTAATTTTTATATAATGTATTTAATGTATTTTTCTTGTTTTATGTCTCTATACAGGAACATGGGCTGAGTCAACACCGGCTCTATTAAGAAAGCCCGGGTACACACGGAGTGACGTCACTAACCTCGGTCAAGGATGACGAACTCCGTTTATTTTCCATTCGTCATCATGACTTTCCGAGTTCGTTACAAAACTTATTTCAGCCATAAGTGTACAGGGTATATAACCATGTATATACGTTCATGTAACATTTCATATGTTATTAATATTCTATTACCGTAATTTCCGGCGTATAAGCCGCAGCTCAAAGAGTCGTTTTTCGACCCAGAAATTTTATTCAATAATTGTAGTTAAATATTTACAGCGATCTTTTAAGTTACATTTTATAAAATAATATTTCTGGGTCGAAAAACGACTCTTTGAGCTGCGGCTTATACGCCGGAAATTACGGTAATTTGAGGAAATACACTTTCATTTTAATCCTTTTAAAACTTTCATTATATTGTCTTTTTAAAGATAAAAAATCTTTTTTACCCCCCCCTTCTTTTCATGTCTCTTAATAAAAATAAAATGTGAATAATTCATAAATATCAGAGTTTTTATTATTATTATTAACAACTGAATATGAAAAATATAAATGTAATTCACTATTTTTTCTCTCCTTTTAAGTTACATTTTATTTGTTTCATGTAACCATTTGATATGTTATATTCATTTCAGGAAAGACACTTTCATTTTAATCCTTTTGAAATATTTCATTATAATGTCTTTTTAAAGAAAAAAAAAATTTTTTACCCCCCCCCCTCCGCTTTTTCTGTCTTTTAATAGAAATAAAATAGGTATAATTAATAAAATATATATATTTCATAATTCGTAAAATGTACAATAAAAATATTCATATTATATGAAATATAATGTATAAACATAAAAAAAAAACTTCTTTTCATTTTTCGTGTATTTCTTTATATAAAATATGTATAATTCCTAAGTATAAGAGTCTTATTATTATTATTATTATTATTTTTTAAGAATTTAATATTAAGAAAAATATTTTTCTAATTCATTATTTTTTCTTTTCTATTAATCAAATTTTAATTAATTAAGCAAATTATTGTATTTGCTTCATGTGTTATAAATATATATTCATTTCGTGAAAGACACTTTTTATAACACTTTTTTTTTCTTTTGGTTAATGTGTAAATTAAAGTTCATATTTGAGTTCTAGCACATTTTCAAGAAAATTAATAATATTTCGATTAAAGACTGGATTACTTTCCATTAAAGTAAGTACTTATTTAGAGTATATACATGCATTTTTATGAATATTAGCAATGTTAATCATTATCTATTAAAATATGTTTACTTTGTCGTTGCTACAATAGTAGACTAAAATATTTATATCTTTTTTTTTATCCATAGATTAAATTGTAAATGTGTTAATGTGAAAATATTAACTTAATTAAATGCTTCTTCTGTCACTAATTCCTATGCAAAATTATATTAGTTACTGAAAAGTGTAAGGTAAGAACTTAATATAATGCACTGTCTGTAATTTGATAATTACATATTTGATTTATTTTTCCATATGTGCTTTTCTTTTATAATCACCAATAAACAGAGGCATATTATTATTATTATGAAATTTAAAAAAAAAAAAATTGAAGGGCCCTGTTTTGAATTTTTTTTAAAAAAGATCCTTTAAAAGACATTTTTAATATAACATTTATCATTATAACATATATTTTTTATCAATTATTTACTACATATTTTAAATGTGATATTTGATTTAAATAAAATTTTGTGAAAAGTAAAGGTTATTTTTGTGAAATTTATTATATTTTTGTGAAAAATAACATTTTGTAATGAAAGTTGAAATCCAGTTACTCAAATTCGAACCAAGATTAAAAAATACTTTTTAAATCCTTTTGCTGAAGTTTTCCTCTCTGGTGAACTTATTTGTTTACAAATTACACATTTTCAAATGTCACAAAATAATAAATAGTAAGTTTTTATGGAATAAAAAGGAATTTTGTGAAGGAGCCTGTTTTATTATAAAGAATTTTGTGAAGGGTCCCATCAAATTCAGCTTTGTGGAGGGCCTATTTTATTAAATTGATTTTTGTGAAGGATCCTGTTTTATTAAATAGAATTTTTTGAAGTGGCCCTAAATATTCACCAAATTTCGCTTGGTATATTACCCTTGATATAATTATAATACGCTTGATATATTTAATATTTTCTAATAATAATTAAACCACCTCTGGTGAGTTTTATTGTAGATTATATATATGTATAAACTATGTAATATGGCAAAATAAATCGAATATGTAATTATCGTATGACAGACAGTAGATTATAGTACAGTTTTACTAACTGATATTATTGATAACATTTTGCATGTGAATTAGTGACATCATAAAAAGCATTTAATTAAGTTAATATTTTCATTTTCAAAAATTTACATTGTGATATCTGTATGTAAAATATATATATATATATATATATATATATTAGCAATGGAAGATATTAAATATGAAAAAATAAATAAAAGGGTAAAGGAAAAGCATGAGATTGAAACAATCGTAAATTTATCAAAACGTAAATTTCCTTTATCATAAAAAAAGGTATTCCGATTTAGAATTTTGATTTAGATTCATATTAATATTAAACATATTTACATAAATCGTACCAAATTTAAAAGCTCTGATAAGCGAATAAATACGAAGTATGTGAAATTATTTATGCACAATTTTCCATTGATATGTATGAAAAGAAAGGTAGGTCTTAACTAAAAAGTATTAAATTTACAAATAAAGCAAATTCATATTGAATACTGAATAAAAATTGTTGCACGAGATTATTTACTAATCAATAAATAGTGCAAACGTAATAAAATATTTTCACACTACGAGCTTCGGACAAAGCTGTGAAACTAAGCCTAGTCGCGCAGAAACGACAAGTTAAACATATTTTAATACATAATGATCAACATTGTTAATATTCATAAAAATACACATATATACTGTAAATAAGTACTTACCTTAATTAAAAGCAATCCGATCTTGAATTGAACTACTTTAAATTAACACCAGAATTCAAAACATATTTTTATTCCCCAACACGTTGTCTATGGAACGCACGGTACTATGTTATTTTCCTACGAACAAGTACAGAATGGGAGAATATTGGGACCTGTTTTATGACCGAGGTTGATGACGTCAGCAAACCAGTATTTCCCCTGAAACCTGGCTTTGTAATAGAGCCGGTGTTGGCTGAGTGGAGTGGCTGGCGGCTGGAACATCACTTATTTTGGGTAAGCATGACTCATTGTCCATCTTTGAGGTCTCAGCTAGCCGCTGTACAGCTGGCCCCCGTATTTTCATATTTTATATGTATTTATGGGGTGCAACCAGTGCGTGCAGTCTCGAGAAATGGAAGACTTTCTTCCAGGACTCACGCGATTAGGACTGTGACCTTGCCCCCCCCCCGTCCTCAAACCACGTTTTGTTTGGCATTTTTTACTGGAAACAAAATTTTTATTATTTTATGCCCCTTCATTTTCCAGTAAATTAGGTTTCCCGTTAGGTTTGGTTAGGGTTATTCAAAATTTACTATCCTCTATTTTTTTAATTTTTGTGGAGTCGGTTAGTCGGCCCACGGGAGGTTTTCTTGCGTTGTTTGTCTTTTCCCTCCCACTGTCCGCGTGTTAGGGCGTCAGTCTTTTTTGGTCGCTAACACTTAAGGCTTCTTCCTGGACCATATTCTTCTGTGAGGAACATTTTGTAACTCACATCCTTCCCTCTTCTTTGTGGTTTGAGCCTCTGTCCCGCCTGTCTCTTCGTTTGTGGGTCATCTTACTGCCGATGCTTCCGTCATCAGTTTCCATAATGCAATGCTCCTCGTCTAGTGTGTGTTTATCTGTATTGGTTTATTTTAGTGTGTTCACATTTATCAGTGGTTATTATTGTGTAGTACATTCTGTGTTATCATTATTATTAATTTAGTACTGTTAGTTGTAGCATAATTTATTTAATAATTTAATAACTATAACTCATAATATTAATTTTTTCCAAATATCGTCATTTCGTTAAATTGTTAACTTTTTTAGCTTAATATTGGTCCTCTTAGTTAATTCTAATTATTTAAACATCTTTTAGCAATATATACAGCCTA
Source organism: Maratus michaelseni (assembly GCA_963931845.1). Taxonomy (NCBI): domain Eukaryota; kingdom Metazoa; phylum Arthropoda; class Arachnida; order Araneae; family Salticidae; genus Maratus; species Maratus michaelseni. The sequence goes on along the minus strand of OZ007597.1, from coordinate 36,935,628 downwards.
TTTTTCGGCTGTTTAATATCTGGAACTCAATTTTTTAATTTTTTCCGAAAGAGGGTCTTTGACGAATCTCGTCACTTCATTAAACCGTTAACTGTTTTGGCTTCCTTTTGGTCCATATAGTGGGATCTGTATGTTTATAGTTCTCATTTAAGTCATTGGATTTATTTTTTGGCCACTTTTCTGACCCTACTTTGATTCTTAAAATTTTCACGTTCTTGAAAGAGGGTCTTTGGGGGGTTTTGTTAGTTGTACCTCTATAAAATTTCGTGAACAATTGTATACTTACTTCAATATATGTTAAAATAATGTTAGTAAGGTGTCTGTATTGTTTTTAAAACCCTGTAATATTCTCTATGTAAGATTAGTTCTGACAAAATTTATTACATAACTCCTCCTTCTTGGACATTATGCCTGAAAGGAAAAGTGACATTCCACCTCGCTTCAGGAAGGCGCAACAACAGAAAGACTCTTCTTCTGCCTTCTTTAAAAATGAAGCAGGTAGTTCTAAGACTAGTAAATCAAAAACCAAAAAACCAAAAGTTAGCTCCTCCCCCGCTGAGGGAAATAAATATAAACTATGGTGCTTCATTAAATATAAACTATGGTTACTCATTCGTTGCTGAGACCCAGCAACCAAACATTATTACTACTAATTCAAATACCACTGAAATTGCTATTGACGACGATTGCTACCGGACTCCTCCGGAAGTCTACCTGCCGGACAGTCCTGTCCATAGCTCCATGTTCTCTACTCAGTCGAGTTTTGTTGGGGAAATAGCTAGTACTAGTTTTGAGTGTATTGATTTAAATGGTAATGTAAATGATGAAAATGATAGTGATGATAGTATCTGGTCGCGTCCACTCTCTACTAATAGACTTAATTGTGTTGCTCCCACCTCACCTGATGGTGTAAGTTCGCTTAATATATCAGATGCTTTCGTAAGGCTTGATCTCTCAGACTCAGATAGGGGTAGTCTTGCGCCTGGGAACAACTCGGTTATTGACGTTCCAACTCCACAGCCTCAAGTTCAAATTCGCAGTGTTGTGACGATTCCCAATCGTTCTGAACGTGGTCGGGGTCGTGGTCGCAGAGTCCGATTTAATCAGAGAAATATGAATGGTAATACCTCAGATGACGATAGTAGGTCTCGGCTACGGCGTGAAAATGTATCGAACGTAGGGACATTTCCAATGGTTAACTCTATTGTCGGAGACATGTTAAATCTTGTCCTTCCAGTTGTCGGGCTTCCTATCTGTCCAGTCTGTGGAGTCGCATTCAGGGGCTACGCGTGGACAACAGCGATCCAATCGCTTATTTGCCATATTGAAGGGGCGCACAACTGCCCCATTAATAAAATCCAAAGATGGTGTTCCTACAGTCAAGACAATACGACTGACAAAGTTAGCTATCATAGTGGTTTCGCTGAATGCTCCTTTTATGCTCTGAATGGCAAAGAACCACAAATAAAATACCACTGCACTGTGTGTGACTTTGGCGTTCCATCACTACAGGGGATGACAAATCACAAGAGGAAGCATACCCGTGAACAGGCGGCACTTCGCCAACTGAGAAGGAGGCAAGCGGACTCTGCTTCGCTAAGTATGCCGACCTATAATCAATTAATTGATTCGAATGAGCATGGAAACACCCAGTCATCTACTAATTCAGCTAACACTCCAGGGGAGAATAACACCCCTAATTTAAATGACGGTGATGTCGTAACTGCAGAATGTAACATAAATGTCTTTGATGAGAATGGTGCTCCTAATGAGGGTGATACTCTAGTCGACACAAACATTCCCCATCCTGATGCACCCAACCCATCAGCCGAACTTGAAGTTAAGTTTAACAACATATATATGAATTTTAATAGGACCTCGTGGTCTGATTTTGAAACATGTCTTGAAGATTTTGTCTCCTTCTCACAGAAACATGTTGGACTTGACAAGTTAAAGGACAACGTGAGAAGGAACAAAAAGTTTAACAACAAAGACCCTGCCGCAATGCAAAGACTATACCGAAGGAATCGGCGCAGGGCTACGAGGGAGGTGCTTGACATGCCATCTGCACAGTGCGATGTCCCTCATGAAGACTTGAAGACAAAATTTTTCTCAGAAAACAACAATACTTATGATCCTTCAATTTTCACTCGTGGATCTCAGGATATAGACCCACCCAACTCCTCTCCATTCACTGCATCGGAGGTCAAAGCTAAGCTTGGGAAATGTGAAAACACTGCTCCTGGGAAAGACCGTCTTACCTACCATCATCTTAAAGGCGTTGATCCTGAGGCAAAAACACTCACCAGGATTTTTAACATCTGCTAAAAAGATTCCCGCCTCTTGGAAAGAATCGACAACAATTTTTATTCCGAAAGACGGTGATAAAAATGATGCTGGCAATTGGCGCCCTATTGCGCTTTCTTGTACAATGTATAAACTATTCACAAGCTTGGTCACCAGCCGTCTATCAAAATGGCTTGAGGAATACCACCTCCTCACTCCGATGCAGAAGGGATTTCGCCCCTACGATGGAACTGCTGAGAATAACTTCCTTCTCGACTACCGCATTCGGATGGCACGAAATCTCAAGAAAGAATTATGCATTTTGTTAGTAGACATCAAAAATGCGTTTGGGTCCATCTCCCACAGGGCTATGGTAGATGAGCTTGTTAATATCGGGGTTGGGGATCTATATGTAGGATTAATTTCAGATATTAATACCGGTACCTCCACATGCTATAGATATCCTGTGTGGGGTGAAACAGGGGTGCGCTTTAAGTGCTATTCTCTTTATTCTCACAATCGACCCGGTTCTTAAGGCGATCCAGCGTGCTAGGGCCGATATACATAATCTAACGTATGCAGATGATCAATTAATTATTGAGGACTCTCCTGCCGCCCTCAGGCAATCAATTGATATTCTGGTAGAAACTGCTGCCAAAGTTGACCTATCTCTTAACCCGAGGAAATGTCATTCCTTACATATAAGTGCTACACATCGCGAATGCCTCCCCACGCCGTTTGATATTAAGGGCACTCCTGCTAATATCATGGAAGATTATGATAGTGTGAAATATCTTGGGAGGCCATTCGGCTTCCACATCGCGCCTGACACGGAACAACTTCAGGACTACGTTGACACTGGGAAAACAATCCTGAACTCAAAACTTGCTCCATGGCAAAAACTCGACGCCCTGAAGACGTTCCTCTTTCCATCATTCAGTCACGCGATGCGGTGAATATATTCGGGAAGCAGGAGTGGGCCTACCTGGATGATCAGCTAAAACCTCTAATAAAAAGGGAACTAAAACTCCCCAATCATGCTTCCAATGAATATTTATACGGTGATACTCAGAAAAGCTTGTTAGGCATCCCTCAGGCCTCAATCGATTCTGAAATTGCCAAAATAAATATGGGGTTAAAATTATTAACCTCACCTGACCACAATGTATCCGAAATTGCCTGGGAGGATCTCTCGAAAATAGTAGAACGAAGTAGGGGCTCCCCCCCATCCAGTTCAGACCTTGAAGACTTTTTGTCAGGGGAATTTTTTGATGACCGTAACTCTGGATGCACCAGTACCTGGTCGAAAGCCAGGACGGCATCCGATCACCTACAAGTGAGGTGGAACATCTCTGATAACAGGACTGTGTCTATAACAATCGGTGATACAATGATTACTAACCGGCGACGTGGGGTGTACAAGTGCATTCGAGCTCATTTTAAAAAGTTCGCGTGTGAATCTTTGAATGCAAAACCTCGGCAAGGCGTGTCCTTCTCATGTTATTCCAGGGATCGTGCTTCTTCCCACTTCTTACGTACTGGGGACTATCTCAGATTCACCGATTGGCGATTTATTCACCAGGCATGATTAAGGTTGTTTCCCTTCGTGGCTAAATGGACTGGTTACCCGATAACGAAAAAGCATGTCGTGTTTGTGGTTGGGAAAACGAAATGCTTCCTCACGTTCTCAACCACTGTAGCCCAGACTTGCATCGTGGTACTCGGCGCCACAATAAAATCATCAATCGCGTAAAGGATGCTGCTTCCAAGAAATGGAAAATTATATCAGAAAATCAACTTATTAGCAACACAGGCCTTAAGCCTGATCTTATACTTGCACAGGGAAAGAAACTCTTTATTCTTGACGTTACATGCCCATATGATAATGGATACCATTGTTTCACTGCTGCCCGCGCCGCTAAAATAGCAAAATATCAGCCATTAATTCAGTACTTTAAAGATAAATATTCTGAAATACAGATTGATGCCATTGTGGTTGGGTCACTTGGATCCTGGGACAATAAAAATGACAAAGTGCTACTTCAACTTTGCACTAAAAAATATTTGAGATTGATGAAACGCCTGGTGGTCTCAGAGACAATCAGGGCGTCTAGAGACATATATGTTTCTCACCTCAATTTTAATCGTACTCCTCAAGAAGATTACAGATCCAGAGAGTACCGTAGGTTCCGAATTACTGATGATAATGCTCCAAATCCCAGATCCTCCCTAACCCGCCCCCCTTGGAGGTACTCTCTCTAATAAATGATGCCAGGGATGACTCTATCCCCCCAACTGGGAATTCGCCACTGATTGACGTGTTAGGTTCTGACGAAATTTCTCCTTCTGTTTTATCTGTTGGCCCTAGCACTGCTGGCGACAACCTAGGTCTACTCGCTGATATTGTTTTCCCGGGACCAAGTCGTGGTCCATGCAATGATATTAATGAATTACTCGATAATAATATACGCGAACTTTGCTCTAACCTTAGTGTTGCCCCGGTACCTTCCACCTCTTCAATCGTGGCTAATACTCCGCTTCCATCAACTCAATCGCTGCATCGTAATAATACTAATAACATACGTGTGCCTCTTGTTAGTGAAAGTGATACTTGCACTGCGGACTTTATGGACAGTGCCCCCACTCTTCTCTCACAAACTGAACTTGCCAGTGAAAATATGAACAATATTTTAGCTAACTCTCCTGATATTGATAATTTAATTGGTAATGTTAACTCTAAAAACATAAACATTCCTTGTCAGGAACAACATGTAAATAATTTGACTGATATTGTAAATACTAATAAGATATTAATTTAAGATATGAATTTAAGAGTGGGCTGCGCCCACTCTTAAATTCTTCTAAAGTTGGCTCCGCCTTCTTATTTTTCTAAATTCAAAATTATGACCCAAGTTTGGTCTTCAGTTTCTATGGCGATACTGTAGTTAGATTTATTTTTGCTGAATTTGTCCATTTGGAAGCAATTCTCGATGCAGTTAGGTGTTCGAATCTAGTCATTCTTACTGTCATCAGCTCCTCCGTCATCGACGGTAGTTCTCTCTGCTTCCCCGGGACCTTCGACATCATCTCTGACTCTACGTCGTATGCTATTCGTCTGCTCACAGTGGACTCTATCTTGGGTGCTCAAGCGAAGCACGTGTATTGTGAAATCTTTATCTGTTTGAATCTTCGGCAATTCTTATCCGATTTTCAAAATTTTTAGTTCTGCATCATCAGAAAAAATTGCTTTTTCCAAAAATACCTTTATTTTTTGGTACTTATTATTATTTCCGCAAATCGATTTAGGTTGTGTCTTCGAAATCTGACTGCATCGTCTTAAGTTTTCAGCATCGGTGTTATTTGATTAATTAATCTTTTGCATCTCATTGAGACAAATTTTTTGAGGTATTAATTTTATTTTTAAGTTAATTTTTGGCGGAGTTATTCCAAAAAAACTGTTTTCTTTTCTTTTTGGCTTTGGCGGAGCACCTGGTTCTAAATTTCTTAATGTGCCTGTACTGCTCAGCCAAGCTTTAAAGACTGGTCACGTGAGTAACGGGTCCAAATATGACCAGTCTATTCTTCGTAATAGGGATCGAGGTCATGAAAGGGAGTCACCCCTAGTTTTGCTTTCGTGGGGGGATGAGTTGATTCTCGATCGTTTCATGTTTACTTGTTCCAAGATTATAAAAGGATTTTTGTTCTTATGTAATAAAGCACATAAAAATTGTAGTTTTCTCTTCGATGAAGGGGATATCTTCAATCTAAAGAAACATGTTATGATAATTTAGATTATTTAATTATCGGATATAAAATGTAAAGTAAATAAATACTATTTTTTACTGTATTTTTACACATGTCATTGCAATTTATTGTTTTCTTAAATAAATAACGATTTTAAATATCGGTTCCTTACAGTTATAGGGTACACAAATGTAATTGTAGGAGAAGTGTGGTTTTAAAATGTTCTTTTATTAGTATGGTTATTAATACATATTTTTTTTAATTTTACCGCAAGAATTCCATTTTTTTTTTCTTGATTGCTCATGTTCATTTTCCTATATGAAACCATTTAATAATATGGCGAAAATGTATAACAAAATACTCAATTAATAAGAAAAGAAAATAGTTCAAAGTGTACAGAGTCATACTAAAGGATGAAAAATATTTTTTACACTCAAATATTTTAAAAAAAATGTGCTCGAATTCAAATTAAGTTTTCTGATACCTTTACTAAATCTTTTTAATTGATAAATGCGCGAAAGTTTCAGACGTTCTTATTCAGATATCAGGAAATTGAACAGCGTTTTTCGTTTTATTATAAAAGTAACTAATCTTACTGAAAATGTCGATGAAGGTCGCACTTTGAACCTATTTTTCGGATAAGTTCACGAAAAAATTGTAATTGTAACTCACAATGTACCGATTTTATAGGAAAATTAAAGACGCTGTTCGATTTTTAAGTATTTGAATGTTAATTCTTGAAAATTTTCAGGCAAATAGGAATAAAATTGAAATTAATGTCAAAATGAAATGAAAGAACTTAACAAATATATGCTAAAGCTGGTAAAATTAAAATTATTTTAAACTGAAGGTCTCAGAAAAAAATAAAGCAATAAAAATGCTTGTATTTCATAATATCATCACGGACCTTCTCTTAAAAATAAAAAAATAAAAAAAAATAAAAAAGTGCAGGGGGGGGGGGGGTTATTCATTCACTTTCGGTGTCATCATCAGAATCATCCGGAAAAAAATCATCATCGTCGAACGAAATAATTAATGGCTCACACATTTCTTCTATTATGCCGTCTTTCTTCCAATACTCATTTTCCAGGTGTTCTATGTTCGTGCAGTAGTTTTTCCATTTCTCAGCATTAACATTTTCTAGTGCAAGTTTGGTCAATTTAAAAAGTTGACCCATATTTAAATCCGCCGTTATATTTCTTTTTCGAATGAATTCCTTCATATCCGCCCATACATACTCTATTGCATTTATGTCGCAATGGTATGGAGGCAATCTTAACGCATAATGCCCATGTTCGGCTAACATGGTGTCGAATTTGTAGATTTTAGAGAGGGCGAATTCGTCTTAACAAGGTCCATCAATTCAACTTTTCGCATGTTTGAAGAATATGGCACTTTGTTCAGTGCCAACCAATCCATAATTTCCCTTTTGTTTATTGAATAATTCGGAGGCTTATTCAATTGAATAGAGTGATATGGCGCATTGTCTATCACAACAACAGAATTTTTCGGTAAGTTTGGAATGAATTTTTCATTTGCCCATTTTTCAAAAATTTGTTACGAATTACATCCAAGTTAAAATTATCCAAGTTGACATTCTCTATGGTTGTTTTCACCTTTTTCTTTTAGGAGAAGCGAAATTATTTGCATTGTTATTAGCTTCTTTCCGAATTCTTCTTATAGCGCTATCCGAAACACCGGCAATTGCACTAGCTCTTTTTGTTGCATGTGCTAATAGAATAGTTAGACAGCCTTTATCTGCTTCATTATCACAATATTTTACAACATTGTTTAACATATTTTTCACTGCACTGTGAAAATGTTTGCCTTGAGAGCTTTTAGATTCTTTTAAATCCATTTTATAGAAGTAGAAACAAATACAAAATGAATAGCAGACAAAATAAGGAGAGAGAGAAAAAACGCTAATAGTACAAGAACAGCCAGTGAAGAAATGACAAGCGGTCAGGCAAGATAAGGGAAACTTGAATTTTGTCTCCTCCTAATATAATGCTTCCCTCCCTTCGGACGGGTCTATTTTTTTGGCACCATGCCAAGGTCCGTCTTTCTAGAGTGGTTCCACAGTATCTACGGTATTTTTCGGCCGATTTTTAAAATTTTATATTCCACGTTCTCAGGATAAATTACTCTTTCAGTATTTATCTATATTTTTTGGCCAAATATTATTTTTCCGCAAACGGAAATTTAAATTTTTTTAAAAATCTCTTTGCATCGTCGTCTGTATCTGCCATCCGCCATTTTAGATCAACTAATATTGTGTGTCATAGTGAGACGAACATTTTAAGACGTTTAGTTTATTTTTATGTGAACTATTTTGGAAATTAAACAAGAAAAACTATTTTTCCAAATGTTTTGATTTGCTGAAAATTCTACGACTGCTGTCAAATTCTTTTGTCGTTACTCGCATGCTGTGGTGCATTTCATCTATATTGTTGTCATTTGGGTTATATTTCTTGTGTATTTAACATGTATTTTTCTAATATTTTTTGTATTTTAGTCTCTTTCAGTAACATGGGCTAATCGGAGTTCCTGGCGGATGGAGCATCTTCATATGGGTAAATATGACTTTATTACATGCTTTGAGGTCTCAGCTAGCCGCTACACGATCGGCCCCAGTCTTTTCATACTCGTTCAATCGAGTATGCATCGATAGGGTGAAACTAGGTAGTGTAGTCTCGAGAAATGGAAACCTTTTTTCCAGGACTCACCGCGATTAGGACTGAGATCTCGCCCGTCCCGTTCTTTACGGGTCCTCTTAATTTTAATTGTTTTTATCTCTAACCACATGTATTTGGCATTTTTTTCTACTGGAAACAAAAATTTTATTTAATACCCCCCATTTCCAGTACATAGGTTCCTGTTAGGTTTTGTTAGGCTGTATTCCAAATTATCTATCTCCTATTTTATTAATTTTGTGGAGCCTATTAGTCGGCCCACGGGAGGTTTTCTTGTGTTGTTTGTCTTTTCCCTCCCACTATCCGCGTGTTTAGGGTGTCAGTCTTTTGGGTCGCTGACATATTAGTCTTCTACGGTGTCCTCATAAAGGACCTCAGTTTCATAGACCCTGCTCTCCCCTGAGAGACCTAGTTGTCACTCATGTTCTTTCCTTCTCTGTGTGGTTAGAGATTCTGTCCCGCCTGTCTCTTCCTTCGTGTTTTGTCATTTTACTGCGGGTGCTCCGGCCCATAATTCTGCTTTTTCTTGCCTTCGTTTTAGCTCGTGTTTTGGTGTTATTGGGTATTACTGTGTATAACATTTAGTTGATATTTTATCTGTGGTCTAATTAACTATTATTAATTAAACTAGCTGGCTTCGCCCGCCAGCGGGCCCCTAATTTACATCGGTGCCTCGAATTGTAGAAAATCTCGAATTTTGTAAAACCTCAAACCGGACGAACCGCCGACCCGGGTCCCCGCTGCCTTCGGCACCGTATACCGGTCGTGCTACGCACGCACCGGGTAATCCCTTAATTAGCACATTGAATTGTACAAACCTCTAACCGAACGAACCTCCGGCTATGTTCCCCGCTGCCTTCGGCACCGTATACCAGTCGTGCTACGCACGCACCGGGTAATCCCTTAATTAGCACATTGAATTGTACAAACCTCTAACCGAACGAACCTCCGGCTATGTTCCCCGCTGCCTTCGGCACCGTATACCAGTCGTGCTACGCACGCACCGGGTAATCCCTTAATTAGCACATTGAATTGTACAAACCTCTAACCGAACGAACCTCCGACCCTGGTCCCCGCTGCCTTCGGCACCGTATACCGGTCATGCTGCGCACGCACCGGATAATCTCTTAAATTGCATATAGAATAGTATAAACCTCTAACTGAACGAACCTCCGGCTCGGGTCCCCGCTGCCTGCGGCACCGTATAGCAGTCGTTCCGACCCTGGTCCCCGCTGCTTTCGGCACCGTATGACGGTCGTGCTGCGCACGCACCGGATAATCCCTTAAATTGCACATGGAATAGTATAAACCTCTAGCTGAACGAACCTGCGACTCGGGTCCCCGCTGCCTGCGGCACCGTATAGTGTAGGCTTAAAGTTATATTTTTGTTTTCCCAGCTCCTCATTTTATTTAATAACCACCACCACCATATAAAAGCTTGCTTCTATGTTTAGTTTAATTTATTTTCTAAGTATCTTATATAGTTAATCATTTTTAATGTTTAAATTCAATAGTCTGGTACTTACAGCAAGTGTGCATGTTTGTTTACCTTTTTTCAGCATATGGTTGGGTGGTTGGTAGTGGAGTTAACTTTCTGTTACTTTTTAGTTAACCTTTTTCTGATTTGTTGTTTCTTCTGATGTCATTCTGACACAGTGATGTCATTTTGTTCTAGTGGGTGTGTCTATCACTTATTGAAAATTATATTTACTAATTTGGCAACATTAAAATGCAGATTTTGTATTGTGTTTGAAGTATATATTTGGGAAGTTTGTAGTTTGACAAGTCAGTTCAACATGTGAGTAGCTTTTGCAAATAGGTCTTATTTTGATGATGTTTTTTTCTTAGTGTTTTATTTAGTAGCAGGTGACTACTTGTTTTTTTAGTGTATAAAATATTCAGTTAATATATGCAGTATAAATGAACTATGTTTGAACTTCAGAAATTATTGAAAGTTTGACTTATTATGTGCCTGTGATGATGTATCTTCTAAAAGATGTGTTTGCTACCTATAACCTACAGTTTTAATAAACCCTTTTTGTTTCCTTCAGAAAATGTTGCAATTATTTTAGCCTCCATCATGCACATAGTTATTTTAATTAAATGGTAAGCAGTGTGGCTCAAGATATTGTGGGGGAGGTGTTATCTAACCCTACAATGTGGTAGCAAAGCGTGGTTGGGCGCTCTGCTTACCTTTACTGCTTTACCTTTTATTTTGTGGTGCTGTATTTTGTGATAAAATGAGTAAAATAACTGAGCAGACTCTCTCTTTCCATAAATTGGGTAATGATAATTGGAAGGCATGGAGGTTCAGCATGGATATGATGCTAATTAGCCAAGGCTTAGGAATTTATACTTCTGATAAAGAAAAAAGTAAAGCAAAAGCCGATGGAGGAAATATTGAAAATTTTGAGGAGTATATGAAGAAAAGTAAGAAGGCATTGGCATACATATGTTTAAGTTTGACTGAAGAGATCAAAAGTGTAGTTTTTAGTGCTGAATCATCTTTTGAGGCGTGGCAGTTATTAAAAAGTGCTTATGAACCTACGTCACGTGCAAGAGTTGCTCACCTTCGGAGAAAGTTCATAAATACAAAGTTTGAGGCCAGTGATACTATGAGTCAGTATATTGGAAAAGTTTTGGAAATAGTTAGAGATTTAGAGCAAACAGGAAAGAGTGTGCCTAAAGATGAAATTGCTTTTCAAATCTTAGAAAGTTTACCGCCATCTTATGAGACCCTTATATCTCGTCTTTATCAATTGGCTGATGATGAATTCACTGTGGAAGGTCTTCGACCATTTTTGCTTGCTGAATATGACCGTTTGCAAAATAAACAGATCGATGACCAAGATATATTCAAAAATCAAAATACAGCTCTAATGTCTTCTAGAAATTTTTCGACTGATACTATACCAAAGGTCCATCCTCCTAGTGCTGTGAATTCAACTGTGCAACAAGAAACCCGAAAGTGCTATCGGTGTGGTCAAGTTGGCCACTTAATCAAGAATTGTAGACATAGATCCCAAACCAGGAGATTAAATCAGTATAGACCAAGATTCAGATCAAGTTCAAGGAAATCCCAACTGCCTAATCAAGCTTTCTTCGCATCCGCCCTATTGTCTGATGGACCTGAACTCGAATTTATTTTGGATTCTGCAGCAACAGATCACTTCAGTTATGATCAATCTCTCTTCTACAATTTCAGAGAATTAGAAAGTCAAGCTGTTATAGCAAAAGGAATTGCTGACATTTGTGGTATAGGGGACATTGACTTACGAGTGAACTGTGGTACTGTAGTAAGAACTTTTACTTTAAAAAATGTATATTATGTTCCTGATATTGTGAGAAATCTTCTGTCTGTTAGAAAATTAACTGATAAAAATTTTAAAGTAAAATTTGACAAATGTAAGGCTATAATTTTTAATCCTGATAATTCTGAATTTTTAACAGTGCCTTTAGTAACTAAATTTTATTGTATTACTGCTAAATGTGTGTCTAATGAATCGTGTGCTTATGTTGTTAGAAATAGTAAGTTAAATAATTGTTCTAATGATTTAGTGCTATGGCATAGGCGTTTCAGTCATTTAAATGCTAAAAACTTGGTAAAATTTTCAAAAACAAATTATGTGACTGGACTTAAAAATTTATCCGGTGAAATGGGGTCATGTGAAGTTTGTAATTTAGCAAAAAGTACTAGAGAATCTCATCATGTTATAGATGATATTAAGACAGGTGGCATTTTAGAGTTAGTGCACCTCGACATTTGGGGACCAGCTCCTGAACCTTCTTTAGGTGGGGCTAGGTTTTTCTTGAGTTTAGTTGATGATTTCTCTAGGTATGCACATGTATACATTCTTAAATATAAAAGTCAGGCATTTGATTATTTCAAGCATTATAAAGCTTTAGTTGAGAAGCAGACAGGTCATGTAATTAAAAGACTTCGTTCTGATTGGGGTAAAGAATTTGATTCTAATCAATTTGGGAAATTCTTAAAAGATGAGGGGATTAAACATGAGCACTCGAATACGTATTCGCCACAGATGAATGGCATCGCGGAAAGATACAACCGTACTTTAATGGAGGGAGTTAGAGCAATGTTAATTCAGGCAAATTTACCTAAAGAATTATGGGCTGAAATGGTTTGTACTGTAAATTACTTAAGAAATAGATACCCTCACACTAAATTGCATGGGAAAGCCCCTCTGAATGTTTGGTGGAAATTTTTCGGTTAAGTACTTAAGAGTTATAGGAAGTACTGTTTTTGTTCATATTCCAAAAAGGTATCGTAATAAATTAGAGGCAAGATCTAAAAAGGGAATTTTAATTGGCTACGCCAGGAGCACGAGAGGTTATAGAGTATGGTTTCCAGGGACTAAAGAAGTGCAGGAAACTAAACATTTGAAAATCATTGAAAATGATTTTATTTCAGAACCAGTTAAAGACTCTAGCAATAGAATGGTTAAATTTAAAGTGCAAGATGACCCAGTTGAAAATACTTCTTTTTCAGATTGGAAGAGAATTGAAAAGGTTAGAGAGTCAGGTAGTTCTGCAGGTCGTGTAGATGTTTACTACTATCCAGAACCTGGTATTAGGTTAAGAAGTAAAAATGATGTGAAGGATTATTGTAAGAAAAAGGGTCTAGTTTTTAAATCTGAGGAATTTGATTTTAAACCACTTAAAACTAATTCAGATCCCTCCCAGCCTGAAGTTAAACTGAAAAGTGACTCTAATTCTAAACCTGTAATAGAAACTGATGAAGAGGACTTAGAATCTAACCCAGAAGCACATTGTGCTGAAATAAAAATTCCAATTAGTTTTAGTGAGTCCCAAAATCTTCCTGAGAAACAAGAGTGGGTTAAAGCTATGAGTACTGAACTTAAAATATTAAAAGATAGGGAAGTGTATGACCTTGTAACCCGTCCTGAAAAGAGTAAAGTTCTTGGTACAAAATGGGTATATACACTGAAAAAGGATGTGTCAGGTAAAATTAAAAGTTTTAAAGCTAGGTTAGTAGCGAAGGGATTCCGACAAGTTGAGGGAATCGATTATTTTGACACATTTTCACCTGTCGTAGCTTTTCCACTTGTTAGATTTTTCTTTATTGTACTTGTGGTTCTAAAGGGATGGTTTAGCCAGCATATTGACGTGAAAGGTGCATACTTATATGCAAAATTAAATGAACAAATTTATGTTGAGCAGCCAGATGGTTTCCGGGAAGTTGATGAAAAGTATGTATGGAAACTTAACAAGGCATTATATGGACTCCACCAGGCTGGCCGCGAATGGTTTAATGAATTAGACAAAACTTTTAAGGATTTAGGTTTTGATAAAGTATTGAATTGTAACTGCATATATGTTTATAAATTAAAAGTAGTAATTCTAGTTTATGTTGATGACTTAGCAATTTTTGCAGAGAATAAGGAAATATTAAACCAAGTAATTGAATTAATAAAGTCTAAATTTGAAATAAAAACTTTAGGTGAAATTAGAAATTTTCTAGGAGTTGAATTCGAGCAACGTGAGGGGTCTTATGTACTGCATCAAACTAAATATATTGAAAGAATTGCAGAAATTTTTAAGGTTCCTAGAATAAAATGCAAATTGCCGTTAACACCAGGAACAGTATTAAACTTAACGAATGAGGGGGAACAAATAGATGTCCCTTACAGACAGTTGATAGGTTGCTTGTTGTTTTTAGCTTCTAGAAGTAGACCTGATATTCAATTTTCAGTTATTGCTTTATCTCAGTTTTCTAATAAGCCATCATGGGATCATTGGAAAAATTTGTGTCAGGTTTTGCAATATGTTATTGATACAAAAGAACTGAGTTTAAATCTATCTAGAATTTCAAATTGTAATATTAATGTCTATACTGATGCTACATGGGCTTCAGATTTAGTTGATCGTAAATCAGTTAGTGGTTTGGTAATTTTTGTAGACCAAGTACCTATTATATGGAACTCTTCTAAACAGAAATGTGTTGCCTTATCAAGTATGGAATCTGAGTATGTTGCTTTATCAGATTCAGTCAAGGAACTGTGTTGGTTAACAAGAATAATTGATGACTTTTCCTTTTTGAACTTAAACTTAACTAAACCAACAATTCATTGTGACAATCAAAGTACTATAAGTTTTTCTAAAAACAATATAGAAAATACAAGAACCAAATATATTGATACACGTAGTTATTTTGTAAAGGAAAATATTGGAAATTTTGAACTTAAGTATGTATCTAGTAAATGTAATGTTGCTGATGTAATGACAAAAGCATTGTCAAGTGAAAAATTTTTCTATTTTAGAAAATGGTTGTTTGGCTAGGCAGAGGACCTGGAAAAAAGGGGGCATTTGTAGGCTTAAAGTTATATTTTTGTTTTCCCAGCTCCTCATTTTATTTAATAACCACCACCACCATATAAAAGCTTGCTTCTATGTTTAGTTTAATTTATTTTCTAAGTATCTTATATAGTTAATCATTTTTAATGTTTAAATTCAATAGTCTGGTACTTACAGCAAGTGTGCATGCTTGTTTACCTTTTTTCAGCATATGGTTGGGTGGTTGGTAGTGAAGTTAACTTTCTGTTACTTTTTAGTTAACCTTTTTCTGATTTGTTGTTTCTTCTGATGTCATTCTGACACAGTGATGTCATTTTGTTCTAGTGGGTGTGTCTATCACTTATTGAAAGTTATATTTACTAATTTGGCAACATTAAAATGCAGATTTTGTATTGTGTTTGAAGTATATATTTGGGAAGTTTGTAGTTTGACAAGTCAGTTCAACATGTGAGTAGCTTTTGCAAATAGGTCTTATTTTGAAGATGTTTTTTTCTTAGTGTTTTATTTAGTAGCAGGTGACTACTTGTTTTTTAGTGTATAAAATATTCAGTTAATATATGCAGTATAAATGAACTATGTTTGAACTTCAGAAATTATTGAAAGTTTGACTTATTATGTGCCTGTGATGATGTATCTTCTAAAAGATGTGTTTGCTACCTATAACCTACAGTTTTAATAAACCCTTTTTGTTTCCTTCAAAAAATGTTGCAATTATTTTAGCCTCCATCATGCACATAGTTATTTTAATTAAATGGTAAGCAGTGTGGCTCAAGATATTGTGGGGGAGGTGTTATCTAACCCTACATATAGCAGTCGTGCTGCGCACGCGCTGCAGTATACGTTAGTTCAACCTTCCGCCACCAGGTGGCGCAATCTGTTTATATGATCATAACTGAAATCGTTAAGACTTTCGATGTCTAGTCGAATGAGCCATACCCCGTCGTTTTCATGCCCGTAGAACCGAAGATAGGAAAGCGCCCCCTAGTGGTGAAAAAACGAAATAAAATCGGTAAGCTCTATCGATGTCGAGTCGAATTGATTTAGACTACCTGAGTTCTAGTTCAAAGACAGGGACCTGTAGAAAAACTTAAAACTTAAAAAAAAAAAAAAAATCGATAACGGGCGAAGGCCGCTTTTCCCTATCATAATATCTGGATAGGGGGTCCTTATTACTTTAATTATGATGTTTGGAATCAGTTTGGTGGACATCCGTAACATAGTTTCTTAGTTATAGAAACGGACCACAGTTAAAAGAAAAAAGCGGGGGGGGGGGGGGGGGTTGGCGATGACACTGCTTTTCCTCAAACAACTTATGTAGACTACCTGTGTTCTAGTTCAAAGACAGTAAGCTGTAGAAAAACTTAAAACTAAAAAAAAAAAAAAAAAAAAAAAAAAATCGATAACGGGCTAAGCCCGCTTTTCCCTATCGTAATATCTGGTTGCCACTCTAAAACAAAAACTTAAAATACTAAAACTTAAAATAATAATGCAGTTTTTAGACGCGGCCTACTTCTTAAAATCCTAATATCTAGCCGGCACTGTCATAAAAAGCGGGGGGAGGGGGGGGGTGTTGGCGATGACACTGCTTTTCCTCAAACAACTTATGTAGACTACCTGAGTTCTAGTTCAAAGACAGTGAGCTGTAGAAAAACTTAAAACTAAAAAAAAAAAAAAAAAAAAAATCGATAACGGGCGAAGCCCGCTTTTTCCTATCATAATATCTGGTTGCCACTCTAAAACAAAAACTGAAAATTCTCGTAATGCAGTTTTTAGACGCGGCCTACTTCTTAAAATCGTAATATCTAGCCGGCACTGTAATGGAAATCTTTCTTTTGCTTTAATTATACAAATAACGATGATTAATTATACAATAAAATAATATATTGGCTCGTAATGAAGATATGACAATAATTTTTAGATATTCTGAAAGCAGAATCCATTTAGCGTCGCCCTGTCAAAGTTTGGAATTTCTGCGCCTCTTAGAATCAGAGATTGGGCCCCCCTCTGAAAAAAACCCAATTGAACGTCACGTGACCACCGTAAAAAAATTGCGCCTCTACTCTTGAAAATCCTCCTCTTGTCTGAAAATATCCGGTCACGTGTCGTTTTTCTGCATTGGTTACAAATGATTAGAAATAGATTACTTCATTAACCGGTTTTTAATTGATATCTTCCGATTTTACTGGTCGAATTGTACAATCTTTTTTTTGTTGAAATCAGGATTTTTTTTTACGTGTGATGGCCGATTTGGGGGTCCAGAGATTAATTCTTTCATTGTTTTTCGAAAACGGACTTGAGCATTACATGAAAGCTGTCCGGTGAATTTGCTCTTTCTTCCTTCCAAACATCTGCTTTCCAGGCAGTCTGCGGTCTCCACATGCCGCGCCGAAAGAATTAAAAAATTATTTTTTATTGATCGATTTTTAAAGGATTTTTTCAGTTCTAATGGTCGTACGGGAATGATTTTTCGAATTTCTGAAAGCAAATGCTCTCCTGAATCTGTCTGTCCCATTTCCGAATTTCTGACCCCCCGACTTCCGTAGATCCGGGTCGGTTTAAAAACCCACACTGCGGTTTGGGGCTTAATTTGCTCCTGGCGACCCTGCCTTTTTCGAGAATCGTCTCCACCGGCAACCCTCGGCGGAGGCGAACTTTTCGCTGTTTTGACTTCTCTTCCAACTTCGGTTTCGGTCGGTAATTAAAACACTTTCGCTCATTAATAACTCTCCGGGTCCGGGTCGGAATCCCGACCCCATCGAAACTTGAGCGTAGCGCCTTTTTTGCGAATTTTTCGGTCCGCGTCTGCCGTCGGTGCGTCGATTAGTCCAGGAGCCTTTGCGGGTACAAAGGTGGAGTGCACAGACAGAAACACACACACACACACAGACGTTTACCGCGCTTAATATTAGGGATATCGATATTTATCTTATAATTTTAACTGTGTTAAAACAAAAGGGAATTCCTTCACTTTTGAAAGAGGGTCTTTGGGGAGAATCTAGTATCTCCCCCTGTAATTGTCTTAAGTCTTACATACTTCTATTTTTATTTTTGGAATTATTTCTTAAACTTAATTTACTAACTTGTACACTGCTATTGACTATTTTATTATAATTGTTTACTATAACTGAATATTTATCTTTATTTTTTCATTTTTGACAAAATTTTAAATTTTTGGGATTTGTATCGAGGGTCTTTGAGAAAAATCTTTTATTCTTACTAAATTTGTTGCAATCTTGTAAGTTCCTCACTCTCACGTTGAAAACATTAATTTTAATTTATTAATTTTATTAATTTTTTAAGTACTTTGCGATTTTGCAAATTTATGCTTTGCTGTCGAGGGTCTTTGGTGTTACTTTATCTTCTCAATTTAAGTTAAATCTTCACTTCCTTTAACTGCTAATCAGTATTTATTTGTTAGTATACTGTTTTTGTAATACTTGGTATTAATTATCAACTCGTACTCGTAGCCTCGGCTGGTTGGTTATGGCACTGTAGCTTTGGTATGCTGGCGACCCATGTAAACGATAGGTACCGGTGGTACCTGGGGGTTGCATGGACTATATCGTCTGAGCTGACAGTGGTCTGAGCTGACAGTGGTCTGACTGACTAGCCCTGCTACAGTACGCCTGAACGCTCACGCGCGAGTAGGACCAGCATACTTGAATTACTCTCCTTAGGCTTGTTAGATAATTTAATTAGTTAGGTTGCCCCTTGCTAGCTTTCACCTCAAAATTATAAAAGTAACCTTTGTTACAATCTAAAACTTGAAAAATCAGAAAAACTCAAAATTCTAACTTCAAATATTTTTTAAAAATAGAAAAAATTAATTTAAAAATAAAATTTTATTTTTCTCTGATTCCCTTCTGAAGGATGCACAGTTTTCCCCAAAAATACAATTTCGAATATTCAACAATTAGTTCTTAAACTAAAAATCAAAAACCTCAATTTTTATCGAAAATCCTAAAAATTTCTAATAAATATGTGTTTTAAAAATAATTTGATCTTGTTAAACACATATTCAACTGATAATTAGGATGTAGACAAAAATTCACGCTTTAAAACTCATAATTTAAGTTAAAATCAAAAAATTCAACTTTACTGCAAAATTTACTCCAAGTCCAAACGTACATCGTATACCAGCTCTTCAGAGATCGAGAGTAGGTCCGGCAGAGGGTACCCGTCCTCCGTCAACTTTCATTGGGGCGATCACAGTAAGAACAACTGACAAATAAATAAATTCAACAGATTCCTTCATTAAAAAGCATAAAACTTCAAATAATAATTCTTTATCCATTTCCACTGATACACCAACGTTATTTTTAATTTTAACAATTTTTCAAAAATTTTCTTCAAAATTCTGTCTAAGTCCAGTGTTCTTGTGCACTGAACTCTGATGCAGTCGACGGTGAGGATGGCAGAAGGCTCCCGTCTTCCATCGACTTCCATACTAACGCTAACAGAGAGAACAACGATAATTCGAATTAACTCCAATTCCAGCCCAAATTCGATGCATCAAACATCTCCTAACAAACATTCTACAATAATATTCAATTTATTTTATTTTATTAATTTTTCAAAATTTCTCCTTCAAAATTTTTTCTAAGTTCAGTGTTCTCGTGCACTGAACTTTTGTGCAGTCGATGGTGAGGACGGCAGAAGGCTTCCGTCGACTTCCATTCTAACACTCACAGTGGGAACAATGATAACTCGTGCTAAATCTAAATTCAACCTTAAATTAGATCCATCAAACATCTCCAAACATACATTTTTCAATAATATTTAATTTTATTAGATTATTTCTTAACTTAAATTATTTTCAAAATTTTGTGAGAAATTTTACTCTAAGTCCAGCACCTGTGCACACTGCACACTGGGGGAGTCGACGGTAGGGACGGCGTATTCTCCCCGGCTAGATCGTTTTACATCAATATTTGGTTAGTTTTTCAACAAAATTGATCAAAATTGATCAAAAGTAAGCTGCGCCGCAGGCGCCCGTGAGGAAGCGCACCGTGCGATGTCCATTTTTAGGGCCGGTTCTCGGCTGCAAGAGGATCAGGTTTGTCTTCCCTCGAGGTCCCAGGTGCAGAGCCTTGACTTAGTGCCGTGGTCGGTTCTTTACTGACTTAGGTACGGGACTTATGTTCCGCAGGAACTTTGGATGACCAGGCGGCAAAAAGACATTCACCCGATCCCTCATGCCGTGTGGCGATGTGAGGGCAAAAGCTAGCAAACGTGGGTCGGACGGCTGCAAAACTTGTCTAGGTTTAGACGATGGTTCGGACGTGCCCTGTAGAACAAGGAGCGCAAGGGCTCTATTGTGACGCTTGTCGGCCGTGAGGCGGCATGCCGCAATCCTCAGTGTCGTGCAAGCTGTAGAACGTAGACGATTTCGTTCCTTGTTTCCCTCTGTAGCTGGAGTAGTTGTGAGTCGCCCTCAAGCCGATCGACAAGATAAGTACCCGTTCCGGGGACGTACCATAATATGGAGGGGGTCTCAGCCCATACCCCTACTGGAAGCAGAGCCGTCCTTAGGGGTGTGCGACAGGTGCGGCCGCACAGGGCCTCGCACCTAAAGAGGCCTCGCCCACAGACGCAAAATATTTTTTCTTTAATAAAAAGAATGTATAATAGAAAATCTTTAATATAGATTTATGATTTTAGTTAGGAAAAGATAGTGGTCTTAACATAAAATATAGCCTATGTTGGAAGAGGGACTTTCACCATCAATTTGCCACCATTACTTTTGAAATTTGTTTACTAGTTCCAGAAATTATCCCTACAAACACACAAACAAATGCTGCTTCTTTATAGTAGCTAGGGGATCGAACTCGGGCTCCCCGGATTACAATATGTAGGTGAAAACCATTCTTTTTTTATGGATAGTATAGATAAGATTATATTAAGAATCTGGAAGGAAAGGGCCTCGCAAAATCCCTGCACCGGGCTTCGCTTTAAGTCGTCCTCGCTAAGACGGCTCTGACTGGAAGGTCCCGGACAACCGGATCGGCTCTCTTGTCGAACGGATTAGCCATGAGGAACCGGGTGGACGCTCGTCACTAAAATGGCGGCGTTCGAACTTGAAATCGACCACTGGGCTGAAACCCAATCTGCCGCGTCTATGGTACCCGCAACACGGATATGATTATTATTTTTAGTCCACTCAGTACCATCTGGAGCGGTTTTCTTTATCAGAAATAGTTATTTTTTCAGTTTTTGCATATATTTTACGATTTTGCGTAATTTGTTTCTTTTCTTCTCTTTTTTCCTTTCGAATGTTTTTCTAAAATGGTATTATTAGTAGAAAGAGATAAAGTTGTAAATTCAACATTTTCACAAATTTCGCTATCACTGTCACTTGATAACTGCTTTGGTAAAAATTCTTCATCACTATCAATTAAAGCTACCTTCCGATTCATTTTCAGAAAGTTCGTGCAATATCAAACATTCTTCTGGAGTTAATCCTTTGGGTCGAGACATAATATATAAAATCAAACCGGAACATATAACTAGCTGCTACCAAACCAGTAAAAATATCACACTCAAAATGAACTAAAATTTTCCACATCTCTACTTTTTCCCGCTAAAAAAATCCGAGGCAATAGGAATCCACTATTTTGACTGCAGGTACATCTTTGATTCATGTTACGCGTGTGTAGCATTGAAGAAAAAAAACAAAATGATTTTTCTTTATTTTTTCCACGAGAAAAAAAAAAAAAAAAATTCACAGCACCGGTCAAAATGACCGCTCAGGGCTTTCTAGGTAAATTTACAGAAATCTAACGAAAAAAATTAAATTTTATTTTAAGTAAAAGAATATGCGCAGAGAAAAATATTAGAAAATGTAACGAAAGGAAATTACCAGATTATAAAAAATAAATGAAATATATGAATAAAACTTGAATTATCGGTCAAAAACTTGACCGGTTCGGGCATTCTAGTGTTAAAAAATCTAATAATAAATTCATAATTTGCAGCATTCAATCTTTCAATGTAAAATTTCCTTTGTCACAATATTAAAAAAAAAAAAAATGTAGCAATCTTTGCATATTAAGTTTGTCTTTTTCTTCCTTTTTTTTTCCCCTCAGAGTAGATGGACAGAGTAGATGGAAATGCAATTTCTGGAAAAATATATTTTATATCAATATTTTACTCTACACTTGCTAGAGGGCGCTACCAAATTTATTTGAACTTGATGGTGTGCATTTGTTTATATCGCTGTTTATTTTTAATTTAGAACTTAAAACATTATAATTGTTTAGTTTTTGAAGGTTTTAGAGAAAATGAAGAAGAAAAGATGTGATACAATGTAGATTACAATACATATAAAAATTTTCCAATTGTGAGATGTTTAGTTAGTAGTAGTGAGATGTTTAGTGCAAAAATTTGAGTCCAGCCTGTATCAATTTTCCATCTACCAGTTCGGTGTTCAGTAACCATCATTTGAAATTCTTTTAAGTCAGAATCAATTCATATCTTCTTTAGAGTCTCTTCACAATTAGGTATTCTAAAATCCAAAATTGAATACTTCAAAAAATAATTAAAATCCGTTTAGAGTTCAGTGTTCAAACTCAAACTACAATATTCTTCTCTAAGTTAAACTCCCTCTGTAATTCAGGAGTGACATGTGAAATCTAACTAGCGACCCTCCCTTGGAAACTTCAGCTGCTGGTGCATATCAGAACTAATCAACATCTCTGCCTTTTGGCTAACATGAATGTGTAGTAACCTCCTTCTCGAATCAAATCAAATAAGAAAAGCTCTAAAAAACGACAGAAAAAGGTGACTTTTATTGACTCAGATAATAATGAAAAATTAATTACAACTAGTACTAATTCTCAATTCCCCGTACATTCTCATATTTCAGGAGACGTGTTGAAGATCATTGTTCCAATAGCTGATTTCCCATACTGCTTTCAAGAGAACTGTAAGCACCAATTTTTTGAACAAACGTTCACTAAACTCATCAATTCAATAACCCGGCATCTTCAACACCAACATCAACTTATAGTTAACTCTGTCGAATACTGGTGTGCACTATGTGGAAACTTTATGACCAAATCACCGAAGCTTCATAGTTGTTTTCTTCATGGCGTTTCTTACTACAATGTCGATTTCTCTAAATATTCATTTAACTATTTCTGTGAGAGTTGTGGT
Organism: Maratus michaelseni; assembly: GCA_963931845.1. NCBI lineage: Eukaryota > Metazoa > Arthropoda > Arachnida > Araneae > Salticidae > Maratus > Maratus michaelseni. The sequence continues at coordinate 36,912,418 of OZ007597.1, read as the reverse complement.
TTTGGATGCTCTAACAAAAGAACCATGAGTAAACATCTCTGCCACTTGACTCCAATACATAGAGACTTCCCGCCTTCGGATCTCTCTTTAACACCTCCTCATGTAATTTTCAAGGATCAAGTTCCACAACTCTCTGCATCTATCCCATCACAACTTCCATCTCACTCTAATGCTTCCTCTACATCTGTTTCCATTGAAAGGCCATCCCCTTCACAATCCGATTCCATCTCTGAAACTCCTTTGCCTGTTCAGGACTTGAATCCTGATTTAAATCTTCCGGGAACATGTTGCCGTGATGAGAACTCTAATATACTTCATATGGTCTTCCCGGTTCACCGATTTCTTCGTTGCACCGAATCAAACTGTAACACTACTATAATTCAATATAAATGGTCTGACGCGCAATATGCTCTTTTACGTCATCTCACGAATGTTCATCTGCTTCCTCGCCCATCCGTTTCAAGATGGTGTGCCCAATGTAAAATAACAATTCCACAAAAAATATCTAGTCATATATGTTTCAAATCTGGTGGCTTCTTTAAAATCAATGAATCATCCTCTGACTTTCTTCACCAATGCACCCAGTGTTCTGTTTCATTTCAAACTGGTGGTAGTCTTGCCAGTCATATGCGATGGCATAAGTCTTCTGATAATTATCGAAATGCTAATGCATCTACCTTAAAAGAATCTTTAAAGGCTCGTTGGGCAATTCCTCAAAATATTTTAGATTCTGTTCAGCGCTCGCCTTCCACTTTAGAATCTCAGAGTTCAATTATTGAAAATGAATCTACTTCTTCAACTCCTATTGATCCTACTATATCTGAAACTCCACTAATTCCTTCTCCATCCACCGATGAAGTTATTCCTCTTTCTCAACCTAATATTGACATAAATCATGAAATTCCCAATCCTGATGCTCCTTCACCCTCTGCAGAATTTACTGCTCGTTTTCAAGAAATGCTGAACTCTGATCCGCTTCCCTCTTGGGAAGAATTTAATACTCTACTTGATGATTACATCCTGTTCCTTAAGAAATCTGTTCATGTGGACACTCATCCTCCTGCTACTGTACCCAAACAAGACTCACCGGATAATCCAAAATTTATTCAATCTCTATACCGTAGAAACAGACGCCGTGCAGTTAGAAAAGTCATTGGTGAGAATACGGCTCCCTGTCCGCTTAATCCAAAGGATCTCTCTGATCACTTTTTTAAATCTGCTCCTGCTTCATTTGATCTCTCAATTTATGATGATTGGTCTCCGGCTGAGGTTCCTGTAGATCTTGAAGCCTTTTCCCCCACAGAAATATGGGCAAGGCTTTCTAACGCTGAGAACACTGCTCCTGGATTAGATCGGCTCACCTTTCAACATTGGCGATCCATGGACCCGGAGGCTCATACTCTTGCTGCTATTTTCAATATGTCTTAACCCATTAAGCGCCAAGTCTCCCATTTTGGGAACCTTTGTTAAGATTTTTTTTCTCCACAAGTAATTAAGACACTTATATTACTTTTATTGAATATTGAAGTACTTAGCATGGTTGGAATTTTTTTCAAAAAGTTTGTAATTTAAATTCTATTTTTTAAAATTTTTAAAATTTAAGGAAAATTGACTATATTTACTTCATAAGAAAAAAAATCACTAAAAATAATTAATTCGACGGCGAAAGTTTCGAAACATTGAATATGAAAAAAAAAATAGTTATTTTTTTAAATCATAACAAACATAGATCAAGAAAAATAATTTAAAAGGGTTTTACAGTTGTTTATTTAGAAAGGTCCCAAAATGGGAGACTTGGCCCTTTCTGACTAGCAAAATAAAGTCCTCACCCCTTTTCCATGAATACATCTGTTGACCTCTCTGCTGTTTATTCTTTACTGTTGAAGGTCAGGCTCTTTTGTTATTGAACATAGTAACCCCTCTTTTGTTGCTGAAGTCCAGGTGTTTTTTATCAAAACAGTTGATTCTATTCATAACGTTCTGGAGAATGTTCTAGATAAACGTGTGATAAATTCTTGGTCAGCAGTCTAAGCTAGGCGCTCAGTAAGCAAGGTTCATTTTCAATAGAGAAATTTCTGTACTTTTATTTAAAATGTAAAAATGGCGTCTAAGTTTTTAACTGTGCAGGAAGCCTTAGACTATATGGAAACATTAGATTCGGACGAATTCTCAGCAGATGAGTGTACAATCACTTGTTTGCCACCAAATCCTGATCAGATAACTGATGAGGAAAATTTTAATGAAAATTATTTAGATGAAGTAGAACCAGTGGATGTATGCGGAGAAGTCGAACTTAATTTAAAACGTCGTGAAACACTAGATATTTCAAAGAAGAAAGTAACATATAAAAAGAGGAAGAGGTGTCCAGAAGAAAATTATTTTTCAAGTGATGAAGATGACTGCAACAAAAGTCAAAACCAACAAACAGAGTCCAAAAAATTGACAAAACGGAAAAAAAGGTTAAAATAAATAAAGCTATTAGGACAAAGAAGGAGAAAGAGCCAAAAACGAAACCATATGTTTGGAAAAAAGTCGATAAATTAGATCCAATTAAGTCTGAAAAAACACCAATTTTAGAAGAGATCCATCCTGAGTTAGCAAGTAAAACTCCTTATGAATTATTCAAAATGTATTTTGATTCTGATATCATGAATCTTATTTTAGAAGAAACTTTAAGGTATGCTACGCAAAACAATAATTATACCTTTTCATTATCTGAAAAGTTATTGGAAGTATTTCTCGGAATTCTGTTGTTTAGCGGATATCATTCCTTGCCTCAAGAAGATTTATATTGGAGCAATTCAGAAGATTGTAATCTGCCTTTCATACAAAATGCCATGAGTAGACAGAGATTTAGAGATATAAAGAAGTATCTCCATTTATGTGATAATAATTCTATTGATGGCTCTGACAAGTTGGCCAAAGTTAGATGTTTTATAGAGTTGTTTGGAAAAAAACTGCAGCAATTCGGAACATTTTCTGAATCTTTAAGTATTGATGAGGAAATGATCCCTTATACAGGCAGACATTCTACCAAAATGTATATGCGTGGAAAACCAATAAAATTTGGTTACAAATTATGGATTCTTGCTTCTTCTCAAGGTTATCCATTCAATTTACAAGTTTATGTGGGAAAAGAAACAGCAGCCGAAGACAAAACTCCCCTTGGAACAAGAGTTGTCTTGGATCTAATAGAATGTGTAGAAAACTGTAGAAGACACAAAGTGTATGTTGACAATTTTTTCAACTCTCTGCCATTGCTTGAAGAAATGCGAAGAAGGGAATTCCGTCTAACTGGAACGGTGAGAGAGAACCGACTGCAGAACTGTCCTTTACAAGATAGTAAAGTTTTGGTAAAAAAAGAAAGAGGGACATTTGACTACATTATAACAAAGGATTTAAGTGTAGTAAAATGGAAAGACAATAAAGTTGTATGCTTAGCATCGAATTTTGAATGTATGGAGCCTATGGGGCAAGCAAAGTGTTGGTGCCGAAAATCTAAAAAGAAGATTGATTTGCCTCAACCAGGAATAGTTGGATCTTACAATAAAAATATGGGCGGCGTAGATCTTCTTGATCGATTTTTGAGTAGTTACCGACCCAGAATAAAGGGTAAGAAATGGTGGTGGCCATTTTTCACCAACACACTGAACATGGCTGTGGTAGCGGCTTGGAGAATCCATCGTGAGATGAATGGACAAATGTCTCAGTTAACATTTTTACGAGACATTGTGATGGGTTTGATGAAATCAGACAGACTGCAATCGTTGCCAATACCTCAACTTGGACCACACACACCAGTGAACTGTAACATACGCTTTGATGGTGTAAATCATTTTATCACACAGGCAGGAAAGCAATCAAAATGTAAACTTTGTAAAAAGAATACTCGTCTGTGGTGCGAGAAATGTAAGGTAATGCTCCACAAAAATTGCCTAATACCGTATCATACAAAAATGTAAAAGAAAAAAGATATTAAAAAGGTAAGAACATTTACGAGTTCTTCATTTTATGGCTTGAATATATTTAATATGCAATTAAGGTATTGATAATTAACTTTATTTACCATATACAAATAAATTTGGGGATTTATAACTCAATTTCGAAATATTTTAAAACTAAACATTCAACTCTAAACATTGTGGTGGAGGTTTCTATTTTATCCCCATTAAGCGCCAAGTCTCCCATTTTGGGACTATATCATATCTTCTAACCAAATAAAGATTTCTTAAAAATTTAAACTGCATATGATTAGAGACGTATATTAAACCTAAAAAAATATAAAAATTATAATTTTTGGGATGCGGTTCATATAGCGGCGTTTAATGGGTTAAGTTTGAACAAATTCCTGATTCTTGGAAACAGTCTAAAACAGTTTACATTCCTACGAAAGAAAAAAGTATTAATCCTTCTGACTGGCGACCCATCTCATTATGCTCAACAATATCTAAGCTATTTACGGGTTGTCTTACTAAACGCATCACTGATTGGGCATCAGGGAATAAGGTTCTGTGCCCTGCTCAGAAGGGTTTCCTCCCATTCGATGGTGCGTTCGAAAACAACTTTGTCTTTGATCAATTTCAACAGTCTGTTCGTCGTTCTTCAAACAAAGAACTTTGCCTAGCCTCTATAGACATAGCAAATGCCTTTGGGTCTGTGCCCCATGATGCAGTTGTTCGTGCTCTCGAGCGTTCTGGTGCCGGTGATCGTCTTAAAAATATAATCATATCTCTTCTTAAAGATGCTTCTACCTTCTCTTTTTCATCTGCTGGTGAATTTGGCCCGGTGCGGATTAACTGTGGAGTTCGTCAGGGAGATCCCCTCAGTGGGATACTGTTTGCCTTTAAACAGTATCCCAAAGGCAAAGTTTAAGTGAAACTTTACCTTTAATCCAGTTATACTTGCTATCTTAAAATTATTAGGTATTAAAATTCTTGTTTACGCTGATGACGTATTGATATTAGCAGAATCTCCAGCCAAGCTACAAGAGGCTCTTGATGTGTTTGCGGTATTGTGTCATCAGCTTGGTTTAACTGTTAATCTCAAAAAGTGCTACACTATACACCTTGGGTGTCAGCCTCGAGAATGTAGAGATACTACTTTTACACTGAATCAAGTCCCTCTCACTTCTATGTTGGAGAAAGACCCGATTATGTTTCTGGGCAAACCCATTTGGTTCCAGATTATTAATGATCATGGTCATGTAAAAGAATTTTTCGATAAAGCTGAAGCAATTTTAAAATCTGCCCTCGCTCCATGGCAAAAGTTAGATGCTTTAAAGTCATTTTTCTTCCCATCTCTACAATATGCCCAACGTACAAACCAAATCCGCAAGTCTGATTGGTCTGAGCTTGACGACTGTATCCGCAAAATGATAAAGAAAGATATTTTATGTGTTCCAGAAAATGCCTCCAATGATTATTTATATGGGAGCACCGCAGACACTCTTTTAGGAATTCCTTTGTCTGCGGAAGATTCCGACATAGCACATATTGACGGGGCTTTTAAATTATTAACATCAGATGATGACTATGTCCGGGATCTTGCATGGAAAGATCTCTACTCTACAGTGCAGTTTAGATTAAATTCTGGTCATAGAAATAAGTCAACTCCTCCACCCAAATGTACTTTGGATCATCTTGCAGCCTTTTTGTCGTCTAAGCCGTTACCAGGAATGAATCCTAACTCATCTATTTTTACAAAAGCACGACAACCATCTGACCACCTTGGAGTGATGTGGTTTTTTGAAAATGATTGCTCTATATCCATTGCCCGTCGTGGTATTTCCATCAATAATAGATTTAAAGTCTTTAAGCAGTTAAGGGAAAATCTTAGATCCGCTCGATCCTACTCTCTGAAATGCAAGAGCAACCAGAGTAAAACTCTTCACTGCTTCGCGAAGTCAAAAACATCTGCTCATTATAATCGAACAGGAGATTATATCAGATTTTGTGACTGGCGGTGGATACACAAAGCCCGTTTAAATCTTCTCCCAGTTAATGGAGTTAAAAAGAATATTCCTGTTGAACAGATGAAGTGTCGCCACTGCCCGGAGCAGTTTGAGGGTTTGCCGCATGTGATCTGTCATTGCCCACGAAATCTCCAAAAAATTACTCAGCGACACAATATGATAGTTGATCACCTCGAAAAAGCCTCTTCAAATCATTGGAAAGTTTTAAAGAAAAACCAAATGCTTGCGGGCTCACTTTTAAAACCAGATCTTGTTCTCGTTCGAGATGACGCTGCCCTTATTATTGATGTTGCAGTGACCTTTGAAAATGGCCCTCAAGCATTTGACAAAATCAGACAAATAAAAACACAAAAATACCAGGGCATTGCCAATTCACTGATAAATATAAATCTATCTCGGTTGAAGCCATTGTTCTTGGGGCTCTTGGCAGTTGGGATCCCAAAAATGAGCGTATCTGTCACCGTTTATGTTCCAAAAAATATACTAAACTTATGAAAAAGCTCATGGTGTCAGACACTCTTCGGATGTCTCGTGATATATATGTGGAGCATGTTTCTGATAGACCTCAGTCCCAACCGCCAATGTACAAGACATTCTTTAACCAGATTGCTAGCTCATCATCTTACAATAGTCATAACGTTGCTTCTTCCTCTACTCCTGTTCCAGACGCTGGTTCACTTGCTTCCACTTCTCATATCCCTGAACTTTCTGTTTCCTCCAATGGAGAGCCCAGAACTGGTCGTCGTTCTTCTTCTCGTAGATCTCAGCATCTCCAGAACATTCGTTCAAACTCTAAATTGTCATCTTCCACACAGTTACAGTCGAGAGACAATAATCCTTCCTTATCTTCATCCAATGATATGACTTTTGAGATAAACCTGGATATTACTCCTGTAATCACTGTTCCAACTTTGGTTGAAAGACTTGTTATTATTAATCCTGTCCCTGGTTCAGATCAGCCCCAGTTCTTTACTGCTGAACGCATTACATCATCTACCGGACTCTCGAGCTATATTGCCGGAGCGGGACATTTTGATGATTCTCCTGAATAATGACTGTTTGTGTTGGACTTGCAGCACCTATCTGCCTTGTAAATAATTGTAAATTGTGTTACATTAATTATAATTTTTCACAGTTTTAGTTATATTGTATTATACTATAAGTTGGTTGGTTGGTTGATTGGGGTTTTATGGCACAAAGTCCCTTTAGGGACATGCTGCGCCAAAAAAAAGATTAAAATAAGAACATCTAATTGAAATATAAAATCGATTTAAAACTTTGTCATAAAAACAAGATGAATGAAAATAACACAATTATATAAAAAGAGTGATATGATGATAAATGTATAATTAAAATCATTCAATGAAAATATAACACATGTAATAGAAATAAACACATGTTTTCACAATTAAAATATAAATCTTAAAAATAACAATTTGTAAAATGTTCAATAAACTAACAGTTTGTATAAAAATACCAGTTGGTATAAATTTTCAGTAAACTAACAGTTGGTAAAATTTTTAAAGTTTCGAGCAGAAATACATTTACAATCATGTGGGCTCAAATTCCTCAAAGACAATATTATCATCATCATCTGAGTCAGAGCTGTAAGACTCTGAAGCCATATCTACCTCTGCATAGTACAGCAGCTGTTTGGAATCCTTTGTAGTAGGAAGCGGTGTATCAAGACACACTTTCTTGTTGTTTTTGCCCTTCACAGTTTTCCACTGTGAAGACGGTTGGTTTGAGGTTTTCTTTCTCTCATTCTGTGTACATGATTTGGGTTTTGCTTTTTGTGTAGGGGAAACAGGTTTTTTCGAATTGTTTGCAGATGAAACAGAGGTTTGACCTGTATCCTCTTTAATGAACTTGCTAGATTGACTATTATAATATTCTATTTTTACAGGTTCAGATGATGGTGGCAAAAGTTTTAGTGCAGGCATAGGTCTTATTCTTGCGGAAGCACCAATACTACGGGTTTTTTTCTTCATAGTGCTGGTTAGTGTAACAGATGAATCATTTGGTGGTGAAGAGAATTCAGTTTGGGTGCTTATATGTCTTAAGGATTTTGATTGTTGCTTGAGTAGACTAGAATATGAAACTCCTACAGATGGTGTTCTGGATTCAACAAGTTTACGAGCTTCAGGATAAGAAAGTTTTTGAGAGATTTTGATTGCAAGAATTTCTTTCTCACGAATCCAGTTTGGGCAACAGCGGGAGTATGCTGTATGTTCACCTTTACAGTTTGTACAACGCTGAGGCTTTTCACATGACTTACCATCATGGCCGACTTCTGCACAACGTGCGCAGGTAACAGAACCACGACAGGAAGTTGAAGTATGACCATAGCGCTGGCATTTAAAACAACGGGGTGGGTTAGGTATATACAGTCGGACAGGACAGCTCAGGTAGGCAGCTTTAATTCTGGTTGGCAAAGTTGGGCTATTGAAAGTCAGAATTATGTGCTTCGTAGGAAGCACTTTCTCATTCCGACGGATTGTAATACGGCGTGCATCTATAACATTTTCATCTTTTAAGTTTTCTAGAAGTTCTTCCTTTGTAGAGAATAAAAGTTCTGGTTCAGATATTACACCACGGCTAGTATTTAGAGTTTGATGAGCCTGAATAGAAACAGAAAAGCAACCTATTGTTGTTGAATTTGAGAGAAATTGTGAATGTTTGGCTTTAGAAACCTCAACAAGCAAATCTCCAGACTGTAGTTTTTTAAGTGAGTAACCATCTTCAAATACAGATTGAAATGTTTTTGCAATAAGAAACGGTGAAGTTCTCTTAAAAGAACTATCAGAGTGACTATCAGTGCGTTTAATTATGAAATAACGTGTGAATGACTTTTGTACAATTCGTTGCTCTCCAGATGGGAGAGAGATAGAAGGAGTTGAACTTTTTCCATCCATAATAAAGAGAAAATTAATTCAGACCCCGGCCGCACCACCCACTACCGAGCCCAACAAGGGGATGCACATTCATGCACCAGTGCTAGCCAGGGCCCATACGCTCACATGACACACCTATTTCAGTTTCCACCCTTAACGAAATGACTAGTATGTGCCTGCTCACTTGATCCCTAGCCAGTGACATACAAGTCAGCTGACCAGCCGATTGATGCATACGGGACCAATATGCACCTCCCGTCTACCTGAAGCAGAGGCCAAAGCAGTGTGTTGGTTTCCCTCAACTGCCAGGATCCCCCTTTCCAGGGACACGGGTCGCCACGCAAGGCAAACACATGGGTGGTTTACAATTCTCCATAAGTCGATATAAACAGGATGATATCGGCTTATGCAGAATCGCCCTCACCTCAGAAGAGGAAACCACAATGAGAGTGAAACAAAGAAGAAAGATTAGACAAGAGAATGGAGAGGAAAAAAGAAAAGAGAAAGATCGCTCAGGTGCCCGGGGTTGCGAAGCCCGTGAATACCTAAAGAAGGTATCCCCCTGATTATTATACTATAAGTAATCATTCAATTCTTTCATTAATTTTAAAGTTAATTTTGTATTATAGAATTGTTTGTAATTAAGATTTGGTCACATTTTATTGTAGTTTAGTTTACTTCTTATAAATAATTGTAAATATCTTTTTATATTATATCTTTGGTTAATATTAATGTAATGTGACCATTTTTATTAGTTGTTAAGATTTCCTATTGGCCACTTAAGAGTGACCTTCTTGCTAGTTCAGCATTTGCTGAGTTTAGGGCGCGTGCCTCTCTTTAGTCTATCTTTCTCATAGTTGCCTAGGTTAGTGTGTTGTAACCAACACATTTTTGATGAATTGACAATTGGGCCCTTTATCACAGTGCCCTATTTTTAATTCATCTGTTTTATTTTTTCAAAATTAAGATATCCATCGTATGTACATGTATGATTGCCAGCATATCGTTGGATATCCATTTTTGCATTTTTGCTTTCCTATTCTTGCCGGAAGATCCTTTTGATCTTCCTTCCCTTCACCATCTTTCCTCTCTAGTTTTTTTATGTTTTTCAGTAAACACAAGTAGCATTTTGGCTACGTTACTTGTGATTTACTCTTCCGCTCCTTTTCAGAGGGGTGTATGATGAGTAGGCATATATACAACTGATCTTCCGCATATAACATGCTCTCTGATCCCCTCTGTTCTTATCAGCTTAATGTTAGCATTTTTTAACATTTTGCTTTTATTTTTCAGATTTTTTGCCTTGTTTGCTCTTATTATAAGAAAATAGAATTTTGCTGAATTGGACACGCCTACTTTACTGCCTTTGGTCTGGATCTGGCGGCGCTGATTGTTCCCTCGTCTACTCGCTTCTCGGCCTTTTGGCTAAGATCAAAGTGTAGTGAAAATTTTTCTGAGCTAGATCTTAGTCGAAATGACGAGAATCGATGGTTAATTAATTAAAAATTAGAATTTTTCAGATTTCTGAAGTTATGGTCTTGGCTCCTCCTACTTTGGTGGTTCTGCTGTAGATGACCCCTAGTGGCTCGACGTACTGCCTCGGCATGGTATTCAAGCTTCCGTCTGATGGACTTAGAATCGTTTACAGAGAGAACAACGCTGAGTCACCGTTGGCTGCAAGCACATGGTTTTTGAAATTAGCAATCTATTTAAATCTCAAAAAGTTATCATCCGATTTAGAAAATAATTAGTTCCACGAACTTTGTGAACAATTCTGAATCGGAATTCATCATTATTTTTGAGATTTTTACTTAATTTCCGCAAACGGAAATGACTCAGCAATTTCGTTATCTGCCTGCATCCGCTAAATTTATCATCCGATCTAGAATACAAAGACATATTCTGATTCATCTCCTCAAGACGAACATTTTGAGACATTTATTTCCATTTTTGGATGAATAGTTTGGAAATTATTCCTAAAAAACTTTAAATTTGAGGACTTTGCTGAAAATTTCATCAAAATTCATATTTTCTGCAAATGTGTCATTAGCCTGCCTACCTATTATTGTAAATTAATTATTTCATAATGTATTTAATATTTTTATTGTGTTTTTTCAGCTACATGGGCTAATTGGAGTTCCTGGCGGCCGGAGCATCTTCATATGGGTAATTATGACTTTTTTGCAATCTTTGAGGTCTCAGCTAGCCGCTGCACATATGGCCCCTGTCTTTTCATGCTCGTTTATTCGAGTATGCATTGATAGGGTGAAACCGGGTTGTGTGGTCTCGAGAAATGGAAAACTTTTTTCCAGGACTCATCGCGATTAGGACTGAGATCTCGCCCCTCCCGTTCTTTACGGGTCCTCTTAAATTTAATTGTTTTTATCTCTAACCACAAGTTTTTGGCATTTTTTCTACTGGAAACAAAAATTTTTATTTAACTCCCCCAATTTCCAGTACATAGGTTCCCGTTAGGTTTTGTTAGGCTTTTTTTTTCAAAATTTTCTATCTCCTATTTTATTAATTTTGTGGAGCCGGTTAGTCGGCCCACGGGAGGTTTTCTTGTGTTGTTTGTCTTTTCCCTCCCACTATCCGCGTGTTTAGGTCGTCAGTCTTTTTGGTCGCTGACATGTTAGTCTTCTACGGTGTTCTCCTAAAGAACCTCTGTTTCATAGACCATGCTCTTCCCTGAGAGACCTAGTTGTCACTCATGTTTCTTCCCGTCTCTGTGTGGTTAGAGAATCTATGTATGTCTCTTCGTTTTGTCATGTTACTGCGGGTGCTCCGGCTCGCTTTCTTCATTTACTGGTTCTCCTCTGAGCAAGTGTAACTGCGCTGTGTAATTTTTATATTTACTGTGTCATTTAAGTGTGTGTAGCTAAATTAATTTAATTATCTCTAGTTAATCATATATCAGCTCTGCATAATCTTATTTTTGATAGAGGGTCCTTGGTATAATAATTTGTTAATCCTAAGTTTTTTATAAGTTTTATATTAATTCTTAAATTTAATTATCTTATTAAATCATTATGTCAGTCAACTCTGTTGTCTAGGTTTACTTGTATCATTTTATTATAATATTTCTGGCCTTTAATCCGAATTGGAAAAAATATATCTTTTCGATAGAGGGTCTTTGGCAGAAATTGGTTTTTAATAAGTTGGTAGAGGGTCTTTGGGAAATCATAAAATTTCCACGTTTAATTTGCATTAAATGATAAATTATCATCAACTTACTTAATTTTTGACCTTCTAAGCCTTTTATTGTGAAAAATTTTTAATTATTTTTGACCTCTTTCAAAAAATTTCAATTTTTAAGCTTTCGTACGAGGGTCCTTGACAATTTTTACTTATCACGTAAATTATTTTTCTCTTGGGACACATTATTGTCTTAAGTCTTACATACAGTAAAAATTTAATTTACTCAAAATATTTATTAAGTCTAACCCTAAAGTTTTTATCTCAAATTCATATATATGGTATTCTAATTCACAATGTCCAAATATTTCAATTTATAAATTCATTAGTGTGAATCATTGCCTATATAAATGAAAATCTGATCTGGTAGGATGCAAAGAAACTTTCTTACATGACTATTTTTGAAATAAACTACTCAAAATGAACTCTAACAAACAATTTGGCAGAAAGAAAAACTCCACGCCCTCAAAGCATCAGAAGGGGAGGAGCAATGACGATAGAACGCCTTATGGGGTTAAATATGAGAAACGTAAAACAAAATTAGTAAATAAATTCTCAAATGACGATGGGAGCTCAAATAAAAACTCTGAGAAACCTTGTATGCAACAAAACTCTGGAAAATCCGCCTCTCCTTTCATGAAGGTAACAGAATATGGGAAAGATAGCAAGATTTCTCCAGCAATCGGAAGTTTCATTCCGAGCGGACCCTCAATAGTAAGCAATAACACTCGATTGGGGGCGGTAACGAAACACACCCTAACTAAGTTAGTTAGCAAAACACCCCTCACCTGTTGACATACAGAATAAAATTAAAGATGAGAAAATTAGAAGAAAAGCAGACAATATTATCAAATCAAAAACATCTGCTAATACTATTACTAAGAATTCTCAGATTGCAACTCAAGCCAAAAATTCTAAAATACACCAGGATTTAAGGCAGCAATCACTCTTGAGGGAAGAAAATGCTAACAATGAAGTTCATAATGCAAGCACATCTGCTGACCATTATAAACCTGCAAAAAAAGTTAGATTTAAATCCGATAAAGCTGAACCAATATTCCTGCAACCAGCAAAAATCCCAATACCACGTATGCACTGTAGAAATAATGAAACGATGAACCTGTTGTTACCAATAATAAGCTATCCTATATGTACAGAAAATAAATGTAGAAAAGTAGTATGTGCACAGGGATCTGTTTAGGAAAAAATTGGGTCCTTTAAAGGACTCTTCACAAAATTTTTCATTTAAAAAAGGGACCCTTCACAAAATTATTTTCCATAAAACAGGACCCTTCACAAAATTATTTTCCCTAAAACAGCACCTTTCACAAAATTATTTTCCCTAAAACAGGACTTTTCACAAAATTCCTTGTCTTAAAAATAGGTTTTTCACAAAAAAATTCCATCTTTAAACCAAACATTTCACAAATTAATCATTTAAAAGTAAAATCTGACCTGTCACTTTTACATATATAAAGAAAATATATGTATTTTATATCCATAGATCTCCTTAAAAATGCATAAACAAGAACCTGAATATATAACGACCATTTCAAATTCACAAAATTATGATTAGATTTTTCACAAATATAAAAAGCTGTTCACAATTTCACAAAAACAGGACCCTGTGAAAAAAGTCTGGACAGACCCCTGGTGCGCCAACATTACGTATGTGCAGGAAATATTTCACCAAGCACATGAAAGATGCACATAATATTCGAAATCTAAATTATATTTATTGGTGCAAAATATGTGGGGAAACAATTGCAGGCAAGGCTCCCAGACATCCATGCTTTAAAACTACTGATTATTACAATGTCAACATCGACTCTATCGACCTTCCATTTCGGTGCAAGCATTGTAATCACTCATACATGACAAGCAAAGATCTCATATATCATACATATCGTTACCATCAGAGACACTTTCGCGAAATCAAGCTTGAATATGGCTCCGAGAGTAATGATAATAATACTGATCTAGATGACTCTTTGCTGTCAAATTCATCTGTAGCCTCGTCTCCTTCAGAGACGCCTCAAATTGCTGAAAATAATAATAAAATTGTAAGCAAGAAAGAGGATATTGATAATATCTCAGGTAATGAACAGAAAAACAAAATTAGTGCAATTTCTAATAATCAAATAATTGAACAGAGTGTATCCTCTGCACCCGAAGAATCAATAAAATCATACTCTTCTGTACTACAAGAACCAAAAAATAAAGGCTTGAGAGATAGGGATAAAACACGCCCCCAGAAAGCAGAAAATTCTAAGTACAGTAAAGTAATTGAAAAAGAAAACGCAAAAATCAACTCACACCATACAAAAGTTGAAGAAAATTTAGCAACTGATATAATGCAAACTCAGCTTTCTGTTGAAGATCAAAATGATGAAATGGAAGCAATTCCACATGAAGCAAAGTTATTAAATGAAAATAAGGCAAACAAAATAATTCCTTGTATGTCAGGAAAAACAGAAGCAAAACTTATACCAGTTGACAACATAGAGGACTGTGAGATTTTATTAGACACTTCGCCTCTTGCAAGTGATAGCGATGAAGAAATGTCGAAATCACAGCAAGTACAAATAGAAGAAGAAATTAATATAATTCCTGAGACACAAGAGGAAGTTATAACAACTCCTAATACAAATAAAACAATAAATAATTCTAATAATAAAGAAATTTCAGACTCACAAGAGTACATCACTCCAACTCCTCCACCGACAACCAAACAGTCTTCAGCTCTTAGCCCAGATTATTCAGATGACAGTGATTTACAAAATTATAACAAGAATGATGAACTAATTATTAATTGCTCGCCATCATCCATGGGTAGCTTAGAAGATGTAAATGCGGGTAATACGGGGACAAGTGAAATACGAGCAGAAGAACAACCTAGTCAAAACACTTCTCGAAAAAAACGAAGAAAAAAATCAAACAGATTACGTAGGGAAGATGTACAGGATGTCGGTGAATTCCCACATGTTACCTCGTTTACTGGAGATTTAATCAATTTTGTTCTCCCCATTGTTGACACGGTGAAATGTCCAGTACAGGGGTGTGGCCAGGAATATAATGGAGAAGTGTGGTATAGTGCGAAACAATCAATAATAAAACACATAGAAAATATGCACCAAAACCCAATTAATAGAGTGTAAAGATGGTGTGGCACGTGCCAGATTTCAATACCGAAAAGGGTATCGTACCACTCCTGTTTTGAAAATGATCCCTTTATAATTGAAACAAAAGGTAAGAAATTCAAATGCAGAAGATGCAATTTCTCGTGTCCGTCTAGACGCGGGATCACGAGCCATTTTAGGGTGCACACCACTGCAGCCAGACGCGAATATAGTCTAAATAATAGCAATAGAAACAGAAACAGGAACAACATTGAATCTAGATCAAATAATCGTAGTAATTCACCTGATACAAATAATCGTACGACCGCTCCTTCTTCACAAGATCAAAATATCTCTAATCCGAGCACGCAGAATAGTGAAATGGCAACACAAGAGGATGTACTAGCTGGAATAAACCCTGATGAAATAAATGCAGACATGTTCACCGTAGAAACGGGGGATCAACAACATGAAGGTGGAAATATTTTCCCTAATTCCAACATCAGAAACCCTGATGCTCCAAGCCCATCTCTTGCTTTCGAAAGAATCTTTAAAGACATTCTAGACGAATATGCATATGATAGCTGGGAGAAATTTGAAACAGAATTAGATAAATACATATTATTCGCTCAAACACATGTTGGAATAAAGGATATTCCTAGAGAACCCGTACAAAAAAGGGAAAAATTTAACTCGAATGACCCTATAAAAGTGCAGAAATTATATAGGCGTAATAGAAGGCGTGCCACACGAGAAGTTTTGAAGAAACCCAACTCAGAATGTCATGTGGCAAACGAAGCCTTAAAAGAAAAATTTTTTTCACAACCTGCTGCACCATTTGATCCTTCCATCTTTGAAAACGATACACAAGATATTGAGCCGCCTGACTTTAATCCCTTCACCGCCATTGAAGTAAAAAATAAATTGCAAAAGGCCAAAAATACAGCACCAGGCAAAGACAGACTAACGTACAACCATTGGAAGGGGGTTGACCCTAACTGCAAGGCCATAACAAATATATTTAATATATGCCTAAAAGCGAAAAATATCCCGTCCAGTTGGAAGACGTCCACTATGATCTTAATCCCAAAGGATGGAGATCCGAATGCGCCGGAAAACTGGAGACCTATAAGTCTTTCATGCACATTATACAAGATTTTCACTGGTCTCATTGCCACAAGGCTCTCAAAATGGTTAGAAGAAAAGAAATTAATTAGCCCTCAACAGAAAGGGTTTTGTCCTTTTGATGGAACGTTAGAGAACAATTTCATGCTGGGCCACCGTGTACGTACGGCACGTAAACTGAAAAAGCAATTAATTTTATTATTTATTGATATTAAAAATGCTTTTGGTTCAATACCACATGGAGTGATTATGGCAGCCTTAAAAGGAGATAGTATAATAAATAATTAAAATCTCAATCCTAATAACGATCTCAATAATTAATTAAGGTCTCAATAATTAATTATGTTAAGTAAATTATAAGTATTAATTTTCGCTCTCAATAATACGAAAACGATCTTTTAGTTTCTTCATAATCTAAAGGAATGCATTAATTTTTACACAAAGTCAAATATTTTCCTTTCAAAATTAATAATAAAAATAATTTAAATCATTAAAAAAAGTTGATCTTGTAATAATTCAATACATCCTGAATGTACATACCTTATGCTAATGGTAAATTTTACGAAACGTAATCTTGTCCCTTATTTTGGTTTTTCAACTCAAAATTTCCAAATATTTTTCTGAATAATTAAAATTTTAATCCTAATAATGATCTCAATAATTAATTAAGGTCTCAATAATTAACTATGGTTAGTAAATTATAGGTATTAATTTTCGCTCTCAATAATACGAAAATGATCTTTTAGCTTCTTCATAATCTAAAAGAATGCATTAATTTTTACACAAAGTCAAATATTTCCCTTTCAAAATTAATAATAAAAATAATTTAAATCATTAAAAAAAGCTGATCTTGTAATAATTCAATACATCCTGAATGTACATACCTTATGTTAATGGTACATTTTACGAAACGTAATCTTTTCCCTTATTTTGGTTTTTCAACTCAAAATTTAAAAATATTTTTCTCAATAATTAAAATTTTAATCCTAATAATGATCTCAATAATTAATTAAGGTCTCAATAATTAACTATGGTTAGTAAATTAAAGGTATTAATTTTCGCTCTCAATAATAAGAAAACGATCTTTTAGATCATCTTTTAGAAACGATCAGTTATCAGCAATTGCTGATGTCAGGACGCGCCTCTCTCTCTTGTCTATCCTTCTATTAGTTTTTGTTAGGCATTTTGTGTTGTAACCAGCACACCCCGGATGTTCTGAAAATTGGATTCTATATCACAGATTCCCATTTTTATTGCATCCACTTTATTTTTTCAAAATTATAATATCCAACATACGTACATGTATGATTGCCAACGTAAGTTTGGATATTCATTTTTGCATTCCTATAAATCTCCGGAAGATCCTTTTGATCTTCCTTCCCTTCATCACCTTTCCTATCTAGTTTTTTATGTTTTTCAGTAAACACAAGTAGCATTTTGGCTATGTTACTTGTGATTTGCTCTTCCGCTCCTTTTCAGAGGGGTGTATGATGAGTAGGCATATATGCAACTGATCTTCCGCATATAACATGCTCTCTGATCCCCTATGTTCTTATCAGCTAAATTGTCTTGATCGCTTCTCGGCCTTTTGGCTAAGATCAAAGTGTAGCAACCCTTTGGTCCATGAAGTGGGAGTTTGAATTGGTAAGCCATTCTACCTCTTTTCCTCTTTGCCAATAAAAATCAGAATATGTAGACACATATAAGCGAGGTACTCGTAGCCTCGGCTGGTTGGTTATGACACTGTAGCTTTGGTATGCTGGCGACCCATGTAAACGATAGGTACCGGTGGTACCTGGGGGTTGCATGGGCTATATCGTCTGAGCTGACAGTGGTCTGACTGACTAGCCCTGCTACAGTACGCCTGAACGCTCACGTTTCATCGCTTCTCGGCCTTTTGGCTAAGATCAAAGTGTAGTGAAAATTTTTCTGAGCTGGATCTTAGTCGAAATGACGAGAATCGATAGTTTAATTAATTAAAAATTAGATTTTTCAGATTTCCGAAGTTCTGGACTTGGCTCCTCCTACTTTGGTGGTTTTGCTGTCAATGACCCCCGATGCTTCGACGTACTGTCTCGGCATGGTCTTCAAACCTCCGTATGATGGACTTAGAGTAGCTTACAGAAGGAACAAAGATGACTCACCTTTGGCTTTA
The DNA here is from genome assembly GCA_963931845.1 of Maratus michaelseni. Classification (NCBI taxonomy): domain Eukaryota; kingdom Metazoa; phylum Arthropoda; class Arachnida; order Araneae; family Salticidae; genus Maratus; species Maratus michaelseni. The sequence goes on along the minus strand of OZ007597.1, from coordinate 36,893,959 downwards.
AGCACATGGTTTCTGAAAATTAGCAATCTGCTCGAATCTTGAAAAATTACTATCCAATTTGAAAAATAATCAGTTCCACAGACTCTGTGAACAATTCTACATCAGAATTCATAAGTATTTTTGGAACTTTAATTTAATTTCCGCAAACGGAAATGAATTTGAAACTCTGTTATCTGCTTGCATCCGCCCAAGTTCTTGAGAGACCTAAAATACAATTACATATTTGGATTCATCTCTTCAAGACGAACATTTTGATGAGCTTATTTTAATTTTTGGATGAAAATCTTAGAATTTATTCGTAAAAAACTTTAAATTTGAGGACTTTGGCGATAATTTCATCTAAACATCATATTTTCAGCAAATGTATCATTAACCTGCCTGCCTTCCGTTGTAATTTAATTTGTTCAATATGTATTTAATATTTTTATTGTGTATTTTCAGCAACATGGGCTAATTGGAGTTCCTGGCGGCCGGAGCATCTTCAAATGGGTAATTATGACTTTATGGCAATCTTTGAGGTCTCAGCTAGCCGCTGCACATATGGCCCCTGTCTTTTCATGCTCGTTTACTCGAGTATGCATCGATAGGGTGAAACCGGGTTGTGTGGTCTCGAGAAATGGAAACCTTTTTTCCAGGACTCACCGCGATTAGGACTGAGATCTCCCCCTCCCCGTCCTTTACGGGTCCTCTTAAATTTAATTGTTTTTATCTCTAACCACGTTTATTTGGCATTTTTCTACTGGAAACAAAATTTTAATTATTCTCCCCAATTTCCAGTACATAGGGTCCCGTTAGGTTTTATTCCAAATTTTCTATCTCCTAATTTATTAATTTTGTGGCGCCGGTTAGTCGGCCCACGGGAGGTTTTCTTGCGTTGTTTGTCTTTTCCCTCCCACTATCCGCATTTTAGGGCGTCAGTCTTTTTTGGTCGCTGACACGTTAGTCTTCTACGGTGTTCTCCTAAAGAACCTCAGTTTCATAGACCATGCTCTTCCCTGAGAGACCTAGTTGTCACTCACGTTTATTCCTTTCTCTTGTGGTTAGAGATCCTGTCCCCGCTTTCTCTTCGTTGGGTCATGTTACTGCGAGTGCTCCGGCTCGCTTTTTTCTGGTTTTCCTCTAAGCATTTGTTGTTGTGTTGTGTCATTTATCAGTAAGGTATTTAATAACTATGTAATAAATTTATTATATTAATATACATCATTTATTTGGCCACCAAATTTTTGCTAACTTGCTTAATTAATTATATTTGTCAATTGTGATACTAATTTATTAATTAATTCGTACATTTGGTATCATTATTTCGATCTTAACTTGTTTTAATAATTTTATATTTGCATTCTTAAACTTAGCTCTGTGTTTGAAAAATTTACTTTCTCGGTTGAGGGTCTTTGAAAAAATTTGTTAAGTTAGTTAATTTTGTAGCTCTTTTATAATCTTTGTTACAATATTGTACTTTTTGCTTGGGTTTAATGTAATTGAAGTGTTTAGTACTTATTTTAATAATTTTTAGATGCATTTTAACAGTATTTCCAAATTTGCAAAAAATTATTTTTTCGATAGAGAGTCTTTGTAGAGGGTCTTTGGTGATACTTTAATTTTTTAATGTTAACTCACTTTTTATGGTAGATTATTATCTACTAATATTATTTTAGGCCTTCTAGAATTTTTATTGCAAGAATCTTTTTAATTAACTGCTTTTTGGCGATTTTTGGAAATCTTAAATTTTGACAGAGGGTCTTTGGTGGATTTTAAGTATTACACTTTCATTCATTAATTATAGTTATTTTAGTGTCTAAAAGCTCATATTAACCATTTTTGCCTGTATATTATTAAAATTTGCATTTATTAACACAATATGTTGAGATTTGAATTTTTTCACTATTTCGTGCGAGGGTCTTTGACGATTGTCAACAACTCCCCTGTATATCGTTTTAAAAATATGGTTTAACCTTCAAAGTGTACAAATAAAAATCTATATATGCTAAATAATAAACTGAGACTCAAAAAATGAATTCTTATAACAACTATAGCAAAAAGAAACACTCCACGACCTCCAACCGACAGAAGGGGAGGAGCAACATTCATAAAACGCCTCATATACCGAAAAATGAGAAACGTAAGACTAAACTGGAAAAAAAATTCTCAGATCAGCCCGAGACATCAAAGAAATGTTCAGAGAAACCTTATATGCAACAGAACAATGCGAAATCATCGTCGTCACCGTTCATGCATGTAGGGGAATATGGGCAAGATTCCAAAACCTCTCCAGCTATTGGGAACTTAATACCGCGTGGGCCTTCACTAGTCAGCAATAATACACGATTACGGGCAGTGACTAAACATACTCTCAGTTAACTACAAATCCCTCTCCTGTAGATTTACAAAAGGAAATCAAAGATGAAAGAATCAGAAGAAAAGTAGAAAACATTATAAAATCAAAAACCCATACTAATAAATCTTCTACTCAACATCAGATTGCCAATCTAGCTGACGATTCTAAAACAAATAAGAATAGTAAGCAGCAATCGTTGTATGAGAATAATTCCAATAAATCACACAATGGAGATAGTTGCAGTTTAACTGACCAACATAAGCCGGTAAAGCAAGTGAGATTTCAGTCACATGATTCTGCACCTAGATTTTTACAACCTGCGAAAATTCAGATCCCAAGAATGCACTGCCGAAATGGTACTACAATGAATGTAATATTACCAGTAATTAGTTTTCCGATATGCACAGAGGTAAGGTGTAAGTAATTTGTGCCCCCACCCTTCGTACTTGCAGGTTGTATTTTACTGCACATATGAGAAATGCACATGGAATTAACAAACCTAAATTCATATACTGGTGTAAATTCTGTGGGAAAACAATAGAAGGAAAGGCTCTTAGGCACGCGTGCTTCGCGAATTCCCCTTATTATAATGTCAACATTGATGACATCAATTTACCTTATCGATGTAAGCATTGTAACCATTCATACATGGACAGTAAGGACCTTGTATATCATACGTATCGACATCATCAAAGGCACTTCCGTGATGTAAAAATGGAACACCGGCCCGATGCAATAGATACGGATTTAGACGACTCCTTACTTTCTGGTTCATCTATGACTTCATCTCCCACGTCTGCACTCGACAATACAATTGCTAATAACCAAAAAACTAGCAAACAAGAAAAATCAATAAGCCTTTGCGTTAAAGATAACTCTAAGAAGAATATTATTGAGGCAAAAGATAAAGATATTAATAATAAAATAAAAAATTAAAAAACTGACTCACACCATAAAAAACAAGAGAAAAATCTTAGTAATGATTTTAAACTAGCTCAGCCACATTTTGACAAACAAATTGAAGAAATAGACATAATTCCTCAACAAAAAACAGGAATAAATGAAATAAAGAAAATAAATGATAATAAAACTTCACCTAAACTGAAAAACACCTCAAATTCTGACTCAATCTCTCAAGCAGAATCAGTTGAAGACGAGGGTATTCTTGAATTACACACATCACCGCTAGCTAGCGACAGTGATGAAGAAATTGCAGGCACTCCACAAGTGGAGTTAGAAGGGGCGATAAATTCAATACCTGAAACACAAGAAAAACCTATCTCACCTAAATTGATAACAGAACACAAAAATAATTCTGAGCAAAATTATCCTCAAACTCCGCCACCGCTGAAAATCAAAGAAATATCCTTAGTCCAGACTACTCAGATGATAGTGACCTGCAAAATTACACAAGTAATTATGCAGTAGTAATTCACTGCTCGCCCTCATCTATTGGAAGTCTAGAAGATGCTAGCCCAGGGGACATGGAACAAATACAACACCTTTAGTTGAAAAATCAAGCAGAATCTGTCCAAAAAAAAATCGTAGGCAGAGAAACAGACTCCGAAGAGAGGATGTGCAGGATGTAGGAAAATTCCCCCATGTAACCTCGTTTACTGGGGATCTCATCAATTTTGTATTGCCAATAGTAGATACTGTAAAATGCCATGTACCTGGGTGTGGCCAGGAATACAATGCTGAAGTGTGGTATTCGGCAAAACAGTCAATTATTAGGCATATAGAGAATGTTCACCACAATCCAATAAACAGGGTCCAAAGATGGTGTAACACATGTCAAATATCCATACCTACTCGTGTATCCTATCACTCGTGTTTTGAAAATGAACCTTTCATAATAGAAACTGAAAACAAAAAATTTCAATGTAGAAGATGTGATTTTTCGTGTCCAACTAGGCGGGGAATTACCAGCCACTACAGGGTGCATACCACTGCTGCAAGGAGGGAATATCGGCTGAATAATAGTTCCAGAAATCGGAGTAGGAACGATGATAATACAAATGCTAGAAATATTGATCGCAGCGATTCCCCAGATCCGAGCATGCATGCAAATCCATCCTCTACACAAGAGCAAACCAGTACACTAAATGGCACTATGAACACACAAAATGATGTCCTTGCTGGTATCAACCTGGACGAAATACAAGCTGACATGTTCACTGTAGAAACTGGTGATGGTGGCAATACTTTTCCGAATTCTAGTATAAGAAATCCTGACGTTCCCAGCCCTTCTCTCGAATTTGAGAATTTATTTAAAAATCTACTAGAAGAATACTCAAATGATAAATGGGAGCAGTTTGAAAGCGAATTAGAAAAGTATATTGAATTTGCTCAATCACATGTGGGCATCAAAGACCTGCCAAAAGAACCAGGTCAAAAGAAACAAAAATTTAACGCTAATGACCCAATAAAAGTCCAAAGGTTATATAGACGCAACCGCAGGCGTGCTACGAGAGAAGTTCTTAAAAAACCTAACACAGAATGCAATGTACCGAACGAAACTCTTAAAGAAAAGTTTTACTCTCAACAAGAAGAACCATATGACACAGCGTTATTTGAAAATGAAACGAATGAGATAGATCCGCCTGAATTTAACCCGTTCACTATTGTCGAAGTTAGAGCCAAATTACAGAGAGCAGAGAATACTGCCCCTGGAAATGACAGGCTGACATACAACCACTGGAAGGGGGTAGACCCCGATTGCAAGGCCATCACCAATATTTTTAACATCTGCCTTAAGGCGAAAGATATCCCCTACAGTTGGAAAACATCTACTACAATATTTATCCCCAAGGATGGAGATCCAAGTGCTCTGGAGAATTGGAGACCTATAAGCCTCTCTTGTACTTTATATAAAATCTTTACTGGCCTTATTGCCTCACGGTTATCGAAATGGCTAGAAGATAATAAGTTACTTAGTCCACAACAAAAAGGGTTCCGCCCATTCGACGGGACTCTAGAAAATAATTTTATGTTGGAGCATCGTGTGAGGACGGCCAGAAAACTAAAGAAGCAATTAATCCTTCTCTTCATTGACATCAAAAACGCATTCGGGTCTATTCCACACGGCATAATAATGGCTGCGTTAAAAGGTGTTGGAATCACCAATGAGTACTACCCATTAATTGAGAATATTTACAAAAACCTAAGGACATTCCTGCTCACAGCAGAGGGTCTCTCTGACCTGATTGATGTTGCTTGTGGGGTAAAACAAGGATGCGCCCTAAGCTCAATCCTGTTACTCCTTGCAATAGATCCCATAGTTAAAATAATTCAGCGGGGGAGGAGCGGATGTCATGCTCTTACCTACGCGGACGATATGGGCGTAATAGAAGAAAGTATTGCCGACATGCTTGAATCAATATCACTACTAGAGGAAACTGCTAAAATGATAGGGCTTACTATTAATCCGAAGAAGTGCTACTCACTTCACATTGCCGAAAACCATCAACTCTCAATACCAACCGAATTTAAAATCAACAATACCGAAATAAATATACTACACGACTTGAATGCCACCAAATATCTTGGAAAGCCGTTTGGCTTTCATGTAATCCCCGATTCCGACAAACTGGAAGACTTCATTGATACTGGGCTCTCGATTTTAAATTCATGCATGGCTCCATGTCAAAAGTTAGATGCCCTAAAGACATTTGTGTTTCCTTCCTTTATGTTTTCCATGAGCATGGAAATATTTGATAAAATGCAATGGAGGAAACTAGATCTAAAATTTCGACCGCTTATAAAAGATATGCTTAGATTATCCGTCGATGCAAGTATTGATTATATTTATGGCGACTCGTCCCAAGGTCTTTTTGGTATCCCAGATGCGGCGGACGACTCCGATATCGCGAAAATCGATACGGCTTTTAAACTTCTAACTTCACCGGATGAAGTCGTTACAAGAACTGCTTGGGAAGACCTTAAACTCACAGTCGAGGGTAGACAAACTAATCCAGCCACATACGATGACATTGCAAGTTATCTCTCTAAAGCTAACATGGAGAAGCCGAGCTCTGGTTATCATAGCGTGTGGACGGCTGCTAGAGACGCATCTGGTCAATTAGATGTCACTTGGAGCATTGCAGATGGGATCCCCTCGCTTGGTATCGGTGAGGAAATCATTACAAACAGAAGAATGATTTTTAGAAATATAAGATCCTGCCTGAGAAAATCAAAAACAGAGATACTGAAAGGGCATAAAAGACAGGGGTCCACCTTCACATGCTACTCAGCAGATAAGGCCTACACCCATTTCCATCGAAATGGGGATTACTTAAGATTTACTGATTGGAGGTGGATCCACAATGCCCGCCTCAAAACACAAGGCCTAAAACTAAATGGGTATAAGCCTCCTGAAAATAAAACATCCAGAAAATGCCGGCGCTGTACTTTCGAATATGAAACACTTCCACACGTAATAAACCATTGTTGCCCTCTCTTAACTAAAATAACAGAACGACACAACAAGATTGTGAAGAGAATAAAAGAAGCGGCGAGTAGGCGTTGGAATGTGGTATCCGAGAACAGATACGTTAATGGCACCAGGCTCAAACCCGACTTGGTTCTTGCGAGAGGCGATCAGGCCCTGATTATTGATGTTGCATGCCCATTCGATGAGGGTATTGACAAATTTGAGAAAACTAGGGCAGCAAAAATTGAGAAATATAAACCCCAAATCAATACTCTTGCATACAAATACAAATCGGTTAATGTGGATGCAGTAATTGTTGGGTCACTTGGGTCGTGGGACCCCAAGAATGATAAAATCCTAACGAGGGTTTGCCCTAGAAAATACCTCAAGCTTATGAAGAAGTTAATAGTATCTGAAACGATAAGATCATCTAGAGATATTTTCTATGAGCACTTATATGGGGTACCACAGGAAGATTATAGAAGCAGGCAAAACCGATTGAGGGGGAGAGGAAATTTTATACAAAGCGACTCATCTCTTCCACCAATTGGCCCTGCTGATAGTCACCATTTGCCAGTAGCTGAATTAATAGCAAGTGCTTCTGGTTTCTCATCAATCCCAACGATACCAGAAAATGGAATACCTCTATCGGAAATTGAAGATAATCAGTCTGAGGCAATTTCACACTCACAAGAAATTGAGAATTTTGCTGAGAACAACAACCTGAATCTAAACAATGACTTCCCAGCATTCGACTCGATTGAAAATCACTGTGGTCACAAATATTGCAAATCCTTATTCTGCAGACACACCAAAAAACATCCGTTCTCCGTAGTAAGCATTAAAGCGCTTCGGGAGCACCGTGCATTATATGCTCCTCATACTATCGAAAATAATACTACAACAGTGATAGCTCCTCCTTCTTCTGAACTAACTGTTGAAAATTCTACCGTAGAGACGGTTCCCCAACCTGAGCAACTTGTGAATGCGGACACTATTGCATATGAACATTCTTTGTCTCATGAAAAAAATAATGAACTCTGTGCAAACACTGAGGCTTCAAATAATACAACAAATAAAAGTGATCCTATACCTATAAATGATTCGTCTGAAACCACTCTTAGTGCAATAATACCTGAACTCTGTGCAGCAACTGAGGGTAGAAACACATCTGAACTCTGTGCTTACACTGAGGCTCCAATTAACAAAACAAACGAAAATAACTTAATAATTGATTCTAATATTGTATGTGAGGATAAGACTATACCAATTTCTCCTAGTAACTTAAACAATAACACTAGCGATTCTAGTTCAGATAGCGACTCAAATGAACTTGTAATTGATGAATCTGTCCCTATAAATGATGATACTACCACCAAATCAAACGATAATTCTGAAAACCTGAACTCTGTCAATAAGAATGCCGAAATTAAATCTATCAATGTAGACTCTATTAATTATAATACTGAAATTGAACCTGTAAATATTGCCTCTATAAATTGTAGCACTGTAAATAACTCTGTAGACTTAATCAGTTTTGAGACATCATGTCCTGTAAATATTATTGTAAATAACTCATATAATTCTGTTAATACTTATACTAAAAAAAATATTGTTCCTAAATGTATTCGTGATGACCGCTGCATTTGTACCTCTATGCCCTGCAATTGTAATGCTTCTTACATGTGTTGTCGAATTTGCAAAGAACTTCCCTGTATATGCTTAACTAATCATTCTTCTTATATTACAGGTGAGAAAGTCACTAAATGCAACCTCTGCAATTATGAAACATGCATTTGCCAGAATAGTAATACTTGCTCCGCCCCGTTAGTGGGCAAAAATCTCTGTAAATGTAAAAATTGCCAGTCAGCATGCGTTGCATCACACCCTGCTCAGGGCTCTAAATTTGCTTCCCAGCCTAGTAACGATTCAACTAACTGTGCTGATAATATTAATAGTTCATCTAATGCTGGAATTCTATTCTCAAGTGCTCAATTCCAAATTTCCCATGAGAAACTCTGCTCTAACAATGAGTTCTCGTCTCTTCCAAATTTAACTTCAAATCTTGCAACTAACTCCTCCCCTAACTCTCAGCACGCCCCCATTAAGGTACCACCGTACACGACTGGCTTATATCTTCCTCCGGACATGCTTTGCAGTGATGCGCTGGCATTGTTCCATCATTATAGATCTAATCCCATTAAAAAATCCAACACTAATTTGGACACTGTTCGTAAGACTCCTAAAACATGCAATATGCAGTTACGTAACAGGTCCATGAGCATAAACTCTACTAATTCTGAGTGTGTGAATGATGCTAACAACTTGGGGAATGAAAGTCTTGATGAGTGCCTTACTTCTAAAGGTCTATCCCCACTTCCTTTATTTTATAAATTAAATGACCAGGGAACGAGCACGCAAGTAGATGGTTGATCACGCCCTTGGGCGTGAACCCGTCGATGATCCTGCAGCGATGAATTCCTATTTTTTTTTTGCTGTTTTTGCTTTCCTAGCTAAAAGATGTTAATTATCTTGGCAACCAGAGATGTTTAATCTCTTTCTCTTCCGCACTGTCCTATCTTAGTAGTAATTGCGATGTTTGTTTTATTAGTAACTGTTCCTAACAGTTTGTAAATTCTTTTCTTTTTTGCTGTGAATAGATTAATGATGATAGAGCTAAGCTGGAAGTATTTTTATAATACGTTGATTGCCATGCTCATACTCTAACTGAAATCTGTTCTTATCAGCTTAATGGTTAGTTTTTTTGCTAACATTTTGCTTTTTTTTACAGATTTATGGCTTTTATTTGAAATTATTTGAAAATTAGAAGTTTTGCTGATGACCACGCCTACTTTACTACCTTTGGTCTCGGGTCTGGCGGATTGCTGCTGAGGTCACTGCCTGTGGAGTTTACTTTTTCTGGAGAGTTCCTGTGCTGGAGAGAGACCCCTGGTGAACCCCTGGAGTTGCCGTGGCACTGGCCTGGAGGCTGCCATTCTCTTCCTGCTGCTGGGCCCTAAATTCTTTAAAAGGCTGAGAGCGATCCTTCTTCATTTCTTAGTGATTCTGGCTAAGTTCTGCTTCGCCATTTTGAATTCATTGAAAAGTGCTGTCGTGGCAGTTGGTCCGCCACGACAGCACTTTCTCGCTTCTCGGCCTTTTGGCTAACAAGGAGACCACCAAACATGGTGCGCACAGATTTTGATGATTTTAAGGTATGTTATAGAGGTCAAACCCCTAACTATCCTGGTCAAAGGTTTCCTTCAAATGGCCCTTAGTTTTTGAGAAATTCGGGGTTAAAGTTCAGCATACGTTTGAAATACCCAATAGATTGCTACTTCGAACGAGGTCTCTGTGGTGCAGCGCTAGCATGCAGGATTCCTGAACGCAATGCAAGGGTTCTATCCCATCCTATGCCTTTTTTTTTTTTTTAAATTTTTGGCGCATTGTACGTTTTAATTAGAAGTGGGAATTCTGCATCTTTGAACTCTTTTATAATTTCATAATAAATTATATTTACATTTTCGAATGTTTCATAAAAATTTATAGTTTTTCTGCAATTATTAAACTAATATTTGTGTCGACGAAAATCCAAGATAATTAAAGTCTAGAAGTCCCGTCTTTTTTTTTAACTTACTATTATTGTTGGTATTTATGTTTATTTATTTATTTATTTATTTATCATAGTTATAAAATAATACATACTTTTTTACTTGCATTTTCTATTTTTTTTTAAAGTAATTGATGAGGAAAACATTTACAAAATAATATATCCTTTTAATATTATTGGATTCGTTCTAAACATCTTGCAACATCTTAACTGATGAGATACAAAAATGTTTATCATTACCGTCATTGACATTTTTAATTAAATAAATATAGAATTAATTGGGTGGTACATATCGCAAAAGTATTCAAAACATAAAATGGCATTAAAAATCGCCATAAAAAGAATTTCTTAAGATGAAATTTTTTTAACAATGTTGGAAGTATGCCTTAATTAACATAATATATATTTTTTAAATACTCTACTTTTATATATATTAAAAAATGCATTAAAAGTTGGAAAAGAAATGCTAATTATCACCCGTATAAGTCCAAATAAATACACATTTAATAAAGGATACTTATTGTAAAAACCTTTAAAACATAAAATGACATTAAAAACAGCACAGTTTATAAAAAGCGACTTTTTTGCATGATCATGAATGTTTTTAACATTGTTGGAGAAAAGCATAAATAAATTTAATATATATGTATATATTAGTACTTGATTTACGATAAATACATTAAAAAAGGGTAAATGAATATAGTATGTATGCTTTTTAAAACTTAATTTGCGGTAAATACGTCAAAAATACGTTAAAAGATGAGAAACAAAAATGCTTAATCATCACTAGTAAATACACAGTTAGTTGGATGATACTTATCGTAAAAACATTCAAAACATAAAATTACATTACAAACAGCACAATTTATAAAAGCAACTTTTTTACACGAACATGATTTTTTTAACAATGTTGTTGGAAAGCATAAATCGTTTAGATTTATGAAAATTTCTCTGCTATCTATTAATTTTGATGCAGACCATGCGTATCTTATCATAGGGCGGAAGTGAGGGGAGCTAAATTGATGTAATATAATTGAATGTATTTTTATAATATCTTCTCGTGAAGATATTTCCCTCTGGTTTTCTAGCAAACTTGTTGCATTTTGTAACCTTTTCATGAAATTTTTTACTTGACAAAAAAAATAGACATCACATGGCTGGCAAACAGGGGTACATTTTGGTGGAATTATTTTTTTTATGCATGATACCTCCCCATTTTCATTTTCGAAAATCTCATCATAGATTGTCGAATCTGTCTGACCTCCCCACGAATCAATTATCAAAAGAAAAGTATTTTTCTTAACGTAGGGAAGAAGACAAGTTTTTAAATATTCTGTATAGGTTTGCTTTGTCAACTTACCGGATTTTGAACACGTAACGATTACGTTCTTAAAAGTGGCGCTCAATTCACTTACCTTCTTTTGAACAATTGGACCAAATGTTCCAGATTGTTCACGTAAGCAAATGAACACGAATGGTAAAACAATTCCAGATGCTGTAAGAGAGTACTGTGCTGTGTAAGAATGCGTTAATTTATTCGAATTTTTTTTGACAAACACTGATTTAGCTCCTCGCTCAGCAAGTGATCTGTTGTAGGTTGTTTGGTACTGGCATCCAATTTGATCCGTATTAATTATGTAATCCAAGTCAAATTTACTAATTAGCACTTTTGTTTGTACACGGAATCTTTCAGCCGCTTCCATTATTTCTTCAATCGTTGTAATTTCTTTGTGACTGACAAATTTCGTCACTTTACGTTGTCTTATTCGATGGTTCTTTTTAAATCTTTCTACCCATCTGGGACTTGCAAGGAAATGGAAATCATCCGACTGAAAACAAGCAGCCGCACTCATTGCCCAGTGTTGTAAAGTCCGTGTCGTGACCTGTATATTAGTAATAAAAAATGAGTTAATAAATTAATATAATAGTTTTCAATTTTTTTTGCAGTTACATCAGTAATTGAAAAATTTCGTTTTGTTTTACCTGTTCCATATTATTTCGAGCTTCAACAAATCTTTCATACGCTTCATAATCGATGCTTTTCCATTTGTCAAAATAAGTACCTCCACGATTTACATCATCTTTCCATCTACGTAAGAGATGCTTTTGTTTTAAGCGACTTGCTCCATTAGCTTGCAATGATTTTAAACTCCATTTTGGATGGGCTTCAGCTAAAGCAACCGCATTCTCTTTGTACCACAATGGGATATAGTCACGTGGTTCGGGTGAAAATTCCTCAGCCACAAAATTCACTTCATCTTCGTGAAATCCCGGACACTACATAAATAAATAATTAAAATTAAATTATTTGATTTCGATTTTTTTTATTGAACAATAAATATAATGAATATTTTTGGTAAAGTAACAAAACATACCTCTGTAAATTTGTTATGTTCATCTTCTTCATTCATCATTATCAATTCATCTGAATAAATAATTTGCCGACTGTCCAATATGTCTAAAATTGAGCTATGGAATTCTTCAGCCATTGCTATAGAAGCACTAGAAATATTAACAGATGGCGAATGTGTAAAGAGATTATCATTTTCTAACAATGTCTCGCAATATTTTAGAGCATTCGTTACTTCATATTTTAGTTTTTCTTTCAAGCCAGAACTGTCCATATCAGTGCTTGTTCCTTCCATTACAATCTAGAGAATTTTCCTATATACAGCATTACTCCAAACATTGCAACTAACTGCAAAAAAAGCTTATGCTAAGGAAAATAATTTCATTCTGATCTTTCCATGAAAGTCGCAGCAGACGATTTAAAAAAAAAAATTTTTTTTGTATGTATTGCAAATTTTATCTCTCATTTAGAGACGATTTTTGCTTTTCCAGTTAAATTTTTATGCGTGATATTGGCAGTGTTTTTACTTGTTAGATTGAAAACAAATCTGAAATGTAATCTGCCATTTTTTTGTGCGATTGAAAAATGATATTGAGTTTGAACTTATGTATTTAGAGTGCACTAAATATTTATACAACTGGAAAAAACTTAAATATAAGTGTTACTGCTTTAAAATTTTATTATTTCTTTGAAAATATCTAATCTCACATACGTTTGGGAGATTCGAAGTGAAAATTATTTTGTATAAGTTATACAAAATAAAATTGTATAACATTAAAAAAAAAAAAGGAAAAAGAAAAAAAAAGTATTTTTTCAGAACTGTGCTTAAAATATAAAAAAGTAAATAATAATAAATAAATAAATAAATCTATACATTAATTAGCTTGGAGTTTCGTAAATAGAATATTAGTTCAATAATTGCAGAAAAGCTATAAGATTTTATGAAACATTCTATTATTAGGAAAAATATAAAAAAATATATATATAATATATATAAAAAAGTTCAACGTAGAATTCCCACTTCTGCTTGAAACGTACAATGCGCCAAAAATTTAAAAAAAAAAGGGCATAGGAGGGGACAGAACCCTTGCATTGCGTTCAGAAATCCCGCATGCTAGCGCTGCACCACAGAGACCTCGTTCGAAGTAGCAATCTATTGGGTATTTCAAACGTATGCTGAACTTTAACCCCGAATTTCTCAAAAACTAAGGGCCATTTGAAGGAAACCTTTGACCAGGATAGTTAGGGGTTTGACCTCTATAACATACCTTAAAATCATCAAAATCTGTGCGCACCATGTTTGGCGGTCTCCTTGTAAGATCAAAGTGTAGCAACATTTTGGTTACGAAGTGTGGAGATATGGTAAGCCATTCTACCTCTCTTCCTCTTTGCCAATAAAATCATTAATATGTAGACTCACATAGCGAGGTTCCTGTAGCCTCGGTTGGTTGGTTGGCTCTGCTGCTTTGGTATGCTGGCGACCCATACAAACGATAGGTACCGGTGGTGCCTGGGGGTTGTATGGGCTATATCTTCCGAGCTGACAGTGGTCTGACTGACTAGCCCTGCTACAGTACGCCTGAACGCTCACCCGCGAGTAGGACCAGCATACTTGAATTACTCTCCCTAGGCTTGTTAGATAATTAGTTAATTTTTAGGTTGCCCCTTGCTAGCTTTCACCTCAAAATTTTAAAAGTAACTTTGTTACAATCAAAAAACTTCAACTTCAAAATATCAGAATCTCAAACTTCAAACTTAAAATAACTTTTTTAAAAATAGAAAATATTAATTAAATAATTAAATAACATTTTTCCCTGATTCCCTTCTGGCTATAGCTTACCCTAAAAATCCTTATATATTATTTCTCCTGTCAACATCCCTTTTACTCAGAAAATATGAAACGCAGAACAACGAATGATATACCATATGAAAGGTTTTAGAACAGGCTTCTGACATAGCCTAGTTAACAATTCGTTAAAACATGTTTTTTATTAAAATTTGCTGAAATTAAAAAATTAAAAGAAATGAAAGGTTTTCCTGAAATTATTGTTGCCAAAAAAATAAAATACCACATTATATGATGCTCATGGCAATTGTTATAAAAAACACCGCACGGGTTTATTTTATACTTATGATTAAAAAGCGAAATTGAAATTGAAATGTTTAGATTTATGACCCATGGTTTTCCCGAAGCGGATGTCGTCATCCTCTAATGCAGTCAAAATACGATTGTTAATTTTTTTTTTCTCGCGCGTGCCTTTAGCAATCTGGGATCAGTTTTTAGTCTAACTTTGATGGAATATATTAGATGATATTCTGGCTTGACTAACAACTAAATGTTGTTTGCAGATATTTTTATCCTTGCTTTTTCTTTAGAAGTTTAAACCTGCATCTAATAAATATTACATATTGATAAAAAATGGTACCTCTCTATTATCCCGTCGACCACTTTTCATAACAAAAAACTATCGCCAAATAAACGGGAGAACGTTGCCATTGGAATATCAAAAAATAAATAAAATATAGGAATTTAAGGACACAATTGTTATTTTAATTAATAGAATAACTACTAAATCAGTAAAACATAATGAAAAATACATGCAAATGTCGAATGTAAAACCACTAGATGACGTAACAAACACGTATAATGATTCTGACATGAAGTAAATGGGACTGCATTTTCGGCGTTTAATCTTAGTTTGGCGGTAGTTTTTTGTTATGAAAAGTGGTCGACGGGTTAATAGAGAAGTACCTAAAAAATATTAGATTTCAGTGCGAAATCTTCGCACGGGCCCTCTGGTACTATCTTAATATTCCAATGAATCGTTAATTATAAATCAAAAACTCAGATTTGACTCCTAAAGTCCTAAAATTTCGAAAAAATATGTGTCTTAAAAAATAATTTAATCGTGTTAAACACATATTCCACACGTCATTAGGATATAGGAATAATTTCGTGCTTTTAAACTTTATATTTCAAGTAAAATCGAAAATTCCAAATTCTCATTGAAATTTACTCTAAATCCACTCGGACATCATACACCACCTCCTCAGTGATCGACGGTAGGTCCGGCAAGAAGTACCCGTCCTCCGTCAACAGTCATACTAACGTTCACAATAGGAACACTGGGTATTCGAATAAATTCAAATATTTTCTCTTTATTCAATACATCAAACTTCCTTAAACAACTGTTTTTCAATAGTGATTGCCAAATTAACTTGTTTCACTATCTTAAAATTTTTTCAAAATTTTCCTCTAAGTTCAGTGCTCTCGTACACTGCACTATGAAGGGGTCAACGGTAGGGATGGCGTATTCTCCCCGGCTACTGGTAAAGTAGCAATGGGGCACGCACAACGGCAGTTACTTTTCTTCTAATATTTGGTTAGTGTTACCTCAAAATTCTCATTAGATGGAAAATTCTGCAACTTTATATAATAATTTAACTAATTAGTGAAAGTTTGAATTTTTGGAATAAATTTCAATTCTTAGTCAAAAAATATCTTTTAACTCTTTTTAACTCTTGTTCTCACGGACGTATGGTACTGGAGAGGTCGATGACAAACAGTACAATGTACTTTGAAATATTTTCATCTGCAAATTCTAAATTTCAACTTACTTTGTAATTAACTCCTTTCCTAAATAAATTTGTTCTATCCTTTCCCTCGGTGAATTTTCTTACACATTAATAACAAATAAAGCAATTACATTTTATTTTTTCTTTCTTTGTTTTATTTTTGGATTATGTGTTTGAATTACAAAAAAAAAAAAAAAAAAAAAAAAACCTAAATCTGTTAATTAAATTCTTCCTTTTTTCTCGTTAGATTTTAATATTTTCATCAAAATTTCCATTTATAACTTAAATTTAATCTTTTTCTTTGGCTCCTCCTCCAGTGTCATATTTCTCGAACACTTGGCGACGTTTTTATATGACCGCCCTTTTTAGGGCGATTTTTGAAAAATTTATCCTAAATTTAAGCGTTATAGTTTATAATTAAACATCATTACTATATTCACGGTCTACAAGCCTCTTGCCTCGCATTTCTTCGTTAATTTTTTTTCCAGCCACGTTTATTTGATCACCCTCACCAGTGCTGACAAAATTCTTAGCTCCTCCCTCACAGCGCTTGGTATAAATTACACAATTTCTCTTCTTTTTTGTCTGTCAGTCCCCGTTTATTATTTTGGTTCATTATTTTGATTCCCTTTAAATTCTTGTGTTTTCCTCGTGGCTGGCCCCCTCTAAATTTTTTGAATGGCACTCAAATTTTGTGACAGTTTTTAATCAAAACTTTGTTGTCACCCCTCAAAATTCTCTCTTCTGAGCCCCGGCCAACCATTCATTGGCTACTTCTCCGTATTATTTACAAAATTTTCCTACAGGTCGAGAAGCGCATCACGTAATTCGTTAGTTATCAGTCTTATAATATTAATTTGTGAAAAGTTCTATGAAAGACACACAGTAAGAAATACAGTAAGATAGTAGCTATAATTGAAAGTGAAGGTCGAGAAGTGGTCGTTATCAGTAGTAGCGTGAATATTGGAACTATGGATAAATATTCACATATACCCAATGCTGGCACAATACTAAGACTACACAAAACTGATGGAACAACTGAAGATGGGTCTTTCGACGAATTCACTGACGCCCTATTCTGTGCTGAGCAATTTTACACTGATAATTCATTATATACTAGATACAATGTACAGGGAATTGAACTGTTGCCAGCACCCTACTTTGAGCATCACCAGATCAGTTCTAATGCAAACGCTCAACAACCAACCAGAGAATACCTCCCAACCACACCTGGCATGAATGAGACTGTCTCTGACATTTTACACACCCTTATAAATAAAATTCAGCATCAAAGTCCAAGCAGGTCAGATGGAACATTTAAATCTCACAAAATAATAAACAATGAAATTAACAAATCTGAGGACATTCAATACCTGAAAACAGCATTCCCGAATGCCAGAGTTTGTTGTGATGACATTGAAATAACCACCAAAGAACAACAAAATTCTTTGACAAACTTAGTTGAACAAACTACTTATTCAAGCAATAATAAAAATTTGGAAAAACCTCCAATCAAATTCATCTTACTATCTGCACCAAACACCAGCAAAACTGAAACAATTGAAATCCGCTCACAAAAGAACATTTGCAAAAATCAATCCACACCACTATCTTCTCAAAAGAATCTCTCTGAAAATTATTCTGCTGATTATGCCCCAATTTTAGCGTCTAGCGGTGCATCCCCTAATGAAAGTAACAAAATAACTGTAGTTACAGATAAAAATAGCCCAACACCACCTAAACCTTCTCCACAGATGTTCACCCGTAGGCAACGGGCACTTTGGGAAACTAAAAGAGCCGTTCGCCCGAATAAAGTGGCTAGCTCCGCCCACCTCCCAACTAAAAAGAATACTATCCATAAACATTGGAAAAAAGAGAACTCTGCAAAACTCACCGCACAAGCGGCAATTGCTATTGTCCACAACGCCCTTGCCAGTCAAGAATCCTCAGTCCCTGATAGCAGGCCGCACTTAAGAAGACAGACCTCTGATTTCCCAGCAGTACTTGAACCTACAATAGTAATCCACAGGACTGATCAAGATCAATTGAGTTCAGACTCAGACACAGAGCAAGTCACTCATAACCTCACCGTTCCAGTTGAATGGAATGAAAACTGTGAAGTAGCACCTGACACAGACATGCCAGATCTTGACTCGCCAGTAGATGATGACGATGCAGACCCAGACTACAACCCAAACCCAAGCACAAAGAATAATGAACAGATCGACAGTAGTGATAGCGATTTTACACCACAGATAAAGCTCCCACAGACAAATCACACAAAGAAAAAAGTTAATAGAACCGTGCGTGCTCCAAATAGGAAATCATCCAGCAACCACGTTGCAAGCTCCCCTATTGTGACTCCTGCACCTAATAACTTTGATTATAGCAATCATGGCGCTTGCCCAGAAAAAACCTTACGTGAGCTAAATACAATTAAAATTCTATTTCCAATTGGTGGTTCACTCCCGTGTACAGAATCCGGCTGCGTGTTCCGCTCAGTGCAGAAGAGCTGGTATCACAAGAAAGGGAAACTACTGACACACCTAAAATTTGCACATGGAATTCAGCCTGAACGCATAGAAAAATGGTGCTCGGTATGTAAACAGCCAATCGCACAACCTTAGGAAAATTGCCACTCATGAATGCATGCGCCGCATTAAGGAACAACTAAACACCAGGCTAACAACTGAAGAATATGAACGCATGGCATATAAATGCACCGTCTGCAACATCTTTGCCTCTGATAACCTTCGGGCCTTACATAGCCACAGCAGAATTCACGAAAATCAGGGTGCTGACAGGCAAACCGCTCCATCTCAGCCTACACTTAATAGTAGCAATAGCCCGGCCACACTAAACTACAATACTGAGAACAACATTCCCAACAATGTAGTACAATCTGACACAGGTAATGACAGCAATAACGATAATTTACAACCTGACAACAACACAAATCTGCAAACAAATCACACACAAAATTCAGACAATAATGCAGAACCTACACAAATTGAAATCGAAGACCTAGGTGAAGACCTAGATGAAGACAACGTAGAAAACAATGAAGAAAGACAAAACCAATTCCTCAGTGATGTTAGCCCTAACCCAAATGATGACTCCCCCTCCAACATATATCTTCAACGTCTCAAAGACATCCTCGCTGGATATGTACCCGAGAGGTGGGAAACCTTTGAAGCATTAGTTGCAGAAATCACTGAAGCGGCACAAAAACATGTAGGCCTTCCTCAAACTCCAGGTTCATTTCGACCCCGTCAAGGCAACCCTTTTGATCCTACTGGTACCCAACAACTATACAGACGGAATAGGCATCGCGCCATGAGGCTAATTAGAGGTGAGAAAAATTCCACTTGTAATATCCCTGCCAGCGATCTTGAAGAAAAGTACTTTGCGAGCCTTCCCAAAAAACCAGACCTCAGCATATATAACACCGCGAAAAAAGCTGAAAAACCCACAAGTGCTGCTATGTTCACCAGCTTTGAGGTTAAGAAAAAATTAAAAGCAAGTGAAAACACCTCACCAGGGCCAGACAGGCTCACATACCAACACTGGAAGAGTTTTGATAGATTTGGTAAAGCACTAGCCTTAATCTACACCATCTGTCTTAAAGCGAGGCGTATCCCTAAAACATGGAAAACGAGCCGTACCATTTTTATTCCTAAAGAAGGCAATTCACTACGACCTGAAAATTGGAGACCGATAGCACTCTCTTCTACCATATATAAATTATTCGCCAGTCTAGTAGCGAGAAGGATCTCCAACTGGTTTGAAAAATTTTTCCTGCTTGCAAATGGTCAAAAGGGGTTCCGCCCCTTCGATGGGGTTATCGAAAATAATTTTATACTTGACAAACGGATTAAAGAAGCACGCAGATATAAAAGAGAACTAATAATTCTACTTCTTGATCTTAAAGACGCCTTCGGTAGCATTGTCCCAAATCCTGATGAATCTTCTCCTTCACATGAATTCACTAAAAAATTTCCGGAGATGCTTCAACATGATCCTCTACCTTCTTGGGTATCCTTCTTGTCGTTATTAGATGAATATATAGCATTCGTTCAGAAAACAGTTCACGTTGACACCCCAGTTCAACCAGCAGTTCATAAACAGGACAGTCCGGATAATCCTAAATTCATTCAATCCTTATACAGAAGAAATAGACGCCGGGCTGTCCGTAAAGTCATTGGGGAAAATACTACTCAATGTCCCCTCAATCCTCAAGATTTGGCTTCTCACTTCTTCCGTTCAGACCCGCCTGCTCATGATAACTCAATATTAAATAGCTGGTCTCCTGCATCTGTTCCTATTGACCTAGAATACTTTTCACCGACAGAAATTTGGTCTAGACTAGCACGAGCCGAAAATACCGCTCCAAGTATGGATCGAATAACCTATAGTCATTGGAAATAATTAGATCCTGACGCCCTTACATTATCTGCCATATTCAATCTTTGTTTAAAATATGAAAACATTCCTCCTTATTGGAAATCTTCCAAAACAGTCTTTATCCCGAAAAATGGTAATAGCCCCAAGCCCTCAGATTGGCGTCCTTTTTCGCTATGTTCAACCATCTCAAAATTATTTACTGGATGCCTTGCCAGTAAAATAACTGATTGGGCTACCTCTAATAAGGTTCTTTGCCCCGCTCAGAAAAGTTTTATGCCATATGACGGGGCCTTTGAAAATAATTATGTGTTTGAACAGATTCAGCAATCTATCCGTAAATCACAACACAAGGAATTATGCCTAGCTTCTATCGATATCTCGAATGCATTCGGCAGTGTACCTCATCAGGCAGTTGTTAGTGCTATCTCCCATTCTGGTGCTGGTGAAAAGGCCACAAATATTGTCTCTGCTCTCTTATCTGATCTTTCTACCTTTGCCTTTACTGCTGGGGAATGTGGTCCCGTTCCGATAACTTGTGGTGTTCGGCAGGGTGATCCTCTGAGCGGTATATTGTTTAACTTCGCTTTTAACCCCATTATTCTGGCAATATTCCAATTACTTGGAGTCAAGATTCTAGTATATGCTGATGACGTATTAATTATCGCTGACTCCCCTGAAAAACTTCAAAATGCTCTTGACATCTTCCAGGTCCTTTGCACCCAGTTGGGTTTATCGGTGAATGCTAAGAAATCTTATACGATGCATCTTGGCGCTAAATCTCGTTCATGTAGAGACACCATCTTTACCTTGAATCAGGTACCTTTGGAATTTGTCTTGGAAAATGATCCAATAGAATTTTTAGGCAAACCGATTGGTTGGTTGGTTGGTTGGTTGTATAGGGTTTTATGGCGCAAGGTCCCATTGGGGACAAGCTGCGCCAAAGAAAAAATGTATTAAAAAAATACACAGAGTTTAATGAGAAAATCATCTGGATGGGGTTACCCATCCAGATATAGTCATACAATATATAAAATATAAAGAAATCTTAAAAAAGAGAGATATAAAAATATTACATTAAGAAATATTGTCTGGATGGGGTTACCCCATCCAGATGTCAAGTTAAGCAAGTATAAACTAACATTGTTATAGATAAAACATGAAGAGTATATAAAAACTATATCTCAAAATAAAAGCCAGAATGTTTTAAAAAATGAAAGAGTGCCCCATGAGGTGTTTCCCCAATGAGGTTCGTCAAGATGGGTGATGATGAATGACAATAAATTCTGTACAAGTGCCGGAGGCCCGGACAGTCAGTTAAAACATGATAAATGGTCAGGTAATCAAAATGACAGTGTGGACACATGGGTGTGTCCTCCCGAAGTAAAAGATGTTTATGAGTGATCCTTGAATGTCCAATTCTCAGATGAGTCAGAAGAACATCTGTTTTTCTTGGATAACTCTGAGGCCAGGTCATGATTGTGGATTTGATATGATGCAGCTTATTATTGTATTCTAAATTCCAACTTTCTTGCCATTTATTATAAATAAAGTGTTTTATAAATAGTTTAACGTATGAGAATGGAATTTTATGCTGTAATGGATTAAGAGCAAGTTTTGCCGCCTCATCTGCTTTTTCATTTCCAGGCATACCCATGTGTCCAGATACCCAGCAAAATAAAATATCATAACCACGTCTAGTCAATTTATTATAAAAATCCAGGATGGCTGAAACATACGGATGCTTTTTAAAAGATTTGATTGCGTCAATAGAACTATTTGAGTCAGTATATATGATGAAGGATGTTTTATGATGATGAGATATGTGTGACATGGCTCTCTCTATCGCAATCAACTCTGCTGTAAAGACAGAAATTGAAGTCTGAAGCCCATAACTGAATTTAGTGTTATCAATAAAAACCCCGCAACCAACAATATTCCCACTCTTGGAACCATCTGTATAAATATCAGTAAAGTTATTATATTTTGCCCGATGTGCAGCAAATAGTTGTTGGAAAACAGTAGAAGCCAAGTTGTTTTTGTCATAACCTTTAAAAGGATGGACAGAGGTAATTTTAGGAAGATTCCAAGGAGGGAGCACATGCACAGGACATGGACTCACCTCGATATTATTCAACGGACCATTATTGATTATGTTTCTCATTCTGACTCCAAAAGATGGGATGCAAGATGGTCGATGCTGATAAAGAATATCATTGTCAGTATTTAAAAGATAGGTGTGAAGAGGATACCAGGATAAGAGAGGACACGGTAATATAATTCTAATGAGAGTTTTTCACGAGTATCTTGCAATGATGGTTCATTACAGTCAACGTAAAGACTTAAAATTGGAGATGTACGAAATGCACCAGAGCAGACACAGAGTGCGCTGTGGTGCACAGTGTCAAGTTTTTTAAGAACAGATTTTCGTGCTGAACCATAGACCTGACAGGCATAGTCCATTTTAAATCGAATAACAGCTCGATAAATTTTTAATAGAGAGGTACGGTCTGCTCCCCAAGAAGTATTTGAAAGTACTTTAATTAGGTTAAGGGATTTTTTGCATTTTGTCCTTAATTGTAAAACATGTGGTAAAAAAGTAAGTTTACTGTCAAAATGTAGGCCAAGATATCGAACATTGTCCACAACAGGAATTTGGGATGAATTGATAAAAATTTCAGGATCTGGATGCAGACCCCTACGTCTACAGAAATGCACACAAGATGTTTTGTCATGAGAAATTAAGAAACCATTTTTGTTCGTCCAGTTAAGAATACTTTTGATTGCAATTTGCAGTTGTCTTTCTATAAAACGGATATCCTGTCCCATACACATAATGCGGAAGTCGTCAACATAGAGATCCCCCTTCACAGAAGGAGGAAGTTGTTTAATGATGTCATTTATTTTGATAGCAAAGAGGGTGACACTCAAGACACTGCCCTGAGGTACACCCTCTTCTTGTACATAAAAACTGGATAGAATACCTCCTATTCTAACTTGAAATCTTCGAATGGCAAGAAAGTTTTTAATAAAAATTGGAAGGTTCCCACGAAAGTCCAGGCTAAAAAGATCGCGAAGAATCCTATAACGCCATGTTCTGTCATAAGCTTTCGCCATGTCAAAAAATACCGAGACCAAATGGCTGCGTTTTAGAAAGGCTGTCGGTATGTGATGTTCCAAATGGATTAAATTATCGATAGTAGACCTACCACGTCTAAATCCACTTTGAAATGCAGCAAGGCAATTGTTAGTTTCTAAAATATGTATGAGGCGGCAATTTACCATTTTTTCAAGAAGTTTGCAAATGCAGCTAGAGAGTGCAATTGGCCTGTAATTATTGGGATTGGTAGCATCTTTTCCTGGTTTAGGAAATGGTATTATTATAGCTCTACACCAAGCATTAGGAAATGTCTGCTCCATCCATATCCTATTAAAGAAGGAGAGAAGATTATTCAAGGACAGAGCAGAAAGGTGCTTGAGCATAATGTATGTAATCCCATTGTGACCTGGGGCAGATAAATGGCTGTCTCTCAAGCATTTTATAATCTCTGATTTAAGAAATGGCTCATTACATGCATATGAGTGATGAGAGTTAAAATTAACCCTGTTTCTTTCAGTTTGTCTTTTATATGTTAAAAAAGGTTCTGGGTATGAGTCAGAGCATGACATAGATGCTAGGGTACTACCTATTGTCTCAGCGATGTTTTTAGGTGATGAAATGGTTTGACCGTTATGCTTTAAAATAGAAATATGATTATCAGAATATAGGCCCATACATTTTTTCACTTTATTCCATAGTTCTTTACTTGATGTATTGGAATTAATGCTTGAGATGTAGTTGATCCAGGATTCACGCTGGCTTTTGCGTCGCACTCTTCTAACTTCAGCCTTTGCTTTTTTATATGCCATATAGTTAGTATTAGTTGGGTACCTCCGAAATATTCCCCAAGCCTTCTGTTGTTTTTTCTTGGCATTTTGGCAATCACTATTCCACCATGGCTTTCTATGTTTATGTTTGGATGATGTTGTTGGGATGCTAGAATCTGCAGCATTGATAATACATTGAGTTATATTATCAAGCGCATTGTCAATATTCCCCTGTATCATGCCAGCTGTGATGTTTGCAAGTGCTGTAAATGTTGGCCAGTCGGCTCTGTCATAAATATAACGATTGGTAGAATTATAAGAATCCCTATCAGGAGTAGTCAGTGTAATAAAAGTGGGAAAGTGGTCACTGCCGTGCAGGTCATTAGAGACCCAGAAATTCCAGAATGGATAGAGTATTGGGGAGCAGATTGTAAGGTCTATTGCATGGAAAGTACGGGTTGGCTCATGAAAATAAGTGTGATCACCATTATTGAGCAGGCATAAGCCGTTGTCAGAAATAAATTTTTCGATTATATCACCACGTTGGTTAGAATCACGGTTGCCCCAGAGTTAACTGACAGTTTTTGATATGGCAGCAGCATATGATACTCCAATTTTGGGTGTTCTGGATTCAACTATTTTTCTGGCTTCAAGGTATGATATGTTTTCTTTTGTGCGTATTTTCTGTATTTCTTTTTCTTTTTTCCATTTTTCACAAGATTTAGAGTAGGCTGGATGTTCTTTTTTACAATTTACGCAGTGAGCTGGAGCGCTACAGTCAGTACTTTCGTGACCAACTGTACCACACCGACCACAGGTGATTCTACCACGGCATGATGTTTTGGAATGCCCAAAACGTTGGCATTTAAAGCAGCGCAGGGGGTTTGGGATGTACGGTCTAACGGAA
This sequence comes from Maratus michaelseni, assembly GCA_963931845.1. NCBI lineage: Eukaryota > Metazoa > Arthropoda > Arachnida > Araneae > Salticidae > Maratus > Maratus michaelseni. Next base: position 36,868,481 of record OZ007597.1, on the reverse strand, counting down.
CATGATAAATATCCAGGTTTTATAGTTTTAGGTAAAGTAGGAGAGTTAAATGTGAGGATTACATGCTTTGTAGGAATTTGAATTTGATTAGGTGCTATTTGGTCATCCCGACGGTAGATTTTTATTCTTTTTGCTTCAATGACATTTTGCTCTTTCAGATTATCAACTATTTCCTGTTCAGTAACATGCAATAGATCGGATTCAGAAATTACGCCGTGAGATGTATTTAGAGCTCTGTGTGAGGTTATGCTGACTGCAATGTTAGCAAAATGAGTACATTTTATTAAGTTAGATGCCTGAGTACTATGGCTTAATTCAATTAAAAGATCGCCTGACCTCAATTTTTTCACTGTTTTGTGTTCACCAACCAAACCTTGGATTGCTTTATTAATGAAAAAAGGAGATGTCTGATCAAAGCTCCCTTCTTGGCGTTTCACAATGAAAAATCTTTCATCAGTTTTAGTAGCAGTAAATTTGGCATTTCTGCATTCCATATTGGAAGCAAAAACCTCAACTATCTCTCCCCATGAATTACTTTGGCCCTGGTTATCTACTTTTGAGCCAGAGGCCACTGAAATATTCTCTTCATTCGCTTGTGGGGCTTCCACATCGCATATCATATTTCCATCAGTTGTAGCCATAGTTAAGAGTTTGATTTTTTGACCGCCAGGCATCGGGCCTGGTCACCGACCCTTCTTCTTTCCCTTACTTTAGGCGCACGTCTCAAAAGGATGAAAACTATTCCCAACAAACTTCCACGTTTTTCGAACGTTGGATTAAACTCGATAGCATTTCCTAATATCTAGTTCTTTCACATTGGAATCAGGTAGTCAGTAGGCAAGCCTTTACAGCTCTGTCCAACCTACAACCCCTTCCACCGAAAGGCACCAGTCTCCCGGTGTTGGTCCTAACAGCCACCATACAATGTATAGCGTCCTCCGATCATGGAACCGGAATTCGGAAAATGCCCTGCACTCTGGGACTCACGATCAGCCTAAAAAGGTAGAACCGAGTCGAAGAGATTAAAAAACCTCAGCACCCAGAGTGTCTCACGTGAAAATAAAAAAATCCACTATTGTATAAAAAAGAAGTAATGTGATAGAAAACTTGGAAACAAGATGTATTTTTTGTCTTTTTCAATTTTTAAAATTTTTTTTCTTTTTTTTTTTAACAAAAGAACAAAAACAACATTAGTAGAACAAAGAACAAAGGGAACAAAAGAGTTAGTAAAACAATCAAACATGAACAAGAACAAAGAGGTATAACAAACTGAAAAGAGAAGATTAAAAAGTGTGAAACAAAGAGAAAAGGATAGACAACTAAAAAGAGAAGAAGACAGGAAAGGAGAAAGATCGCTCGGGAATCCGGGGTCGCGAAACCCGTAAATACCTCAAGAAGATATTCCCCTGGGGGAGGCAAACCGATTGGTTTCCAGTTAATTAATGACCATAGCCCAATTAAAGAATTTTATGAAAAAGCTGAAATTATACTGAAATCTGCTCTGGCTCCTTGGCAAAAGCTGGACGCATTAAAGTCCTTTTATTACCCGTCTTTACAATATGCTCAACGTACTAATCAAAATAAAAAACAAGACTGGGCTGAGTTGGATGACAGCATTCGACAAATAATTAAGAAAGATGTGATAAATGTTCCTGATAGAGCTACCTCTAACTATCTTTATGGTAATACTACAGATACCTTACTTGGAATCCCTCTCGCTGCTGAGGATTCGGATATTGCCATGATATATGGTGCCTTTAAGATTTTAACTTCTGATGATGATATTGTCCGTAATTTTGCCTGGAAAGATCTCACAGCCACCGTTCAGCATCGCCTTCATACTGGGCACCGTAACAGATCTACTCCTGCTCCAGTTTCAACATTAGACTCACTTGCTGCATTTCTCTCAGGAAAGAAGTTTCCGGGCATGAACCCGAACTCTTCCGTATTTACTAGAGCCCGCATGGCTTCTGACAGGCTCAGAGTCATGTGGTTCTTTAATAATGATCAGACTGTTTCTATCTCCAGAAGAGGAATTAACATCACTGATCGTAGTAAAGTCTTTAAGCAACTGCGTAATCATTTCCGCTCTAATAGATCATATGCACTCAAATGTCAGAAGGACCAAGGGAAGACACTTCATTGCTTTGCTAAATCTAAAGTTTCCTCACACTATAATCGTACCGGAGACTTTATTCGGTTCTGCGACTGGCGGTGGATTCATAAAGCCAGACTCAATCTCTGCCCTCTTAACGCAGTTAATCCTAAACACACGATTGAACAAATGAAATGCCGTCATTGTCCAGAACCATTTGAGGGGTTACCTCACGTCCTCTGTCATTGCCCAAATAACTGGCCCAAAATCTTGCAACGCCATGATCAAATTGTTGACAGTCTCATAAAAGCCTCTTCAAACACCTGGACCTTGTATAAAAAGAACCAAACGGTTGCTGGCTCTAGATTAAAACCAGATATTGTGCTAACGCGTGGTGATGCCGCCTTAATCTTAGATGTGGCAGTAACTTTTGAAAATGGCCCTGGTGCGTTTGACAAAATAAGGCAGATTAAAATAAATAAATACCAATCAATAGCAAAATCACTTAAATTTAAAGACGTATCTGTCGAGGCAATAGTCCTTGGTGCCCTAGGTAGTTGGGACTCGAAAATGATAGAGTTTGCCATCGTTTATGCTCAAAGAAATATACAAAATTGATGCGCAAGCTTATGGTTTCTGACACCTTGCGTTCATCCCGTGACATTTACATTGAACATGTTTCGAGAAATCCCCAGACTCAGCCTCCCAGGTACCGGTCCTTTTTCAACCCAATTGCTGATCCAACTTCTGATTCCAATATTCGTCGACCTCCGTCTCCACCCTCTCCACATGCTGTCCATCTCTCTGAGTCAAGACCTTGTTCTGCTCCTCCTAGTGCTGCTCCTGAACTCGTACCAAACTCTGACTAAGCTATCTTACCTATTGTGACCTTCAATCCTAATTCTCTATTTTCTCCGGCACCGGTCTCTCGTGAATATTCTCCTCCAATAAACTTTGATATTGACATGGAGTTCTCATCCCCTATGCTGGTGGAACGTATTGTGATTATCAATTCAGACCCTAGCAATAACTTGATTCATATTCATACAGCTGAACGTGTATTCACTGAAACCGGACTCTCGTGCACTATTGCCGGAGCGGTTATTACAGAGACTGATTCAACCTGATCCTTCACCTATGTAAATAATTGTACAGCCTTGCATTTCATCTGTAAATAGTTATTGAGATATTAGTATTATTAGTTATTAGATTTTATTCACTTTTGTTATTATATTCTTGTATTCAATATTATCTTATTCATATATTCTTAAATATATTAATTCAATTCATATTTAAATGTTTAATATTTGTATTGGTCACATTATAATCTAGTATAGTTTTAAGTTTAAAGTTATTATTCATTTTAGTTTTATTTAATTCTGTGACCATCTTAATTGTTAAGATTTTTGGTCAATTGACCGTTTAAATTGTTAGTTTTGGCAATTACAAATTGTAATTGCACTAGGGCGCGTATCTTTCTACCATCTATCCCGTCTCCAGTTTTCTTTTTAATCTTTAATTGTGTGCTGTAACCAGCACATCGGGATGATTTGAAAATCGGATCTTATTATCAAAAGAACATCAAAAAACATGAATTTTGTCAAATAACCGTGAACTTCGGGAGGACCCGAAATCCAGAAAATTCCAAGACTCTGAAAGCCTTGGGTCCGAGGATTCCGGATAATGAGTTTTTACGATGGAAGGAAATTTCAAAGTATTGAAGATACTGATATTTATCCAAAGTATATGGTGTCTTTCCATGTTTGCAAAAATACATCTGCATCAAAGTGGTGGAAAATTGTTGCTACAAAAAACCCAGAATTCTGTTCCTTTATGGAAAAAATAAGTTCTTTGCCTGCAAGTACTGCATCTGTTGAACGATTGTTTTCAAGTTTTTGTTTCATTCATAATAATCTACGCAATAGATTAGGCCATGACAAAGCAGAAAAGTTAGTGAAATGTTACCAAGTATTAAAGAGGGACACTCCAGCAGATTGGTAATGTAAAAATATATTATAAAAAGTTTTTTAATGGTAATTCTATAACTAAATTTTATTATTATATCTATGAATAAAATATTTTCTGTAACTAAATTTTATTTTTATAACTATGAATAAAATATTTTCTTTGCATATACTATTCTAATTAATTCAATAAATATAATAAGTTTAGTAAATATAATACTCTTGAAGCTAACTATAAGCTTAAATTTATGTTTTATATTAAAATCTAAAATGTTTTAAAATTACAGGGTTCCCAATCTACACGGATCTCTACATAATCGAATCTACAAATCGATCACGGAACCGGAATTCGGAAAATGCCCTGCACTCTGGGACTCAAGATCAGCCTTAAAAGGTAGAACAGAGTCGATGAGATTAAAAAACTTCAGCACCCAGAGTGACTCATGGGAAAATAAAAAAAATCCACTATTGTACATAAAAGAAGTAATGTGAGGGAGAACTTAGAAACAATGTGTATTTTTTTTTTTTTTTAACAAAAGAACAAAAACGTTAGTAGAACAAAGAAAAATATGAACAAAAAATTTAGTAAAAAAAAAAAATCAAACATGAACAAGAACAAAGAGTTATAACAAACTGAAAAGAGTAGATTAAAAAGTGTGAAACAATGAAAAAAAAGATAGACAACCAAAAAGAGAAGAAGACAGGAAAGGAGAATGATCGCTCAGGAATCCGGGGTCGCGAAACCCGTAAATGCCTAAAGAAGGCATTAAAATGGGGGTTTTAATTTATTGTGTTTTAAAATGTATATTTAATTTTAGCATAAATGTTATATTTTACTGTATTATTTCTATTTTATTATTTAATTCGGCAATTTTATCATTGTTTGCAATGGGGAGAAAATTGCATTTTGTATGTTATTATACTATTATAAAAAAATATTTATAACAATTCTCCAAAATCGAGAAAATTCGAAAAATCCGGAATCGTCGCGGTCCAGCCGATTCCGGATTTTCGAGGTTCAACTGTATTTGTTTTAGAATATAAGAGCATTTTATAAATTTATTTAATTCATAGGAGAAGCCACAAAGTTTAAAGCTTAATTAATTAAAAACGGTTTAAGACTAACCTCTTTTTAAGCACAGATTACTCAAACACAATTTTTTTTTTTTTTTTTTTTAAGTTTTTTATAAAAAGGTCTGGTTTATAAGATGGTAGTATCTGTGTTGAATATTATATAGAATTGTTTTACAATACTTTTAAATTCTTAAATAAGAAAATATTCGACCAGACGAATATTCGATATTCGGCTGAATAGTTACTATTCAGTTGGCCGAATATTCGGTATTCAGCCTCACTGTTACTGTTCGGTTAGCCAAATAATCAGTATTCAGTTTACCTGTGGGCTGAATATTCGGTATTCGGCCAAAATCACTACTTGGTGCATCCGTATTAACAGCCAACAACATTTTTGTAATTATTGCTATTTATTATTTCTATGTAACATCATTTTGTTCAGACAGAGAGAACAAAATGGTTTTTGCAAGAAGCAAACTTAAAGAAAAAGTTGATGACAGGATTGATGAGAAAGGCAATTTTTTAGTATATGGATGTGCTTCACATTTTTTAAATCTGGTAAAAAATGAAATATCACCAAAGACAGTGATTAAGCATATAGTCGAAATACAAAAATATTTTCAAAACCACCACAGGCCAAGAGGTTGGCTTCAGGAAAAAAAAAAAGAATTAAAGCCTCAAATTCCTAATTCAGCAAGATAGAATAGTCATGATGCCTGCATCGAAACATTTTTGAAAAATTATCAAAAATGCGTGAAAGTTACATGGAACATGAGACAGATATTGAACAAAATGTAAGCAAATTACTAAATAATGTACCTACATATTCTGAAGCAATAAACTTGCAACAGCAATTACGTCTTGTATCAAATGCACTAGATAGAACACAGAAGATTGTGACCTTGGAACTACTGTAAACATTTGGTTAAAACTTCTTGAGTCACAAGTTTTAAGCCATACTATGAGATTTTGAAGAAATGTTTTGATCAATGCATCACTCCCTTACACCTGGTAGTGTATGAAGCTCACAATTATAAAGGTGAAAATTTAACTAAAAACTAAGAAAGTGCATTTGAATAGTTAAGAGGCGTAAATGAAGAATTTGTATCACCTTTAACCACTTCAACGGCCTCATAGATAGGAAAACAGTGTTATTACCCCCGACTTAACTCGGGGCAGCCGTTGAAGTGGTTTATAGCACTGAGTATTGAAGATACTGATATTTATCCAAAGTATATGGTGTCTTTCCATGTTTGCAAAAATACATCTGCATCAAAGTGGTGGAAAATTGTTGCTACAAAAAACCCAGAATTTTGTTCCTTTATGGAAAAAATAAGTTCTTTGCCTGCAAGTACTGCATCTGTTGAACGATTGTTTTCAAGTTTTTGTTTCATTCATAATAATCTACGCAATAGATTAGGCCATGACAAAGCAGGAAAGTTAGTGAAATGTTACCAAGTATTAAAGAGGGACACTCCAGCAGATTGGTAATGTAAAAATATATTATAAAAAGTTTTTTAATGGTAATTCTATAACTAAATTTTATTATTATATCTATGAATAAAATATTTTCTGTAACTAAATTTTATTTTTATAACTATGAATAAAATATTTTCTTTGCATATACTATTCTAATTAATTCAATAAATATAATAAGTTTAGTAAATATAATACTCTTGAAGCTAACTATAAGCTTAAATTTATGTTTTATATTAAAATCTAAAATGTTTTAAAATTACAGGGTTCCCAATCTAAAAGTACAAGTAAAATAGTACAAATGTTTTCTAAGATTCAAAGAAGTGAATAAATAAAACAAAATAACCATAAACTTAACAAGTACATCATTTGTTCCTTTCTAGAAATATATTTTTTTTAAACCCGGGTTGCCCACTACAACCCTGATTTTGAGAATTATGAAATTCAGAGATTGGATTGGGAATATCTGTTGCAAAATTTAGAAGATGAGAAAGAATTTGAAGAAATAGAATCTACTGAAATAGATCAACCATTTGACTGGATGCATGTCGCTTCAAGACAAAATAATGCACAGATTTGGACAGAAGGGACATTGATATAAAATATAATTGGCATACCATTCTAAGTCAAGATTTGCTTAATAAATTACAGAATTTTATAGAAAATGAAAAGGTGAAAAGAGAGTGAAAAAAGTAATTGTGTCACTGTTCCTTCTAATTTGCCAAATTTCATTTTTTCCCATGAATAGAAAAAAAAAAATATTTTTGAAGAACAGCTCAATTTCTTGCAAGGTCATAGGCCAGAAATGCCGATAAAAAGAATTGTTGTCCAAATGAAAGCAGGTTCTGGAAAAAGTACTTTAATACATTACTTCACTGCTCGATTAAATGAAACATTTGGTCTATCTTCTTTTCAACTACTTGCACCAACTGGTGTTGCCACAGTCAATATAAATAGATAATGATTCATTCAAAACTTTTATTGGGACTAAATCAAAAGCTAAGAGGTCTTAGTCCATATTCGCTTGGTCAACCTTCAGGAGAAGTTTCAAAATTATAAATTCACAATTTTTGATGAAATGAGTATGATTGGATGCAGTCTTTTTGCAAAAAATAGATTTACGATTACGTAGTGCTGTGCCATCAAAACAAGATGAACCTTTTTGATGGAATGTTCTTATATCTATTTGGAGATATCAAACAACTACCTCCAGTAAACGACAGGCCTCTTTACAGTGACAAAAATCAAGGAAGTGAGGAAGGACAATTGTTATTTTCTGCAACTATTAAAAAATATTTTTTTTAATCATCATCCTTCTGGCAAGATGAAACTCAACAAATATTTTGCAACATACTTGATTGAATTAGCAATGGAGAACTATTGAAGACAAGCGTTCGAAATCCTTGGTGGTCCGCTGGTCCGAGACCACCAAGAATTCAATCGGACCACTAATTTATAAAATTTAGTGGTCTGCAGGACCAGTAACTTTTTTCCCCTCTTAAACAAGCATATATTTTCCCGGCCCCGAGAAAACTGATCGCAAATCACACAAATGTTATATATATTAAAGAAAAACTGTAATTGTATGGGGTTTTTTTTTCTTCTCTTAAACAAAAGATTCACGGTTGCAGTTTACGCTTTCTTCCATGTTAAGCGCCATTCTTTGGCTGTAAAAAACGAAAGGTGTCTAATGCCTAATCTGAAAGAAAAGAAGAACGTGTGTGCTGCGACAGTCGTTGAGGGCATTAGTAATCCCGTAGCACAAAAATGACTTATCAATCAGTTCTTTCCCTGGCCTGCAATTCTTAAGAATGGGCATCTTTGGTGAAAGCTGTTTATGCTAGTACAAAGGAACCCAAGAAACAGACATGGGAAACTATAAATTTTGAATTCCATATTGGTCACAGAAATATTTTGGCTGTAATTGATGTATTGCATTCCATTCCTTCTACATCCGTTGAAACAGGAAGAGGGTTTCAAATCTTAGGGGAAATTAAAAATGGCTGGAGAAACCAGTTAAACAATGAAACTATTTCAGATTTAATGAGAGTTTGTCTGGCACACCAGAAATTAAAAAATTTGAACCAATTCCCACCAATAACACTCTGGCTTCATCTGGAGAAAAATCGAAAAAAAATTGCATTAAACCTTACAGTCATTTGATATAATCGAAAATAAAATATCTAATTAATAATTTTATAGTTTTTGTTTATGTATTGTTTTTTATTTAAATTTTAGCAAATTATAATTTTACATTTTGTTATGCTGGAAATTTTGGATAGCTGCAAAGTAAGTTTGGTTTATATTTTAGGAGGGGTCACTCAAAGAGTAAAAGGACTTAATAGAATTTTATGTAGCGGACCAAAGATGATGTCTGTAGACCAGTAAATTCTCATGCTTACTGGTCCTTGGGACCAGCGACTTTTTTTTAAGAATTCTAACGCTGATTGAAGACTATGAAATATTAATGAATCGAAGCTTACAGTCTCTTTCAAAAAGTGAACAGATTTATTTAAAGTTGCAATTAGGCTGTTTTCAGCGAATAAAGATATAAAAGAATATAATAATGAAAAATTAAAAGAACTGTGTCAACCTGTTGCGTTGATTCAAGCTTTTCATAATTGTACCAAAGCAAAGTTGGCCGATTCTGAAATGAAAAAATCGACTTGAACCATTTCTTAGTTTATCAATTGTGTCTAAAGTAATGTTACATTCTAATTTGTGGACCAAAAAAGGTTTAGTAAACGGGGCTTTAGGCTATGTTGCAGATATTATTTATGAAGAAAATCATGTGCCACCAGGCCAGATGCCGCAAATAATAATGGTTAAATTTGAAAACTACTATTCAACATATGAGAATGGCTGCATTCCGATTCCTCCAATAACTAAATTCTGGAAAAATAGAAATATAAATTGCTCAAGAAAACAACTTCCTCTGCAGTTAGCTTTTGCTGTTACAATTCATAAATCCCAAGGTTTAACATTAGATAAAGCAGTTGTAGATATTGGGGATAAAGAGACATCAGTTGGCTTAACATACGTAGCATTGTCGAGAGTGAAAACCCTTCAAGCATCTAATAGAAAATTTCCTTACGAGAGATTCTACAATATCAAAAATTTTCACATGCTAACATGCAGAAAAAAAAGAAGAAATTAGAATGAAAAGTTTTACAGTTAATAATTCTTAGTATCAACGAGAGCAGATTTCAAATGTTTTTCTAGAAAATAGGATTTTAAATAAGTAACTTTCTTCGAGCTCTCTTCGAATATATTATTTTAAAATTGCTATGAAAGATTATTTGATGCGAATTACAAAGATTGAAAACATACCTATTTCAAACCATTTGAGAAAACACCAGAGGCTATTGGAAAATGTAAAAACATCTTTAAAAAAGCTTTTAGTAATTTAAAAATATTTTGTAAAATTTTGCTTCAAAATATTTTTATTTATACAAGTCTTATATCATAAATAAAAAATTCCGAGAAAATTCTAAAATTAAAATGCACCAAAACATAAAATAACGTTTTTGCTTAATACAGATGCAAAAATAATATAAAAAAATATTGTTACTCTCAAATATTTATCTTATGAAATAATGCTTCATGAATCGAAACAAAGCATGGCTTCTGCTAGTGTATACTTCATATAATTTAGATCCTCATAGTGAGCACATTAAAATTGTTAAATTACATTAAAATGAAGTACTTATTAAATTACCAAGATAAATTAGTAATATTAATGGTGGATGAAATACATTTACAGCAGTTCATGGAGTACAGAGGTGGAAATATTATAGGGGCTAGTTTTAATTCTGGTGACTGTGCTTCTAGTGCACATGTTTTTATGATCTAAAGTGTTTTGTCAAAATATAAAGATGTTGCATGTGCTGCCTGTGAAAACATTATCTGGTGAAGATTTACATCTATATTTGAAAAGAGTAATTATAGGTTTGGAAAACATAGGATTTAATGTTTTATGTGTTTCAGCACATAATAATGCTATTAATCGAAAGGTTATGTCTCACTTTATTTCACCACCAAATCTTCAGTTTCTGAATCCTTACCATGCGATAAAAATAGGCTGTTATTTTTTATTGTAGACAGTGTCCATTTATTATAATGCATCAGGAATAATTGGCTGAATAAAAAAAATATCTGACAAATGCTTTTATTATCCAGATTTTGATGCAGAATTTAATTTAAATAATTCACATAATTGTAAAACTGCCTCATTAGACACTGTACGACTTCTTTATGATAAAAAATGTAACTCATTAATTAAATTTGGCTTTATATTGACACGTAAGGCACTTTATCCTACTAGTTTAGAATGGCAAAATATTGGATTAGTGTTAAATGTTTTTAATGAATTTGTTGCACAAGCTTTATTTGAGATGCATGATAAACATTCACTACCTGATTTTCATGATGCAACAGAATTTATAATAATAATACAACTTAAGTAGTGGCAAATATCAAATGTTAAATATCTTATAAAAGGATCTAGAATGAATAGTTTTGAGACTCCGTTAAGATAGGTAAAAGGGATGAAAAATTATTTTTCTTCCAAAATTCACCGATAGATAGATTCATTGGTTAGATGAAGGGCGAAAAGGTGTGTTCTACAACAGGAATATTTTCTAGAGAAACTCATGCAGCTTTAAAACATACTGTTCTGGGAATAATTCAGATAATGCAATATTGTAAAGATGAATTGAATATTCCATATGTATAGCCTGGTAAATTTCAAACTGATGATTTAGAAAGTAGATTTAGTTTATATAGGCAGCTAGCAGGATCACAGTTTCATATTTTCTTACAACAGTTATTTGAATGCAAGAAAAAATTGAGAATACAATCAGTATTGAAACTTAAAATTCCAACAAAAGTGTAGGCGAAAATGTGTGTTGTACAACAGGAATATTTTCTAGAGAAACTCATGCAGCTTTAAAACATACTGTTCTGGGAATAATTCAGATAATGCAATATTGTAAAGATGAATTGAATATTCCATATGTATAGCCCGGTAAATTTCAAACTGATGATTTAGAAAGTAGATTTAGTTTATATAGGCAGCTAGCAGGATCAGTTTCATATTTTCTTACAACAGTTATTATTATTATTTTAAGAAAAAAATAAAGTGTTAATATACATAAATAAGGATGCTGATTTTTTTTTTTTCAGATTGATGCAAAAAGGATGTTTAAAATACTTATAAATATTCAGAAACACAAAAACTCATCCAGAAGAAGAAAAAAAAAAGATTGGAGAGGGGGTGGAAGGATTTTCTGTGAAAGATTTTCATTCCAATTATTTATAGGTGTACTTTAGTACATATTTTTTAAATTTAATAGCCAAGTTTTTACCTCAAGTTGATACCCAGATTTTTAGTCACTGTTTGTTTACATTTTTTAAACAATTTGAATTATGCACTCGAAATTGTAATGAATGCTTACAATAAAATAAAATAATAAAAATTAAGAAAATTTAAAATATTATAAGTAGAAGGTCAAGTAAATAATTAACACTGCATAACTAAATAGGCATAATGATAATTTTTTCTTGAATTATTCAGTGAAACTCGCCTTATAAATGTACAGTAATAATTCACATCAAAATCTATAACAAACTTTTATTTCATGTTTAGCAATACTTAACCAAAAAGCTTGATTAATACATAAAGTATTTGGTAAAACTATTGTGACCACCACTGATATCAGCACTATCTTTAATTTTTCAAAAATAAATTCATACTTCCTTAATAAGAAAACATGAGTTGAATCATATTAACCAGAATTACATATTAAAATGTGTATAGAATGATATAAAAATTTAAAAAACTAATTTTACTCCTACATCTTAACTGTATGTTTCATTGTTTACATCGAAAACTATGTGCGGATTTGAAGAAGTGTCTACTGTATTCAAGTATGACTGCTTATTTATACAGTCTGTTACAAAATTATAAGACCACTCAGAATTTCATCTTTTTTCAACAAAAAAAATATTAGTTTGAATTTAAAAGTGGTTGTATGAAAAGAAATAACTCTATAATGTTCATTTAGCTCAGGGGAAAAAAAAGTTTGAATATTTTTTTTTTTTTTTTTGTTTCATGCCAAACGATTTTATGCAAACTCCCTGTTTCATAAATATAAGGCCACTCTTATATTATTAATAAAGTAGACTATTTTATTTTGAACTACGAGTTTAACTGTAACCTAAACAATCTGTAAAATTTAAAAAGAATAAAATGCAAAATTCTGAATTGTATCAGATTCTTTGAATTTATTAGTAAAACACCTTGTCGGAGTGAGCTGTCTGAAATGGAAGTGAGAAGAGTGTGGCTCTACAAAGGAAAGTCTGAACGTGAAATAAGATTTTTAATCATTCTAAAATTGCGATTCATAATGTTTTAAGTAAAAAAAAAATTGTATGAAATGCATAAACGATCTGCTCGTAAAAAAAAGTTATCAGATCGTGATAATAGGCGAATTGTCAAATTGGCAACAAAAAAATACTAGTCGACTCTTAAAATATCACAACAGATAACTAAAAAGGTATTGCATGCAACCGTGTGGCGAAATTTAAAATCTAATGCTGGTGTTATTTTTCGCAAATTAAAAAGTAAACCACTACTACTGAAATGTCACAAAGAAGCTCGTTTTAAGTGGGCAAAGAATGTCATGTCCTGGAACTCTGCATGGAGAAATATATTGTTTTCAGCCAAGAAAAAATTCAATCTTGATGGTCCAGATGGCAATCATTACTACTGCCATGATTTAAGGCAAAGATTTCGCGAGTTCTTCAGTAGACAGATAGGAGGTGGTTTCGTTATGGTATGGAGTGCATTTTCATATGCAGGGAAATGCAATCTCCAAAGAGTAGAAGGGAAAATGAACTCTGACAGTTACCAACAGACGCTATTTTGAAGTCTGATACCCTTCAGACCACTTTTAGGAGGTGCAAAATGGAAGTTTCAACAAGATAATGCTCCATGTAGTACAGTGATCGCCGCATTAAGGAATTTCGTGTATTTTTGGGCATTCTAATACAACATTGCTGCATTCAGTGATTTTGTTTTTGTTTTCATGTTCGCCAAGTGATCATACATGCAGTACAGTGGTCGTTGCATTAATGAATTTCGTGTATTTTTGGGAATCCCAATTCAATGTTTCGATATTCAGTATTTTTTTTTCCCCCCCATGTTCGCGAAGAGATTATACATACGGTACAGCAATTGCCGCATTAACAAATTTTGTGTATTTTTGGGGATTCTAATACAACAACATTGCTGCAGCCAGTGATTTTTTTTTTGTTTTTATGTTCGCCAAGTGATCATACATGCAATACAGTGGTCGCTACATTAATGAATTTCGTGTATTTTTGGGGATCCCAAAACAATGTTTCTGCATCCAGTGATTTATTTTATTTATTTTTTTTTTTTTTTCATGTTCACGAAGTGATCATACATATGGTACAGCGATTGCCGCATTAACAAATTTTGTGTATTTTTGGGGATTCTAATACAACGAAGTTGCTGCATTCAGTGATTCTTTTTTTAATTGTTTTCATATTCGCGAAGCGATCACACATGCAGTACAGTGATCGCTGCATTAACAAATTTCGTGTATTTTACGTTATTCCAATACAACAAGGTTGCTGCATTCAGTGATTTTTTTTTTCTTTGTTTTCATGTTTGGCAAGTGATCATACACGCAGTACAGTGGTCGCTGCATTAACAAATTTCCTGCATTTTTGGGGATCCCAGTACAACAAAATTTCTGTATCCAGTGATGTTTTTGTTTGGTTTTCATGTTCTTAAAGCGATTATATATATGCGGTACAGTGATCGCTGCATTAACGAATTTAGTTTTTTTTTTTTTTTTTCAACTTTACATTGACTTGCATTTCAAATTTACATTAACTTTTTATGTAATTTTGCTAAAATATGTATATGAATGTTGTTTCTTACTGCCCATGTTATCTTTTTTACATTGATCGTTTTAAATTCGTCAAAAAAAATATTTATATTTTAAACATAAATGCAATATCTAAAAAAAAAAAAAAAGAAAAACCTATCTGGACCTATGACCCTTGCTAAAAAAAGTAGATTATTCCCAGGCATACGCAGTTGAAATCTCCCATTGTGCGCCACACATTTTATTTATTTACCATTTTTAACAATGTTATGTATTTAATAATATTAAATTGCTGTTTTGAACATGATTGGCAACGACAAACAAGATAGGCACTTGGCCCCCATTTTTGGCAATCTATCTCCTGGCCCAGATAATAAGTACAGATTTTTTAGAGTACTGTATATAATATGCTAACAGTTTGGAAAAACATGGTATAACACACTTTTTTTTTTTTTCAAAATTAAATTTTAAATCTTTGACGAGTTCTGTTCAACATAACTATTTATCCATATTACTGTACCACCATAGATATGGCTGTAGAACTATTGGACCCTACAGAATGCCTTCTAAAGTTAAAAATGAAATCATATTTGTTAGTCTGCATTATAGAATGAGAATAATAAATAAATTTTATTCACAGGAGTTTTTTATATACTTTTTCTTATTGGAATATGTTAACTGAAGTAGGGTTTATTTGAAAAAAAATCGCATTAAAATGTTAAAAACATTAATTCGACAAGACTTCAGATGTTGATGCAGGGTTTTACTTACCCATTATACGTAGCATAAGGTAAGTCTTGTAATCGTTTTGAAAATCGAAAAATTTTTCTTGATGGATCTACACGTTTCAGACACTGGAGATTCTGAAAAACATATTTTTAGAAAAAAAAAATTTGCTGTCCGTCTGTGTGTGTGTGTGTGTGTGTCTGTAAACGCTCTATCTCCCAAAAAAATTGAGATAGAGACTTGCAATTTGGCATGTACTTAGTATGTAATAATGGGAAGAAGCCTATTTCATTTCAATAACCTTGATTAACCGGAACTATTTTTTTCGGACTCTCGAAATATTCGTTCTGATAAAAGGTATATAAAAATTTTCGAAATTGTTTATTTTAAGAAATGAATATAAAAGACAATAAAAAAACAAATTTTGCATAAAGCATGAAGTCGATCAGATGATTAGTTGCCAAGATATTTGGAATCTTATTTTCCACACTCTTCAATTTTTCATGACCCTGTATTTCATCCAAATTTCACTTCAAAGATATATTTTAATTGGAAATTTGACGCTTAATCAGATGAAAAAACCGCTAGTTAATAGGATTATTATTTTTGGAGTTATAAGGATGTTTCTTTCAAGCAATTCAGTAATCGAGCCTTTAAAGTTTATGACATCATCAAGCCACGATCACTATGCATATCAATGATGGGTAAGTATTACGGTGACCCCCAACGACTAGTTTTAATTAAGGCTCATTTTGTGAAAAGTAAACATTATTTTTGTGAAAAATAACCTTTTGTAACAAAAATTTAAATTGAGTCATTCAAACTCGAACCAAGCATTTATTAACATAACAAAAACTTCTCAAAGTCCTTTCTGGTGAACTTGTTTGTTTACAAATTACACATTTTAAAAGTCACAAAATAATAAATAATTAATAAAAATATTAAGCTTTTACAGAATAGAATTTTGCGAAAGGGCTTATTTTATCAAAAGGAATTTTGTGTAGGGGCCTGTTTTATTAAAAGGAATTTCGTGAAGGGATCCATTTTATCAAATTGATTGTGAAGGAGCTCATTTTATTAAATTGATTTTTGTGAAAGGAGCTCTACATAGGCCCAAATTTTGCCTGGATTGACCCTTAAACTTTCAAAGCACTTTATTAATAGAATTATTATGAAAGTTTTTCTTCAATTAAATGTTTACATTTTACTGAAGACAACAATCTAATGTACTATGTTGTTTATTACAGCCAATTATATATGCGAGGGATATAACCTGAGGGTTTGACGTCCCTGAGGTCAACCTGAGGGTTGATGAGTGTGACGTCTGTGTGGGGGAGGGCTTACTAAGGTAACCTAACCATATTTATGCAAAGTTACCCAATGTTCAAAGAAAATACCAAACAATTAGGCTGATAGTTGCAATTGGGATCCAAACTCTTGTCTACCAGCTTTGAGATTAGAACTTCTCAGCCACTGGTGAAGCACTAATATGATTAAATAAAAAAACTGATTGAATTTATTTTGGTAATTATACTAACAAAAATGTTTGACTTCTTATTTGAACAGAGTGAAATAGATTTTAGAATATAAAATTAAACATTGCGTAAGGCTATCTCTGAAATCTGATTTAACTTCCATATTTAAGGTAAACTGATATGAAGTGTCCAGAATATTATATAAGGCACTTAAATTCAAGGAAACTGATTGGGAAAATTAGATGTAAGGAAGTATATTGTTCTTTAGTCGTATTCTAAAGTCGATTCCTCACTTAGAGCAAATAGATTAATCTTTGAAGTTTTAAGAAGTTAAATCATTGAAGATTTCTCATAAGTCTCAGGAAGAAAAAAAAAGGGAAGATTGATTAATGCATTAAAAGTTTTTCAGCAAATTTGCAATTTTTGATCACAGCCAAAATGTATTCAATTCAGACTCTTTACTTTTAGCAAAACTATGTAAAAACAAACAAAAATGGTAGCACAGAACACTGTTCATATCCATAGTCAGAGTTGTATAATATAGAAGCATACGCACACATGGAAAATTTTGTGCAAAATTCGGAACTTTGCAGAAAAAATAAACGTGATTTTTCTTTTCGTATTTTTAAGATATCAAAAAATAAAAAAATATTCCTCAATTTTATATATGATTTATTTACTGTTTGCGCACAATTAAAAGTTTAAAGATACAAAACTTTGTTTTGTTGTGACGTTACAGACGCTTGTGAAAATATTAAGGATTTGGCTGTTTCTAAATGCATTGACAAAATATTTGATAAGAATTCAGCTCTTGCTATCATGGATTTTTAGCTTTATTTTTTTTAACCAAAATAATTATTCTTTAATTAATTTTAAATGGTAATTATTTTAAATTACTGTTTTTAAGTCCTATCGTCAAAATAATATAACACGTAATTTTATTAAACATTAATTTGCAGAGAGTTTTTGACCCAATATTTATATGCGCAGAAAGTTTATGGTTTTATACAAGTCTGTCCATAGCTAATTAAAATATATTCATTAAAATAGTTTTTTTTCTTCTCTAGTTAAATGATTTTAAAATATTTATGGTTCTCATGAAATTTCTACAAAACATTGATAATAATCTGAAACCGAAATATATCAAAACTTTTTAATGGTTGACCAAAATGATATGAAACAATGAATGGCAAATTTTCACTAAAATATAATAATTATTTTGTTTTCTTATTTGCACGCCCAAGTTTTACTTTTCTTTTCTTTACATGCTTAGGAATTTTAGTTTGAAGTTTTTCTTTTCTAGCTTCTTTTACTTGTTTCTTCCTTTCTTTTCTAGAATTAGGTGACTCGTCACGGGACCTTCCTGGGTGAACTTTGCTAGTTTTTACATCATTCAGTTCTTGACTGTTATCAGAATCAGCAGTTTCAGTATCACTATTTCCTTCACTCTCATCAGATGCAGATTTCGCAACTGTTAAACTTGGTTTTAAACCAGTAACAGAATGATACAGTATTTCACGATCCTCTGAAAATATATCATTTTCAACATCAATTACTTCATTCAGTCTTTTGGGAATATATGCCTGTTTAAAAACTTCCTCATCAATTTTTTCTTCTTCTGTCATCTCCCACTTCCTATTCGCTGCTATTTCTTGTGCTTTGGCTAAATATTCATCGATGTTATCATCGGTTATATTCGAGTCTGTAATAAAATCAAATAGTTCTTTAACAGTCATTACAGGAACATTATATTTTCTAAAATAATCTGTTATGTTCGAACAGTCTTTTCGTAAGAATTCAATGGCATGTGGATGTTCTAATTCTACAGATTGAGAAACGTCTATCAAATAGATTTTACCCTCATTATATAATAAATTATATTCACTTAAATCAGCATGTATAAGTTTACATTTATGGAAAAGAGACCTCATCAGCATAATACAGTTTAAATACAGTTCTCGAGCCTTATCTTCAGACAAATGTACTTCTTTCAATAAAGGAGCAGGCCAACCATCTTTGCCAATAAAGCTCATGACTAGAACATGACTCTTCAATGTAACAGGCTCTGGACAAGGCAAACCAGCAGAATAAATCCGGAATAGGTTTCTCATTTCCTTTTCTGCCCATGTTTGCACCATTTTTCTCGGATTTCCTTTAGTATAGCCTCTTCTGAAGCGATAATCTCCAGTAACATATTTTTCTCTATCTTTAAATGTGAGGATTGAAGTTTTGTAAATTTTTACAGCTCTTTCTGCACCACTTGCTGAAGTAGCATAATATACATTGGCTTCTTTTCCTGTTGAAATACAGCCTTGTATTTCAGATATAATACCCTTATTTAACATTTTAAATAAAATCATTCTAATCCGTGGATCTAGAACTTGTTCAACAGTTGCACGTTCTTCTTTATCTTTCACTTTTGTTCTCATCAAATCTTTCTTCTTAGCTTCTTCGGCTAACAATTTGTCAGCAAAATCAGGTAATTTAGGATACTGATATTTATCAACAGATATTTTATTCATGTATTTCTGATATAAGTTACTATTAGGCTGATAAGATTTGTTCTCAACTTTTTGTTGATTAGGCTTTTGAGAAGCAGACTGTGAGTTTGAAATTGTCTTAAGATCTTGAATGTTATCAACTTCTAAAGCAGCATAATAATCTTCATCTGAAAATTCATCACTTTCACTTTCATCATAGTCAAATGTCTCAATTGAAACATCAGTCATTTTCTGCTCAATTTCATCCATTGTGAAATCTGCAAGGAAAAAGAAATGCTTTTAATAGAATTTTTGAATGAAAAAAAAATGCAGCTTAAATTTAACCTGTAATGCTAATTATTAGATATTAATTTGTAATTCATGAATTTTAGTTTAAGAACATAACAAAAACCAATTAGAGGACATTTCTTAATTCTCTCAAGCTTGTCTTATGAGCTTAAAGAATTTTTAAATTCCAACTAAAGCTTTTTTTGGGAGTAATGTGTGTATAGAAGAATAATACAGTACACACCCTTACATCTGCAGAGCTTAAAACCAGAGGTTGTGCAGATTTTCGAGTTTTGCGGATTTCTGGTCACTGTTTTGTTGACATTTTTTAAACAATTTGAATTTAATAATGCACTCGAAATTATAATGAAAGCTTACGCTTACAATAAAGTAAAATAATAAAAATTAAGAAAATTTAAAAAACATTTAAATTATTAAAAGTAAAGGTGAAGTAAATAATATTGCATAACTAAATACGCATAATGATGAAATAATTCTCTTTAATTATTCAGTGGAACTCGTCTTATAAATGTACACTAATAATTCACATCCAAATCCTACGATAACAAAGTTTTATTATATGTTTAGACATAACCAAAAAATCTTGATTATTAGATAAATTATTTGGTGAAAATATCGTGATTGCCACTGATATCAGCACAGCACTATCTTGAATATTTTCAGAAATAACTTTATACTTCCTTGATGAGAAAACATGAGTTGAATCATATTAACCAGAATTATATTTTAAATTGCTTACAAAATGATTTTTTTTTTTTTTTAAGTTGAATTTTACACTAATCTTAACAGTAAGTTTCATTATTTACATCGGGAACAATGTGCAGATTTTAGGAATTTGCAAAATTTAGGGTGGCGGATATGAGGGAGTATGCTGTATATTTTTTTTTAACACTAGGACTTCCCTCAAAGGGATTAGTCTGAGTGATATTTCTCAGAACATAGGGTTAACAATTACGATATAAAGAAGATACAATGTGTGAAAAAGAGCAAATTAAATGATAGAATTACAAAATATCATATATAAATTCATATATACTGTTATGTTTTCATATATATATATATATATATATATATATATATATATATATATAATTTGGCAAATAATCTCATTTTCTTAAATTGGAATAGCTCAAAAATTTAAAAAACAAGCAAACAAACAAACAAAAACAACAAAAAAAAAGTCTGATTTTTTTTAAAACGCCAAGCTTTTTAAAGTCACGTAATCAGATTTGCAGCCGAGAGCGTATTTTAGCAAGCGTAGTTTAACGCAAATTTAATTTCATTGTTGAAACATTTTCTTTGTGACAAATTTTTACATTTGAATTAAAAAATTTTCCGCCTTGTTTATTTGTATAACTATTTATAGAAACTCATACACTTCAAACCACATTGATAACAAGCTTTACTACAAACCTGATTACGAAACTGTAGCCTAAATTCCTACTAAAGTAATATAAAAAATCTTTCGATGACTTCTGTAAAAATCAAATTGAAAAAAATACATATATTTCAAAGATAATACTTCTTGATTATTTTCTAGGAGACTCTACCCCCTGCGCTTTTACTGCTTCAAACCTCAGACTTTTCTTCTGCCTGTCTGTCTGTCTCTCTCTACAATCTGTTTGTTTCCCTATCCGTTCTTCTACCCATCTCCATACCCGATTGACTGTCTCTCTACACGTCTCGCTACATGTCGTATATTTCCCTACTGGTCTCTCTACCCATTTATCTGTTTCTCTAACCATCGCTGTCTAACTACTTTTATGTCTAGCCGTGTGTCTATACTGTATTTCTCTCCGTACCCATCTGTCGACTGCCTCTCTACTCGTCTGTATACCCGTCTCACTATCCATGTGTTTTTCCACCACATCTTTAAGCATCTCGCTACCCATCTGTCTATCCATCTCTCTAACTGTCTCGCTTCCCGTTTCACTATCCGTCTCTCGACACGTCTGTCTGTCTATATACCCCCTCTCTCTACCCGTCTGTCAACTCGTCGCTGTACTCATCTCTGTACTCGTCTCTCTATTCACCACGCTACCCGTCTCGCAACCTTTCCCTCTACATGTCTGTCTACCGGTCTGGCTACTCGTGGCTGTACCCATCTCCCTACCCCTCTGTCAACCCTCTTTTGTCTCAGTACCCGTCTGTCTATCCGTTTCGCTACCCGTTAGCTTATCTATGTCGCTATCCGTCTCTACCCGTTCGTTTACACGTCTCTGTACATCTCACCACCTTCCCAATATTTAAACAATTTAGTATAAAGAAGCTGTTCATCTGTTATTAAATGCAAACAGAAGTAATTTATCTAATAAGTGTAATCAGATGCAATTTTTTTAAATATATACATATACCAGCATAATAATTCATCAGGTTTATTTTCATTGTAGTTTATGTCATTTGGCAGTAAATCTGAACTTATTAAAACCGAACTGCGTTAAGCTTTTTAAAAAAGCCCCAAGGTCCATATAACTGGGAAGGAAAAGTACTCTAAGGGCTACAACATACATGTTATTAAGTTAAGTGAAAGTTTCGTAATCGAGTTTGCAGCAATTGCTTATGTCAGAAAGCGTGGCTTAACGCCATTTTAAATTCATTTCTGTAACTTCCTTTTACTTTTTTTTTTGAGGGCGGGTGGGGGGGGGGGGGAGGGTTCCAAATATTTACACTTAAATTCAAAGTATTACCCCCATGTTAATATTAGTGTTGTTTGTATTATTATGACCGAGCTTCATTCGAAACAAATGTAAAAGACTTCTTCCACAGTTTTTTTTTTTTCTAGGAGGAACTTCCGTAAACGGGCCCAAAGCTAATCGGAGAATTTAATATCATTATTGTTTGTAACTCTTATAGAGTTAAAACAATATTGTTGCTAGCATTACTCTTGTTTGAGACCAACCTTGTTTGTGTATCTGAATGGGGAAAAGTTCTGTATCATGTGCTGGTTGGCACGATTGGCGAAAAAAACTAAAAATGGTGCTAAAAGGCAGTTTTAGCATCTTACCAAAATTTCCTAGAGAGAGGAAAAATATGTTTTTCAAGTATTTACAAATATACATTTATTAAACCATGTTTTTGCGTCATCTTAAAAATATAAGTACGATGCTAAAATAAAATTTTATTGCCATTTTCGATATTTTAATGAAAATACATAAACATATATAACAAAACTAAGAGACATTTTTGTGATAAATAATTGTTGTTGTCAGGGGGGGGGGGGGTGCAAATTGTAAACAGTTAATAAGCGAACTAACAGATTACCGAAAATAACTTGTGGGAATTATAAATAACTTTTAAAATCTTAAAATGGAGAAGTGGTCCGTATAAAAATGCAAAACATAATACGCCTGATATAAGTATTTTTTAATTTTTTTATATTTTCAAAAGAACAGATAAAAGGGTAAAACTTCCGGCGAAGATGTCATATACTAACCACGTTGGCGCGATTTCCCCCCTGCCAATTTGGCAAAAACTGTTTGTTGTGTTTATTTACTTTTATTTTTTATTTTAATTCTATAGATTATTTTTATATGTATGTCAATATTTATTGATATCAAACTATTATTTATTTATTTTTATTTCCTTTTTTAAAATAGTAGAAGTTACGTTTATTACGTTATTTTATTTTTATATTGAAATAAAAAATCACGTGCTATTATTGCCTGATATTTGTGACTAAAATTCAAAAACAAAGTTTTCGCCAAATTGGTGGGGGAAAAAATCGCGCCAACGTGGTGCGTATATGACATCTGTCATTTCACTTATGTATTGGTACTTTTATGTTAACTTGGGGCAGTTGATAACTCGCCAAATATTGTTCTCATAACATCTTTATATTTCATTAATTTCATTTAACGGTACTTACGTATTATCCGTGCCAGTTTTAAGCCAACTGCGCCAATGGAGCCAATATTACTAATTATATTAACCCTTATATATTTTTTTCTTGCTACATGGTACATGCCTGTGAATAATCTATAATATTATTCTTTCTTATTTACTATGCTATTTACCATTTATTAATTTTACTATAATAATGTTATTTACTATTTTTAACAATGTTAAAAATTTAATAAACATATTACATTTTATTTATTTTATATTAATTACCATTTTTAACTATGTTATTTGATAATGTTAAATTACTGTGTTTGGAAACATGATTGGCAACGATAAACAAGATTGGTACTTGGCAGCCATTTTTGGCGATCAATCTCCTGTCACGGATAATACGTAAGTACCCATTTAACTATAAACCTTTCACTCATTTCATTTGAAATACATACATTAAAAATTCATGTCTTCCACTCATTTAATTTAAAATACATGCCTTTCACTAATTCCATTTAAAATACTAAGAAGAAAATAAAAAGAAATAATGTCGCAAATCAAAATCTTTTATTTAAACATCATAGAATTGATTCCCATTTACACATGCGTCTCAAAAATTACAAGGTGTTATAATTTATTATATTGTTATGGAAATATGTTTTATTATACTGATATTGTATTGTATTGTGCGTGCATATTTTTTTGCTCCATGTTACTCCATGAACTTTTAAAATCTTATTATTTACGAAAATCTCCGCCGGTGAAAATGACGTATGTACTAAATTTTAGTGACGTATGTACTTTAATTGTGCTTTTTTATCTATTTTTTAAATATAATTTCCAAACGGTTTGACATTTATTCTTGGTAATAAATAGACGTCGTTGTCACCTATATAGGTACCTGCTGAAAAAATTTGAACGAAATCCGTTAAATATTTTTTGAGTTATGCTTGACGAAAGGTTTTAATATCCATCGTAGCTATATATGGGGCAAAGTAATACTGCGCTGTGTATGAGTCTTCGTTGCACTCAGACAATTAATTTTATTTTGATGCTTAAGAAATTTTTTTCATGTTTTTTTTTTTTTTTCGAACATCTGAAAAATGCCCCTCAAAAGTACACATACAGGGTTCATACCCTTTTTAACAAAGTAAATTCCAGGAGTTTTCAAGGAGTTTTCAAGGAGTCTCAAATTTTTTTTCCAGGAGATTTACTTTGAGTTTTTAATACAATCCGATTACCTTTTTTCAAGCATATAACATTTTAATTAAACTTAATTATGATTGTAGTCAACAATTACAAATAAAATTACAGTGAAATTAATATGCAATTTCAGAACATATCAGAAATTCAGATTTAAGTTATAATATTTTAAAGTTCAACACTTACTTCAAAACAAAATCTTACAAACATCCCTTGTTTTTATATCATAAAATTGCCAAGTATGTCAAAATTATTCTTTCTCCACATGTGAATTTTCTGGCAATTTCACTATCTGGAAACATCCTTTGAAATTTTAAGTCGATATTCTCATTGAATATTCTCATCGCCACTCAAAACTTTCAACGCCCAAACTGTTTCTGCTTTTAAATGTTCATTTCTAACTACAGTAGAATCAAGAGTTTCTGATTGTTTAATGATTGCTGCCGGGACCACAGAAGCATTATGGAACGTTTCGTATTTCATGACCGAAACACTCGGCTCAGTTGCATTGAGGAAGTCTTTTATCAACGCCTTATCTCTTTCTGCTTTAAGCTTTTTATGCTTTTTCGATTTTAAATGTGATGTACCGACTCGCCATTGTACTCGACCGATGTACCGAGAGCCGACTCGCCCATATTTGAAATGTCTATAGACCGCTTACATATTAAACATTTTGCTTTAAAACGGGAAGCACTCTGTAGCAACCAAACCAGTCCTTATATCTTTCATTCTGAATACAAATTTCATTAAATATACACTTTCCTTCAGGCATTTTTCTATGCTGAATAAAATGTAAACACCCAACATGCGAACATGTTCGCATGTTTCTCCACGAGTTCAATCGTTCTTCTTAGCGGCCGATCGCGCATGTTTACTGCGCAATACACTTTTCGCGCCGGTTGTGCAAACCGTGCCAGTTGCAGTTAATACTGCTCCATGACGAAATTTAATTAGATTTTCTGCGATTTTCCTTCAAATCAATAAATTTTTAATTTTTAATATTCTCAAAATTATGGAGAGTAAAAAATAATAAAAATATCGTATTTTTAATATTTTCCAGGAGTTTTTTTTTAATTTCCAGGAGTCACAGGTAAATTCCAGGAGTTTTAAGGGCCCTTGAGAAAAAAAATGGAATTCCAGGAGTTTTCAAGGAATTCCAGGAGGCGTACGAACCCTGACATAGCTAATTTTGATTTTAAAAAAATAACACTTTTTGTTTTCTTTCAAAACAAAGTCGCAGATATCCACTATTGTGCAGTTAAAAACATTTGAACACTATAAATTAAAAAAAAAAAATCTGATGGCTCAAGTAAGGAATAAAATTTTAAGGGTGGGGTGGGGTAATCCTGTGCAGCATTTTTAGGTATGTTCATAATAAATACGTAGCCCCAATAGTCATCTGTCTGTCTGCATATAACAGCACAATTGAAATTTTATATAATCGTTGCAGAATTTTGTCAAGTCGCTTCAAATTTTATGAAAATCAAATCAAAACTTAAAAAGATATTACTAAAAATATTTATTAAGTAATTTGAATTTATAAAAATTGGGTACTTCCTTGATACAGCAGTTTCCGAGAATTAATCATCAAGCGACCAAGCTGTATCGCCAAATTATCTGACATGTATGATGTTATAGTCATACATGATGTATTGTGTAATATGACATTTTATAACCTCTATGACCAAGTTATAGTTGCATGCTTCACTCTATTAAATCCTATCATATGTAATTAATTCAATTATATCCCATGACAGGTAATGATTTTAGGTTGTAATGGTGTTTACGTCCCATTTAAGATGGAGTCATTTCCATATTACTGAATTAAAAAAATGAATTTGTATATTTAAACTGTTTAATTATAGCAAACCTATAATCTACAGACAGTTTTTCGGATAGATGTTTCCAGAGAAATAGATATTAAATGAAAAAAAGAGTCTAAATATTAAAGTTCTGAATTTTCAAAGCTACGCTTAAGTTTACCATTGGAATTTTCAATAAATGCAGGGCACTATAATCCCACAGGGAGAATCCGACAGGGGTCCAATAAATGCACTAGGATTTTTGAAAATTTTAGGAATTTTTTCCCAAATTTTAGGGGCATTTGCGATATTTTTAACATTACAAGTATGTAATAACAGTATTTGTGCTAGTCAGGCACATGTGCTACACTGCCAAAGAATATTCCCATCATTCCAATGAATTTAGCCCTTGTTCTATGTGCTTGTGTTGTTTGTTGCGAATGAGGGCATTTAAATTTGTGCAATAACCGGCTTCATATTACAAACAGTTTTGACAGCTTATGCTTACTGCAATTGTATTAATTAGAATTTTGAGTTCCTGGATCATTGAGCCTAACCAGAATGAATGCTCTCCTTCTCTCTCTTTTGGATGTTCTTGGTGAACATAGATAACAAAAGAGGCCGGAAGCAGGGGTGGTTATGAGAGAAAAAAATAATTCTGAAAGGTTTTTTTCACATTTCTTTGTCGAAATTTGCGTTTTTTCTGCAATATTTTGACGAAACATGCATTTTTTCATGATTCTTTCATGAAATTCGCCTTATTTGCATGATTTATTGACAAAATTCCACGTTTTTTCGCGATCTTTTGACAGAATTCGACGGGGTTTTTTCATGATCTTTTGATGGAATTTGCTTTTCCCCCGCGGCCATTTGACGGAATTCTCGTTTTTAGATGAAATTCGCGCTTTTTCTGCAATCTTGACAAAATTTGAGATTCTTAGATGAAATTCACGCTTTTTCCACAATCTGTTGACGAAATTTGTATTTTTGTGTGATAGTTTGACGAAATTCGCCTTATATGCACGATTGATTGACAAAATTTCACGATCCTTCAACGAAATTGGCATTTTTTAAACAATTTTTTGATGAAATTCGCATTTTTTTTCTGCGATTCTTAGACAGATTTATCTTTTTTTCTTGATTTTTGGATGAAATTTGAGGGTGTTTTTCACGATTTTTTTTATTGAAATTCACATTTATTCCGCGATTTTTTTTAAAGAAATTCTAGTTTTTTTCGCGAGATGTTTTTTAAAAATTTGCGATCTTTTGAAGAAATTCATGTTTGTTGCGATCCTTAGATTAACTTTGCATCTTTTTTCAGGATTGTTTGTCGAAATTAGCTTTTTTTCCCCCTATGATATCCTTGGATGGAATTTAAGTTCCCCCCCCCCCCCCTCGATTCTTTGTCGAAATTTGTTTTTTTTCCGCGATCTTTTGACGAAATTTGCATTTTTTTTCACGATCTTTTGACAAAATTTGCATTGTTTTAGAGATTTTTGACGAAATTTGCGTTATTTTATCGTTTTTTTTGACGAAATTTGCGTTATTTTAGCGATTTTTTGGCAAAATATGCGTCTTTTTCAGTGACCATTTGTCGAAATTCGCAGTATTTTCCGTTGAAATTTTGGCGATCTCGAATTTTTAGGAACAAGAAGAAAAATTTAGGAGAATTTTAGGAATTTTAGGGGATAAAATAATAGTTAGGAAATTTAGGAATTTTAAGGGGAATGCGAGCTCTGATAAATGTCAACAAAATATAAAATGTTAGCAACTTAAAATGCACTTATTTTATTATGGAAATTAATCATATCATAATAACAGACAATATAATTCATTTCACTAAAACTAGTTATAGTACGAATGCACCTCATTTGTCACATTTGACGTACAATTTCCAACTTGTATTTTGTGCATGATCCCAAACACTATTTCAAACACTGCTTAAATAAGGAAATTCAAAGAGTATCAAGATAGCAGTACATAAAATTGCATTTAGCAAGAAACTGTACAAATAAAATAAACCAAAAATTGAGTAATAGACAACAACTGGTGGCCATTCACGAAAATTTGGGAAGAACTTCGTATTGACACTAGAAATGAAGATACGATAGGTCCCCAAAAAATAAAGTTTTTACTATGAGTTTGGGAGGCTAAAGGGTAGCATTTATTCTGAATCGAATGACAGTGAGTATTAGCAATTGTGTCATTTCATGGTAACTTGCGTTACATTTAGAATAACTGACTTCAGTAATTTTAGTAATATAACGCCAAAAAATATTCATAATGAAAAGTTGATGTGATTTGTTAATTAAATCTATCCAAAGGAAAATTTGCATGAAAATTACTTAAATTATAATATAAAATATTATAAAGACGTTATTTAATTTAATTAACTAATTTATTTATATTTAATAAGAAAAGTTTAAGAAAAAAGAAAGAAAAACAAGATGGGAGGCTGCAGGTGAATAGTACATCTAAGCTTGTAGTAAAACTTTTCTAATGCCAAAACGAAATTTTTCCCAAATTTTCACGAATGTTGTGGCAAAACCATATTTTACCTGCACTAAAGCGTAATTTTCAACTATTTATTCATAAAATCTGCTGCAACTTGGTAACAAGTGACCGTATTGACATATGGATAGTGTCATTCGATTCATAATTAAAAAATACATGATAAACAATACACCACTTGACCTGCTTTTTAAAAAATTTAGTTCTCCTCTTCCTCCACCCCCCAGAGTTAAAAAGCTCCCCTTTACCTCCCAAAAACATACATTCATCAAAATTTGAGAACTTGTTGGCCTTAAAAATGAAAATATGATGAGTTTTCCCAAAAACATGCTAAAACAACTATTTTGGGGAACACTCATCAGATTTTCATTTTTAAAGCAAACAAGTTCTTCTCAAATTTTGATGAATAGCCAACAGTAGTCTATTAAAAACACTATTTTACCTCTACTAGACAACACAACTGTTCTTTCCTATTTTAGTTTTTTTTTAACCTCAATCAACAGAAACTGCTTATACTTTAGCAGTTCAAAATATTTATATTTTCTTTACATAAATTATAAAAATATTTTTGAAATATACACATAATACTCCAAAACTCATGCAAAATAACCAGGATACAGAGATATATTTAGTTCACAAAATTGTTTGCAATGGCTAATAAAGAAAGAACTATAGCCAAATTAAAATATTAACAATATATATAGATCTGTCTTCTTAGAACCATGATTTTATAATCGGGCAATTCCACGTTTTTTTTGCAAATTGAGACAAATTTAGAAGTGGAATTATTTAGATAATGTTCAATATTTTTTTTATTACTATTACAGGACACATACAGAGTCACACATGTAACAATGACTTTACAATTTTTTTTTTTTTTTTCGATTGTTATTATTTTAGACTACAGGTGTCACTGCAAAAATGATTCTGTATCTGTCCTGTAATAGCAATAAAAAAAAGTAAAACATTATCTAAATAATTTCACTTCCAAATTTGTCTCAATTTGCAAAAAAACACTCTCTAAACTCGCACACGTAATGGTGAAATCGCCCAATCATATTTTTATTGTTTCTTAGCCAATGCATAGTTGGAAGAAAAACTAGAGGTCACTCTATTTTTTTATTTATGTTACTTTTCAAAAATACACAGAGAAAATTTTTTAACCATAAATGCCTCAAGCATTGGCATAGCCTGAATATCCCCATTGGGAAAGGAAGCTGGCTATGTCCCCTCACCCTTCTACCCAGATAAAATTTAAATTTCTATTTCAGTAGTTAATCATATATTGAACAAATAAAATTTCATTTTGACGACCAAAATTTCACACCAAGCTTGTTATCTGGAAAAAAAAAATGGAACAGATGCTTTACACTCACGCAGCGATGTTTGGCGACTTTTTGGTTGGTGCAATTTCCAAACCTGTGCCAAACCAATAACTTAAATTAAAGGAAAAAAATCCCCTAAATTTGGCAACTTTTTTTCCCTTTTTATAACAGATTTATAAAAAAAAAAAAAAAAAAAAAAAACTGCATGAGTGCATGACATCATAGCCAAAAAAAATATTTCATAATAAACTGTAACATCCTAACCATGTTTATTTAGCACTAATCCAAAAATGCCAACCTTTAGTAAGTTTTTTTTTTATTAATACAGGTGTGGATGCAGTTTTTTTTTTTTTTTTTTAGGAGGGGGGAGGACATTTTGTGAAAACTAAAAGTTAATTTTGTGAAACGTATTATACTTTAGTGAAAAATAACAGTTTGTTACGAAAGATTAAAACCAAGTACTCATTCAAACCAAGCATTTATTAATAACTTCTTTAAATCCTTCTGCTTTCCTTTCTGGTGAACGTGTTATATTTTACAAATTACACATTCTAAAACCTAACAAAATAAAAATAATTAATCAATGTTTTCACGTAATAGAATTTTGTGAAGGGATATTCTAGTTCGGACAATTTTGTGAGGGAATTGTTTTGAAAAGAATTTTGTTAAGGGATGTTTTATTAAATGGATTTTTATAAAAACTTCTAAATGGCACAAATTTTGCCAAAATCCACCCGTTATAACAAATTTTCAAAATTAGCTCTCACACATTTTATTACTTTTTTCACTACAACTGTAAGATAATCAGTTATTTCAAGTACAAAGAAGGACAAGCTCAAATTTATGGGGGAAAAAAATCTCAACTCCGAAAACAAAAAAATGGCAAAGGCTACTTCACTCCACGTGAAAACACCCTTGCACTAATGTTAATCCTATGGGAGAAATATTTTAAAATATCTCGTTCACATTTCAATATTTTTTTAATAATTTGTTTTGAATTGGATAGCTAAGGTCAATCTCTACGCAGGCCCTTTTTTATTTTTTCGATTTGGGTTGCAGTTTTTTTTTTATTTATTTATTTATTTTTTTATTATGGATACTTTCACTTTCAAAACCTGTTCTGAAAATGAAAGTATCTTAATAAAAGTAAAAATAAATAAAAAAATTAATAAAAATTGAAAAAGTACAAAAGGGCCTGCACCTCAGCTATCCAATACAAAAAATCATTTAAAAATATTGAAATGTGAACGAGGTATATCACAATATTTCCCCCATAGGATTACCATTAGCGAGCAGGTGTTTTCCCGTGAGTGAAGTAGTCTCTTAACCCTGGAATGCTATTTCGATTATTCACCTGTTAAACAATAAAAAAGTTGCATTTTTTTTTTTTTTTTAGATAACTTCTTTTTAGATTCTCTAGGGTAGCAGAGATAATTATTACCATATAAATGTAACATTTTAGCGTTAAACGAGTTCCTCCGTGAATTAATATTACTTATAATTATATAATACCGAAGTCGACTTGCAGAGTCTTACCACGTTTCAGGAAATGAAGTTTATGGAATAGTTAGCCCAAAAGTCACGTTGTCAATTTTGTAACACTGTGAAGCATAGAATAGGAGTCCCGGCGATCCAATAACAAGAATTATAGGGTAAATATAGTGAAAGAGATAAAAAAGTGTGGATTCTACTGTTTACTGAAAAACACTAATACTTACTTTCACGTTATTTAAAATAAATAAATAATTAATTTTAAATTGAAGTAAAATCTCAAAAAAACAACATGCACCACACACATGGCATATTGCGCAACAGACGAACGAAGCCGAACAGGTAGGCACAGGATTAGCCCATACAAAAGTTTTCATTTTGATTGGTTATTGACTTTGAACAGGTATTGGGACTTAAAACGGCCTATAGAGGCGCTGATTGCAACCGTCGGTACAGGAAAATTGTCCCTTTAACTAATGCTAAAGTGCCATTGAAACCATTATTTATTGTAAACGCGTTTAAAAGTGTTAGATATTCAAATTCGGATAATTTTTACTTTGTCATATAAACACAGAACACAAATAGCACATGAAATCTGAAATTGCGCAAAAAAATAATCATTATGAACAAGTTAAAAATGCATGTAACGCAAGGGATTTTCCTGAAGGGAGATGTTTATCTTTTCTCCACCAGATGCCGTATTCAAGCGCTTGAATTCCCAATCCAAGAATCTGCGAAACTTTCAAACAAACTGACAAAACTTGACGTCATTCACAATGTAGGACGCTGTCAGTACTAAAACTCGTTCTTATAAGGAAAGGGTATGTTTACAAACAAACAGTTCCATCAACCAATCTACCACTGCATTTTTGTCTCAGCTATCATTGCAGGAATCGTCATGGCGACGTAGGCCAATCATATCACAGACCAGTTTACCGTAGACCAATCAAATCGCTCCATCTCATGTGTACTGTAGGAGTCCTAAAAAACGAACAGGTTTTTCTCCCAAACCAACAGTAATTTAACCAACAGTGACGTCAGTTGCCCTTTCCTTATGTGACCGTTTTTGGCCGGTTTCTGACATATGTGTATGCGCTGTTGCATAAAACTACACAAATTAATTAAGTTAGGTTGTGTTTTTATTAGATTGATCATTATAACCATTTTATAAATTTAAAAGCTAATAGGAAATAAACCTTCAGTTAAAAAATTAAAGGAATTAAATGATGAAAATAATAATTATTGTATTGAGAATTGACATAACTGTGATTCTCTCCGAGGCTAACGAAAAAGACAGGCTACCGCGGTGCATTCCACTTATCTATTTTTACAGACCGCTCGAGTGATGTGTGCTCTTTTCGTGCACCTTCATTGGTGCATTCGAGCATCACGTGACTCCCGCGGTCTGTAAAAAAAGATATGCGTAAAGCACCGCGATAGCCTTTCTCTTTCGTTAGCCTGGCAGACCGCTAGAGTGACGTGATACTCTTTTCGTACACCTGCATTGGTGGATTCGAGCATCATGTGACTCCGGCGGTCTGTAAAAAAAGATATGCGTAAAGCACCGCGGTAGCCTTTCTTTTTCGTTAGCGCGGATTCTCTCTGATACAGATTGATTTTGTGGGAAAAATAACTTTATATAAAACAACATTAATAAATACACAACAATGTAATTTTGAGAAAATTACTTACTTACAAGCATCATACTTACAAATATTACTGAAAATTCATGCCTTCAAAAATAACCATTCAAAATGCCGGTTGAAAAGATCACCATTTATAAATGCGAAAGTGAGATCAACAGGTAGTAATCGACAGGTATTCGCATAGTTATTGAAAAAAGTCAAATGTTCGATTGAAAGCATTGTGTAATTTGAAAAAAAGATTATAATAATCATATTAAACTGATTTAAAAAAAAAAAACAGATACTTTTATTTCAGCCAGACGCTAATGATATATAGGGCAGTTGCAATAGAAGTCATGTTGGAGGTCACACACTGCAAATAGGCAGTTCTGATTGGTTTAACTACCCTGACCTCCACCTCCAATTGAAGTACAATGGTTGATCAGCTGATTGCAACTTCCCTATATACATATATATTTAGTACGTATAAGCCAGGCACTACTCAGGGCCGGTACCAGGGGTGAGGCAGCCACCTTACGGCGCACCCGTAGAAGGGTGTCATTTGGCTCGCATATATTGAACATAAGAGAGAGAGAATTTTTTTTTCTTATTTTAAATAAAAATACGGAGTACATTGCATATAATTACAGTCAAAGAAGTTGCCTATAATTACAGTGACAGAATTCTGGTTAAAATGTTTGCATTTTTTGAATTGTTAGTGATTTTTGAAAAGATTTTTATCGTTCTCTTGCATTTCGTGGTAATTTTTTGATATTCATTAAAAAAAAAATTCCGCGATTTTCAATGTGATTTCGCGCGGATTTTTTGACATTCGGAAAATAATTCCTTTTAAAATGTTTTAGCCAACTGTAGTAAATTTGCTCCTCTGAGATGTTTTAATTTTCAGCAATTTGTATGCGATTTCTAGCAGTTTTTTGTTGTTGTTGTTTTGTGGTGCTTTTTCTACATTAGTATAAGGAATCTAGCTGTAAAATTTTAGCCCACTATAGTAAATTTTGTCTTGTTTTTAATAAAGTTTATTCGGAATTCGTACAACGATTTTTGAATTTTTCTTTGCGATTTTTAGAGTTTTTTGCGTTTTTACGATGTTTTTGACGTTGTTACAATGAATTCGGTTTCAAATCTTTAGACTAATATAGTAAATTTTGTCCTCTTCTATTTTTGAATTGTAGCTATTTTTTGTCATTCGTAAGAGGCATTTGGCTTCAAACTTTTAGCGTAATACAGTAAATTTTGTCCTCCGCAATTTTTTATTTTTTAATGTGATTTTCAACTCGCTTTTTTCGCTTATGAGGCTAAAAATTTGAAACAGAATTCATTTTACGAATGTCAAAAAATCGTCACGGAAAGCGAAAAAAGCGAGTTGAAAATCACATTTAAAAATCAAAAATCGCAGAGAACAAAATTTACTAATAATGGGCAAAAACCTTGTAACAGAAATTATTTCACGAATATAAAAAAATTAAAGCGGAACTCAAAAAAACACTAAATATCGCTAAAAATCCAAAAATAGCAGGGGTCAAAATTTACTATATGAGTCATATAGTAAATTTTGACCCCTGCTATTTTTTAAATTTTAGCGATATTTAGTGTTTTTTTTTAGTTCCGCTGTATTTTTTTTTATATTCATGAAATAATTCCTGTTACAAGATTTTAGTCCATTATTAGTAAAATTTGTTCTCTGCGATTTTTTGCTCGTAAACGGAATTCGGTTTCGAAAGGTTTCAAACTTTTAGCCTTATGTAGTAAATTTCGTTCTCCGTTATTTTTTAATTTTTAGTGATTTTTAATGCGATTCTTAGAGTTTTTCGTGTTCAAGTTTTTGACATTTGTAAAAAAAAGTTCAGTTTCAAACTTTTAGTTTATCATAGTAAGTTTAGTTCTCCGCGATTTTTGAAGTTTTCGTGATTTTCATTGCAATTTTTTGCGTTTTGCGGCGACTTTTTGATATTGATAAAAGGAATTCGGTTTCAAACATTTAGCCCAATATATTACATTTTGTATTCAGCGATTTTCAATGTGATTTCTGGCGTTTTTTCGCGCCGATTTTTGACTTTCGGGAAAGATTTACTGTTAGAATGTATCTGCATACAATAGTAAATTTTGTCCTCTGCGATTTTCGTATGCAACTTTTAGCGTTTTTCCGCAATTCTCTACGATTTTTTCCCATTAGTAAAAGGAATCCGGCATCAATCTTCTAGCCCAATATTAGCCACACACGGCTAATTCTTTCAGTCTACAGTAAAATTCATGTTTATGAAAAGTCACAGCCATCCTCTTAATAAAAAGCTACTTGTTGCTGACGTCTGGGTTTTTCGCTGATAGTTGCCGCAGGTTAATCTCGGAAAATGAAAGATTTGAAGTTACTGAAAAAATTAATAGCTCGAAAAGTATTTGTCACAAAATTGTTAGATAAACTGTATTAGAAAGATTTAAAAAAAAATGTATTTTTCTTGAAATAAATTTCAAATCTAATGATTATGCCGTTTTTCAAATATTGAATTTCAAAAATTACCAAATTTCACAATGAAGTACCATAGAGAAACCTTCACGCGTAAAAAGATAATGATAACGGCAATGTGTCCCAACGTGTATCGTGTATATTGGCTATAGCATGAGGAACAAATTATAGTAGACTTATTATTCTGTTAAAATATAAAAGTGAATTATGACGTCACGAGCGCATGATTTTTATTTAATTCTCGAGAAATAGCATATTTTAGTCCACCTCAATGAGGCATATCAATTTCATTATATTTGAAGTATTGTTTCTTCATTAAAATCTAACGGAAATGATTTTTCTCGATAGACTCCATAATGTAAACTCCATAGACAACATAATGTAACACAATTATTCATTATTTTTTTTATATCTTTCAGTACTTTTCCGTTATACCAACATCATGCCAAAATGTATGCTAATGCGCTATTTATTTCAACCCTGAATGTACAAATATTTTTTACTAGCCACCACTGGCGACCAGTTTGGTCGCCCTTAAATGCATGTTAAGCATTGCAACAAATTATTTTTATTCATAATTTATTTTTTTTCCTTAATCCTTCGCCAAACCGAAAAAATCTAATACACAAATCAAGAACTTTTGCAATCGTGGTAGCATTTCTCATATTTTTTGTTATGTATTTCATCTTTCTTGGCAAAAACCGCTTAACCTACTTAAGCATTTATGCTTCATGTCCGTTTGCTTATCAGTTGCAATATATTCGCTAATGCGGAGATTCTTAAACATATTAAGTAATATTTCTTAATTTGCCCGTGTACCTGAAAATGATATTTTCTCGCCAAAATGGCGCAAAACAAAAATCGCGCCAACCCCGGTGCGTCTGTGACAGCTGTTCCAATTTAAAATACACGACGTTCACATTTTTCATTTAAAATAGAAAATAGATAAATCAGAAATAATATCATAAATCAAAACATTTGATTTCAACATTAAAGTATCGTTTCTAATTTGCACACGTGAAAAATAAAAGCTGACAATTCGTTTCGAAATTTGATCCATTAAATATTATTACATGAGTTCAACTTACGTCAAGAAAAAATCCAGAAGGAAGATGAGTTGTATAGAACAGAATTATGGTAAACTTTGATTGTCTCACTGGTGCGGATTATTTTTTTTACACCAGGCAGCGGTCCAAAAATTCATGGTTTAATATTTTAAACGTTCACAACGAATGAATCTTTTTTTTTTGTTTTTGTTTACTTTCATGGATAGAGAATTTGAACTGAGAACCTAATTTAAACTGAAGTTATTGCAGAATGTATACACAATTGAAAGTAAGTCATCACTCAAATATTAATTTATTTTGAACAATCTTTCTAAAAATGTAACATTTATTAAGTTTTATTCGAAAATATAATTTTGAATAAAAATGGCCGCCTGGCATATGAAAATGTGAAGCGGGCATTCCAGAATTGTTGATGACAGTCACATGACTTACGGTTTTATTATAGAGATTTCAAACCCTGCCGAGCGCTGTGACTCGCTATTTATTCAACGCGATTATCTCTCTTTTTTTTTTCTTTTCTTTCTTTTTTTTTAAAAAAAAATTATTATTTAATCATAAGCGTGAAAAACATTTTAATTTACTATTTTTTGAATCGTAAATACTTTTTATTAAGTTATAACTTATATTTTTCGCTGATTCAAAAAGGAAATGTTTATTAACCTTGCGGAATGGATTTTGGCATGACTTGCACTGTTAGTTATATAATTTATCAGAGATGGTTTTAGTATTTCGCATATTGTTCTACTTTGCTTAGCTATAGAATTAGGGGGAAAGTTTTATAATCAGATGAACCCGGTTATGAAAGCTTAGCCGCTTAAAAATATTCTGCCGAATGGATTTTGACGGAACTTTCACTGTTAGTTAGATGAGTTTTCAAGGATGGTTATAGTATATAACATATGGTTTTATCGTTCTTTACCAAATCCTACTGTAAATCATCAACTAAAAGAATTTGTCCTTAATAGCCCCCCCCCTTTTTTTTTAACCATTGGGATAATGGTTGTTGCTTTCGGTCGAGAATGGACCAAACGATGTTCGCTTTTTACTATTTTAAGCATTTTTAACAAAATTCTGTAACTTTAGAAGAATTTTTTAAGCGTTTTTAACGAAATTCTGTAACTTTAGAAGAATTTTTCTTTGAATAGGCAATAGAAATGTGTAAAATCGTTACAAAAATGTCACAGTTATAAAAAGGATCGATGCAAATTATCAGATATAAAAATAAAGTAGAACTTACTGAAAAAATACTTCTTACTGAAAAAATATTTTAATTTAACATTTGAAAAAATTCGTTTACCTTTCTTACTGTTTTAAGTTTTTAAGCAATATACTACTTTAGTTTTTTAAAGTTTACTTCAGCAGCACCTTACAATCTTCATTGCCCCTGTACCGGCCATCTTGAAGCTTCACTCTTCGACCGTTATAATACGTGGCGTGCCTACTTCGATTTTCACTTTCATTCAATACTGTTACGAAGGAGGCAGGTGGGAAGGGCTTCAAGCGCCCCCTCCAGGCGACAGGT
The DNA here is from genome assembly GCA_963931845.1 of Maratus michaelseni. Taxonomy (NCBI): domain Eukaryota; kingdom Metazoa; phylum Arthropoda; class Arachnida; order Araneae; family Salticidae; genus Maratus; species Maratus michaelseni. The sequence goes on along the minus strand of OZ007597.1, from coordinate 36,830,104 downwards.
GGTCACCAGTGATTGGCAGCCGAAAAGTTATATAAATCTTCTACTAAATCTTATACTAATAAAATAAAGTTTCGTGTGTGTGTGCGTTTGTCTGTTGGCGATGGCTAGGAAAATCTAGCCCACCTAGAAGCCGGGAAATTTAGATTTAGGTAGTCCAAAACCTGTCCTGGTGCACCTGAGAATCAGAATTTCAATATTTTGATAATTAGCCTAGATATTAATTAGAATCTTATTAAATATCGTATCGAAAATGCGTGATTTTTTTTTTTTACCGAAACAACGAAAGAACTTCATTCCTGCGTAGATTGATACCTCAATGCGAGGCTAGCGAAGCTCGCAACCGATCAATCAGCTTTCGTCTTAGACCTGGAAACTGCTATTATTCGTGCCGGCTGGGATAAAAATTGTGTAATGTGTGTTTTCCCGCCTTTCTCCAAAAAATCGCAAAAACCGTTCTATCAGCACGAAAATTTTCAAACGGACGTAAAAAAAAAAAATCGCGAATTCAGGATGGTAAAATTCATAAAATTCGACTAACTAGAAGAGAAGATATCAATTAATAATCTTTTAATTTTTAGTAAATTACCTACGATGGTGGAAGCATACCGATTTGCAAGAGTCAAAAGGTTCCAGTGACGTTTTCTGTTTTGAAATAAATATATCTTCTGTATTAGGTTTAGTGTGGAATAAATCAACTGATACTCTTAGCTGTTACATACCCACAACAAACATCAACCTAGACATTGTTATCAGACAAAGCATATTATCACTTGCTCAAAAAATCTTTGATCTGATTAGATTTTCTTGCCCAACTTGCCTGCGATTTCATGAAAAAGATTGGCCAAAAAATTGAAACAACCTTTAGCGAAGACGAAGTTTTGAAGGGAAAGAAGAAATGCACTACTTTGGTTGTAAATTAATCACTTGAAAGTGACAACATTGTATCTTATTTTTCAAGTTATACGAAAGTCATTAGAATGTTAGGCTAGATGCTGAGATTTCTGTTCAACTCAGAGAATAGAAAGAATCAGAGAACGGGTAATCTAACAGTAAGTGAAATAACTGAAGCAGAGAAAAGAGTTATCAAAATTATTCAAAATGAAATTTTAGAGTATTTTGGATCGTGATAATGTTGTGGAACAGACAATCAGAAGGTTAGTTTATAATTATAAAAATAAACTTTTATTTCAAATCACAACGAAAAGCAATTTATTCGTGAACGCCGCTGGGGAGAAAGAATACCGAGCGAGAACATAGCAAGCACTTCAAGGTTCCACTGACGTACCACGTGACCTGATGCGCTCCCGACGTGGGGGAGAAAGAAGGCGCATCACGCCACAGATTGAAAGCGCCGGCTTCTGTCCAAAGTCCGAGATCACAGATCGCTACAGAGTATGCCCCCAGTGACGCAGTCATGATTACAGAAAAATTTTATTATACACTGATATACAGAGAGTTCTTGAGTACATTTGAAGTGTTTATTATCTCCTTGGGACGAGCGATACGTATACGTGACGCATAAGATACTCAGATTCCTCGAGTATTCTCACCAGTTATTTTTTTATTGTAAGCTTTGCCTTATTTAATGATAGCATTTCTGCGATTCAATTAGGCGAAAATTTCTGTTTTGAAAAACCGGTGGTAAAAGATTAAAAATTCTGTAAAGGACGCTCGTCGCGAAGGGGTTAAGCAAAAATGAGAAAATTGTCATAAAGCTGAATAATACTTGACAGTACAATAATAACTTAAACATGATATACAAAAGAAACTGAGAATATATATGTATTATATGGAAATAAGTAAATAGTATGTACATTATATACATATCAAAAAATGTTTTACACAATATAGTCTGTAACAAGGTGTTGTGGAAAACGAACTTTACGACCAGATCTTGTAGTGGGTTGTTCTAGAGGAGTTGTTTGAGCATTCATTGGCTCACGTTGCGTTTGGGAAGGTGCGAGAGAATCTGATGCAGGTTTAATGCGGTCAATGGATACTGTGCACCGTTTTCCCTTTATTTCCAAGTCAAAAGTTTTGTGGGTCCTATCAATCACTCAATGGGGTCCTGTATAAAGGGGTGTTAAGGGAGAAGTGACGTTATCTGATCTTAAAAAGACACGTGAACAAGATTTTAATGAGGGATTGACATAATTTTTGGGATTGCCGTGCATGGAAGTGACAATAGGGTTTAATGACCTCATTGTTTCAATTAACTTATACACATGGGTAAGGGTAAGTGGTTGACTTATAGTTTCACTGGAAATAAGATCGGAGGTTAGTCTGAGATTGGTGCCATAAACAAGCTGAGCACAGGTTGCTTTGATATCATTTTTCAGAGCAGTGCGCAAGACTATGGGAAGAATCTCAGTCCATTTAGTTTGGTTGTGCGCTTTAAGAGAGCCCTTGAAATGACGATGAAATCGTTCTATAAAACTGTTCGACTGGGGGTGATAAGCTGTGGTTCTAATGCTTTTACATCCTATTATATTAGTTAGCTCTGTGAAGAGAGTAGATTCGAAATTTTTGCCCTGGTCAGCAGTTAGGGTAGCAGGGGATCCGAATCTCGAGATCCAGCCGTGTACCAATGCGCGAGCAGCTGTCTCTGCAGTCATGTTAGCTGTTGGTATAACTTCAGGCCATCACGTGAACATATCAATGATGGTCATGAAATATTGGTTACCATCGGGGGATGGTAGTGGTCCGATAAAATCGACATGAATATGGGCAAAACGAGCATCAGTTTCTGAGAAGGTGCCAATTGGTGATTTGGTATGTTGGAAGACTTTGGCTTTTTGACTTTTAGTACAGCTTCGAACCATGGATCTTATGTCTTTACGCATGCCAGGCCATACGAATCGTTCGGATATTAATTTGAATGAAGCTGAGATGCCTGGATGGGAAAAATAATGTAAAGTTTGGAAAACGGATTGTCGCATACATTTAGGAACAAATGGGCGAAGTCGTTTTTGTGACATATCGCAATTATAAATGTATATCTTCGAGTGAAAAATAGTGTTTTTCCAATTTTAAAGAGGTGGTGCTCGATTCAAGTTGTCTCAGTTCTTCATCAGTGGTCTTAGCAGAGGCAAACTCTTTACAATCTAACACATTTGGGGAAATTGAGTCTATCTCTATTCGCGATAAAGCATCGGCCACGGTGTTGTTCTCCATATAAGGAAGTATGTGCTAATTTTAGAATGTCCTCCCTTCTGATTTTACGTATTATTAATTGAGCTACAGTTTCGTCTACTAATTTCTTTTTATGATACAATAACCCATTCACAATATAATAAGACCCTCTATCCTTTTCAGCTAATGCCCGAGCTTTCTCTAAATCTTTACAATTCATTTGTGATTTCTGAAATATATTTGAACTACTTTCCTTAACTTCATCAACACTACTTTTCTCTACCTCGACTTTTTCCTTCTCATGACTTTGTAAATTTACCGATCTCGTTTCTACGACATAACGGTTATTCTTATCATTTCCAATCCTTTCCCCTTCCTTCACTTTATCCCTACTACCTTTCTTACATTCCCTTTCTACCAATACTCTTAATGATTTCTCGTGGTTCCCTGCCAATTCATTAGCCACGTCAGGATGTAAAATTACCTGTTCCTTACTATTATTAATTATCGCACAAAGTACATCCTGATGAATTACGTTAGTTTGATCGCGTTTTGGAATAGCTAAAGGTAATTGAATTAACGGTGATTTAACTGCCTCACCAAATATACCTTGTAAATAAATGCTACCAGCCCCTCTTAGTTTCTCTGCCGGTACTAAATTTTTATGAAAGACACTTATTTCACAACCCGAATCCACTAATCCTTTTGTTATCTTCCCATTTGCACTAACCTCAATTTTCTCGAGTTTATTTAACCCATTAAAGCCTAGCGGTACCATATGGTACCAGATAAGTTTCAACCATTTTTTTTTTGTTTAACACCAGTATTTTTTTACGGAAACATTTTCTTTATTTTATTTCTTGATAAAGAAAACAAAAATTGCTAATTTAAAAATACTGGTGTGAAATGTAAATTTTGCATTTTAAAGACGAAAATAATTCCTGCTTTAATGGGTTAATTTATCTCCAATAACTTTAGTTCTCCAATCTCCTTTTGCTACGATTCTTGCCGTAATTGCCCCCTTTGGTAATTTTTTAATTCCTCGCACTGAGACATTATTTATACTAGCCCATGATTCTCGCCCCTTATTATTTTGATTACTTCCCTCATTATTTCCTTTTGTGCAAAAACGTTGGTAATGACCTCTTAAACCACATTTAAAACAAGTAGGCGTCGCATCGTTAGGTTTTTTATACTCTGGTTTTCTACTCGAAAATGGACTAACTTCATTATTCCCATTTTGTCTCCAATCACCACTAAATCCCTCATCTTTTTCCCTTCTAGACTCTTCGTTATTTACATACCTTTATTTACCTCTATAACCCTTATAAGTTACCGTATAAGATTTGTGTTTAGCGTCGAATAAATTATCACATTCCTTAGCAATTTGTGATGCTTCTAACAGGTTATTCTGCTGAGTTAATCCAATATGCGCCGCGGTTTCCTCATCTAAAGTATTCAACAACTTATCCGTGACAATTAACTGATTAACCTTCTCATACGTATCTGCACATCTAATCTTACATTAATTTTCCAACGTTGCTATTAAACGCGATACAAATAATACATGAGTTTCATTTTGATTCCTTCTAGCCTTCTTAAAAATTTTCCAAACGCGCCTTCGGTGTCGGCTCGTGTTCCCTTAGAACTAATTCCTTTATTTTCTCATAACTCTCAATTTGTTCCCTAGTACTATAAATTAACAAATTATCGGCCTTATCTTCTAACATATTTAATAGAATTTCAGCCTGCTGGGTTTCCGGTACATTTTTTGTTTGGAAAGCTCGTTCTAAACTGTTAAAAAACAGATTCCATCCCCCAGTCCCTTCTGGAACTTTGATAGACAAAGTTTTAACACTTTTAATCAATTTCTCTAGGCTACTCTCATTTTAGTCCCATTAGAGTTATTTGCCGAACTTTGAATTTTTAGCCTTTCCAACTCTAACTCCAATCTCAATTAGTTCCAATCTCAATTTTTCAGATCTTTCTTCTCTTTCTAACTTCTCACGCTCTAACTCCCTTTCTAACTTTTCCTTCCTTTCTAACTTTTCCGTTCTAACTTTTCTCCCTCTTTTCCCGTTCTAACTTTTCTTCTTTTACTAACTTTTCTTGTTCTAACCGTTCCGTAACAATAGTGCTAGATAATTCCATAACGGCCCTTTCTTCATATTCGTCGCTCTCCACTATATTTTTCTTAAGCTGAAACCTAGTATCATCTTCCGAGAATTCAATCCCAACTCTTTACATATCGTCTGAAGATCCACCCTTTTTAATTTTAGTAAGAAAGCCATACCTTCTACCGACAATTATTACCACCCTACAACAATACTTAAGCACAATATCAAATTAATACTTCCTCAAATCCTACCTTCATAAGTTACCGCCACATATTATACTATTTAACACATTTCAAATAATTAATAATAAATTGATAAATTTCCTTAAACAATGGTACCCCACAATTTGCTTCCAATAACAAAGTAAAATAATTTCAATTTGATTACTATGCAATACAGATTTAAATTTATACAATTAAATAATAGAATACAATTTGCAGAATAAAACTGATACGTTGCAATTTGAATAAAAATACTGATGCCAATCACTAAATAGAGATATCCACATAACAAAAATGTGCATACAATACACATAAATTCCTAAATTTAATCTCAATAAAATATTTCAATTTCCAAAATTAGTTCTCACATTAAAAAGTAAAATCACAGCCTTTTTTTTTTCTTCTTCTTAGGGCACAAACAATTCTTCCTTGAAGGTTATTTCAATTTAATTTAAATTCTACACAAATTTGCCTTCCTCATTTACTATCAATATTTCAAACTTCAAACAATATCACTTAATTTAATATTACTTTAATAATAATTTAAATTTAAGAAAATTAAATTATTCCTTCCAACTATTAACACCAATGCATTAATTTTAAACATTAATCTTATCCGTTTAAAAAAAATTAGAAAATCAATTCTAGTAAACAATATTACACCCTTTTCTTAAAACAATAATGTAAAATGGCTGTTAATATCTCATTTGATTTAACACAATTATTAAATTGCACATAAATTATCATAAATTACCCACAACAATAACTTAAATTACCATCAATTACACAAAAAAACAGTAGGTTCAAGAATGTCAGTAGAGTAAAATTATCAAAACACCTTGCCTCATACTTTATCCGCTGGGGCAATCCTCTGCTCACAAGTTGATCCACAATGAATTAAATATTTCGCACTTTAGAGTTACTTTGATGCAATACACATAAGTTCAGTTATAACCCGGTTAAAATACTCCATTCTCTGGCAAAATCACTGTAAATTGATTCATTATACGACGATAGGGCACAGACACTAGTTCAATTCACTGTAACAAAGATAGGGCACAAACAATGTAGTTCACTTCACTGTAACGACGATAGGGCACAAACAATTCCGCTGGACGATCCGGCATAAACACTCTGTAACACGGCTAGCTGGCACTGGTCTTCGGAGATTTTATCCCATCGCTGCCAACATTGTCGGATTCCCTCTAAGTCCACACAACTTTAAAGAATAATCCTGTACTTTTAGTACACTGTTAAAAATAATCTGAAATTCACGGGTATTTTTTTCCTGAATTTCACAGAAAAAGTCCCTTTTCACCACAAAAGGGCATTTTCCGTTAAAAACAGAAAGTTTCTTCATATTTCCTGAAAACAACGGAACAGAAGGAGAAGAAAGTGGCTAACGGAGATATTCCGTTATCTGCTGCATATTTATTTCCAATGTTTAAAAAACTGACATGTTGCAGCACAGAAGAACTAAAAATTCAATAAATTAAAAATTCGAGTTTATTTAAAAGAACAAAATAGTTCTTTCGAATTTAAAAAGCAACACTTTATTTTCCCACGCTTTAAAAATTATTAGCAATTTATTTTTTAAAGTTACAAAAAAATATTCACACTTAAAATATATTCGAAACAAATAGCTTAGTATATATATATATATATATATATATATATATGCTTTTTTGCGTAAAATCGATTTTTTTTCACTTAATTTAACTTATATATATATATATATATATATATATATATATATATATATATATATATATATATATATATAATAGTTAAATTAAGTGAAAAAAAAATCGATTTTACGCAAAAAAGCAACAAACAAAAACAATGCTTCCGAATAAAAAAAATAATAAGAAATAACTATCCCATTCCTTTGAAATTATTCGTAATTTTCTTTTTAAAGTTATAAAAGACACTCTCAATGAAAATATATTCTAACAGAACACATTTCAAATATATATAATAGTTGAAAAAAAATCGATTTTCTCAAAAAAGCCAACATACTTTATCGAATTTAATTCAAAATACAATATTCATATTTTGCATCTAACAATCAAATTAAGAATTAATATAATTCATGTTTCAATCCTCTATTAATACTAAATTTTTCAATTATAATCTTATAACAAAATAATCCCCCACTTAATTTCAAAGTTACTAGGTTTCTAAACCCCAGATTGTTTAAGTTCCAAGCAGCGATTTGAAGAAATCCCCGTATCATCCTTTCAAACTCCTATTCTTGCAAGGGCCCGCTGGTCTTGAGGTAAAACACTCGGTTCAAGGCGCTGTCATCCCTAGTTCGAACCCCAAGGGCAACCAGTATCAGGTATCTGTGACCAGGGAGTATTTAATATTAAAATATCAAGTATTAAACTAAATACTTCCGTTATAGTCAACAGATGGCAGCACAAACAGTTTTTTTTTTTTAACCGAGGTCATTCATAACAGAAAGTTTCCGTTTCTTCAATCTTTCAAAACGGAGAATCTACTAACGGAACGGAAAAAGTCCGGCAACTTCGCTGACAGTACTTTTCCCGTGAATTAACGGATTTATTTTTGACAGTGTATGCTGCCACCTCCGATATGATTACTTGATATCGGTCACGTTATGAGAGGTATATTAAGAAAAAGACGAACTCTTTCAATTAAACTTAAACGAACAATTTATTTACACAATCTTTACAAATAACAAGACAATATTTACACTTAAAAACTCGGATATAGCTGATCCGGTTCAACATTAAATAAAATACAGAAAATACGTTCTGTGTACTGTTAAGCTACTCTATACCTCTCTCATGCTACGTTAATTAACTCAGAGTTGCCAGAGATTACTATTAATAATCTCACAAACACATTATCTCTCCACTCCAAGAGACCTACCTCAACGCACGCACGTTTACCAGAGCTCCCTCTGGAACCATCTACACGTCCCACTCACAGCGCTAAAACTAAACTCTCTCTGCTGTCACCACGAGACAACCATCCGTAAACGGGGTTGGTTCCTCTGGTCGCACGGATTCGTCCCCTCAAAGAACGTCATCCCTTCATGATGCATCTTTCTCCTTAGATAATGGGTACTCTAATATACTCTTTGTCTGTCTTATCTATCAACTTTTAATGACAAGAGAAAAACTCCTTCCACTGTACTAAACATTCTTTCAACTCATATCATGTCACTCACCTACTCAGATTAAGACTCCAGATAAGAAAGGAATGTTAGTTTAAAGCTTACAGTACACAGAATACATAAGCGCACAAAAAGATAGTATCACATAACAATAGTTCTAAACAGCAGCTGTTAATCAAAGCCTGACAATTCCTGAATACCATTATTTTTCAAGAATGTTTTTTCGTAACAGGCCCGTACAGGGCCTGATTAACCTCTGAATCTAGGGGAAGCACGGTATCATTTTGGGACCCCTTTCAATTGGCAAAAGTTTTCTTAATATTTCATTCATGTAAACTCACCAATGATACTAATATTATTCCTGGAAATAGCTTAGCTGAGGTCACATATATTTCATTAAACAGCTTTTTTATGTTACCTGTAGATATTTCAGACATATTTAGTACATATAGCTGTATTTTCAATTTCCCAGGTGGTTTCTAAGATGCACACCAGGATTTTATGTGATTAATTAATATTCTATTGATGTAAATGATATTTCCCTGTTAAATAAGTTTCGTAAATTAGTGCATGGATTTCCTCTTGGATTAAGCAAACTTTCTTTTCCAAAAAAATTTAAAATGCAATGTAAAAAAAATTAACATGGGCGTTAGAAAGCCCTCTTCACAGTCATTTTTTTTTGGGGGGGGGGGGGGCTTTTGAGTTTTAGAGCGGAAGCATGTGCTTCACATGCTTTATGGATAATCAGGATCTGGGTCCATAGCCAGAATTTTCGTTCGGAGGGGCTCATTCATAAAAATTTAGTCCAAAGACTAAAAATTTATAGATCCGGCTATAAAGAGGGTGCGGTAGGGATACCCAAGATGGGTCTCCAAAAAGTCTTAAAAAAACCTTTTTATAAAACCTTAGACGTAAAAAATGAGTCTCTAAAAATGTTTTGCACCGAGCATTTTTCAATATATAAAAGTAATGTAATAAATTTCAATATATATAAAAGTAATGTTATAATATAAAGTCCTCCAATATAAATAAGTAATTTAACTTTAGAGAATCAAAATTTTGAATAACTTTAATTCTAAAATAGTTAGTTCAAGTGACTTGAAATTTGATAATAAATTTAAACGTAGATTTTTTTTAATATCAAAATGGTTGCTGCTATTGAAAATTTAATTCAAATTTTAACATATAGACAGCACCGGAATTGTAATGCATACAATTTAATATTACACATTATTCCCAGTCGCTTGGTATCATTTCCATGAAAATATTTGCGATAGATTTAATAATTTTTTTTTAACTATACTTAATTTTTGCTTGGCAAAAACTAGATTAAAAAGAAATAATAATATAAATAATTTCAAAATCCCCCCCCCCCTCCAATAAAAATTTCAAGCTACGCCCCTGCTCGTATGTTGCCATTCTCGTATGCACCCTCATAGACGAGATAAAGATCATAAACATATAGACAAGATAAACTTAAATTATAACTACTCTTTGGGAGAGAACCAAGATGTGAGAGAGACGGGACGGCATACGGGGTATAACATTTTATTGATTGAGACTATTCTGGACAAAAGCGAACTGTCCAGCATCTTGGCAAGCCTGCCATTGTCGCCAAGCTAATGGTTGTTAACTTGTCTCACTCGCATAATTGAATTCGTCCAGGCGATAGACCGGGAGGCGGCAGCACAGACAATCACCTCATCGAGTTCACGGCTGAAATTCCAGAATCAGTTAAAACTTGATTCGCATATTAAAACGCAATCGGTCTGCCATGTCATATCTTGGTGGAAAACAACCGAAAACCCGATTTTAGCGGTTGGCTCGTAGGTTTACCATTGTGTGTTCCTGCTCCCAGTCCTCCATGTTTTCATATCTTTGGGTGCAGGAAAACACAATGGTAAACCTACGCGTCAACCGCTAAAATCAGATTTTAAGGTGCTTTCCACCAAGATATGACTTGGCAGACCGATTGCGTTTTAATATGCGAATCGAGTTTTAACTAATTCTGGAATTTCAGCCGTGAACTCTATGAGGTGATTGTCTGTGCTGCCGCCTCCCGGTCTACGAGTCTCACCAAGTTTTGGAATAGAAAATGCCTAGGTTTGCCATAGTTTGAACAAACACGTCTATTTAAAATACAAAGGATGTGAATAATCACTTTACTAAATAGCGTACAACCAACAGAGTGAAAAAATGTCCAGACCGGGGTTCAATCTCAGATATCTTGATATAGCGCACCAAGTGCTTTACCAATTAAGCCATCCGGACGACATCCGGTCTAGCATTTTCTCACTCTTATATGGCAAGGCTCTCTTATATGGCCGCTAGAGTCTTGCAAGGGTCGGGTTGTACCCGACTCGAACCCGCAAATTTCATTTGAAGTCAACCCGCAACCCGACAAAAAAATTTCCTCTACCCGAACACTCAAAGATAATTTTCGGCGACCCATAACTCGACGTATTTCAATCCGCACCCGACCTGAACCCGAAATACTTCAACCCGCAATGAAAGGACAAAATAAATCATGTTTTAATGCTATTATAAAATGTAATGTACAATTATATCTCTAATACCAATTTTATATTTTATGTAGAAAAATGAATAAATCAATATTGAAATATAGCGAAACCTCTGAATAGCAGACTTAAGCTGAATAGATTCCTCAAGATAGCTGAATAGATTCCTCGAGATAGCTGAATAAATTCCTCGAGATAGCTGAATAGATTCCTCGAGATAGCTGAATAGATTCCTCGAGATAGCTGAATAGATTCCTGTATTGGGTCTTTTTTTGGAGGGGGGGGGGGAGGAGGTGAGGCTGTCAGGATGACTCTAATAGACGCTTTTAGTGTGACGTAAGTCATGACGTTTTGTTTGGATACTGACTCCAAACAAACTGTTGCTATGTTTCATTTCTTATTAAATATAAATCGTAGAAAATATTACCACTGCATATAATGTATTAAAACACCTTGCTGTGAGATATAATTGTAAGATATAGGTATTATATACAAACATGATAGAAAATACAGCATAGCAACCGTTTGTTTGGAGTCAGTTTCCAAGCAAAACGTCATCATTGACGTCACGACTGAAAGCGTCTATTTTTTTTCTGCGTATCTGGTTCACCCTAGAAAAGTTCCGGGTCATATATAGCTTTTTTGCAAGTTGGATTGTTGAGATTTTAACAAAAGGTTTGAACAGAACTATGTTTCAGATGGAAAGAAATACGTATTTGAATATGAATGAGTATATGTTCAGTTTACTGCATGAGAAAAAATAAAATGTATATAAGTAATGTAATCATAGACTTTTCTTTCTTTACGGTGAAAGAACCATTTTTTCTTTTCTCAAAATATGAAAAACATTTCATTTATGATACACACAAAAACACATGTATCGTATTTGTGATATTTTATGCACACATACACCATACACCTGCTACGTGTGCGTAGGTTTAGAGGTGCCCACTATTCCAGCAAATAAGTGCCAGGAATTGAAATAGTGTTTGCTAAATAGGGGTGTCGGCTTTTCGGGAGTGTCTATTATGTAGTTCTTATTGTAAATATGAAAGGATATAAATTAAACCTTTTTAAAATTCAAAATAAAAAGTAAAAGTTTAAAATTTAATATCCCCCAAATTTTTAAATCCTGTACTTAAGTCTGAATTGCCCCTGTTATTGGTTTCCTAGTCTCACATTTATCACTCTCGCACTTCAAAATCCTGTGTTCTTTAAAAGTGAAATTGCTGATTAAGGGCTTCTTGCAGTTGTTTGTGATTTTGATGGAAACAGGTTTGCAGAACTTTGTGTCGTCAAACAACAAAGGCATCATGCGAGAGCTAAATAACCAGTAAGATGGTTTTTACCCTTTTCAGTGACGCAATATATATTTAATCTGAAAAAATATTGGACTTTCTTTTGAAAAAGCGGGTCAACCCGAACCCGAAAAAATGAATGTCAAATCGAACCGCAGTGAAAAAGTAGAAGTCAGCCCGACCCAGTGACGGATCTAAGGGGGGGGGGATTAGCAGGGGCAGCTGCCCTGGGTGCAAGACTTGGAAGGGCGTATAAATGAGGAATCATAAAAGATTAAGAATAAAGGAAAATTAAAAATTCACATGAAAAGACATTCAATTTTATTTTGTTCAATGGCGGTTTACTTTCGTCGGATAAGGATCAGAAATAAAAAATAAATTAATTTGTCTTACATTATATAAAATATCACATTGCCACCAGTATTTTTAAGAAATTTTTATTTATTTAAAATTCAAAATCTTTTTTCTGATACTGTTTTACAACGTGTTCAGTATTTTATTTCGGTTATGTCTAAATGTTCGTTCTGACCCTTTAAAGCCATTTTATTTATGTAGTTAAAAAGGTTTTCTATCCATGAAAAGATGAAGTCAAGTTCGGCTATTGAACTGCTAAGAATGGCAAATTTACATTGACTTCAGGATGCTTATCCAAATCTAACTACTTGTCTAAAAATATTCCTAACACTACCTGTATCCGTCGCTTCTAATAATCAAAGAAATTTCAGTAAGTTAAAGTTGATTAAAAGATATCTAAGAAATTTAACAAAAGAACAAGGATTATCCACTTTATGTATAATAAATTTAGAAAATGAGATAGCTTGCCAAAGTATAGCTTGATTTAGAAGATAGAAAACCCGAAGTAAGTAAAAATGAAAATTCACAATCTTTCTTTCATACCCAATACCAAAACAAAAGAAATAAATCTCAAATTAGGTGTTTTAGATGTAACTCTCAAGGCCACATAGCGTCTCAGTGTAATAATAGCAATAACGGTCAAACTAATGTGTTCAGTCAAGACTCTACCGAAAACTATCGAAATTATAATCGCCAAAATCACAATTCTAATGCCGATGTACAGGAAAAAGCTAACCTTATGACGACATAATAAAATCTTTTGCATCAAAGAAAGCTCGCAAAGTAAATCTTTAATAGGTGTTGTAGATGTTAAAACAGGTATATTTTCTGTAATTTTTGTATTGTGTAATATTGTACTTTTTATATAGAAAAAATGCATAGTAAAAAACAGATTTTGACTATTGAGTATTAATTCTTGGGAGCAGGGGGGGGGGCGCAATCTACAAGCTTGCCCCGGCTAAAATTTAGTCTAGATCAGTCTCTGACCCGACCCGAACCGCAAAGAAAAATAGAATACATGTCTTGCAATGGGCTTGAAAGGGATTTTCCTGAAGCGAGAAGTTATATCTTTTTTCACCAGATGGCGTATCCAAGCGCTTGTATTCCCAATAAGAGGAGTGAAACAAGTTAACACATATACGCTAGCGAAGTGTGACGTCACTGTAATGGCTGCTGGAGACAAGAAGTTTCGGTTTCCCATTGAACGTTAATGTAATCAAAAAATAAAGTCGTGTTAACAGTATTAATAAATTTTTTAAAGAAATTTCTGTTACAGTTTTGCTAAATCTTAGGTAAGGCATTCATATGCATTCAACAAACTTCTGATTAAGTGCGTCATTTTTTTTTAATTCATCAAAATAAAAGATAAACCTTCATGGAGAGCATCAATGGCGGATGTTTTGAATATTTGAATGTAATTTTAAAATGTTTTTAAGATTTTAATTTATTTTAGTTCATATTTCTATTACTCAGGCGTACTCTATGTTAAGTTTCATCTGAGTTGAAATGTGTTTCTGCTGTTTTTTTTTTTTCCCAAACAGCTAGAGCACTAATGATAATTTTATCAAATGATTCTTAATAGTTACTGGATTATATTTTTTTTGCGCGGTCATCGCATAATTACATGCAGGAAGACTGACTATCTTTATAAAATTTTATTAAATACTAGGAAAGTAAACAACTGAATATAGACATTTTCGGTAATCAAGTAAAATAATTAAGAAAAAAACAACACAAATAACATGAAAACGACTGAAAAATACATTTAAACTGCAGGAATATCAAGCAAAATATATTAAAATATCACCCTTGCTTTACGATTCTGCAGAGAAATTTATCTAAATAATACACCAAATGAAGAAAAAAAACCCAGCAGAAACACAATTTAACTCAGATGAAAATTAACATAGAGTACGCCTAAGTAATAGAAATATCAACTAAAAGAAATTAAAACCTTAAAAACATTTTTTAATTATATTCAAATATTCAAAACATCGGCCATTGATACTCTGCTTGAAGGCTTTTTGATGAATTAAAAAAATGACGCACTTAATCAGAAGTTTGTTGAATTCATATGAATGCCTTAGCTCAAATTTAGCAAAACTGTAACAGAAATTTCTTTAAAAAATTTATTAATACTGTTAACATGACTTTATTTTTTGCTAACATTAACGCTCAACGGGAAACCGAAACTTCTTGTCTCCAGCAGCCATTACAGTGACGTCATCACTTCGCTGGCGTATTACTACGCGATTTTACAAAACATCACGCGTAGAGCGATTGGAGGCGGTGTCGAATAGTGATTGGCTGAAAGATGGTTACGTTGTTATTGAGGGGAGGAGTTAAAGCGTGCGTATTAAATGAACAAGTATGATAAAAGTTAATAAATTTTTGTGTCCGATCTAGTATAGTGGTTAAAGCATCAGGCTCGTAATTTTGATGCATCAAGTTGTGTCCTTGCTGATTTTTTTTGCATTTTTAGAGTTTTGCTTTGATCTTTATTGAATTAGTTAATAAAGAATATTTATTAACAATGCTTCTTAAGCATTGATATAAAGATCAGTTAATCTTTATCAATTGCTCAGCAATATTTTATTCTCAATTTGATAATTAAATTTTAATTAGAATTAAGTTAAACAATATTAAATTATAAATTATAATTAAGGTAAATAAAAATTAAATTTTTATCACATACAATAAAATTTAATATCAGATAAATTTCAAGAATTAAATTTAATTTTAATTCATATACGCTATTTTTTAATAACTATACGAACATTTATTAAAATGCAAAAACTCCTAAACTTTCATTAAAAATATTTTTTGTATTAGAACTTTAGTAACAGATGATTATCAAATTAGCAGAATTAATTAATTAAAGTTTTCATCTTTTAAAATTAAGCATTATTCTTAAAAATCTCTATTAATTTACTAAAATTCTTTTTGCCAATTACTGGTTGATCTGCAGTGATAAAGTTGTGGAAGATTACCATATTTAATTTTTTTGTCTATTATTTTATTATTTAATTTTTAATTACTATTTATATTTAAATAAATATAATTAATATTAATTACTATTTTTATTTAAATACATACAATTAATATTAATAAGTATTATTATTTAAACATATAATTAATATAAATAAATATTATTTAAATATAGTAAAAATGAAGGAGATAAATCTATCTAACACTAGTAATAATAAATATAGTTATCATTATTTTAATTTTGTGGGGGGAAAAAATGTTGAATGATTAATTGCTTATTTTAAAATCACAGCATGTCCTTTTTTAGGTTATAATTAATTCCTGTTTAGTTCAATAACTGTGCTGGTCTAAAATTTCAAGATTATTATTCATTATGCATTAATTCAGTAATTTGGGTCTTCAGCAACCCCAGGGTTTAAAACTATATTGGGAGGAGGGGGGGGGGGAGGTTTTACTTGAACATAACTGCATAAAATCTATGAAGTTCATTATTATAGCTCTCATTTTTAATAAAAAGTATTTTAATGCAATTTAATTTCAGAATTCATATTTATTCTTAATGTTGTATTTGTTTGGTAGATCTATCATATCTTAAAGGTTGTTATTTAAAAAAAAAGGGTTAGGTATCATTTTATTAAGATGTTCAAATTGCTTTAAAAATTGGTTTTAACCAAATATTAATGATTTTAAGAGCTATGCTTAGAAAACCTTTACTTATTCTGGATTTTTAAAAAATCGCTCCGAAACTAAAATCTCATATCTTAGATTTATTTTATATTTCTGTTTTAATACTTCATTTTACGAACAGATGGCGCCACTACACAACGGCTTAGACGTTGCATGGATTTTAGGCGTTCGAGTGTAATTTGCATAGCTTTTTAAATTATTTAATTACTGAATGAGATTTTTTTTTTTTTCAGTTAACTTTTGCCAAATTTTGCAAACATGCAATGTTTGCAAGTTTTTAATTGTAAAAAGAAAAAATTAATAAAGTATATTTCCAAAATTAAATGAATTTGTGTGGCAAATTTTGTATTTTACGCTGTCTTGACTTAAAGATATGAAAGAAATTGTTTAATAAACCTTTAAGTTCAGTAAAAAATTTAAAACTATATATATAAATTTGAAATCTGCATTTCTTAAGTTTATATTGATTTTATGAAATAACAAACTATATAAAAATCTGAAAAATGCATTGCTTAAGTATATGTTGATTTTATGAAATAACACAGTTCAAAAAGTTTTTAACGACCTAGTAATTTTATTTTCGTTTATTAATTCAATTATGATGATTAAAAAAATAATAATAAACATTCAGAAAAGCTAACATTTATTTGCTGTGCTTTCAGTTTATTCTTTTGAAATAATGTTTAATATGTTGTTATTTGTTTAATTCTAATTGTAGTGAGTATTTACTATAAATAAAATTTAAAATAAAAACTATAAAAAAATGTAAACATGTAATATTTATTTGAGTTGGGTTGGGTTGATTGTTGACGGCCAATTATCTGCACTTGGGATATAGGCCCGGGGGGAGTGCCCTTCGTGGGGGTCTTTCTAAGGGAACCTAATCCGTATTTACGCATGGATAAATCCACGGCTCGAAGAAAACCACGAAAACTCCGAACGATTAGGCCGACGGGCGCGATTGGGATCGAACCCAGCACCTCCCGTCTACCAGCTTGGAGAGCACAACCTCTCAGCCACTGGTGGGGCAATATTTATTTGAAAATTGGAAGTTATGGATTATAGATATTAAAGAATATAATAATTTATAAATGAAATATGTTTTACTTTATGTAAGGTTTGTTATGTATCAATAAATTAAGCTGGACGTATAGTTTTTTCACTTAAAAAATGTACACAAGCTACTACAAATTTAAATTAGTTTTCAATAACCTTTACAATTACAATATCAGTTTTATTTTTCTTAAAAAAAAAAAAAAAAAAAAAAAAAAAAAAAACAGGAGTTGAATTAGGTAATGAGCTCTGAAAATACAAACACAAGAGCTAGAAGTATTTGATTTGCTGTTTCAAATTATACTTGTACACATGGATTGTTTTCTTTTAATTGGATTAAGTTAATACCAGAGGGCCCGTGCGAAGATTTCGCACTGAAATCTAATATTTTTTAGGTACTTCTCTATTAACCCGTCGACCGCTTTTCATAACAAAAAACTACCGCCAAACTGTAAGATTAAACGCCAAAAATGCTGCAGTCCCATTTACTTGATGTCAAAATCATTATGCCTGTTTGTTACGTCATCTAGTGGTATTACATTCGACATTTGCGTGTATTTTTCATTGTTTTACTGATTTAGTAGTTATTTTATTAATTAAAATAACAATTGTGTCCTTAAATTCTTATATTTTATTTATTTTTTAATATTCCAATGGCAACGTTCTCCCGTTCATTTGGCGATAGTTTTTTGTTATGAAAAATGGTCGACGGGATAATAGAGAAGTATAATTTTTTATCAATATGTAATATTTATTAGATGCAGGTTTAAACTTCTAAAGAAAAAGCAAGGATAAAAATATCTGCAAACAACATTTAGTTGTTAGTCAATCCAGAATATTATCTAATTTATTCCATCAAAGTTAGACTAAAACCTGATCCAAGATTGCTAAAGGCACGCGCGAGAAAAAAATTAACAATCGTATTTTGACTGCATTAGAGGATGACGTCATCCGCTTCGGGAAAACCATGGAACTTAGAAATATAAATCTAAACATTTCAATTTCGCTTTTTAATCATAAGTATAAAATAAATCCGTGCGGTGTTTTTTTATAATAATTGCTATGAGCATCATATAATGTGGTATTTTATTTTTTTTGGCAACAATAATTTCAGGAAAACCTTTCATTTCTTTCATGAAAACAATGCCGATTTAATTTTTTTAATTTCAGCAAATTTTAATCAAAAACATGTTTTAACGAATTGTTAATTGAGTTATGTCAGAAGCCTGTTCTAAAACCTTTCATATGGTATCTCATTCGTTGTTCTGCGTTTTATATTTTCTGAGTAAAAGGGATGTTGACAGGAGAAATAATATATAAGGATTATTTTGTTAGACAAGTTTAATATGTCCTAAGCATCATTAAAAATAAAGCAAACATGAATATACAAGCTCAGACGATCTTATGAATCTTCAACGAAATGAAAAATATCTTCTTCAAGCGCATTAAGCTCCTCCTACATCGTCTCAGGCAGTCGACCAATCACTGTTCAACATCGCCTCCAATCGTTCTACGCATGATGGTTTGTAAAATCGCTATTACTACAGTGCCTAGAAGTAAGTAGTGTGCTTATCGCCAATACAACCGCAATAAAAAAAATGCCCCTATCAGGAGGAAAACCAGATTCTCCGCGAGAGGGCGTCGAGTTCTCACCGCCGTTATTAACGTTTGAAGTTTCATTTAACAGGCTTGATCCTAATGTTAGTTTCAATGTAATTAACGCTGTATTTTCAAACAAACTATACGAATGTTTCTATCTCTATAATATAATATTTTAAAGTAAACATATATTATGCCTGTTTAATGATAAATCAGTATGGATAAATCTGCAAATACTAAGAAAAGAAAAGCTGATCGAACATACTTCGTTCCTGGATATACTAGTGGATATAAAAGCAACAAAACTAAAATAACTCTATTCCCCCCCCCCCACCCCAAAGACAAAAACTAATTTGAAAAATGGTTAAAAGTCATTCCTCGTGCCGATAAAGATCTGAACCAATATTCAGTTGCATGTGAATTAGTGTCTTGCACGGGTCGGGTTGAACCTGCAAATTTCATTTGAAGTCAATCCGCAACCCGACCCGAACCCGACAAAAAAAATTTCCTCGATTTCCGTAATCTGAAAAAAATATTGGACATTTTTTTGAAAAAGCGGGTCACCCCGAACCCGACCCGCAAGAGTAAAAACCTAACCCGAACCCGAAAAAGTGAATGTCAACCCGATCCGCAGCGAAAAGTAGAAGTCAACCCGACCCGAACCCGAACCTCAATGAAAAAATAGAGCGCCAACCCGACCCGAACCACGGGACGGATCGGGTGCGGGTAACCCGACCCGATGCAGGACTCTAATGTGAATCGCATTTCATGAACGATTTATTGAGAGAAATTACAAATACACTATTGAAGGGAAAAAAGATTTGCTCAATTATTTTAAATTTAGTATTTTAATTTTTCTATCTAAAATAATTAAAATATTTATCTTGTGATAATGACAATAAATAATTTAAACAATGAATTATTATCATAAATATTTTATTAATTATTGACATCCTAACTTTAAAATTTATTTTAACATGGCCATTTTGTTTCATTAGTATGCTTTCATTCAATCATGGTTTTAAATACATTCACAAAATCAATGTATTACTTTTTGTAGGGTGTCTATTACTGGAATTAAAAGTGTTTGATTTATTTCTGTTATTAAAATTTTGATTCACATTGGGAAGAATGAGTATGAGAATGGTTAAATATTGTTGATAGCTTAATGTAATATTAAAAAAATATAATAAAATATAATAGTAATAACTATTAATCAAAAATAATTTTTTAAGGATGATTGGCACATCTACCCTAATTTAAAGAAAATGCATTCTTGTCATACTTTCAGCAGAGTAATTATTATTTTTTTCTAGATTTGAAAGAATTATTAATTTCTTGTTTGATGTTTGCTAAAGCTCCTTTAAAAATGCTTGCTAAAGTTTCCTTTTTTTTTTAAACCTTTAAAGCTCTGCAATATCAGAAATTTTTAACAACTCAATTTACTCTTAGTTTGTTAACTGGATGTAAACAAGTTATGTAATAATGAATACCGATTAAAAAGTTGTCAAAATAGGGACATGTTTTTGCAAGAATTCATCGTAGTATAATGTATTTATCCAATATATTGTATTGTATTTATCTAATTTTAGAAATAACTAAATATTGTAGGAAGAAAAACATTGTCCTATGATAAAGTTTGTAACTGTTTGAGTTCATTACAATTAGTTGTTATGAAATCAATTACATTTCTCTTCAACTGTATTTTCATTATTAGAATTTTTTTCCTTGTTTATTTTTTATTTAGAGCATTTTAAAGTACTGATTTATTACAGAAAAAAATAGATTTAAAATGATGTGTATGTAAAAACGAAAGTTACCATAGCCGCGGCGAGAACACTGGCGCCATCTATCGGCGTCCTCTATTTCTGAAGTATAATTTTGACGCCGATAACAACACTATCTAATTCTAGGCACTGTAGTATTACTTTGGCGATAATGATAGGCTCGTCGCCAACAAATGCCGCCGGCCAACATGCTTGGCGATTCACTTTTACCCAAGATCGCGGAACCACGGAGAAAGAACCTGGAAGGGAAACTAGAATACGCGAGGATATTGAAAATGCAAGTCATATTTTTTAAACGAAAGAGGGCGCTGTAAAATTTGGCGGCTGTTAACAGAATGTCATTAGATTACATGTTAAATTCCGAAAGTATTTTACTCGGTTATCTTTAACTATAGTAATTATATGTCATAAATTTAAGATGGGGTATAAATGTTTTATTCCGGGACGTAGATCGGGCTATGATGATGAGATAAATAAAAGAAAAATCGAAGGAAAAAGAATTAAGTATGTTTAGAGCTCCAAAGGTGAATGCTTTTTATTATACTTTAAAGCTATATGCATGTAATCATTTTTAAACTAAGAATTTTTTTTTTTCTAGTATATCGATCTTAGTGTATATGTTTTTAATTTATTTGAGTAAAATAATTTTGGGGCTTTACTCAAAAGTGAAAGTGTAAGAACTTATTTTTTAAAAAAAAAATGCTCCCCTCCCCCCTTTCCGTACCATCATATCTAGAGTAATTAAGGATTTATTTTAACAGTTAAATTTACTGAAACTACTTGACATATTACTTGTAGTAAAAAGTAAGTGAAAAATGTAGTCTGCAGACTTTCTAATTTCATTCGACTATAAATCTAATCAATATTTCAGTAGTTTTTATCTACAGAGTTGAATAATGAAATATTTAAATCAAATATTTAAACTATATTAAAAACAATAGATTTTTAACAATTTGTGTCGCTTAAAAAAAGCCTTTATTTGAATGGGGAATGCTTGAGCCCCATAAGCCCCTCCTTTGTATATCTAGAATCATTTTAAAAGTTAATTTTACTGACACTACTTGATATATTATTTGTAGTAATTAGTAAGTAAAAAATGTTAGCTGCAGATTTTCTAATCTTGTTCTTATTAGATTCATGTAAGTGCAATTTAAAAATTTAATTTGTTTAGTTAGCTGTTCAGTACAATCAAAAGATTTAATTTTAAATAGATAAAAGGGCAGTTACAACAGAAAAAATTATAAAACTACATTTAAAACTGAATTCTATTAGTTAGAGGTATTTTTAAGGAGTTAAATATCTATAATTTTATTTATTTATTTTTGTGCATGGAAAGAGGAGAAGGAGGGTGGTCCTAAAAATTTCATCTTAATCAAAGAAAAAATGCTTAAAATGTGCTCCTTATTTTGATAAAACTGTGTTAAAATAAATAAATGAAGTGTCTGGACCAGTTTGGGTCCTGTGACATCAGAATCATTATTTTATCCATCAATGTAATTCATTTGTAAACTAAAAAGTATTTTGGGGCTTCATTCAGAAGTGCAAGTGCAAGAGCTCATTTTAAAATATACTAAGGGGCTCTGCCCCCTACGAGCTACGCTCGCCAACCCCCGTTCTGACACCACAAACTGTAAAAACACTCTGCTTTGATCAACCTTAAAACGATTGCGGAAGATTGAATTATAATTAAACGACCTGCTGTAATCGGCTGCTCGCAGTAATATCTGCTATAATCGGGTTTCCATTCATTTTCCTTTGACCAAGGGATTTTAAAGCCGAATCAACTGCTGTCGAGACAGCTAACAACTGTTGATAAAAGAAGGTTAATTAAACATTTGAAAATCAACTCGTGCAAAATGGTTAAGTAAGCAATGTCATGGCATCGGGAAATTTTATAACGATGCTACAGAAAATTGGGTATTACTCCATTATCCCGACTACTACTTTCTATAAAAGAAATGAACTGTCGCCAAAATATAGGATTTAAAGCCAAAAGTGCATATCTGTGGCGTCGCATTCAATTGATACCAGATGCGTTACGCGTGGTAGTTATGTCATCGAGTGATCTTTAATTCAACGTTTATCTGTATTTTTAATTATATTTTACCAATTTATTAGTTATTTCGTTGATTTAAACGTAATTGTTAAACGTAAAAATATAGCTTTTAATTGAAGGGAAATATTATTAATTACGCTGTTTTAAAATTTGCAATAATAGATAAAATATTTTGTCGAAATAAATTAATCTTACTCTACTTAATGCTTTGAAAACGCGGAATAATTTAATTATTTATCTTTTTAATATTCACGCGCAAGTATATTTTTTATTCCATTATTTTCTACATTTATTGCTTTTAACACGTGATCATTTAATTATTATTTTAAAGTTTTATTTCTGTCTTTAATAGTCATGTGTTAATACATTTCTTAATTGAAAAGGAATATTATCACGTGCGCTATTTTACAAATTGGCAACGATTCAAATAATGGAATTTATGAAATATGAAATAAATCTTCGTCAAAATAATGAAAATTTTGAATAAAAAATTGAAATATAACCTCAAAAAATGAGTCAAATTGAAAAAATAATTGCAGTCTGCACACCTCAACTTGTCAACTATATCCTTACAAATTATGTTTAAATTCCTGTGCATAGTTTTCGTTTCTATAAAACTTTTATAAGAAAACTGTTTTGACCAACTTTGATTTTAAATATCTCTTAAAATAATTCTTCGATTTAAAAACTGTCTACTTTAGCGTGTTTATCGAACATTCCTTTATAAAACCACCAATTTTTAAATTTTAATCTGCAATAGTTTTCTGAATATTAGTCCAGAAAGACTTCAAGGCACAAAATCTTAATTGACAGCGGCGGCCGCGGCGGTGGTTACTTTTTTTAAATATATATATATTTGCCTCTCCCATAAGTGCAATTTAAAAATTTAATTTGATTACTTAGCTGTTCAATTAAATCAAAAGATTTTATTGATTGTAAATTAGGAAAAAGAACTCATTTAAATAACAAATTTAATATTCACAAAGAAAAAAATATTTAGGTATATATGGTTTTTAATAACTGTATAATTTTCCAATTGTAAGGTAAGCATATGTTACCTTTTCTATCTGCAGCAGTGTTTATGAAAGAGGAAGCATTTATGTATGATAAAAAACTGAGAGTTTTTGGACCATTCCTAACTAACATTATATTAAAGTCACAATTTACGATTCTTGCAAAAATTAGTTAATAGACACTTATTATTTATTGAAGTTCTATTTCCCAAATAATTAAGATAAAAATTTGTTTTTAAATGTATATGATATTAATTGCATAGATATAAAAAGTTATATGAGTTATTAAATTATTCAAAGGTTATCGATATATGCGCAAAATTAAAACTTATTCCAGAAAATTTGAATAATACTTTTAATCTCTAAAAATTATACGTCCATTCCGTATATCTTCGCAGTACAATGGACCTTACCCACGAATGGCAACAACCCCACCTCTGAGCATAATTTCCCTGTCCACCGCTGATAGACGATTGCGATTATCATGCTTTCTGATTAGTCGTTAAACCGAACGCTTCTTAAGTCATTTCTCTTTGACCTTGGTTTCTTATATAATATCTATTAATTTTTATATAATCTAATTAATTTATTACTGTAATATAATAAATATTACAGTAATATAATCTAATTAATTTCTATATAATCTAATATTTCTATATAATCTAATAATATATATTAATTTCTTATATCATATCTTCTTATATCTTCATAATCCTCCAAAATACCGGAAATGACTTAAAAAGCGTTTGATTTTACAAATAATCAGAAAGAGTAAAAATCCTAATCGTCGATCGGCGGTGGAGACGGAAATTATGCCACCTCTCTCCTCTGAGGGTAATTTCCTTTGGAAAAAGACTGTTTATTGGACGAAGGGGAAGCTGTGTTAAAATGTTCTTCACGCCTATTGGTGTTTTTCTTTTTTTACTCGCAGATGACGTGGTATGGGTAAAGTCCATATCCGTGATATTTATTTTTAAATGACTATTCAGAAATTTTTGGAAGGATGAACTCTTATTTAAAGAGTTATAAAAAGCAATCGAAACGCCAAATATCTATTAAAATATATGCATGGTGAGAAGAAAACTTTATTTAATGAATTTTCTACTTGTTTCACTTTTTTAAAGTTCAAATTTTCAATCAAAAACATTTAAAAAATGAATGCTTTTCGCATTGAAAAGCATTGCAGAAGCAGGCTAAGATCGCCGTCAGTTTACCGTAGCGCCATCTATGAGGAGAAAAACTTAATTGTAAAATTTCAACGTTACTTTCCCCTCCATCTATCTTCCGTGGTCGGAACAAATTAAATTTTAAATCTTCTATGTTACCACTGTCATGTAGAGGCACTCTACTAGTAGTGGAGAGACAAAAAATTATCTTCTGCCCTCATGTTGCTACTCTTTTATAAAGGTAGGCTACTTTTGATGTAGTTTGTTTTTATTGGGCAGCATGTTCTTCTGTATCGCTAAGTCAACCATTCAACCAACCAAAATCCAAAATAACAACAATAGAGGTATCCATCTTCGGCAGCCAACCAACCAATATTCATGACAATTGTGAGTTGTAAGGCTGGACTGCTTTCTCCGATTACTGCAATAACTAGAACAATAGGTTATTACTCTGCTGGATATCGTATCTTATTTAACCGAACAATACCCATTGTGTTTTGTTTTTCGCTCATATCAGTTGTCTAACTTGGAGTGAGGTGAAATTTCGCAATTTTGCAAATCTATTGTCTTGTTACGAAAAACTATTGTTCATTTGTGTTTCTCTGAACAATGAATTCAACGATTGAATAATGCGAAATTCTGTCTATGTTTTACTTCATTTTATTGGCTGCATCTAAAGTATAAATGTGTTATAGGTAGAAATACAGTGTTTGTGAAATCAAAATTAGTTTGTGAGTTGTTTACATGGTTATCGTGACAGATCATAGACGACCTTAAATATGGATTTAAATAAAATTCATTGTAAAATGTGCGGAATCATTGAAGATTGTGTACATAAATATTTATAATCTAAGGTGATAGAATTCATATCTATACTTATTTTGAAAAATCAAACTTGTCTGCAAAAGAGTAAGAATTTAATAAGTATCCAATACTCAAGTAAATATGGATGTAAGAAATAGTTACTAAATATTAACTGAATAATGGATTTCCTACTTCATGTTCTGCTTTTGAATGCTGACTTGACTACTAATATTTTAGTGATATGATATTCAAATACCAAAGGCTTCTGTGAAAATTCATTTGTTTATTAACAGCTTGGAATAGAAAATTATTGTGTTATGTATTCATTCAGTGTGTTTTTAAGTGTTGATCCGAAATTTAAAAAAAAGTATTTGACCTTTTATATTATTGTAACATTTTAGTGATGAAAGCTGATTTCATGTCACAAGCATGCTTATTTAATGTTGTGATTATTATATCATAAAGTCCTTATTTATATGAAGTTGAATAAATTCCTAAATTTTCTCTTAAAATTGATTATTATTATGTTTGTTGACATGCTGTATTTGAATTTGATATCTGAGCATAGAATAGTTTCTCTTTGCACATATGTTAATGGACTTCTGATACTAAAGTCAGAGTTTTTTCCTGAAAGTTTCAGGAGGACGCTGCAACCCCACCTGCCACTTGATTTTAAAAAATAGCACTCTTCTTGCCTTCATGTCCCTGAGTAAAAAAAATTTGTGCTCTTACTGCCTTTTACATAAAAATTGGCACATATGTCATATACATACCACGTTGGCGCAATTTTTTCCCTTGCCAATTTGGCGCAAACTTTGTCTTTGAATATTAGCTACAAATAGCATGTAATAATAGCACGTGATTTTTTATTTCAATATAAAAATAAAATAATGTAATAAATGAAATAGCTTCTATTATTTTAAAAAGGGAAATAAAAATAAGTAAATGATAGTTTGATATAAATAAATATTGATATACATAATAAAAATAATTTATAGAATTAAAATAAAATAAATAAACCTATATAATGCAAAAACAAAGTTTTTGCCAAATGGTTTGGGGAAAAAATCGCGCCAACGTGGTGCGTATATGACATCTGTGCCTAAAAATTTTCTTACATAGTAAAAACTGACTAATTATGTCTTTAAAAGAGTATATTAAAATTTCCTGTATTTGTGTATTATCCGGGCCAAA
Organism: Maratus michaelseni; assembly: GCA_963931845.1. Classification (NCBI taxonomy): domain Eukaryota; kingdom Metazoa; phylum Arthropoda; class Arachnida; order Araneae; family Salticidae; genus Maratus; species Maratus michaelseni. The sequence goes on along the minus strand of OZ007597.1, from coordinate 36,802,971 downwards.
AAGATACAACTGCGCCAGGGATGGTGCCAATTATACTAATTACAGTAACTCTTTTTTTTTAACTACTATATAGTTTTTTTTTTATATTATAATTTATAGCTTTTTTTATTAGGGTTTATAGTTATTTATTATTTATTTATTATTGTTCATTTATCATACTATTTATTTTATATTGTTCACCATTTTTAACAATGTTATGTATTGTATTTAATAATGTTAAATTACTGTTTTGATCATGATTGGCAATGATAAACAAGATGACAACCATTTTTGACGATCTAGCTCCAGGGGATAATAGGTAAGTATACCAAATTTCCTTCAAAAAGTGCCCATAAGAATCTAAAAATTTCCATTTTCTCACCAGCAGCTGCAGCACCCTGCCCTTTTTATACATGAGAGGAACTTTGCTGAAGCAATTTGTAAAAGATGCTCGAGTAGAATCAGTAGTACCTCGGAAATAACATAGAAACAGAAAATGATTTGATTTTAAAATTTGATGGGTAAATCTGTAATTTCCTTAAAATTTAAAAAAAAAATGTGCAACTACTGTGGGGAAACACCTGATATAATTTCGAAGTTAATGCTAGTCAGCACTCATTGCTATTCATCATGCATATTTGAATTTGTTAGTTCTTGACATTGATGATGGTACACTGAATGCTACTGAAACTAGAATGCAATAGTTGATAGATAAAACTTTGGTGCTCTAAAATGTTTTATTTACCTAAGAACAAAATAGTTATTGTGCTGTTCTCGAAAAACACCATATTTTTTGAAATTTTCTCTATATAAAGCCTAATTAAAGAATTTATAAAAATTGAACATGGCTAAATAATTACAGCTTGTTCTGACTAAGATTTTATTGCTGAGCATTTTTCATTTTATCACTTTATTACAAAATGGCAGCCAATTATGCGAGAATTTGAAAAAAAGCCACTTTTCCAAAAAATTACCCATGTTACCTGAAAACAACCCACACCTGACATAATCAGCTGAAAACGAAGCATTTTATTACATATTAATATTTTAACGTAAAAAATATATATAAATTTATGTAGATCATTCTACAATTCTATTATAAAAAGAAAATCTGTAAAAATGAAGTTCGTGTTTTGCCAGAATTCTGCAGTTGTTAATTAAATTATTTTAAAACTAAATAAGCACTCCTTAGGTATTTTTAACTATTTTTATTATTCTAAATGGTGCATAAAAACAGAACAAAACAAACAAATTGACTTTAGTAAGATATTTGTTGTAGTACTAGGGTGGTTTTTTTTTTAGGAAACATTTCAGTGTGGGTTTTTTTTTTAGAGGACAGCACATACCTCTTTTCACATGTGTTGACCAACTTCAAATGTTAAAGCATTTATAAAAGATGCCCTTGATGTATTTCCATGATTCTCTACATGATAGTCTATGAAGACATGTGACAAAGACCAAGTATAAATTAAAAAATCTCCTTTGAAATGAGGTTCTGCAGTATTTGCCATGCATTATGCCTACTGACTTTCATTTGTTCTGATATCTTAAGTATCATTTGAAGAACAAAATTAGCATATTGATAATTTTAAAACAGACTTATATTATTTTTTTTAATTTGTGAGTTAATCTGCTTACCAGCCATATGTCAGACCTTATTGTTTTTTTTTTAAGAATGAGGTTTGTTGACTTTCAATACTGTGGCTTATGATGCCAATAAACAAAGAAGAATTTATATTTAGATCCATGGCCCATCAAATCATCATCTAATCAGATTTGATGAAATAAAAAAATAATTAAAATTTTTACGGATTAAAGTTGTATGGCAATGCCATCTTGCATGGACGGTAAAACGAGTTTCTCGCAGGAAACAATTGAGCTAGCCTTTTGCATTGCACTATAAATCTTACCTACTGTACCCGAGTTCTCCATTTCGATCCTTGCTGCTGCACACATCTCCTACCTTGGACAAATGAACACATATTTCACCAACATCATCTCCTCTTGAAAACAACAGATGGCAGCACTGAAAACACCCCCAGCATGCAAAGTCTGTGAAACGCTCACAGCACGAAAGCCTGTGACAACTCTCATAGCACAAACCCTGTCATGTTGTGCATCTCCAGGGCCACACAAAGAAATTTAAACTTTGTATCATTTAATTTATCATTATTATTAATTAAGCTACCTTCAGAAACCAGCCTGTCTACCATTCTCATCTATCTTGGGATTGAGTCAATTTAATACTTTCATTTTTTGCTTGTAAATTGATTTGAACATCTTATATTTCACTGTTACTTGTATGTTTCATGCATATTTGCAATTATGAAATGATCATATAAATGTGAATATATAGATTTATACAGTGCAAAGATTTTAATATTTATAAAAATTTGATTGATTCTGTAATGGAAAAATTTTAAAATATGTATAGTGATTGGTACCTTTTTTATGCAATTTTTTAAAAAATAGAAATAAAATAATTTCATTAAATTTTATGGAATATCATTAGGTGATTTCTTTTTTTTCTTTTTTTTTTATTAAAAACAAAATTTTAAATTTGATAATATTTATACAGCATAATCTTAATTGATTCACATGGAGATAAATATGGGTCTCAAATCTTTTTGTGTGTATATATATAATTAAAATGAAATCACATTTGTAATAATCAATGGAAAAAATAAATACGAAAATTAAACCTGTAAATTGAAAATGCAAAAATCAGAAACTATGATATATGTGTGTATATATATATATATTCCAAAATGCAGGAGGAAAACAGAAAAATAGCAACTAAATTATATCCTACATTACAAAAACTAAACTAAGTTATGCATAAAAAAAAAAAAACTGGAATATGAACATAATGTAGTGTAATTATGTATCCAGCATTTACTGGAGTTCCAAATTACATATGATTTATTCTGTTGAGCTGATTCAGATATCAGACCAGATGCTATGATCAATAAGGTTAACTGGATGAATTAGGTCCTCCAGATTCGACCGGCATGGCTCAGTTTGTAGAGCATTGACAGCTTCAGCTAAGAGATCCCAGGTTTGAATCCTGGCCCGGACATTTTTTGTCCAGCTGGAAAAGTACAACTCATATGATTTCTTTACCAGTTTGAATAATTGTGTTAAAATTAATGTAGTATGAACATAGTATGTGTCATGCAGCACCACAGTTGACATGAGTGAGCATGACATCATGCTTATCCATTGTTACCGTTAAATCACATTGTCTAGCAACAGATTTTGTTAATTGTAAATGCTCAACATGAAAGTAAAAAAGTACCAACAGTGTCAGTTATCAGATTGCACACATGTTTACAATAAAATAAAAAAATCATTTTTTGTATAAAGACAACTTTTCCTTGTTCTGATTTTTAAGAAAGCCTCAAAATCTGAAAATTATTAGATGATTATATAGATTAGTAAATCATTTTTAGATGTGTTTAAAAATATAAATGAGTTTAAATTAAAGTTCCAAAAATTTTTGTGTGTGTATGGGAAGGAGAGGGGAGGGGGCTTTAATTGAATCTTTGCCCTATCATGTTAAGTGTGATTAATCAGGCTCTGGTGCAGTGGTGGCTCATGGGTTATTTAAATAAGGGTTTACAATATAAAAATTGTGAAAATAAAATCAGCCAGTACGACTTAATGTGCAGATTGAAATACATTTGAGTTTTCAAAAGTTAAATGAAAACAATGCAACTAAAGAAATAACAAGCACTTAGAAAACTAGTCGTTGGGGGCCACCGTAATACTTACCCATCATGGATATGGATAATGTAAAATATTAAAATAAAAATGTGTAAACTACTTATAAAGTGCATTGCAATTCAAATAAAATCGTGGCTTGATGACGTCACAAACTTTAAAGGCTCGATTACTGAATTGCTTGAAAGAAACATCCTTATAACTCCAAAAATAATAATCGTATTAACTAGCGGTTTATTGCATCTGATTAAACGTCAAATTTCCAATTAAAATATATCTTTGAAGTGAAATTTGGATGAAATACAGGGTCATGAAAAATCGAAGAGTGTGGAAAATAGGATTCCAAATATCTCGGCAACTAATTATCCGATCGACTTCATGCTTTATGCAAAATTTATGTTTTTTTATTGTCTTTTATATTCATTTCTTAAAATAAACAATTTCGAAAATTTTTATATACCTTTCATCAGAACGAATATTTCGAGAGTCCGAAAAAAATTGTTCCGGTTAATCGAGGTTATTGAAATGAAATAGGCTTCTTCCCATTATTACATACTAAGTACATACCAAATTGCAAGTCTCTATCTCAATTGTTTTGGGAGATAGAGCGTTTACAGACACACAGATGGACGGCAAAAATTTTTTTCTAAAAATATGTTTTTCGGAATCTCCAGTGTCTTAAATGTGTAAATCCGTCAAAATTTTTTTTTCGATTTTCAAAACGATTACAAGACTTACCCTATACTACGTATGATGGGTAAGTAAAAGTGTAACATTTTACTTTCTATGAAGGAAGATCATACAATCAAACAAATCAACAAACAAAAATTAATTAACTGAATATAGGAAACCAAGGGAGATTTTGGATAAACAACAATCAAGAAAGAGACAGTGGGAAATGCCAGTTCCCACACTTTGGATGTTGTACCTTTGCCCCACACTCCCGTCACCGCTTTCATCTGCATAAGCTGGTTTTGAAGGGGATTTCTTTGATTGCACGTGTGATCCTGGAAAGACTGGGCACTCTCTATTGATAATTTTCAAAATGTACATTATTAGAGTAACATTTTGTCATATACAAATGTAAATAAAAAACAAACAAAGAGGAGAGTATTTAAACTCATCCTGTAAATTGACAAGAATGTGGAAATGTGATTAATATTATTTTATTTGTTAATTTAATGTCTGCCTTTTATTTATCTTAATTTATTATCTTTAACCTATTATTATTAATTTATTATCTTTATTTTTCTTTGAGGATTCATGTTCTCCAATAGAGGAGCCACCACTGTTCAGATGACAAGTCTTCCTGTTGATTATCCTGTATTAAGGAAATCAATTCTATGCATAGAGCTGTCATCTAACTTTTAAAACTAGATATTAAAGAGAATTAGCAAGTGCTTTATTTAATTTAGCTTAATAAAACTTTTAAATGTGTTTATTGACTAATTATTGATTATTTTGTTTCAATGTTATAGTTTCATAACTGCTAACATTATTTCTTTGAAAATAATTAATTTTTTATTTTTATCATATATTTTAATGTGTTTTGAATTATATTTTAAATTACAAGTTTTATTTGTTTAAATTCATCTTATAATTTTTTGTCTACATAATATAAATCAATGTCAAAAGTACTGTACAAATTCTAACTATAACAAGTTCATTTTTACACTCTTTTAATTAACTGAGCTTGGTTTTTGTATGTAAAGATGGAATTTTGTTATAGATTTTTTACCAATTTTCTCATATGCTAGAATTATGTACATAAATTTGTAAAATACATTTTAATATTTTTAGAACCTAATATAAATTAATTTTAAAGCATTTTACTTACCCATCATACGTAGTATAGAGTAAATCTTGTAATCATTTTAAAAATCTAAAAAAAAAATTTGACGAATTTACACATTTCAGACACCAAAGATTATGAAAAACATATTTTTAGAAGAAAAAATTTTGCCATCCATCTGTCTGTGTGTGTGTCTGTAAACACTCTATCTCCCGAACAAATTGAGATAGAGACTTGAAATTTGATATGTACTTAGTATGTAATAATGAGAAGCAGCTTATTGAATTTCAGTAACCTCGATTATCCGGGACTATTTTTTTCAGACTCTCGAAATATTCGTTCTGATAAAAGATACATAAACATTTTCAAAATTGTTTTTTTAAGGAGTAAATATAAAAGACAATAAAAAAACATAAATTTTGCATAAAGTATGAAGTCGATCGGATAATGAGTTGCCGAGATATTTGTAATTATATTTTCCACACTCTTCGATTTTTCATGACCCTGTATTTCATTCAAATTTCAATTCAAAGATATATTTTAATTAGTAAAGAGACGCTTAATCCAATGCAGTAAGCTGTTAGTTAATAGGATTATCTATTTTGGAGTTATAAAGATGTTTCTTTTACGCAATTCAGTAATAGAGCATTGAAAGTTTATGATGTCATCAAGCCACAATTTTATTCAAAATGCAATGCATTTTATAAATAGGTTACATATATTTTATTTTCATATTTTATATTATGCATATCCATGATGGGTAAGTGTGAACTATAGTAAGTTCATTTTTACACTCTTTTAATTAACTGAGCTTGGTTTTTGTATGTAAAGATGGAATTTTGTTATAGATTTTTTACCAATTTTCTCATATGCTAGAATTATGTGCATAAATCTGTAAAATACATTTTAATATTTTTAGAACCTAATATAAATTAATTTTAAAGCATTTTACTTACCCATCATACGTAGTATACGGTGGCCCCCAATGACTAGTTTTATTAGCCAGGCGTAAGTGATTAATTGTCAAATGTTTTTTATGGTTACAATTAAAGGGCAAAACTGTTAAATTTCATTAGTGGCCAGTGGCAGTAATAGCAGTTTTATAAGTGGCCACTTTCTTTAAACTAGTGGCTTTTTTTTTAATTTAAAAGTGCTAAACAATAAACTTATGTTAAATTTTGCATTAGTATTATTCTAAAATTAAATATGTTAATATTAACATATCACAATATTAACATTGTCAAATAACTATCTTAATATTAACATATTAGAACCAGCAAATGTTGAATCATTGATGGAATGCAAGGAAAATTGATTATCTTTTTTAGGAAAGGTGGCCACTGACAGACAATTTTTAATAGCTGCTTTTTTGTGGTCCTGTGGCTGGTAGCCATAATTAATTTACTCTTTAGTTACAATTATTATATGAGTTATAACAATTATGGAGTTAATTATGCACCAAACTATACTTGCTAAAATATTCCAACTGGCTGTAAAACTGTATATGACAGTGAAATATTTTAAACACTAAAAAGTAGAAAATAAAATATTGTTTTAAAAATATACTTTTATTATCATCATGATAAAAATTTCAATAATTGAGTAACATATTTTCAGACTTCCAAATAATTTGATGATTGTTGACTTATATAAAGACTTATATATTTCTGACGAAACCAAAAACTTGAACAAACACAAAAATTGATTGCTACTTCATAATCAATTCAGAACATTAATTCCCTACAAAAAATATGTTTGTGTTATAAAATAAATATAATGATTATATTGTTCTGTTCTAAAAATGTATTTATTGCTGTTGATTAAAATAAAATTCTGATTATCGCATAAATTATTTGGGTACTTTAAATAATTAATACTCTATTGATGTTGCATTGAATCTAATTTATTTAATTCTTTTTAGGTTCTACTTTGAATGAAATTGAATCAATATGGTATAGTTAAGCCTATCAAGATAAAATAAGAGCTAATAACAAATCATGCTGTAAAGCACCAATTCTCATCTGAACACCAAAGTGAAGCAGCATCAAGAACGGTCAGGTCTTGGGAGGGTGACCTACTGGCTAATATTGTACAGTGGGAGAGAGGTACCAAGCCGGGAGATTATCCCTTTCCAGTAGGATAAAAAATATATATGGGAGAAATGTTGAGAACTAGGCAATTTTCCCACTCATGTGGTGCCTATTAAATGGAAGCTGCAGCCCCCTGGTCTGTGTTCTTGTTCAGCCAGAGGCATTAGAAACAATGATAACAACATAAAATACAACTAAATATTAAAGTATGTGTTTTAAAGGAAATGAATGTCATGTGATGTTTGATAATATTCAAATATGAGACTGTTTTGTATTCTGATTGACAAAAATTTAATATAGATTATATTAACCTAGCAATAACCTATGTAAAATGCATATTTATAAATCCAATGCATTTGCATTTGAATATTAATGGCTTTAGCTACTTAATTTTACTATTAGCTCATAAAGAATCTTATATTAAAAAAAAACCTTGAAAAGAAGGTCAATGAACTAGAAGACGTAGACTTGCTTGTATTTTAACATTGTTATTCAGTTTTCAAATAAGAAATATTTTATTTAAAATGTCAAACTAGAGATTTTAGTTATTACAGATATCTGGTTATAATTATATAAGATAAAAATACTAATATACACTGTGATTATTATAATCTTTTTATTATATATATATATATATATATATTATATGACTGTATGAAAGGAAATATAGAAAAAAATGTTTTGGCTTTTATTAGTTCTTTTTAAAATCTAGCTAACTAATATAATAGTATATGCCATTTATAAAAGATTTTATCTGTCCTTAAAAAAGTTACTGTAGTACTGCTGCTGCTAGTATTGAATGTATTGTGTCTTTTTCACTTTCTTGATTTCTCCTGCAGAAGCTATTGCATATAAAAACATGAAAACTGGTAGTTTTATAGAGAAATGTATGATAAATACACTGAAGCAGGCAGTTTTTAAATAGAAAAATTATTTTAAGCACCATTTGAAGTTGAAATTGGTCAAGATAGTTCAGTTACATAAGTTTTATAATATCAAAAACCATTCCTAGCAATTTAACTATCTTTTGTCGGCATGTACTTGACTAGATTGTAGTATGCATGACCAATAATTTTTTTAATTTGACTAATTATTTTTTTGTTCAAAATTTCATTATCTGAATAGAGATTTAATTCATAGTTTGAATTAGCTGTTTTTTGTATTACAGTATAGAACCATTTATCCAGAATGGTTGGGGTCAGTTGCATTCCGGATAACTGGTTTTTCTGTATAACTGGTTGAACATTAAAGCAACATCCATTTTATGAAATTTGCAGAATATATGCGATTGTAGCATTGTTACTGATTTCAAATTATTAGGTTACTCTGATTAAGACTCAGATCCTATCAAGATCAAATATTAATTAGAGTTTGAAAGAAGGCAATTTCTGGCAATATCTTGGAAGCAATAATACTGCATAAAGCTCAAAATGTTCAATATCTAACTAAATATGCTTTCATTTCAAATCCTAAATATTGATCAAGTTTTACAATGCATGTCACATTTGGTAATGTATCAAAAAATGCACATGTCAAACTGGCACTGCATAGCACTTTTTTCTGGAAAGATTCAGAAATCAGTCAGTTGGAAATGTCATTCTGGATAACTGGTTTTCCGGTTAACTGGATTCCGGATAAATTGTTCCATACTGTATTGCCAAATTTTAAAAAGCTCAAATAATGATAATATTTCAAAACAATGTATTTTCAATTGAAATATATATTTACATGTGAATATTGAAAAAGAAAGACAACTTTAATATAATTAAATTATTACATGCAAAAAGCATTTTATGGTGAAAATTACATCTTATTTAAAATGATATTATAGTGTCTGAAAGAAAACTCTTTTCTACATGTTTGAATGATGTGTGCATTTTATGCATTGAAGTTTTTTTTTTTCATGCATAGAGTGTGGATAATCTATAATAATAATAGTGCATAAAGAAAAGTTCTAAGACGAAAATTAGTCATGGTTAACAAGAGACATTATTTTTTTTTTATCTATCTTTGATTTAAAAGATCGTTTAAAACATTTATTTATTTTACTTTCAATATAATTAATTAATTTTTTTCCTGTTGCTGTATTTTTAAAAGGAACTGAGTAAGAGTAAATATATTTTGATGTCAATTTATTATGTTTGAATATTAATTATGATTTTTATGTGAAATTCATACCATATTCAGCAGATCATGTGCATTTTCATTTATAAATCATGAACTTTAAAGCAGAAGTCTGCTGGTGAAAATGTTGCCATTTTAAAAATGAAATGTTCAGAAAACTTAAATATTTTATTACAATTACACAAAATGAAATACATTCCGCAAGCTTATCCATTTATAGTTCCTTTTCACAGATTTTACTTTTTTCTTTGAGGGAGGGAACAATGATATAATGATATTTTATTAGATTAAAGTCCTTTTTTAATGTTTTTTTTTTAAAAATCTCCAATTGGCTATTGATTTTCTATATTTGCAGCCATTTTTTTTCTACCTTTTTAAAACAGCAAATTAGATACCACAGGAATTGGGGTTTGTAGCTCATACGGGGCAGAGTAGCATTACCTTTAAAAGAAACTGTGGGATTTCTGCTTTAATTGAGGATTACTAACATTAAAAAAATATATAATTTAAATGATACTATTTTAATTTATACTAAATTAAATTATTAAGTATTTCTTATTACTTTTTAGATTTTGCTTGCAAAGCGAGCTTTATTAATGTTGTAGATTATCATAAAAAAGAAATTTTTAATGAGTATTTTTAATTGATTTCACAATGATTTAAAAATGAATAAGATATGGAAATGTGTCTGTTTCATTTAGATTATTTTTCAACAAAAAAATCTGTTATTAATACTATTAATAGATGTTTTTGTATGTCTAGTTTTCATTCAAACATAAATTCTTATTTAAGTTTTTCTGCTATGTTCGAAACTACCTATACTAAGTCAAGAATCGAAAAAATTATAAAGCTGACCTTGATTCCTTTTTTTTTCACATGTACAGAGTTAAATATTTATCTAATTTTAAAGCTCATTTTGAAAGAGAAATCAATACACTGCTCATGGTTATATTATGAAATTCTAATTTATGTTATATTTTTTATTTATAAATTATACAAAAAAATTATATTTAAAATAAAATCTCCCAAAAATAAAGGTTACAAAATAATATGCAAGGGGAAAAGTTACACAATGTTGTCTTGGAATGACAGGATTTTAACTGGCAAATTTGACTAAAATCAGATAACATCATCTACTGAATACCCTTAGTCTTGTCTACAATTTGAGCTGTCATACAGCATACTGTAATGAGTATTTTTAACTCTTGGAATAGTCAGGAAATGGTAGAATTTTTTTTTTCAAATGTTTTAATTACAATATTGTATATGAAAAAAATAAATGTTTCATCTTCCTTGAAGATGACAAGTTTCTAACTGCTTTGATGACTTTTTTGACACAAACATTTCAAAAAAGTGATCAAAGCAGTTAGGACCTTGTCATTCTTGACTAGTAACAAATGGATGTGATATTTATAAACTCTGTAATAAGTGTTTTGTTATACTTTGCAAATAAGGCTATTCCACAGAAAAGTCTCATTTTGGGAGTAAATAAAATTTATAATATGTTTAATTTAAGGGTATGATTGGAAAGCTTGATATTTTTATGTTGTATAATACAATCCTAATAAAAAGGCATTGTAAATTACTGTTTACTAACTAAGTACCATTATTGTCTTTGTAAAGTGATAATGTTACATCAGTTACACAATAAAAGTTACGTCAGTTATATGTGTAAATGCCATTTTTTCTTTTTTATTGTTCAGAAATTAATTAAACAAATTACTGTTGTAATTTGTCATTACTTAGTGTTGTTGAGAACATTAAATCACTTTTTTTAATGGGATAGTTTTGATAATTTTTACACTTCAATGAAAGCAGAAAAAATGTTTGTCTATTTTTTGTTACATCAGTTACAGAATTTTGAATTGCAATTTTTGGGACTAAAAGAGAGATTGAAATAATCTGCAGGTATTTGGGTATTAAGTCATTAGTAAGAAATATTTTAAATTGTAAACATTTGTTCTAGCTTTATTAGTAAATTTTCTACACAGTTTTGAAAACAAAATTCGATGATCAAGTGTTACATCAGTTATGATGGAATTGACCAATATCTAAAATTTTTATGTAATATTTAATGTTAACCCATTCATCAATTTTTTGTATGTTGTGAAATATATGTACATGAGTTCCTAGGACCTAGCAATGGGGATTACTGGTTAAAGTAACCCCATCACCACTCATCTTTCTTTCTAAAACATATTATTTTGATGCATTAGATTGTTGTGTGAAATGCATAAAATTTTAAACAGATATTAGTTTTATAATATTGTAGGCTTTAAATAATGTTAACCCATTCATCAATTAAGATATTTAATGTTAACCCATTCATCAATTTTTTGTATGTTGTGAAATATATGTACATGAGTTCCTAGGACCTAGCAATGGGGATTACTGGTTAAAGTAACCCCATCACCACTCATCTTTCTTTCTAAAACATATTATTTTGATGCATTAGATTGTTGTGTGAAATGCATAAAATTTTAAACAGATATTAGTTTTATAATATTGTAGGCTTTATTTCGTTAAAAAAATAATTATTCCATTATTGAAAAATTTATTTCAAAATAAAAAATAACTCAGTGATAATTTGTATATTTAATATAGACGTATTTATTTATAATATTATTACATTTGTTATTACAGTCAAAAGAATGGGAGTCGAAAGGAATCAACAGGTGAATTATCAAAGTGGAAATAAACCTCATATCAAGAGACCAATGAATGCTTTCATGATTTGGGCTAAAGACGAAAGACAAAGATTGCTTAAGGCATGCCCAGATATGCACAATTCTGAAATTTCTAAAGTATTAGGTGAGAATATTTTTATTATGTTTAAATGTAAGTAAAAAAAAGTGAGATTGTATTGCACTAAACATATTTTATCCTTTTTGTCTTTTTAAAAAATATTTTTTTGCTTAATTTGTATTTTTAAAATAGCTTCTCAAAGCGAATCATTTTGTAAAGGATCTAGACCAGCCATACTCAACCTGCAGCCCGCGAGCTGTATGTGGTCCGGCAACCTTTTATTTGCGGTCCGAGACACGCAATCATTAATCCATATTTATAAAAGAGAAGAAAAATATATCTAAGATCTTCATTTTTGTTTTATATATTTTAATGGGAAGATAAAATCTTCCCAGTCATTTATAATTTAAAAGTACATCATTTGCCTAGTGAAAGCTTTCTTACATAGTTCTATTTGCATGACAGAGATGTATACATTTTTTAATCTTCACCACTAATCAAATATTATTTCAAATTAATTAAATTTCAACTACTAGTATATTTTCACATTTTAAAAAAATATGAAGATTTTGTATTGAGCAAAATCGGATTTATTAAGTAAAATCTGATTAAGTTTTGCAGTATTTTATTATCTTGTTTTATACTTATTATATAGCTGAAAGTATATAATAAGTATGTAGTATAGTAAGCTAATTATATTTTGTTACACTGCTTTTTTATGCTACTTTGTTATCTTTCTATTTTAACTACTTTTTTTTTTGCATAAGTATTGTGTGCTGCGGCCCGCCTAACGAAGCAAACTTATGTTTGTGGCCCACACGGAAAAAAGGTTGAGTATGTCTGATCTAGACTAAGCCTGAACTCGGTATGCTTATTATTCTTAAGGAACTTTATAATTTTCATCTGAATATTGATGCTAAGTATTTTTAAAATTATAAAATGTAATAATTTGAAATTAAAATGCAACAGTAGATGATAGTTTCCTCTAGATACTTTTCATGTTTTGAAACAAAAGCTTTTGTATTTATAGGGTTTATTTTTTTATAGTGTTTATTCTTAGAAATTTGATTAATATATTTGGAGCAACTACTTATTGATATCTGTTAATTTCTGTAGTAGATGCAAAAGTAAGATTAGATTACAGGACATAGTACCTATCAGGTCCGAAATTGTTCATTATAAGATGCTTTTTGCAACTCGACATAAATCATTAACTTTTTCTCATTCTACAGGGAAATTTTTACAGTGTTTATAATAAAGTAAGAACATAATAAATTTAATTCAATTTTTTCAATGTAATTAACAGATATTTAAATATTACATAAAATATATGCATAAAAGGAATTTAATGACTTTTGCTTACCCACAAGATAATTCTTGAAGAAAAATACAGTAGAATCCTAATTCTAGTATCAAATTGTATCTTAATATTGTCTTAATTCACCAAACCTCAGTTACATGAAAAAAAAAATCAATAGATCTGGATATATAACATAATAGATATTAAAAATTAAAAAAATTGCAATTTTTTGAAATTTTTTTAATTTTTCTCCCTTTTAATGTTTAAATCAATTTTTTGCACAATTTTTTTTTGTGGGGGAAGGTGAGGGGGTGTATATTTGGTAAAGGAAAAGAAAATCAAAATTGTTTAAAAGTGGAAGAGGACTTAGAATCGGGAATTTACAGTATGTGTTTCAAATTTAATTGATTTTTTTATTACCTTTTTGCAGGAGCTCGGTGGAAAGCCATGACAAATGAAGAAAAACAACCTTATTTTGAAGAGCAATCTCGCCTGAGCAGATTGCTTCTGGAGAAACATCCTGATTATACATACAAGCCCAGACCTAAGCGTACTTACATGGTGGATGGAAAGAAGCTTAAGCTGTCAGAATATAAGCAAATGATAAAGTTAAAGCCCAATGAGTTAATAAATGTTTGGTAATTTTTAGCCTCCTTTGTTTAGATTTTCTGAATTAATTTATTAATTGACTGTCTTGAAAATTACTGTTATTAGGACTTGAGTGAAGAACTTGCTTAGTAATTAGTATTGATGTTTTCTTAAGATTACTTTTTTTTTGTATTTTGTTGATTACATATGCAGTAATAAGTGAGCTGGGAATGTGTTATGAATTGTTTTATGCAAATAATGTTTCGATTTGAACTATACAGTTTGTCTCAAAAGTTTAGGTGCAACAAAAAATTTTGTTTATTAAATAACAATATATCATTATTATTTACTTTTCAGATTCTGTAATATTTTTCAACTAAATAATATCAAAATGAATAAATGGGTATATTTTCACAACTTTGATAACAAAAAAATCATAAAAGGCTGTAACTATACAGTGTCTCAAAAGTTTAGGCACAATTCAAAAAATACATCATTTAACATTTATATGATGCTATTTATTAATAGTATTTCCCCTGTTTTGTATAACTTTAAATAATTGTCTTTCCATTGAATCAATTAGTTTTTAAATATTATTGGCGACAGAGAATACCATGCTTTTTCAGTGGCTACGTTCAGTTCTTTAGTAGAATCATATTGCTTTCCATTCATATATACTTCACATTTTAAGATAACCCAAATGTTCTCAATTTGGTTTAACTCCATGATTAAAGCTAACCAATCTAAAACATTAACATTTTGAGCAGAAAGCTACTGTTTCAGAGTATATGAGTTATGGATTAAAGCATTGTCATGCTGAAATTTCCACTCAGGATCCCTTAAGATGTCCCTAAATGGAAGTAGATTTTGCTCTAGTGTCTCTTGATACATTGTTGAATTTTGTTTCCCATGGAGGTTTGTTGGCCAAGCAGGTTTGTTCATTAAAGCCAATCACCCCCTAAACCTTCAGAAATTTAGCAGGTTTTGTTCATTAAAGCCAATCACTCCCTAAACCTTCAGAAATTTAGCAGGTTTGTTCATTAAAGCCAATCACTCCCTAAACCTTCAGAAATTTAACGCCTTGTCATCTACTGAAGAAAGCATGTGGCTTTTTCCTGAGGTCATGCCAATAACAATTCCAGCCATCATGAGCATCCAGATTCCACTCCTTTTCGTCGCTGAATAATCTATAAAATTAATTTCCTCTTTTTTGAATCCCATAGTTTTTGTCATCTTAAATAACCAATGGAAATTGAATATTTGCTGTTGTACTGCTCAGGGAAGACGGTTTGTTGGTCAGAACGGTTGGTTGATTGAAACCGATTCAGCATTTGTTAATGTTTGCATAATGTGTCTAAACTTTTGAGTCAGTGTTTTTTTTTTTTAAAAAAAAAAAAAAAAAAAAAGGTGTATTTTTGAAATAAATAATGCTGATGAAACCCTTATCATAGGTCTACTATATTTCATTTCAATTACATTTTAAATATTTATTGTGAAATTATTCCATATATCTCTCCTTCCAATTCTATTATCATATTTTGGTGTATGCCTAAACTTTTGAGACAGACTGTAGTCAAACCTGTTCAATAGAATAACCAATTTACCAAAACAAATTAGTAAATAAGATACTATTAACAAGAATAACTTTAATTATAAAAGAAAATAACTTATTATCATTAAAGTCAAAATGTGTTTCCTTAAAGTGATAACAGTACACATAAAGGCTTATAAATACTTATTAATAAATAGATCAACAAGTTTCATAAGCTAAATCAATGACAATTTCAAGACCAATAATGAAGGATAAACTATTTTTGCAAAATCATTTTTTTGAAAATGAACTTGATAAACAATAACCATGAGATCATATGCATAATGAAAGCAGGTGCTAAAAATGGTCAACTGTAAATGTGAAAATTATTAGGTAGCTTTCAATACAAAAAAGTATAAAGCTACCTATTGCAGCCATTCGGAGGAAAGCAGTTCCGGAAAATTTCAATATATTTTCACCGATCATGACCCCCAGACCCCAAAACCACCCTCTGTTCAAATGTTGATTTATATATATATATATATATCTGACCTATGTTATACGATAACGCTCGTATTTATAAATCAATTTTGATGAAACTAATTGTGTGTATTAAGCTCACCAATGTCTCGACCGAGTTCATTGGCCAGCTTGGTCCGTCATTTTGTTTCAAGATGGCGGCCATTTAAACTAAAATAAATATACATAAAAGTTAATTCAAATGTATTTTTTAATTAAGTGTTAGGCCTTGATACGAGGATTCCAGAGCATTTTTTGGTTTACCCCTATCTTAAAAAATGGCTGAGATAGAGCAGTTTGAAATTCTAGGGTGGCTGACATTTTGAAACAAGACAGCACATTACAAAAAATTTCATTGTTGTAATAATTTTCCCAATCATACGCATAAAACTATATATTCATATCCATTAGCGCCAAATTATCGCCAAACTTGGCGATATTTGGCGAAATATCGCCAAAATTTGGCGACCAAAATAAGTCTTCATAAATGAAGCCAATTTGGCTATTGCTCAATAATTTGGCAAATTTCTTATTCAAATTCAGTATTAACGAATCTTTTGTAAACATTTTCTTTGCATTTTAGCTTTGCTGTTTTCGTGTAACATTAGCTAAAATTTTAAAACGAAGATATAGGAAAGCTACCTTTTCCTCCCGGTACAGGCCGGAAGGACTTTTTTATGTTATTGCTTTTTTTATAAGATAAGATAAAATAATTTTTACATTTACAGTTGACCATTTTAAAGCATCTGCTTTCATTATCTATGTGATCTTGTGGTTTTTGTTCATTTAAAAAATAATTTTGTGAAAATAGCATTATTATAGCATTTATCATTATAGCATTTATCAATTAATAGCATTTATCATTATTGATCTTGAAAATGTCACCAATTGAGTATAAGAAATTGGTTGATCTATTTATTAATAGGTATTTTTAAGCCTTCGTGTATACTGATATCACTTAGGCAAGTACATCTTTACTTTAAGAGTAACTTTGTTTTACAATTATTAAAATATAAAATATTCTAAATAAATCATTCCAGATACTTTAAAAAAAGTTTCACGAAAAAGAAAAAAAAAATCAACTCATACTCTTATGTCTACTCTTACTTATGCCTATAATCTGCAGATGATATATTAAAAAAATTAGAACTGAAAAAAAAAAGCTGAATTAGTGGTGCTTTACATTATTTGCAAAATTTCTTTTGAAAGGACCCCCCCCCCCTCCTTCCCTATCAACAAAAAAAAAAGAAAAAAAGATTGAAAAATTGTCATCTGCAATAGGTTTCAATATATTGATTCATATTGCTCCTAAGTATGCAATAGGTTTCAATATATTGATTCATATTGCTCCTAAGTAGTTTTTATGCTCATTCTTTGTTTACTTTAAGACCTCAGTATAAATATAATCTGTAAACCTTGAGTTACCTTTCATAAAAATTGTACTGTAATATATATATATATTTCAGTATTAAAAATTAATAGCATATATATATATATATATATGCTGTTAATTTATATTATCTTAAACTTTATCTTTAACCTATACTTTAGTTAATTTATCAACGAGTGATTACTATTTTATAGCTACATATTATTGATCAATATTTTTTTATTGCTTACTATAATTATATAGTCACATAATTTTATTCCATTTTGTTTCTTAGAATTTAAATGCTACAAATAATAATAACAAATGTATCTTCCCCTATTATATTTGGTTATTTATAAATTTAGTTAAAACAACCTAAATTTCTGAAATTCTCCCCCACCTCCACCCCAAAACTAGAGTAAAGATCCCAAAATTTGTTTCCCTTGTTAACTTTTGCGAATATTGCTGCTTTCTCTTGGCAAACTTTTGAAACATTTTCTGTACTTCCTAGTACAGTATTGACAGTGAGATGGACCGGAAATGTTGTCTTTTAGCATAATATTTTTCAATAATAGTTTGGGGAGAAGCTCATGATAGTTTTTATTTAAGCTCAAAATGTTATCCTCAAGATATGCTTTCTAGTATTGCATTATTGATATTTGTAGATTGAAGCATCTTGATTTTCCATTGTCTGTGACATTCATCATTAGACTAGGAGTGGTCAAAATGTTTTTATTACTTCTTGTCCTAAATTCATACCTAGTATTGCCAAATCTACTGTCACAAAAAAAAAGCGTGATTACGGCTTCTAAAGTGGAACATAAAAAATACAGTAAATCCTGTGAAAACGGAACCTGTCTTAAGGCTATTCATCTGTGAGATCTTAAATTCTCCTCCCTAATGTTACACCTATGACCATGTGATGCATTCGTATTTATAAAATATCTCCTCGGGAAATTAATATTTTAAATTTCTTTTTTCTGTGTACTCTTCTTAAAGGATGTCTTCTTTCTTTTTTTTAAGTTTTTAAAATATTTCTAAAATATATGCTTAGTTTTATTTGAAATGTTAAAATCTTACTCAGTTTCTCTAACATTTTTTTAACACATAAAATTATAAATTTAGTATATATTTTAGAAATATTTTCCCACTAAGAAAACAAGTTGGAAATTGTATGTTAAATGTGACAAATGAGGTACGTTCATTTCATGCTATAACTAGTTTTACAATGTAAAAAATCATTGTTATTATTTCAGTGAAATAAATTATATCGTCTGCTATGAACAAAATGAGGATGCCTTTTTTTTTCTTATTAAATATGCCATGTTTACAGATGCTTTTTTTTTTTTTTTTTTTTGACTCCAGACAGCTCTGTAAATTCACCATGGAGATCTTGTTTTGCAAATGATTACCTCCATGGTTAATATTTCTATGATTCCCAATGAATGAATATTTTTTTATTTACTTTAATGGATTGAGATATTCGGCTGTCAACCTAATTTTCACTGAAGTTATCTCATAATCTATACCTATTTTAATGTAACTCATCTCTCAAGCAAAGAATTTTTTTGAACGATCTTTCTAAAAATGTAACTTTATGCAATTTTATTCAAAAAAATAATTTTGAATAAAAATGGCCACTTGGCATATGGAAAAAGATGTAGTTAGCCTGTATTTGTTTTCCTCAGTCACATGACATCCGCTTTTATTATATAGATTACGTGTAACAGGATTTAATAGAATAAAGAAAACTTTTATTAATATCTTTTTAAGTTTTGATTTGATTTTTCTAAAATTTGAAATGACTCAACAAAATTCTGCAACAGTTATATATATTAAATTTCAAACCGTTCGATTGGGTAGTTTTTGCACTGTTATATGCAGATGGACGGACGGACGACCAAACAACGACTATAGATGCTACGTATTTATATAATTACAAATGCACCTAAAAAGAAACATCATTTAAGAAGAGTACACAAAAAAAAAGAAGATAAAAATATTAATTTCCTAAGAAGATATTTTAACTATACGAATGCATCAATATGCCCATAGGCATAACTTTAACATTAGCAAGGGGAATTTGAGATCTCACCGATGAACAGCCTTGAATGTAAAACATTCACAGTCCCTACAGAAGAAATACCATACCTAATAAGACACAAATCTGTCTGAAACGGAATCTTTCTCTAGTCACTTGAGATTCTGTCTTAATAGATTTTACCATACTAAATAAACATAGTAACCTTATACAGTAACATATGTAAAAGCAAAATCATCAGGAGCTGGAACAAAATTCCATTTCTGAGAGGTTTCCAATTAATCCGTTATAATTGCATGGTATTTCTTCTACATAGGGACTATGAAATTTTTACGCTTAAGATGGATATCCATTATAAACAGGTTCAGTTTAACAGGTTTTACAGAACAAAATACATTAAATGCTGTAAAAATAAAACCGCTAGAGACTGTAAAAATATTCCATGTTAGACAGGTTTCCGACTTAGCTAATAGATTTAAATGGTACTCCTTTCAGTGGGACCATTTAAATTTTCTGTTACAGACAGTTTTGTTTTGACAGGATTTAGAGTATTAAGTTCCACTTGATATAGACTAATGAATAGCATGGTACTCAACAATTTTTTAAAAAGTTTGTGCATCATAAAAAATTAGGACTTTTGACATCCTGTGCAATTGTTTACTGGATTGGGTCTTGTAACCAGGGCCGAAACTAAGGGGGGGCAGAGGGGGCACGTGCTCCGGGCGCCAGCAGAACTGAAGGTGGAGGGGGCGCCAAATGCAGGTTTTGTTTGATATAGAAATGTATATATATATGAAATTTGTATAAAAAGTCTCGCAGCCGGAAAATCCAAAAGAAAAATGAACCAAATGCATTAAAATAGACAAATAGATAAAAAGATTCGTCTACAATACAAGATAGCAAATGAATAAAAAACGAACTGTTCTCTTAGGCTATTTTCTTTCTCCCATTCCAAATGTATCATGTCTATGCCATCTATCATTTAAATCTCTTCCTGTGGTTTAGGAGAATCACTAACATTTTTCAAGGTCAGTCCCTACTCGTGTCTGTATATGACACTGTTCAACGTCGTCTGGATACGGTACTGCACTGTCCAGCATGGATAATTAACAAATGATTCCCTCACTCTGACTTTTCTATTAGATAAAAATATTCCATGAAGGCTGTTCTATTTTTTCCCTTTTCTCCCAGCGTGGAGCTTTCTTCTCTTTCCATTTTGTCATGGGCGAGGGGTGACTGCTCTGGACAATAAACACAAATTGGAGGATGAATGCCCAAAGTAAAATTCTCAGTAAAATCTTTTTCTTTTAACTATAGCCTTTGTAGAGGTACAGTAAAAAATCTCGTACAGTGCGCCATGGCTAGTAAAGCCGGAGCCGCCCCTGGCTTTATCTTCCAAAAAGATTTTTACTCGTCTTTTTGCGAAAGTTTTCTAAGTGTTTTGCCGCCCTTGGCGGCAACTGGAATATGCCGGCCTGTTAATTTTGCTGAAATTACTTTTTTATACAGATCCAATCTAGTATTATTAGAGGGGACGAGGTTGGGCGACTGCCTTGGATACTAAAAACAAATAATATTTGAAAGAATAATTGGAAAAATACGCAAAATAAAACTCTTCGTTAAAACTTTTTTTGAAAAAAAAAATGTCATTTGTAGGGGTGCAGGGAGAAAACCATACCCAAGTTGCTATGACTAATAAAATTCGATTATAATCAGTAACAAAGTCAAATGCATTCTAAATATCAGCTTTATGTAAACAGCATACCAAGTATGGGGCACCCCTAAATCAGGGGCCCCAGTGTCATGATCCAGATTTACATTTATCAGATCTGATTTAATTAGACTCTGAATCTGTGTAATTAAATCGTCATAAAAGTCTCTAACAGTAACAGGGTTCCTTTCAGCTCAGCTCGAAGTTTGAGTCTCACCCCAACCCTCCACAACCGTTCACAGTTCTGATAATTGCTAATAGAAAATAAGACAAAGAAAAATATTTAAACTTAACTAAAACATTTCTGGGAATAGCAAATGGTATTAAAAATATTCTATTTAAATTACAAGAAAATTATGTAGTAATACTAATTAAAAAAAAGTGCTACGAAAATCCTTTGATCAAAAAATGATTTTTCTCGTTGAACTCAAAAGAGGATTTTGGGGCCCTTTGGATGCGGGGCCCCTCGCGATTGAGACCATCGCGACCCCTTAAATTCCGCTCCTGCGAATATCAATAATTATACTTCCTAAGATGAAAACTTGTATAAAGCGGAATATTTTTCGGCTCCTTTCGATTCCATTTTCAAGGTTTTAATGAATCAGTATTTGACAAAGCTGATTACTTAGTTCAGTATTACAGATTATCTGATTATATACTTTAAATTTTAGAAACTTAGAAAAAATTAGCTTTGGAAATTTTCTTTTCGGAGGGGGGGCGCCAAAATCCATGTTTGCCCCGGGCGCCGAAAAGGCTAGTTTCGGCACTGCTTGTAACCCTTGAAAATCAGGACATCTGACAACACTATTCATTCCTCTCAAATCCCAGAATCAAATAGTCAACCAAAAGTTGACCAGTCCAAAAAATATCGAGAAAGTTCCAACAATTCAACCTTTCACCTCTTCTAGAGCTAAAGCTTCCTTTTCTTTCTTTTTTGGTCATTAAAAAACTCACCAGAGACAAAACAGCAACTTGATGAGCACTAGAAGACACAACTAAATTTTATAAAAAATAAATTTAATGTGGGCCTCTTTTCCAGATATTCTCTACTTCAAAAAACATATGAATTGTAAATTTAAGGAGGAAGATATTAAGAAGGAAGAAGGATTAGTGACCTTCAAAATTTTTTAAATTGGGTTACTTTAGTTTTTGCAATTAATTTTGCTAAGTTACCATACTATCTTCTGTTGGTTAAGGAACAGCTTCACTGAAACTCCCTCTCCCGGTCGTGAAATACCATGTTAACCTATGCGAAAACTGAAATATGCAATTACTCATTATCTAATATAATTATTAAAATACAGTTTTCACCATCAGAAAGTAGACATCAGATGCTGATGATGTGTGTTTTCAAAAATTGTTTTCTTAAATTTTAAGCATTTAAAAAATCGCTATAAACTTTGAAATTTCCACTTGATGAAATTTTATCATCTTCATAAAAATACTTAAAATTTGTGGAGACAATTTTTAGAAACACAAATCGTCGGCATCTGGTGTCTACTTTCTGATAATGAAACCAATATTTTAATAATTTGATTAGGTAATGAATAATCACGCTTTTAAGTTTTCCCATAGATTAACGTCCCCACCAGTGGCTGA
Organism: Maratus michaelseni; assembly: GCA_963931845.1. Taxonomy (NCBI): domain Eukaryota; kingdom Metazoa; phylum Arthropoda; class Arachnida; order Araneae; family Salticidae; genus Maratus; species Maratus michaelseni. The sequence goes on along the minus strand of OZ007597.1, from coordinate 36,779,860 downwards.
GAGGTTCTGCTCTCGAAGCTGGTAGACGGGAGGTGCTGGGTTCGATTCCAATCGCGCCCGTCGGCCTAATCGTTCGGAGTTTTCGTGGTTTTCTTCGAGCCGTGGATTTATCCATGCGTAAATACAGGTTAGGTTCCCTTAGAAAGACCCCCACGAAGGGCACTCCCCCCGGCCTATATCCCTAGTGTAGATAATTGGCCGTCAATAATCAACCCAACCCATAGGTTAACATAGGATTTCGTGATTGGGGAGTTTCCGTGCATTGATTTTTTAGGCACTTTTTGCTCCATTTTAATTTTCAAAATTACAAATTTTCTTTAGAAGGACACTATTTAGGCATTTTCTTATGTTCTGTTTGTAGTTTTTAGTTTGAACATTAAGTTTTGAGCATTTTCTTTGTTGTTCTGATGGTCAATATCTTTTTCAGGTATCGTGACGGTAGTCTTGGAGTAATGGACTCTCCTACACCCACTTTGTCATTGAGTAAGGTTAATGATTCTACTAATTCCAATGATGGTTTTAATTCATCTGGAATGAACCAAAACTCATCCTTTGAACATATGAATAATCACTTGATGTCTTCAGATCGTCATTTCTCTGAACATACATCAACACCTTCTTCAATGTATTCACCTGTGATCAAAGAAGAATGCAAAAGTCCCACAAACATGAGAACTTCTACTTGAAAACTACCAGAAGTTCAGTGATTTTACCCCCTATTTATTCCATGAGATATTCACTTTAAAATTATATACGTTTTTGCAGAAAATGTAAATAAGTATTCAAAAAGCATTATAATATTGGGTTTATATCAGGGCATGAAATTTCAGTTGAAAAGGTACTAGCCAGACTAAAATTTTTGCTCGCCACTATTTCGCATTCATTCAGACAGTAACATCGGCCACCCCACCTGCCCAGAAAATGAATTATTTATGATAAACTGAATTTAAATTGACCATTGTTAGAAGGAGATGTCTGTTAAATACAGAATATTTTACATTCATGAAAAATATGAAAGATTTTTAAAATGTTAAAAATTCGGAAGAAAGCGAATAATTTTTACCGTGTATCAAGCAGCTGAGCTTAGGTGGCGAAATCTGATTCACTTCGCGCGGGAGTGAAGAGCTATCAGATTTGAGCTCAGAAGCAAAAAAAGCAGCCTTGGTGCTTGCGCGGTGCGAAAGCGGGGAACGAATGCAGACGGAGGAAGTTCGTTCCCTCGTAGGAGAGAAATGGAAGTGGGTGACGCTGCATTTTTTCTTCTTTTGGAAAATAAATGCCGTTGTTTGATTTTAAAACACTTCCACATGTTAGATTGAGGCACTATATTCTGAGCGTATACAGTTTGATTTGAAGCACATTTCAAAAGACGAAATATACTCACCTACCTTAAATATTTGCTCGCCAATGGTGAGCTGGCGAGCAGAAATTTCGTGTCCTGGTTTATATTCATTATTTTTTTCTGAACATACATCAACATCTTCTTTTATCTTCAATGTATTCGCCTGTGATTACAGAAGAATACAAAAGTGTTATTATCATGGAAATTTCTGCTTGAAAACTATCAGAAGTGATTTTATTTTTAGCTATATTACATGGAATATTTATTTTAAAAACATCTATGTTGTTATAGAGAATGTATATGTATAGTGTATATAAATATTAACAAAACATTAGAATATTAGTGTTTATATTTGTATTTTATCTGAACCTACATCACCATCATTTACATTCACCTGTGATCAAACTAAAATGTAAAAGTCTCACAGACATGGAAACTTTTGTTTGAACTATTAGAAGTTTAGTGATGTTATCTCTGATTGTATTGCATGAGATATTTAGTTTAAAAATATCTATGATGTTACAGAGAATGTAAAGTGTAAATATGTATTTAATAAAATGCAATTATATTGATGTACGTACTTGTACTTTCTCTGAACATACATGAACATCTTCTTCAATATAACTTGCCTGTGATCAAAAACAAATGCAAACATAGTTTTATTGTATAGACTGTTCCAATTTGGAAAAAAAATCTATGTTGTTTAAAAAAATCCCTACACTAGATGCTCAGGACATCGCTACGGGGCTGTGCGTATATAATGTTATCACTTTAGGGAGGAGGGGGTTCCTGGCACTTGATATTGTAAAATATCTCTTGAGGGGGGGGGGGGGGATTTTATCTGTTGATAGCATTATCATTTTTTTATCCAACCAATTTTTTTAATTTATTTTTTTATTTTCTTGTAACTTTTTCTTTACATTAAAATAATATTTTTTATGAAAGCATATTATTAAAGTTATTATTAAATATTATATCTACCCTATATATATAAAATCCTAATGAAACGAATTTGTGAAACGATTTTATGAAACGAATTTATGAAACGATTTTATGAAACGACTGATTAAACGACTGATTATGTTTCAGGGCTTCTTTTAATAAAATATTAAACGCTTGATGGTGAAATTAATACCAATTGTCCATAAAAATCCGCGGATGTCAAAACTGGTAATAGAATTTTGAAATTGGATTTAGTTTTCGAGATATTAATTTTTTTCTAATTTTAATGACATTTCTGTAATGATGGCAACTAATTACTCAGTTTTTTTGTGACAAAAAAGGGAAAAAAATTGAAAAGGATCCCGATAGGGATTATTGATTTCATTTTATTTGTCATTTTCAAATTGAAATTGAACTTATCTTTTATTTCAATCGATAATGAAGACAATATTGTAATTAAATTATGTTTTTCAGGAAAATTTGAAAAAAAATCCCATTTATATCGTTAGGATTCAATCGTCTGTCAGCATTTAATTTAATTTATAAACTGAAAATATTTTGAATAAATTCGTCCAAATGACGTCATTTGTGCAAACGCAAAAGAAAGGGGGAAAAGGAATTAATAATAATTATTATTTATTGATATCATATTTTTTTTTGTAAAATTTAATTAAACGTATTTATAAAATTACTAATTCGGATATTTCAAACGAATATATAAAATAATAATTGCCCAACTGAACGGAAGGAGAATAAAATATCCTGCTTGGTTTTCTATCCTGCTTGCTACCTTGCTTTTTTTCTGCCAAGCTTTTTAAAAAAGCGTCAAGTCCCCTATAATAGAAAAGCACCAAAAGTTCATTGGATTTGTTTTCATAACTTTTGGCAACAAATCTATGTATATTAACGAATCTATCCCTTTTTGAAGCTCGAATTACGCCAAACCTAAAAGCAAAGGATCCTATACTGGAAAAGTTACCCGATTTTCTTATGGACACTATTCAAGTGACATAACATGGTGTAAAATTATCGCGGATAGCAAATTTGTTTAAATATCTCATCAATTGATGCCGAGCACAAAATATTTAATTGATTTTGTATGATAAATAATTATTAGAAAATTCGTATATACATATTAATTAAAATAAATTAATTTACATATTTAAAATAACATGGAAATATGCATGATGGTGCACTAAAATAGAGAGAAAATTAAAACCTGTTACAGAAAATGTCTATAACATAGTACTTTTCAATACCGTGGTTCTTAATGTTATTCACAAGCAGATGAAATTTTTCTCATCCTTAAACGCAAAGGAAGAATAGAATAAAGATCGTTGTTATAAAAGTCCGAGAGGTAGCCACAATTTAAACCTAACCATTTTATACAAGCTGATTTTCAAGTTGTAATTAATTTTACTTATGAATCCCGAAAACAGTCGTCAGTTGTCGCAACAGCTGTGTATGAGGCCATGATAATAAAAAAAGGCCCCATTAAAACGTTAAAAGCATGGCAACCCAATTACAGATTTACCAATATTTTTAAAATAAAGAACGCTGTCATGTTTTTAGAGGCCTCGAAGTCTGAGCGGGGGTTGGCGAGCGTAGCTTGCAGGGGGTAGGCCCCCTAGTTATTTATAAAGTTATTATTAAATATTATATTATTTATAAAGTTATTATTAAATATTATATTATTTATAAAGTTATTATTAAAGCCATTAAATGGATTTTAAAATCATTTCATTCCAAAAAATGGAATACCCCAACATTCAATATTCCTGTTCTTCTACCATATGTGCATGTAATTCGCTGTTGGAGAAATCAGGTGCGAAATATGTTTGAAATGATACTTGTTGAGTTTACTAGTTTAGTAAAGAAAGAAAAAGAATGTTGTCCACTTCTTCTGTTTATAAGAAGTTATGATTTCATCCTCCCTGTGAAGGGCATATGCAAAAAGATAACATTATTGTAGAATGCATTCATTATGTGACAATAAGCTATTATTAAATACTTTGAAATAGTAGTGTCTCTTGTAGATATTGTTTTATATAAAGTTATTTCATACGTATAATAATGATATTTTATTGACTTCTCTTTATTTGAATCCATTAAAGTATGTGAATAATAAATGTATAGTCATATCTGAATATCACTGCAAATAAAAAAAAAGAAAAATAATTGTAAAAATAAAAATAATTTTTATAAATTTATAACAATATCATTAAGTGGAGGGAGTGGGAGTTGGAGGACTGATATCGTAAAGCGGGGGGCCAAAATTACCAAAATGTTGATAACATTATAATGTACAGCCAGGGCTTTACAAATATGATAAAATCTGATAGCCAGCCAAAAAATCCAGTTGCCAGTAAAAAAGAATACCTTCCTCCTACAATGTCATTTTTTTTCAAAAATCGCAAACGTTTTTGTGAATTAATTGATAAAAAATAATAACAAGCATAGTTAGGCTTATTAGTTAAATAGTTTAGAATATTGCATAAATTAGAAAGATAATATAAGCTAAAATTTATGATAAAACTTATCAAAAATTATGTATCTCTGAAAAGAAAAAAAAGAAATGCTGCAAAAGCCGAAGCACTTGCTGTAACTGGCATGTTCGGCAGGGGAAAAGCAAGAAAGAAATATTCAAAAAATACATATGCTTTAATTTTATAAAAATTAATTATTCTTGAAATTTTAATTAAGATTTATAGATTTTCTTCAAATGAATTACTTATAATCACTTATATTTTATTGTTCTTTAAAATGAATGTGATAGATTAATCAATTTTAATTCTGAACACAAAAATCTGATTCAAAACTTACAATAAAAGGTGAACATCTTATAGCATTGTAGCCAATTTTAGATGGAAAAAAATGTCATTTGTGCTTATTTTTTAGATCAGTTTTTATACCAAAAGATTGAAGATCGCACAAAGGATTTCGTTTAATACTCCTTTCAAAACACTTTATACTTTCTTTGATAAATCCAAATAAATTTCATTTTCCAGAAAAAAAAAAAGCCATGTTTTTCATAAAATAAAAATTTACAGATTCCTACCTGTACTGTCGTCCATACCTTTTTTTTTTTTTTTTTTAGTAATTAACATTTTTTATCATTTAAAATTAAATTATTTTCAGCATTAAGAATTTCTACAAAATGCATAATCTCTCTTACGTTTACTATTAATATTATTTTATTTGATATTTTCCACATTATGTTTTAATATTTTTTGTATTGGCTTTATTAATTTTTTAATGCATCTTCAGGTGAATGATTATTTTCCCTTTACAACATTATGAGGCATACATGACTTTGATCTTCTTTATACCTTAATAGAAAAAGTTGATAGTAAAAGTAAACATTTTATGTACTATCTACATATCGAGAAAGAATTGTTTTCTATTTTTTTTAATTTAAAATTCTTAAAATATATATTTTTAATATATTAGGCTATTACCAGATCTTGAAATTGACACACACACACACACACACACACACACAAAAAAAAAAAAAAAAAAAAAAAACACATAGTGAATTAGAATATTAACAAGGAATGGTGATGAACTTTTTTTAGGGGAGGAAGTGGGGTTCTGGTGTCTTCTTTAGAGTAGTGTTAAAAGTTTGTGTATGCTTTGCCATGTATTTCAGATTCCACTGAAGTTGCATTGTTTTATGAGATGATGGATCTTTGATTTTCCATTTTGTTTACTTATCAATTGTATATTTATAATTGGATGTTGCATATATGATACTTTAAAATCATTTATATGATTTAATAATTTCTGTAAAATGCTTTTTTACATTTTAAAATGTTGTGTAATGTTTTGTTTCAAGTGTTTTTTTTAACTTAGTGTGTTAGCTCATTATTAGCTGTTGTGTTGTGGATTTTCACAGATTGTGTATATTTTTTAACATTGTTCATATTGGTTTTATTAAAAAAAAAAGTAACTTCAGGTGTATGACTGTTTTCAGCACACTTTTTTTTTTAAAGTGTGTATTTGTGTGCGTGTATGTGTGTGTGTGAGAGAGAGAGATAGATAGTGACATTTCAAATAAGGTTTTATTTATTTATATATTTTTGTATGCACTTTTTTCTATGCAAAGAAGTAAAAAATAATCAGGAACTGGCATCAGATATAATTAAAGAAAAAGAATGTTGAAAACGCTATAATATTATAACATGGCAAAAGGTAAAATGATTATAGAGTTATGCCATGCTTGTGGTAATGTATCAAGCAATGCATATGTCAAATAGATATTTGCATGGCACTTTTTTCTAGAAAAATTCTCAATAATTGGCGATATTGATTCTGAAAAAATGGTTCCATACTGTATATATACAATCAAACTCGTTTAACCCATTCATCTAACCAGCATCTACTACACGAATTTTATTCGTTTGGCACCACTTTTTGCTAATTATTTGACTTAAGTTTATAAATCACGAAAATGTCGTAATTAAATAAAATCAATTTTACTTTTCTTTTTTACTGGTATCAAACTCAAGCGCTGTAAGCACTTTTTGAGGGTGCATATATACATCCATGGTCCCGAATGGGTTAATATGAGCACAGCTAAAACGGGAACACATTTAAAATGAGCAATTTGCTCGTTAAAAAGGCTTCATCATTTAAACGATATTTTCATGCTTTTTACAAGCTACAAAAGTAAGATCACAGCTAATACAAGAAAAACTTCAGTTAATTTCAATGTGATTTTCAGCGAAATGTAGGATAGAATTAAGAAAGAAATTCTTTCCTTATCGAATACTGTTCTCACTCTGAGCGATAATACTTCTACATTACAACTGTTTGTCAAAATGTAATTTACCAGTTTCACCAGGCATAATTTCAACATTCAACCTTCCCCACCCAAGAAAATGTAAAGGAATGCCCTGAGGTCTTGAATGAATAAAAGAAAGAAAAAAAAGGGGGAAGAGATATGCGTGTTTAAAATACCAGTCATTTATAAGATTTACAACTGAGCCATGGAAAGAAAGGAGCTTAAAAGAAAGCTGTTTCTTTAAATCCGAACTCTGGGCCGCATTAACCAGACTTTGCATGTCTCTTATTGCACTGTTAACCACTTCAACGGCTGCCCCGAGTTAAGTCGGGGGTAATAACACTGTTTCCCTATCTATGCGGCCATTGATGTGGTTAAAATGAAATCAATAGCTAGAAAAATGCAGCAACTGTTGCAATGTTAACAGAGTTTTTCTGAGAAAAAAATAAGAGATCAGTTGAAGTACTGTAGGTCATTCATATCCTTTGGAATCACTAGTTCTTTAGAAGGTTTGACTACAGTACTGTGATTTTATCTAAAGGAAATGACTTTCACAAAGGTAAAACTGAATATTTCATGTTAAGATATGAATTTTAACATTGAGATAATTTGAACAATTAATAGTTGTAATTAGTTTATTTATATGTGTGTGCTTTAAAAAATTTTATTATCTTCATGGGTGTTACAAGTAATGGTTAATACGAGGACTTTTTTTAATTCCATTGTTTCTCGCATTAACTGAGTCCGACTGTGTAAATATCTGAATATTGGTCAAATCATAAAATATTTAATATTACTTGTTCAATTATTAACATGTTGCATTTCTCTTAAAGAATGCTCTCTTTACCTTCTTCTATATTTACAAGAAGAAAGTATTGGATTCATGAAAATTTTCGACGGATTTATAGATTTTAAAAGGTCCTGAATACGATTTGATTGTTTTTAGAAAATGTCTATGTGAGTGTGTCTGCATGTGACAAAAATTTTGTGGGCACTCTATCTCAAGAACTAATGCACAGAATTTAATAAAACTTTAGATTCAGTTAGTCCCTGATATAAAATGGAGCTGAATAGTTTTTGGGTGTAAATCGCCCAACAGGTGACACTGCTATGCTACATTATTCCCAATAGCTATATCTCAAGAACTAATGTGTAGAATTTCATCAAACTTTAGATTCTGTTAGATCTTGACATAAATAGATGCTGTTTAAATTTTGATGTAAATAGCCCAACAGGTGGCTCTGCTATGCTGCATTTTTCAGGATTTACAGAATTTTAGCGATAGTCATATCTGAAGAACTAATACACTGAATTTCATCAAACTTCAGATTCAGCTAGACCTTGATATAAATTGGTGTATGTGAAAGGAGAAAATTTTGAGATTGGCACATCCTACTAATTTTCATTACTCCAAGTTCTCATTTTCAAAGAATGAATCATGATACAGCAACCAGTAGAAAAGTGAGAAAAATGTTACAAGTAATTGCAGTATTAATAAAAATTTGTTATGCTTCATGTTGAGTGTCGTGTCAACTTTACTTAAAGAAAAAAAAATCATTTAGTTGGTTTTTTTACCCCATATGTGACACAGGTTATGAATGCAAGTGATGAAAGTAATTAGTTGAACCTCTTCCATTGGCTGTATATTACATGAAAGAAGTATGAGAAAAAATATGTCAACCAACAATTCTTTGCACCAAAAACAAATTAAGTAATTATTATTATTATTATTATTTTGAAAATATATAAGTGATTCAAAATTTTACTTGGCATGTTTATTAGTTTTAGATATACTAACCAGTAGTGCACTGTTTTATTTCTTTTTTAAGGTCTATATTTGTTTCCTTTGTTATTGAGTTCAGGAATTTTTGTTTTGTAATTTGTATTACCACGAAAAAATAAGTTCAACTATTATCAATTGCACCAATTATTACCAACTGTACTTAACAATTATTTTGAAAATTTGCACTGGGAAAGCATAGATTAATGGCCTAGCTATTCCTTGAAAAAATAAAAACCACACTTGATACATTGAAAATAGAATTATTAAATTTTTTGATGAGATAAGACAAAAATAGGTGCAAAATATACTTGATTGACTCATACATATATAAATATATTGCATCTTTCACAATTTTATTTTACTTGGTGAGTTGTTCAACATATCTTTAAGTTTATTATCTCCTTTTGTTGAATTTTCATTCATTTCATGGTTATCTTAATTTTTTTTTTTCAATCATTGTTTTTTTGATATGTTATGAAGAGCTTAATATTGTCATTTTTAGGCTTAGTGCTGACCATATTCGACAAAATAACATATCTTTACTATGAATTATTCTTATGAAGCTCCTCTGAAGAATACATAAGATATTCATAGTTTCTCATATTTGCATCTTCAATTTACTGTGTTTAACTTTTGTATGCCCCAAACCCGTAGGATATAAAATTTAGTCAAAATAGTCTGAGCTATTTTTTAGATAAAATTAGCTTGACCCACAGTGACCCAAAAATGACCCACTAATCCGATTTTCTCGAGCATGTGACCTAGCCTAATGATTTTCTTGTGCCTAAAAACCGTAGGATAAAAAATTTAGTTCAAATCATCTGAGCCGTTTTTAAGATAAAAATAGCTTGCCCCATAATAACCCACTAATCGAATTTTCTCGAACATGTAACCTTGCCCATCAGTCTTCTCAAGCCAAAAACCAAAGGATTTAAAATTTAGTCTAAACAGTCTGAGCCGTTTTTTAGATAAAATTAGCTTGACCCACTAATCGAATTTTTTCAGACATGATATCTAGCCCAATGGTTTTCTCTTGTCTGAAACTTGTAGGATACAAAATTTAATCAAAATCGTTAGAGCCGCTTTTTTAGATAAAATAAATTTGACCCAAGTTGACCCCAAAATGACCCACTAATTGAAAGTTCTCGAACATGTGACCTAGCCCAATGGTTTTCTAGTGCCTCAAAACGGTAGGATACAAAATTTCGTCAAAATCGTTAGAGCTGTTTTAAAGATAAAATTTGCATATATATATATAACCACACACAAGATTTCCTCGTATTAGAATATATGATGTGATGTAATTTTAATTTCATACACATGTTACACTCAGCATATCATTGACATTATGTTGCAAGTAGATTTGATTTATAGAGCAAATTCAACAAATTTCTTAGCTGTAATGAATGAGAAAAGTGTTTATGCATTTAGCCAATTTTTTAACATCATATTTTACGTAGCTTTCATTACAAAAAGTAAAAAGTTACCTATTGCAGCCGTTCGGAGGAAAGCAATTCCAGTACATTTTCACTGATCATGACCACCATCTGTACAAATGTTGATATATATACCTGATCTACGTCATACAAAAGCACTTGTATTTCGAAACTGGTTTGGATGAAACTAAGTGTGTGTATTAAGCTCACTAATATCTTGACCGAGTTCGGTGGCCAGCTTGGTCTGTCATCTTGTTTCAAAACAGTGGCCACTAAAAGATTTAAAATTAAAAAACAGATACATAAAAATTAGAAACTCAAATTAATTTTTTGTTTTCAGTGTTAGGCCTTGATACATGGATTCCAGAGCATTTTTTGTTTTGCCTCTATCTTATAAAATTTCTGAGATAAAGCAATTTGAAATTCTAGGGTGGCTGACATTTTGAAACAAGACAGCAGATTACAAAAAATCAGGGATTAATTTATGAGTTTTAGTGATTGGGATTTTTTGCAAATTATTATCTTTCATTGTTGTAATAATTTTCCCAATCATACACATAAAAATATATATTCGTATCCATTAATGTCAAATTCTCGTCAAGTATGGCGACACTTGGTAAAATATCTGCAAATTTAGCGACCAAAGATAAGTTTCCATAAATGAAGACAATTTGGCTATAGTGGAGGAAATTTAACAATTTTTAGTAACAAACAAATTATCAATGTGTTTGTATTGTGTTTTATAGCTGACTAATTTGACGAATTTCTTATTCAAAGTCAGTATTAACAAATCTTCTGTAATTGGGTTCTTTGCATTTTAGTTTGCTGTTTTGGAGTTACATTAGTTAAAATTGTAAAACGGAGATATAAGAAAGATACCATTTCCTCCTGGTACAGGTCAAAAGGACTTTTTAAAGAAATTATTAATATATACTTTCTAATAAATATACAGTAAAACCTCCGAATAAAGGACACTGAGGAAACGCTAAATTTGTCCATTATTTGGAAGTGTCCGCTATTCAGAGGTTAAAACTATGCAAACAATATTTGTGTTGGGGATTGAAAAAGTGTCCGCTAAATAGAGGTGTCCGCTATTCGGGAGTGTCCGTTAGGGAGGTTTTACTGTATTATATACCTAAAATAACTACTTTCATCCTTTAAATCTAAAAAGAAAAAAAGAAGCCACTAATCATGACGATAAGGAAAATTCTTGATTACAAAAAATTGAAAAAAAATGTTTATTTATAAAACATGAAAATATTTCACACAAAAAATCCTTAGAAAATCTGAGAAATAGTAATAATAAAATAATTACTACAATATCTGAATAAATACATACAAATTTTTCTAGTTTTAACAAATTTATATACATAATATTTAACAAATACAGGCATTTTGTTAGTATACAATATTTACAAAAAATGAATAAGGTGGCTTAAAAAACCAAAAACAAACAAAATAAAAAATAAAACATGAACTACAAATTTAGTTTACAAATCTTCAGAAACTAGCATAAAATAATTACTATGCTATTCTTTTTTTTTAATAGTATAATCTAAATAATTAATAAACATTTAAAAACAAATTACAGATTTTTTCTTATACAATTTCACGTCTACAAATTTCTATAATCTGTACTTAATTCTTAATTTTGGAATGTAAACAGTAAAAATCAAATAAAGTAAACACAGCAGCGAATTTCTCAATTTTTAAAATAATTGACTGGTTTAAAATTTTTTATGCTTTTCCCATATTGTAAACTAAAATAAAAATTTTAGTGAAGCAAAACAGATAACCAAATGAAAATATTAAAACAACAATTTTTGTTTTAAGCAACATAATGATGATAATGATGGAAAAAAAAAAAAAAAAAAAAAAAAAAAAAACTAGGTGATTGAAGAAATAATTGGTAATGTTATTTGACTTAATCTCAACATACTACAGTGTGCTCTAAAAAATGTGGGAGAGGAAACAAGGAAGCAGAAATTTAGATGATATTATTCAATGTTTATCTTGAAAAATAATGCCTAATTTCATGATTTATTCCCTCCCCCCCCCCCCCAGCTAAAATATGGGAATATGAGGTAGCTAAACTAGAAAATTCACTGTTTTGATTTATGCTTGGTAAGAAAGCTTGAGCTTGTGAATTTACTTTTAAAACTCATAATTTTTTTAAATTTTTTTTTTTTTTTTTTTTTTTTTTTTTTTTTAAGATATGGCTAACAGAAAAGAAAAACATTATTTAAACTATATTTTTAGGATATCTAAATTGATTTCTCAATGTATAATCATAATTTAAATTAATATGAAACTATTAATTGATAAAAGTGTATTTAAAAAAAATAATTAGATGCTAATTTTTTTATTTATATTTTATTTTCTCCCTCTTAGTGTTTAAAATTGAATTGTCACAGTTTCACAGCCATTTGCCCTATTTTGGCACATAATAAAATCCATTGTTGTTGCAACTAGTATAGAATTGCGACCCTGAAGAATATTTGGTGATTTATCACCTGTGGCTGTGATGAGTGAAAGAGAAAATGCCTTAAAATTAATGTATTAGTTTGTAGTTAAGTTATAAAATTATTAAAATGCTGTATCGTCACCGGAAACACACATGTTAATTTAATTTTTTAATTTCAGCATATGAGAAGGTGAGTTAAAAATCGCTCCGAAAATTCCATCTTTACATACAAAAGCCAAGTTGAGTTAAAACATGTTATATCTTTACATATATACAACATATTTTTGTTCCTTAAACCCTGAAAAATTTTGTGGTAAAGCAGTTTTTTCAAAATTCGTATTGGTTCAAATGTTATCCGCCTTTTGGTGTTGCAGTGAATAGGCTGAATGTCAAAATAAAATAGCTACAACAGTCATTTCAAGTTGTCAATCTGACAACTTGATACAGATCGTCAAACTTGTTTAGCTCAAATTCTTGAAGAATGCAATGAAAGTTTAAAATATCTTCAAACTTAGCTGTTCCAACGTATTCTATACTAGGAAAGCATTTTCGGCAATAAAACATTTGAAAACATATCAAATATTAATTCGGTTAACACTAAAGTCCATACGTCGCTGAAGAAGCATTTAAATGAGATTATAATTTTATTTGCAATGAAAAAGGCTTAAATTTTCTTTTCTAATTATATTAAATTGGATTATTAGTATACACAATACGCTTAATAAAATCTCTTAACACCTCTTCTATTTAATTAGTAAAAAAATAATCTAAAATTAAATAAGAATAAAATTCTGGGTCTCATATCCCCTTCCGAAATATTTTTCTGGCTACGGCCTTGCAGCGAACGATGCACGTGCAGCACATGCAGTTCTGATGAGAATGTAAACAAAACACATATGAAGTATTGCTGTAAAGAATTAGTGAAGCAATATTTAATAAAAACAAGAGGGCTGGAATAAAGATACACATCGAAGTACAATAACACATATTGTACGGAAATGCTGATAAAAAAAAATTAAAAGCACAGCAAAAGAAATAATGTGAGAATTCATCTCACAGGGGTAATTGTGTCTCCTTTAAAAAAATGACATTATACAGAGTAATTACACCTGAAAAACTGTGAAATTAATACTGACCTATATTAGTTATAATAAAAATAAAATCTAAAGTAGTTTGAGTACAGCCAGCTAAAAGCATTACTTGAAATATAGAAGTTTCTATCTATAAAAGATGTATATTTACAAATAAAAATTTACATTTTTCTCAAAAAAACATATGTACAGTTGATTTCAATACTGAAAATTTGATACTTATGAATGAATGTTCAGTACAAAAAGTTCCAGTTTCAGTAGTAAAATAGAAAAATATACTGGAATTGTGGCATTTAATTGAGCACAATTAAGAGGGTTGGGACAAGAAAGTGCCAAGCGAAATTTTTGGTGAAATAAATCTGACACTGTAATAATCTGTTGTAAAATAAAAAGATACAACAGTACAATTATACATTTAATACAATTTAAAATATTAATTACATAGGTCTTATGGTAGTAAGACTTCTTAAACACAAAAGGCAAATTTTAAAATTATTTGGTTTTTGATTGCAGAAATAAAAATGAAATAATTCAATTACATGTTCTTTTTTTCTTCTTTTCACAGTAAACTATATCAATATTGACTAGAAAAACTGATCTGCCTTTATGTAAAAAAAGTTAACTTTCCCATATATGCCACAAAAAGAAGAAAAAAATTATATATATGCAGAGATATAAACTATAGAATGTTAAAAAAAGAAAACATCAAAACAAGCTTCGAATGCCAGAAAAGCATATATTACATATATACACATGTGGCATATATAGCATATATGCCACAAAAAGAAGAAAAAAAATTATATATATGCAGAGATATAAAACTATAGAATGTTAAAAAAAGAAAACATCAAAACAAGCTTTGAACGCCAGAAAAAAGTGTCATAATGAAGATAATATTTAATAAGATATAATATATAGTAAACTCTTTAAATGCTTTAAAGATCACACTGAAGTATCCAAACATATTTCTTTTAAAGTTCATTCACTAGCTAATTATTTATTAAATTATACAAACAAAGTTTCTTCTCCTTATTTAGGGATCCATACATTATATAGTTGAAATAACCAATGTTAAGATAAAATATTTAACAAACACATTTAAAAAAAAAGAATATTTAGTAAAATAGCATGCATAAATTATTCCGAGATTTTAATCTTTATATAAAATCTGAGTACATAATACTTTCAATGAATGAAGTTGCTTATAAGAAATTAACCAATAATCCCGAATTTCATCAATTGCATATTTATTTTGCACTTGATGAAGAAAAGGCAACATTTCCCCAAATATATATTATATTTATAAGGTAAATGCATTACATTTATAAAGGATGTAAGGTAAATGCATTACATTTTTATCAAATTTTGCAAATTTAATTAATACTGAAATGCTATTTTTGGTGTAACTGTATCCCACACTTTTCTTTCTAGGTATATATCGTATATATTATTTCTCCTGTCAACATCCCTTTTTCTAAGAAAATACGAAGCATAGAACAACGAATGAGATACCATATGAAAGGATTTTGAACTGGCTTCTGACATAGTACACTTACATTTTCCTAAAACATGTTTTTTGATTAAAATTTACTGATAATTAAAAATTAAATCGGCATTGATTTCATGAAAGAAATGAAAGGTTTTCTTCATATTACTGTTGCCACAAAAATAAAATACTGCATTATCGGATGACGTCATCCTCTAATGCAATTAAAATAAGAATGTTAATTTATTTCTTGCGCGTACTTTTTGAAAAAATATCGAACTTTTAATCGGGTTTTTATTTAATTTTTACGTGTGCGTCACCTATTGTTTATTTGTTTTCTTTGTTTAATCATGGCTGTGTACATGCGTACTGTATCGGAGCACCGGTAGATTACGTAATTTAAGGATTATCTTCCATTTAGATATACAGTTCATTAGGATTCACAAAAATTGTGTTTATTTTTTAATATTTCATTAAGCTGTTAATACGCCAGCGAAGTCTGACGTTACTTAAATGGCTGCTGGACCACAAAGTGTGAACATCCCATGTTTAAGTTCCCATAGGCATGCAAAAAAGTGGTGTACCAAATATTGTGATTTATGTATTTAAGACATTTCTGGAACAGTTTTGTAAAATTTGAGGAAATGCTTTCATTATGAATTCCCTAAATGTCTGATTCAGTGTTTCAACTTTTTTATAATTCAGTTTTTTTTTTCAGTATAGGGGTCTTGGCAACCTAGAGAAATAACCCTGGCGAGAGAAGAAAATTTGGCAAAAAAATTTCTTTCAATCTATTCCCATTTTCTTATACACAAGCAATCATCATTATATTATTTCTGTTGTCAACATACTTTTTCTATGCACATACCAAACATACAACGATGAATGAGGTATCATTCGAAAAGTTTTTTAACAAGTTTCTGAGATATGACACCCACGTTTCATTAAAACACGTTGTTTGATTAAAAAAAAAATCAGTTAATTAAAAATTAGGGCTAAAACATACCAGGAAATAATCTCAAAGATTGCAGTGCGAAAGCTTCGCACGGGTCCTTCTGGTTATTATATATACATCCAAATACAGATATATAATTTAAGTTTCATTTTTGTTACTTTGAAAACTTAATATAGCCATTTGCTAATTATTTGAAAATAAATATTATAAATATGCCAAAAACTTCACAATATAACTTTGACTACCTCTAAAATATTTATATATTAATTAATAAAGTTTCAAAATTTTAATGCATTCTTAAGATAAAAACATAGTTTGTTTCAGCATAACTTTAATCAAAGTACATTTGAGTGTGCTTGGATATTTTGGGTTAATTTACAAAAACTATACACAATGTATTAAAAATATATATATACATCTCATATAATTATTTTTTTTTTCAAACATTTAAAAAATAAAATATGAAGGTCATATTCAGAACCACAACTAAAAACAATATAAAATTCACCAAAGTATTTAAAATAATTTAAATACATTATTCTTTAAAAGTCTATGTCATTAAAACTTTTAGTCAGCCAAAAATTCAAATACATTTACATTTTGACTTTATTTAATCTCTGTATAACTTCATCAACAATCTCCATGAATTTTTGACGATTTTTCAGATCAAAATTTCTATCAAAGAGTTTACTAGTACAATCAAGTATTTCCAATAGTGTTTTATCCTCACCCCATGCCAAGTCAGAATTGCTAATCAAATTATAAAGAATCCTGGCTATTCGTATAATTTGATACGATTTTGTAAAAACTGCATAGTCAATGCTAAAAAAAAAAAGAAAAAAGAGAGGAAAAAAAAAACATATTAATATAAGTAAGATTATTTTTATATATATATTAAAGCATAAACACTACATCTGATTACTTTATTTTACAATATAAGAACACACATTTTATCAGACAATTAAATACACTAAACCAACATGAGTGAAAAACAGACTTGGGCCAGGACTCGAACCTGGGACCTTCAACGTACAGTGCTGATGCTCTGCTACTAAAATCGATATCCTAGCCTGGCAATTTCTCACACTTATTTATGTCGGAAACAGTCATCGGCCAACAGTTTTGCAGCTTCAGATGGCATAATACGATGAATAACTATTCATTGGTTCATAATTAATTATTATTTTTATATATATATTAAAGCATAAACACTACGCCTGATTATTTTACAATATAAGAACACACATTTTATCAGACAATTAAATATACTAAGCCAACATGAGTGAAAAACTGACCTGGGCCAGGACTCGAACCTGGGACTTTCAGTGTACTAGTAAAGTAAGATTAATAAATACATAAAGTAATATCTTATGTACCTAGTACATAAGTAAAATTAATATAAGTTTATAGCCACCTTGACAGGATAGAGAAAATGGCCTTGGTTCAGGCTTAAGAAAGTGAGATTTGTTGCCAAATAATATAAACAGTTACGAAAACAAAATGAACTATTATGTGTGTTTATGCATGAATTAAAAGCAATTGTTTCTGAACATATGTTTGTATATTGAAATAAGATAAATGGTTTTGTATGTAAATAAATATAATATCATATAAATTAGGCAATCTAATCCGGACTAACGAGGTTAAAGAATCAAGGTTCGTACACATTTCTTTAAATAAAAATCAAAGACTTTTAAAGATCAAAACCAAAAACATTTAAGGACCTATAAACTATTGAATTATAATGTTTTTTAATACAGGGTTTCATTTTTGTAAATACAGCTTTTCAACATTCAAATGGAAGAGGAAGGGGGATTTCAGCATTAGGCAGTGTAGAAATTTAGAAAACTATTACTTATGGTTATTTCAAAATAACAAATACAGCATTGCAAACTTAGTGAATAGCAGGAAAGGAAAGGAGGGTTGGCAGATCTAAATTTTTGGAAAGGAGATTTAAGATGATTCTTTAACTACATTGTCACTGCAAAGTGTAAGGGGATAATGGGGGAGAAGCAAAGGATCAGGGTCCAGGACTTCTCATAAAATAGTATTAAAACTTTAATCTAATAAGATAATTTACTCTCCTCTATCAAACATGCAATTTCTGACATCAATATCAAGCTTTTCTTTCATTTAGCCAACGTTGAAACAAGAGTCAAATTTTTACTTTACAAGTACGCTTTACAGGGGTCGGTGCAGGTTTTTTTTTTCTTGGGCCCCATTTTGTGAAATATTTTTGTGAAATTTATTATATTTTTGTGAAAAATAACATTTTGTAACAAAAGTTGAAATCCAGTTAATCAAATTCGAACCAAGCAATAACTTATAAACAAAAACTTTTTAAAATCATTTGGCAGAAGTTTTCCTCTTTGGTGAACTTGTTTGATTGCAAATTACACATTTTAAAAAACATCACAAAATAATAAATAGTAAGATTTTATAGAATAGAATTTTGTGAAAAGGCCTATTTTGGTAAAAGGAAAATTTTGTGAAGGGACCGATTTTATCAAATTGATTTTTGTGAAGGGGCCGATTTTATCAAATTGATTTTTGTGAAGGGACCCATTTTATTAAATTGATTTTTGTGAAAGGACCCATTTTATTAAATAGATTTTTGTGAAGGGCCCCTAAATAGGCCCCAAATTTTGCGTGGATCCCTGCTTTAGCATACTTCTTCTCGATTACTTGATACTTATTAGCATCCAAAAACATGAAAAAAGCTAGAACTACCAGCCTTTTAAATGATAGCGGCGCAGTGACAGCCAATGAAAAGCGGTCATGCAATTTGCATATTGCCGACGCGAATTAACATTTTTTACTTTTAAAGATTAAATTACATTAATTTATTGAAACTTAACAAAGGTTACTAAAAGTAATAATAATGTAATTTAAAGTTAATAATACAGTGATATTTGAATACTTAAAGAAAATGATGAGGTGCCGATTGCGATCACACCCAAAATGGCTGAATGCCGGAAAAGAATGCATCGTAGCGAAAACAAATGCGCTTAGTGGTGAAACGTAAACAGATGTCGGAAAGATACCGGAATGCAGGTTTACATTTTTGATTTTTATAATTTGGATGGAAATGGAGGAGAAAATAAACTTTAAATCCTACACATCCTTTAACCCTCTGAGCGTCTGAGGGCTTTCCTGCATTTTCATAAAAATATTTGTAAAACTTAAAATAATTTAACTTTTCTTTCCCTGTTTGTTTCTAAAATACAATTTTGTTAAATTTTTTTTTTGTCTAGAACCGATTTAAGTTGCTTTTGGGAAATGGAAAAATATGGGCAAAACATTTAGAAGGTTAAGAAGTGTACACAGAAAAAAGGAGTTAAAAATATTAATTTCCCGAGAAGATATTTGAAATATATGAATACATCCTGCACCCATAGGTTTAACATTAGAAAGGAGAAACGGGAAATTCACTGACGAGCAGCCTTCAGAATAAAGTGTTTATCAGTAAAAAATGAAGTTTTCAATAATTCCAAAAGTAAATTGTTAACATGAATATGGCTCATCAGTATATGAATAAGCAATTTTTTATGAGAAAGTTTAAATATTTTATTCAGCATTTCATCTACAAGCAGATTTTCAAAAAATGCAAAAAACTATCAAAGAATGTGAAAATAAAACAGGAGGTTTTCACATTTTTGTTTAAGCATTTTACCAAAATATTTGCAAAAATATCCTTCATGTAATCACAACACATACATTCTCATTATTTATCGATAGTTATCACATTATGTTTTATATAAAGTATTTAAATTAATTGTTTTGATGAAATCGTAAACACAGATTTGGATTATGTTTTTCATCATATATTTTTATGATGAATTTTTAAGAAGTCATTTTTTAAAATTATTAGCAATCCTTTGAAGGTGTCATGACTTTCAGTTTGTAAATGAAAATTAAACATATCAAGATGTTGAGAAGAGTGAAGATATATTTTAACATTTTGCAAGGTTTTTTTTTTTTTTTTTTTTTTTTTTAATCATTTTCTTTCAAAAAATTTTGAACAAGTTAAATCCTTAATCTATTTAATTTATAACTTCATTTAACCCAACTTTCACTAATTTTTTTAATTATCAGTGCTTGAACATTTACAGTATCTTTGCCTTATTTAACTGCAAAATTTCTGTCATTAAATAAGGCAAATATTACTATTTGGAAATAGTGGTACTCAAAAATAGAAACTGTGCAAGCTCTAAAATATCTAATCAATCCTGAAGATTACTTTTCTGAAATTTCAGAAGTTTTAGCCTCTGCAAATTAAACTTCATAAAAAAAATGGTACTTTTATGTTAGTCGGGGCCAGTGATATATATACATACATATATGTAGATATATATATGTAAAAATCTCACTGGTACCCAGCTAAAATAAAAGTACCATTTTTTTTTTTTTTTTTTTTTTTTTTTTAAATGGAGTTTTGAAAATATGTCAGTTTTTTTCCAGTCTTCGAAATAAAAATTAAATATTTTGTCAATTTTTTTTTTTACTATTTCACATATGAGTCAAACAACTCCTTAACATTAACAATTTAGTCACCAAATACATTTTCAAACTTAAAAAACTAAAAATAAATAAACATATATATAAAGTAAACAGGACAACACTTTGAATTTAGAAACTCTGTTTACTGCAAATAATACTTATAGCCCTTTTCTAAGAGCTAATAAATCAAACATAGTAGAATACTTTAATGGAAATCCAACTTCAATTGGAGTAAAACACCCTGTATTTTCAAATGAATAAATAAATAGCGACCTATGTCATTGTTCAGTTTTGTGTTCCTGACCTCCCTGCAACTTATTGAACAGTTATTTTAAATAATCATGTATATGTATACATAAAACTTATTTTAAATTATCATACAAGTTAATTGCCATATACACACCCCAAAATAAACATATGAGTAATTAATGAGAATTATAAATTAAAAAATCAAACAACAGACCACACTACTGAAAGAAAGTGCTTACCTTCTAAGAAGATGCTCTTTATCTTTTCCCTTAAAGTTACTTTCATCAAGTGTATCTGATTCATCCAAACTCAGCAAATTCAGAAATGCAGATGAATTTCCTACACATAATTTATGAATTTTCATAGCTTCATCCCATGCTACTTTCCGTTCCTCCATGAGATCTAAAACATTTTCAAAAGATTCAGTACATATTGAAAATTTTTTAAAAGTGTCAAATGTTTTAAATCAGCCATACTCAAACTTTGTTTCTTGTGTGCTGCAAAAACATATGTTCATTACATTAGGTGGAAAGCAATACTCTACGCTTAAGAGGCTACTTCACTCAGGCGAAAACACCCACTCGCTAATGTTAATCCTATGGGGGAAATAATTTACGATATCTTGTTCACATTTCAATATTTTTAAATGATTTTTATTTTTTTGCATTGGATAGCTGAGGTCAATTTCTATGCACGCTCCTTTGTACTTTTTCGAATTTGATTACAAGTTTTTTTTTTAAGGTACTTTCACTTTCAGAACCGGTTTTGAAAGTGAAAGTATCCTCAATAAAAAAACTGCAACAAAAATAAAAAAAAGTAAAAAGAAGCATGCATAGAGATTGACCTCAGCTATCCAAAGCAAAAAAAAATCATTTAAAAATATGGAAATGCGAACAAGATATTGTAAATTATTTCTTCCATAAGATTAACATTAGCAAGCGGGTGTTTTCGGCTGAGTGAAATAGCCTCTTAAACATACCTGCCAACTTTTGACAATGACAAAGTGTAAAATGACACGTGATTAATATTTCACATTTTTTTGAGTGGTTTGAAATTTAATATACATACTCATTGTAGAATTTTGTCGAGTCATTTCAAAGTATCAGGGTCTATAAGCTGTGTTTTTGGCATATGAAGAAGACTAAAATTCGATTTTGTTATACTGACTTAATTATCTCACTTTTTAATATTAGACGTTTTATCCTGTACGATTTCAACAACAGTTTTTGCATTTTGTTCGGATTTATATGACTTACACAAGCTCAAAGTTCGTATTATTCATAGTTTTTGATGAAAAATATGCAATTTCACCTAATTTTACCTCAATTATTTATATGAGTGCCATCGTGCAACACTTTCTTCCTTACATATATTATAAAATGCATCAAAATGTACAGTATATGTAAAAATAAAAGTGTTGCAAAGCTGCACTCATAGTAAAATATTAAAAATAGAGAGTTAAGTAACTGCATTCCCTCATGTCACTAAGGGACTTTAGGATGCAGCAACGTGTTTAAACGTGCTAAACTGAACGTAACTATTGCTAATAACTGCATTCCTACACATTAGCAATAGTTATGTTCCTTTTAGCATATTTAAACACGTTGCTGCATCCTAAAGTCTCTTAGTGACATGAGGGAATGCAGTTACTTAACTCTCTATTTTTAATATTTTACTATGAGCGCAGCTTAGCAAAACTTTTAATTTTTAATATATAAAGTACATTTTGATGTATTTTATAATATAAGTAAAGAAGAAAGTGCTGCACGATTGCACTTATATAAATAATTGAGGTAAAATTAGGTGAAATTGTGTATTTTTAATCAAAAACTATGAATAATATGAACTTTGAGCTTGTGTGAGTCATATAAATCCGAACAAAATGCAAACACTTTTGTTGAAATCGTACAGAATAGAACTTTTAAAGTTAAAAAGTGAAATAACTAAATCAGTATAACAAAATCGAATTTCAGTCTTATTTCATGGGCCAAAAACACGGCTTATGGACTCCAATCCTTTTATGAAAATCGAATCAAAATTTAAAAAGATATTAATAAAAGTTTTCTTCATTCTACTAAATCCTATCATACGTAATTAATTCAATGATATCCCATGATAGGTAATGATTCTAGGTTGCCATGGCGATTACGTCATATTATTTCCATATTACTGAATTTAAAAACCGAATTTGTACACTAAAACTGTTTAATTACAGCAATCCTATAATCTACTGACAGTTTTTTGGATAGATATTTCCGAAGAAACTGATATTAAATGGAAAAAGAGCCTAAATATGAATTTCAAGCTCTGAGATTTTCAAAGCTAGGCTTAAGTTTCCCATTGGCATTTTCAGTAGGAAATTAATCATATCATAATAACAGATTATATAACTAATTTCACTGAAATAATAACAATGATTTTTTTACATTGTCTTGTATTGGATATTTGCATATAGTATAATTTTAATGTAACAGAATTGTAATTAATTGTTTGTAAAAGTGTACTGAAACTTAATTTCATAAAATAAAATTAATATCTATAATATGAAAACCTGCAGATAAAATAAATTTTGTAATCATGCATTTTTGCATAAGAGTGCAACAGCTACTGCACCAAGATCTGAATATTTATAAAACTAGTTCTAGTATGAACACACCTCATTTGTTCTGTTTGATGTACAATTTCCAACTTGTTTAAGTAGTACATAAATGACATTTTTAAGTACATAATATATGAATACTGTTAAATACACCAACAACCGTTGTAAAGATATTTTAATTAGAAAATGATTATATAACACTCATTAACCCCTTAACAGTTTAGTTTTTTTTTTTTTTTTTTTTTTTTCACACAATAAACTAAAATGAAGGACAAAACATCACTTTTTCCATACTAAAATATTTGCCTTATAAATATAGTCGAAAAATTTCTGCCAATTAATAAAGTGAAGATTACAGTTAAAAATTAGTAGTAACCAAAAGCTTTTAGTAATGAAGCAAACACACTCACCTTGCCTGAGCAGCGTTTGGGCAGAACAGTCCATTAAGGGGTTAAGAAACTGATTGTAAAGACATATATACATAGCTTTTATTTTTAATTTACATTTTGGTTTTAAAGAACATCTGAGCAAAAATTTATTCAAAACATGACTTCATTTGATTTAAATAAAGATTTCTTAAGATGATTGTTGACAACGAAATCGGAATTCATTTCTTTAACCATGACTTGACAAATGCTGTTAACGGGTCGCCATTGGCGACCAAGATTTTTTTTGTCTGGCGACAAAATTATTTAATGTGGTGTTTTTTTGTTTGAGAATAACTATTGGGAGTTTTTTGTACAAAAATTGAACTTAGAAATTAGCACAAACAGCATTTTTATCTCTCCCACACCCCTACTAGTGTTCAACAAGCAGCGATATTCCTCTTCTCTTGTACTTTTAATGGAAGAACCATGATTAAAAGGCATTTTCCATCTCATGGAAGAAAACATCATTTTTTCCCACTCTAGCAAGTTGGCATGTCATGTAATTAGAATATGGGGTAGGGAAGGGGCAGGTTTCAATAAAACAGTAAGAAATTGTGTTATTCCAGCATTTGTGGCACCTAAAATTGGATACAATGTGAAAAAATGCACATCATCAGATATAAATTATTTTGGAGCACTCAACTACTCTGACATTTTGAAGCATTCGTCAATAAGAATTTCCTGAACATTCCAGTTAATTCAACCTTTACAATATTTTTTTTTTTTCTAGATATATATACATAATTTTGACAATTTTCAATACGAAACTTAGTTTATATTATCTTTCTAAATTGCTTACTATTTGAAGATGTATAACTAATAATTCTAAACTATGCTTGTTATTATTTTTTTCTGAATTAATTCATAACTTTTGTGCTTTTTGAAAATCAATGATGGCACAAGGAAGGGGGGGAGGGGGGGGAGGTAATAAATATTTTTAAATGTTTAATGGCGACTAGAATTTGTTGTTGGCTACCAGATTTTATCAAATTTGTAAAGCCCTGCCTATAAATATATATATCTATAAATATATATATATCTAAAATACTATATATCTGCTTACATTCAGCATTCATCGTTATTAAAAGCAGTTAGAAAACAATTTGTAATTTAAGGGAAGAAAAATGACACGTGGAAGAAACTTTTCAAGTAAAAATAAGTAACCTAGGTGTAAAAAATAATCAAAAAGTGTAAATTTTACACCAAAAGTGTAAAAGTTGGCAAGTATACTTAAATGATAGTGTAAATAAAAGTGTCAAAAAAGTAATTAAAAGCAGTAAGATAACAAATGAACAAAACAAAATTAACATAATTAGTATTAGCAAATTAATAAGTATAAAACACAATGTAATAACGCAGGATTTTCAAGTTCTAAAGATAAAAGATTAAGAAATTGTCTTTAAGAAATGGGACTTTTTAACAGTGCAAAATATTTTATCTTTTTAAATGTAAAAAATATACAGAACAAACGTAATTATTTAAATAATGTTTAATTAGAGTTGAAGATTGAAAAGTATAATTTTAAATTAACTATAAATAACAGGACAGATTTTGCCTTTCCATAAAAATATTTAAAAGAACAGAGAAGGTCGTAATTTTTATGCTTATTTGAAAGTTTTATAAATATGGATTTATTAACTGTGCCTCAGGCTACACATAAACAGTCGATGGGACAAAGATTAAGTATGGCTGTTTAAAATGGAAAATAATACACACCTTCTAACCGACTGTGTAATTTGAAAATTTCTTTTGTTGTATTCCTATTTTTCTATAAAAGATAATAAACAAATTAATTTAAAAATAAAATGATAACTCAAAGTACTTATAAAAAGAAAAAGAATTGCTTTATTGGCAGATTCTATTTATACAGGGTGATCCGAATTCATGGTACAAAGTTTAAGGGTTGGTACAGGACATTGTAACAATCATATATTATATAGGAAACAAGGGTCAATCCATTTATTTAGTTAAAATTGCAAGGCTTCCCACTCAAATCCGAAGTTGCATTTTTGTTCATAACTTTAACAGTAGTGTAGATATTTTAAGAAATTTCGCAACAGACTCATCTTTGAAGGAATTGTAAGGATTTCATAAAAATATCTCCACTACTATTAACCTTCTCACCACCAAGAACTGATATATCTGTTCACTAAGCTATAGGTTTCACTGCAATAGAAACAATTTTGCAATTAATGTAATTCTACTGATATAATGTAGTTTTAAAACATTGAGTAATGATTAATACTCTCAAGGATTATATTCATATAGGTAATTAAGTTTATTATATCATGTTTGAAAAATTGTCTTCTTTTTAGCATTTTTAAAAAATTAAAGCGAAAATATCACAATTTTGCCCTTTTCCTCAGCAGTCAGAGGGTTAAAGTCATGAACAAAAACACGACTTTGGATTGGAGCAAGACATCCTATAATTTTGTCGCAATAAATGGAAATAATAAAATGGCGTTTTGCTCATTCTGACCCTGGTTTCCTATACGATAAATGATTGTTACAGTGTCCTGTACCAACCCATAAAGTTTGCACCACAAATTCGAGATCACCCTGTATACCAGAATGGCTAAAATTAATAAATACTTTAAAATTTTTTACACTGTCTCTATACTTTATAACATTTTCCCTTCACATTTAATGCACCATACATATTCAGGGTGTAACAGATGGTCAGAACTGTAAGGGGTGATGGTGATAATACATATCAAGACAAATAACTTTGGCACAGATATCATATACGCACCACATTGGCACGATTCCTCCCCCCCCCCCCGCCAATTTGTCGAAAACTTTTTGAATATTAGTTACAAATAGCATGCAATAATAGCACTTAATTTTTTATCTACCCTATATATATAAAATCCTAATGAAATGAATTTGTGAAACGATTTTATGAAACGATTTTATGAAACGACTGATTAAACGACTGATTATGTTTCAAGGCTATTTTTAATAAAATATTAAACGCTTGATGGTGAAATTAATACCAATTGTTCATAAAAATCCGCGGATTTCAAAAGTGGTAATAGAATTTTGAAATTGGAATTAGTTTTCGAGATATTAATTTTTTTCTAAATTTAATGATATTTCTGTAATGATGGCAACTAATTACTCAGTTTTTTTGTGACAAAAAAGGGTAAAAAATTGAAAAGGATCCCGATAGGGATTATTGATTTCTTTTTATTCGTCATTTTCAAATTGAAATTGAATTTATCTTTTATTTCAATCGATAATGAAGACAAGATTGTGATTAAATTATGTTTTTCAGGAAAATTTGAAAAAAAAAAAATCACATTTCTATCGTCAGGATTCAATCGTCTGTCAGCATTTAATTTAATTTATAAACTGAAAATATTTTGAGTAAATTCGTCCAAATGACATCATTTAGGTAAACGCAAAAGAAAGGGAGGAAAAGGAATTAATAGTAATTATTATTTATTGATATCATTTTGTTATTTTTTTGTAAAATTTAACTAAACGAATTTATAAAATCATTAATTCGGATATTTGAAACTAATATATAAAATAATATTTGCCCAACTGAATGGAAGAATAAAATATCCTGCTTGGTTTTATCTGCCAAGCTTTTTAAAAAAGCGTCAAGACCCCTATAATAGAAAAGCACCAAACGTTCACTGGGTTTATTTTCATAACTTTTGGCAACAAATCTATGTATATTAACGAATCTATCCCTTTTTGAAGCTCGAATTACGCCAAACCTAAAAGCAAAGGATCCTATAATGGAAAAGTACCCGATTTTCTTATGGACAATATTCAAGTGACAGAACATGGTGTAAAATTACCGCGGATAGCAAATTTGTTTAAATATCTCATCAATTGATGCCGAATAAATGCAGGCACATGCATGCACAAAATATTTAATTAATTTTTTATGATAAATAATTATTAGAAAATTCGTATATACATATTAATTAAAATAAATAATTTACATATTTAAAAGAACATGAAAATATGCATGATGGTGCACTAAAATAGAGAGAAAATTAAAACCTGTTACTGAAAATGTCTATAACATAGTACTTTTCAATACCGTGGTTCTTAATGTTATTCACAAGCAGATGGAATTTTTCTCATCTTTAAACGCAAAGGAAGAATAGAATAGAGATTGTTGTTATAAAAGTCCGAGAGGTAGTCACAATTTAAACCTAACCATTTTATACAAGCTGGTTTTCAAGTAGTAATTGATTTTACTTATCAATCCCGAAAACAGTCGTCAGTTGTCGCAACAGCTGTGTATGAGGCCATGATAATCGAAAAATGTCCCATTAAAATGTTAAAAGCATGGCAACCCAATTATAGATTTACCAATATTTTTAAAATAAAGCACGCTGTCATGTTTTTAGAGGCCTCGAAGTCTGAGCGGGGGTTGGCGAGCGTAGCTCGCAGGGGGTAGGCCCCCTAGTTTCAATATAAAAATAAAATAACATAATAAATGAAATAGCTTCTATTATTTAAAAAAAGGAAATAAAAATAAATAAATGATAGTTTGATATAAATAAATATTGATATACATAATAAAAACAATTTATAGAATTAAAATAAAAAAGAAAAGTAAATAAACAGCAATATAAGCAAAATAACCGGGTTACCATGTGAGGCATAAAATTGCCATTTTGTTGCAATCGCGCTAATGTGGTGCGTATATGACATCTGTGCCACAACTTTTTGCATTGAAAACCAATCAAACATACAGGGTGTCTTTTGCACACCATGCCAAACTCAGATTTTCATTCGTAACTGCAACAATTATGAAGATAATCTGAAAAAAATTTCGACAGAATAACTTTGTTTTCTGTGAAATATTATGACATCAAAGGAATTGCACTGCCTGATACCTTCTAGATTTAGAAGCATCTAGCTCAGAATTGTTTGGATAAAGATGATGAGCAATTTCTAGCACTTTTTGTGATATCATAACATTTTACAGAAAGCAAAGCCTATTGAAAATTTTAATAAAAGAAAAATAGTTTAAAAAAAAAAAACTTTTATAAACATTTAATGTTTAGCTTAAAAATCATGACTTTTCATGTAGTTCCAAAATATTTCTGTCACAATACGTTAATTTGGCGTGGATCCCTATTGTTGAAAATTTACCTCTTTGATTTACACTCGATAAAAAGCAAGAACTCTTGAATTTATTAAAAAAGTTATAATTTTTGCTCAGTCTCATTTTTAAGATATGACAACAGGAAAGAAAAAAAAGCATTCAAACTGTCTATTCAGGATTTTTAAACTGTTGCCTCAACTTATAGTCAGATTTTAATTAATATTGAATTATTAAATGATAAAAGAGCATTTAAAAAAATACTCTATTCTTTATTTATATTTTTGACTTTTAGTGTTTAAAATATTTTGCTGTTGCAGTTTCACAGCTAACTGACATATTTTGACAAGAGTGATTTGGCACATAATTAACTCCATTGCTTTTGCAACTTGTAAACTGCTATAACCACAAAGAATATTTGCCGGCTTATGACCGGCAGCTGGGTAATGCAAAAATGCCTTAAAGTTAAGCTATTAATTTATAATTGAGTTCTAAAAAACATTAAAATGTAGTATCATTAGAGACACCCTTGTGTACATAATTTTTATAATTCTAGCATATGCAGAAGTGAGTAAAAAATCAATTAGAAAATTCTGCCTTTTCATATAAAAACCAAGTTAAGTTAAATAAAAGAGTAATAAAATATCTTCATTATTTTAAAGTTATAAAAATTTGAATTTGGCTTGATGTGGGACATACTGTATTTTTATTGAATACTATGTACCTAGCCGGAGTTAGTCCTGCAGCACTCAACTAACTAAACTGGAAACATTATAACATACTAGAATCTTCTCCTGGATGTACCGAGATGACGTCAATGACGAAAGGGAAAACTGAAAGTCAGCATGCATCGATCTAGGACCTAACAGCATCTAACAATCGGCTGAAATATTACATCAGTTGGTAGAAAGATTTCAGCTGTGTGCATGTAAGAAAGTAAACATTCAGAAATAGAATTACGATAAAAGTGTAAAAGACCATTACGAAGCTAGAAATAATATATGAATTAAAAGAAATAAGTATAATAACTAGTACAAACATGTGCGCTAATGGCACCTGGTGAATGGCACGCTCATCACCTGATCAAGACTCTAAATTATGAGACCATTTCACGTCAAGCAAATCCATTTTAAGTAACCGGCCAACATAGAACCAAGGCAAAGTAATACCATGAACCGGCAAACAAAGAAAACGGTAACAAACCACTAAAGAGCATAGCAGCGATGCCAACAAGGCTTTTGACAGGTGAATTATAGCCATGCTGTGATCAAGCAAATATCACCCCGCGCCCAGGTACTAACTCGTCAAGCTAGGCACTCACGCCCGGCAGGAGCCTGGTCAGTGGTATAAAAAAGAAAACAATAAAATGCGAAGTGAGACATTGCCAAGCTCATCTGTTTGAATCCATACAAATCATTTGAAATTGTCTCTTGTTCATTGAAATAATGACATCTTCTTTTGTTCATTAATATAGAAATGTATTATGCTTACTTTTTAGGTTTTCATTTTCATACTTCGTAGTATAATGTGCGCCTGTAAAATATGACCAATTTTCTTGTTTTAAAAGTGTACATTATATGCTGGAATATACGGTAATTTTGTGATAAGACACATTTGCTAAAATACACCATTCAGCTCCATAATCGGTTCCACTATTTTCATTTTAGATTCACCTGATGTACAACACTTCCAGTGTATCTTGGATGATGGTAAACTGCTTATGACAGAAACCAATAGGCAATATTTAATGGATCTTTTGATTCTATAAACAATGTTTTATTTACTTATGATGTATGGCACCATCATATCATTTCTTGATGAGAAATATGGAAGAAATATCAAGAATATATGCCAAGAAATTGTCAGTGACAGTGATGAAGAAAAAGAAAACTTTCTACCATCAAAAACATGAGAGGTTCAAAAATTGGTAATGGCTGTACACCGATATTACCTATCAAAATGTGATATAACAAACCAAACTTTAGAGTGTGCTGCAAAACAGAAAAATGATGTGCTAAAAAAGTAATTTGTTCAAGTAATGCAAAGAAAAGTGAGAGATTATTTTACTTAAAGTTAAGTTATGTAAGTGTGGCAATTTATTTTTTTGTTTGTCCTTAGTAATTATTATTTTTTTTTGTATTAACAAATTGTTACTAAATTTTTAACTAAAATTACAAAATTAAAGAAAAAATTCTTTATTTTAGCATTGAGTTGGTAACTTATGTAATTTTTTGTTAAAAAATGAATTCAATTTATTCAACAAAAGGGATTATTTTACACTATTCAATGTGGATAAAAAAATGGCCTGCCCTGGAAATTTGCACTAACAGGGGTTCACTGTATATGTTACGCATTCTTTATGTAATAAGCATGGGATAACTCTTTTGGGAATTTGTATGTCCCCGGTACTGCTGTTTATAATGAATTATCTATTCAATATATTAATTTGCTTTCGTCAAAAAGTTTTGTCAGTTACAAAAATGCACGTTTATAACTTTGCACCAACAAAATATTTTATATTTGCATGAAGAGAAATTTCATATAGGTACTTAATGATATTCACAGTTTGGTTTTCCTTTTTTTTTAAAAATAAAAAACAAAATATTTAAGAAACAATTCAATGGCATAGAGTAGTTTCTTTTTTTTTCCATATAAATTACTTTAACTGGTAGAAGATTACTATAATTAACTAAATAATAAAAAGTATGCAAAGATTAAAATATGCACATATGATAAACACAATATTTTTAGCGACAAACATGCAGGAACTAATTTAAAAGATATAATATACACACACACACACAGTATATATATATATATATATGTAATAATAAAAAAAATTCGCCATTTTTCCTTAATTAATTTATTTGAAATTCTTACAACTATAATTTTTTTCCCTGCCTTTTAAAATATCTCTTAAATCTAATTTCTATTTTTATTCCATAGCTTTAATCAAAATATTCTTTTAATTATTATAATAAAAATCTTAATCTGTTAAAAGCTACACGTATTTGTAAAAACCTTAATTTATTTCTTCTTTTGAAACATTCAAATTTTATTTCTTTAGAATGTCTCTTAGTATCATTTTTATTAATATTAATATTATCATTCGATATACTATAATCCTTTCGACTCGTGCGTCTTCCAGTTCACCTGAAAATTATGCCGTATACAGTAATAATTTCCCCGGCTTTGCAAGCTTCTTATTGGCTAGTCCTCACCTGCATTGCGAAAATATTCATACTCTCTCTACCTTTAAAATGCTGTTGCACAAG
This sequence comes from Maratus michaelseni, assembly GCA_963931845.1. NCBI lineage: Eukaryota > Metazoa > Arthropoda > Arachnida > Araneae > Salticidae > Maratus > Maratus michaelseni. The sequence goes on along the minus strand of OZ007597.1, from coordinate 36,747,453 downwards.
CTTGGAGATCAGAATTTGTACGCTTTTCTTACTGCCAATAAAAGCACGTCACCTGGAGGAGGGATCCTGTCAAGTTGGTGTAATTATATCTAATTATTTTAACATCTACATGCTGTTCTTATGGCATAATAACCTATGATATGAACTCTGAAGTTTTTCGTTAGTGGAACTGTCTCATATTTAATATTGTGTCAATAAATATCTGATATCAACTACTCATCTTTTTTATTTCTACGGGAAAACTCCATGTTTTGTATAACCATCGTCTTGCCTTTGGAATCATGACTGCTATGTATGCTTACGACTGCCACTGCTTTATTTTTAAGGAATACTGGAGTGCTAATTCAATCTCTTTATTGTGAAATGCCATATTTAACATATATATATATTTCAAAACAAGAGAGATATACAAATACATATTCTCAGTACATAAAATAAATAAATAAAAGACAATGAAATATTGAACTAATAAAAAGTTTAGATTTAGATAGCAATTTTTGTTTTGATTACCTTTGCAACACGCCTCAATCTTGTAGATAATTCTCTGTTTTTCTCAAAAAGCTCTATAATAGTCCTAAGGAAAATAAAAGGAATTCAAATAAATAAGGTACTTTACTAATTACTACTTTCTGATTGACCATTTTTGATAAACAAAATCTATCATTATACAATGTGATTTATAACAAACAGGTTCAATAATCACGGAAGTTTGAGGAAATAAATTATTCTTTATTTAGTCAGAAAATGAACAAATACAAGTAATAAGCATAATATATAAAAAACAGATAAAGCCTTAAATTTATTGTTAAAGCAAATTCGTAAAATTCTGCACCAATCATTGTGGCACGCCAAAAACATTTAACAACAAAACAGTAATCATTTTTATGAAATCAGAGTTACATAAACTCACTTACTTATGATTCTAAGTGGTTTTGTTAAATCAAGTTGTTTGTTGATAGATTTTTTTTTTTTTTACCAATAATGGTTGACGGAAAAGTACATATATACCAAAAAGGTACAAAAATTTCCAATCACATGAACTCTAGTCAACCAGATTTCCAAATATCTGGATTGATATCAGGAAACGAAAAAAAAAAATTCCAGAAAAATCTAGAGTTTACATAAACAGTCAAATGCATTAAACTTTCAGCTAGGCAGTTAAAATCAAACAACTGGAATGCTTTTTGTTTCAAATAACAGATCAGATATCATTACCAAATTGGTTGTCTGGGATGTCGTCCAGGTAGCTCAATTGGAAAAGCATTGGCAATTAAAGCCATGATGTTTTGGGTTCCTGACCTGGACACATTTTCACTCATATGGAAAAATTACTACTCATGTGATTTATTTACCAATCAGTTTGATTACGTCAAAATAAAAGTGAAACATCTACACATTCACAAACATATCAGTTGGTCTAAAAGGACTCACTACAAAAAGAAATTTTTAATAATAACAGGAATAAATTTCACACTGAGTCCGCAAGATATCTCAATCATATATGCAGGGGGTGCAGCAAATATTTAAAAAATTTTAGGGATATTTTAAAGCTAATTTACGTCCACCATCCCCAGTGATTTTTCAATGCACTTGTATTATAACACAAGTAATTTGATTTAAGAAACACAGCCAATAAACTCTTAGAAAATTCTTGATACATTTTTTTTTGTCATGTTTAAAATTTTAAAGTAAACATTCAAATGTTCTAAAAATGTCTCAAATACAGAACAAATAACAATTAAAACAACAATAATGTAAATAAATAGTGTTGCTGGTAAGTTATGGGCCTCCAAATTGGAGTGTTGTGTCTTATCACAACTAAAAATCACCTCTTCAAAAATATATCAGACTTCATAATTAGACTGGATTATAATTTCTTATTAGAAGCAAGATAACTATAATTCATTTACAAACATTAAATATTTCCTTAAATTTAATTCCTTAATAAGTTAAAATTCACAATTACATTAAAACTGCAATATAAGTTTAAAAGGGTGTTGAGATCTCTCAATTACAAGTTAATTTAAAATCATTAAATTCACACTGAATAATTATTAATTTACTTCTTATATTTAATTCTTTCTTCTCAACTAAAATCATTTCTCATTTTAATTCTATATTCAGGTTGCGTTGTGTTATCAAAATAATTTAAAAACTACAATAAACCAGATGCTGGGCCTAGAAAAATGTGAGGTGATCAAACTAATTTAGTATTGATGATACATTTAGATGGTCGTTAGTTTCCTCCTAAAACTGATATAAATTCCATGATAGAACCAATTATCAAAAGAGCCCAAAAGAATATTAAAATTTATCAATTAATATCAAAGAATTAGAATTAACAGAGTTTAACTAAATGTTTATTTCTATAAATTAACTTTAACTTGATTTTGAAATATAAGTGGTTTTGTCAAAACTAATTTTGTTTTCTTCATGATAATTATTGAATATCAACAATCATAGGAAGAGTTATAAATTAAATAAAAATTGTTCAAAATAACATTAATTTACTAATTATCCAAATTTAAATTAAAAATACTAGCAAATGAAATGTTTACTTATATAATAGAAATTTAGTAAAACTAACTCTTCCGATGATCGCTAACATTCATCTGAAAAGGAAGGTACATATCCGAAACTAGAATAATGAGTAGCACTGCAGGTATTGAAAACTCAAATCATTTATATAATTAAATTTTGTTTATTGTGATAACATAAGTAATTCAAGATACAATGTCACCCTTCAGAATTATCATAACGAAATCTCCTTCCAACATATACTTCTGAATAAATCGACAATACATAGTCATGTCTAGGACATCAACAACTTATTAAACATTATCTGAATTACTTAGTAGCATTAATTTAACATTATTAAATATTCCTGAGAATCATTGAAAAATTACATCATTAAATATTTCTGGGAATCATTGAAAAATTACATTATTAAATATTTCTGAGAATCATTGAAAAATTACATTATTAATTTTTGAGCTGCTGGTTTGTTTAAAAAGAAAGATAACTAATCATATTTAAAACAAGCTTAGTGCTTGAAGATATATTGAAAATTTAAGTGTACATTAAAAAAAATGGAATTATTAGGGAGCATGCAGAGAAAATTAAAGAAAAGAAAGGAAAGACGAATAACTTATCATTCTGGGGCCCCGGGCCACTAAATACTGTCAAGGGGATCGATCACAGACTTTTTGCCATCTCTACTAGATCGTCGCCGCTATCAGAATGTGACTCTACTCTTAGCTTTTTCAAAAAAGTCGCTCGCTTCAGCCTGTTCACTTCCTTTTGATCTCTATGCGCGCAGGGTAAATAGTTACGTGAATGTCTTGAAGAAAAAACCTTAATTATGAGGAGCTATTGTGAAGAATATTGTAATCTGAGCAATAGAGCATCAGATTCTTAATTGCATTTCATCACTTTCTTTACTTAAATTCATTTAAGGTTTATGAATAAATATTGCATATATATCCCTGCGCACATATGTTCAAATCATCATCCATTCCCCTTTCCACTGCTCCGGAAGTACGTGACGTCAAAGATCACGTGGGGACGCTAAAGGGTTATTCCCTCTTTGATTGTTTTTCCATAAGGTCTCGCTCCGATGTTCGGTGTTCTACGATTTTGTAAACAAAGGGGGAGAAAAAGGGAAAAAGATAGAGAGAGAGAGAAACAGAATTTTCACCACATGCAAGAAAGTAAATGGATTATCATTTATATTTAATTTAACCAGCAGCCTCCATAAAAGCCTTTTAAAATACCAGCAACTCCTTTCAATTAATATTTAAAATACAACCACATATTTAAAAATATATCTGTTAATAATGGTGCAGCATGATCGTTCCAAAAATAAACATTTTCAAAATTAACGTTAAACAAGTTGAAGTGCGCTTTAATCAACCGATTAAAGGCCAATTCCAAAAACATTACGTTAATAAACAAACATTCAGCCCAAATAATACAAATATAGAATTAAACCATTATTTATTTAGAAACTATTGAACTTAGTGGACAGTGTGAATACTTTTTGTTTTGGTAAAATTCTGTGTCAATTTATTTTACTTAAACAACCTTTCCCTATAATTAAATTATTAAACTATAATTAGAAAAGCACCAATAACAATTTAATTGATATTGTGATCTAAAATAACTGTCAATTTAGCAACACAACAGGAGTTGGTTACTTAGCCCAATTATATAATAACTCTCTACATTAGCCAAATGAAGCACGGGTTAATACTTCTTCCGGAACCGTTGGGTGCTGATTTAGCAGGTAAAAGGTGTGATCGTGGCTTCTGGATGTCGGTGAAAATTTAGTGTTGTGTTGCTAAATTGACAGTTATTTTAAGCCACAATTAATTTGTTAGCTTTGTTAGCTTAGCTATTTGTTTTAAGCCGGAATTAATTTGTTATTTGTGCATTTCTAATTATAGTTTAATAATTTAATTACGGGGAAAGTTTGTTTGAGTAAAATAAATTGGCACAGAATTTTACCAAAACAAAAAGTATTCACACTGTCCACTAAGTTCAATAGTTTGTAAATAAATAATGGTTTAATTCTATATTTGTATTATTTGGGCTGAATGGTTGTTTATTAACATAATGTTTTTGGAATTGGCCTTTAATCGGTTGATTAAAGCGCACTTCAACTTGTTTGATGTTAATTTTGAAAATGTTTATTTTTGGAACGATCATACTGCACCATTATTAACAGATATATTTTTAAATATGTGGTTGTATTTTAATATTAATTGAAAGGAGTTGCTGGTATTTTAAAAGGCTTTTATGGAGGCTGCTGGTTATATTAAATATAAACGATTAACCATTTACTTTCTTGCATGTGGTGAAAATTCTGTTTCTCTCTCTCTCTCTCTCTCTTTCCCTTTTTCTCCCCCTTTTGTTTACAAGATCGTCGAACAACGGACCGGAGCGAGCTTTCTGGTAAAGTAACCAAAGAAACCCTTTAGCGTCCCCACGTGATCTTTGACGTCACGTACTTCTGGAGCACAGGTAGGGGAATGGATAATGAGTTTAACATATGTGCGCAGGGATACATATGCAATAATTAATCATAAACCTTAATTAAATCTAAATAAAGAAAATGATGAAATGCAATCAAGAATCTGATGCTCTATTGCTCAGATTAAAATATTCTTCACAATAGCTCCTCATAATTAAGGTTTTTTCTTCAAGACATTCACGTAACTATTTACCCTGCGCGCATAGAGATCAAAAGGAAGTGAACAAGCTGAAGTGGGCGAGATTTTGAAAGCTAAGAGTGGAGAGGCTCATTCTGATAGCGGCGACAATGCAGTAGAGATGGCAAAAAAGTCTGAGATCGATCCCCTTGACAGTACTTAGTGGCCAGGGGCCCCAGAATGATAAGTTATTCTCGTCTTTCCTTTCTTTTCTTTAAATTTCTCTGCATGCTCCCTAATAATTCCATTTTTTTTTAATGTACACTTAAATTTTCAACCTATCTTCAAGCATTAAGCTTGATTTAAATTATGATTAGTTATTTTTTTTTTAGCAGAACCAGCAGCTCCGAATTAATAATGTAATTTTTCAATGATTCACAGGAATAGTCATAATGTTAATTTAAGACTAACTAAATAATTCACATGATGTTTTTTGAAAGACATAATGTCCAAGATATAAGTTGTGATATAGAAAATATTAATAACTGTGTTTGTAGAAGAATTATTATGATATTTTGAAAAATGATATTGTAACTTGAAATGCTTATGTTCACCATAATAAACAAAATTTAATTACATCAAGAATTTTGTATTCAATACCTGCAGTGCTATTCACTATTTTAGTTTTGGGTATGTACTTTCCTTTTCAGATGAATCTTAGCGATCATCGGAAGAGTTAGTTTTTCTAAATTTCTATTGAATAAGTAAACATTTCATTTGTTAGTATTTTTAATTTAAATTTAGATAATTTGTAAATTATTGTTATTTTGAACATTTTTATTTAATTGGTAACTCTTCCTATGATTGTTGACTTTCAATAACTACCATGAAGAAAACAAAATTAGTTCTGACAGAACCACTTATATTTCAAAGTCAAGTTAAAGTTTAATTTATAGAAATAAAATTTTAGTCAAGCATTGATAAATTTAAGTATTTGGTATTGATATTTTAATATTCTTTTGGCTCTTTTGATAATTGGTTCTGTCATGGAAATTATATCAGTTTTAGGAGGAAACCAATAACCATCTAAATGAATCATCAGTGTTATGATAATTTAAAACTTGATCACCTCATATTTTTCTAGGCCCAGCATCTGGTTTATTGTAAATTATAAATTATTTTGATAACACAACGCAGGTGATTTTCTATAGATTTAAATTGAGAAATGAATTAAGTGATTTTATTTTAATTGAGAAGAAAGAATTAAATATAAGAAGTGAATTAATAATTATTCAGTGTGAATTTAATGATTTTGAATTAAATTGTAATTGAGATATTTCAACACCTTTTAACCTTATATTGCAAATTAATATAATTGTGAATTTCAACTAATTAAGGAATTAAATTTATAGAAATAATTATTGTTTGTAAATGATTAACAGTTATTTTGCTTTTAATAAGAAGGTATAATTCAGTTTAATTATGAAGTCTAATATATTTTTGAAGAGGTGATTTTTTAGTTGTGATATCATATCTGACCACCAAGTGTTACCTTAATTTTTCTATAAGATGTTTCTTTTATAAATCTTATATGATTTCTTGCAATCTTGTTCATTATTTTCACAAAAAAACTTTTTTGAAATACTTGAATTTTGTATATTTGAATGAAAAACAAAATTATTTAAATTTGGCTGAGTCTAAATGTATTCCTTGCTAAATTTTTAGCATCTCAAAGGCATAGTTAAAACACAAAGAATATTTAATTGTTTAAAAATAAATAAAATGCTGTATTGTATCATAGAAAATAAATTTCGATTTTATATAGTTTCACATTTAATTTTCTTCTTTAAAATCTGGGCTTTCTCCATTTCAATCTCTGAGCTTTTCTTCTTTTTCTTTCTGTTTTCCATGTATACTCCTGATAAGCTTTATGTGAATTCTTAATATCAATTAACAAGTTGAAATAGGTACTTTACTCATACTTCCATAATTTTTAACAGAATCTTTTACAAATCTCAAACTTTTCATCGTATGTTCATTGAAACCACCTTCTAGCATACAATTGTTTAGAGAAAATCCCCTCTCAGGATCAAAATTGTTTTACCATGAGGTAAAACAATTGCAGTTTTAATTAAAATTAAAAGTTACGATAATTTGGAATACTAATTTTGAGACCATGTTATGAGTTGTTTACCACTTACTTTTGAACAACCAATGAAAATGTCTAACAAGAATCAGCTTTGGTGATCACGATACAAAGCAAAACTAACTTTGTTTATCGTTATTTGTAAACAGAAATAGTTATCGGAAGCAAATTTTAGGGAAACAAGAAAAATTTTAGTAGAATTTTAGGGCTATAAGAAAATTTTAGGAATTACAGGGCAAATGCGATCTGTGTATATGAATATAAAGCTACAATCAGAGTTTTCATTTTTCAATATTTCAGTTTGATTATTTAGATTAAAATTATTTTTCCTACACAATCTCTTTCTTTCAGCTGTAACACAACTGTGTGCAGATTGTATTATAGCTGTACTAACTCATATAAAGCAATATCATCAATATTCTGAGATAATAAGAGCTGATTTGTTGACACTGAAAATTTCTTATTCATGGTAGAATGTTTTGTTGAATAAAACAGTAAAAGGGTAGATGGAGAAGAATTCAAAGTGAATTCAACAATTATTTGATATTAGATTAAACAGTAATATCCACTAAGAAAAATAATTACTAGTGAATTTTATGGCTGCAAATCTGGGAAATACCTCTCATAGAAGATGCTAATGATGTGTTTTATTGCTTCACAGGATAAAAAGTTTTTTCTCTATATTTTATTGTGAGATGCTTCAGAAAACTAATTATAATAATAATTTAAAAAAAGAAAACATTACCTATGAATTTTTGAAAATGTTACACATTTTGTTTAATCTGAATTATTCATTTATTAAAAATGTTATGTTCATCTTACAGACGGTCATTTTTCATTTATTTTCAGTTACCCTTCAATAAAAGTTAACCCCATAACTGTCAAAGAAATCTTGCGTGACTAGCTCCCCAGTGCTACCGTTTTCCGCACTTGTGCTTAGCGACACTGTGTGTTGTAAGGAAAACAGAAGTATACTTTGTTGCAATTTAAATAATATGTATTGTTGCAATTTAAATAATATGTATTGTTGCAATTTAAATAATATGTATTGTTACAATGAAATAATAAAAATTACAAAATTTAAATTACATATTATAATAAAATATAAGAGTTAGTACTTAACTATTGCGTGATATATCCTGAAACATGGTTGAATACATAAACCAACATCACATTCAACACTATGATAGCGGGATGCACAGCAATTTTTTTTTAAATGGAGCACACTATACATTTCCTTGATGCATTTTTCTTTGAAGAAGTTGATAGTACTACATCTGGGAAGTGTCTAGCTGAAAGTCATAAGTGATTGTCAGGTAACTTTTGTCTCTCTGTGGGGCGTGCCTAGAAGTATCGTGGAATTTCTGAATAATTTGTACCACCAACTTCATGAGAAAGTCAAAATTAGAAATGAGCAGGTCGGTGGCAAACAAACATTCAATGTCAATGTATTCTATTCAAAAGCAGTGGGTGTAATTATATGGCTATCAACAAATTACAGCGGTAGATGTTTGTGAAAATGTATATATATGCCAGTGGCAGTTAACGTATTGACTATGCAAAGTGTATATATACACCAATGTCAGTTAAGGGACTAAAACAACAACAACAATAATATAATATATATATATATATATATATATATATATATATATATATATATATAATTTTTTGCATCTCCTACTTTTATAACCAAAGAAATGATGCACAAAATATGCAAGTAAATACAGTAAATGTTTGTTAATGACAGCTTTTTGTAAATTTGTTATCTGAGAGTAAATACATTGAGAACAGTGCATGATTTATGTTCCCAGAATTTAGGAAACTTATTACATTAGATTGATATTTTGTCTTTTTATTATGTAAATGTGAGAGGCTTTTCTTTTCAACTCAAAATAGAAGACCATGTGGACATACTTCTAAGACTTTCTTGTGAAGGAATTTCTTTACATATTCTTAATGGTAATATAAATTGTGATATGAATTTTAGAGTCCATAAAAATAAATGACATTTTGAACTTAAATATAATTTTGTTTTTCAATATAACTACATTATTCTATTGTCATAAGTAAAAAAAAGAAAAATTAAATTAAAAAATACTCTTAAAATTTTTGTGAAATTACGCCTCAAAATATTTTTTTTAGCTAATGCTAGTCCCAGAAATAAAAAGGATTACATCAGCAGACAATAAAGGTTTTGTTTTATTTATTGCCAACATTAACAGCATTTTGAGGAACATAGTTCATTTTATATGACAGAAATTTCAGTCAATAAAATCCACATTTCTTTTCACAGAAATTTAAGGTTTTATATTTAAAAAATATATATATACACATAATTTACCTTTTCTGTTCCTCAGAAACAGAGTCCTTTGATTTCTTTTTAGAAAATAGATGATTCACAAACTTTGAAACATTTTTACTGCAAAAAGAAAAAAAATACATTTATATTTTAGAAAGGTTGTTGGCATTAGCTATATTTTTATCTTCTCAAACGCATCTCTTGTTTTCATACCTTTACCCAACAGTTAAAGATTTTATTCATAATACAGTTTAACAACAACAACTAAGGATTACAGAGAGAAGAGTAGGGGCAGCACTGAATACATGTATTTTATTCCACAGTTAGAAATTGGTAATAATAATAAAAAAACTACAATAAAAACTTTACAGTATCTTTCTTTGAAAATAAAAGATAAACTTTCCAAATTCTTCTAAATTATAACTTTTTAAAAATTTCTCAGACTGCAACAATTATTTCTTGCACCCACCTATAGTCACAGAGTTTGCAGTTCTCTAATTATACTAACATTTTGAAGGCTTACTAATTATACCACTGAGGATTGGACAAATCTAACTAAAAATAATTTACAATTTGAAAAAATACTGCAATTTGTGCATGGTAGCATATTTGTACAAATTAGGGATACACCGAATAGCGATTTTGGCTGAATACTGAATACGAAATATTTGGCTGAATACTCCTATGTATACCTAAGTTTAAAAGCATTAAAAAGTTAAATTTTAAAACAATTTTATATAATATTTAACGCAAGACCTTTTCACAAATAAACTTTACACTAGAAAATCTACGCTTTGAGTTATTACTTAAGAAGAGGTGGGGGGTGGCCTTAAAACTTTTTCAATTAATAAAACTTTAAACTTCATGACTTCTTCTATGAATGGTGGCACCTCAGCAAGAATAACTTTTTTCTCCTTTTGATTTAAAAAGGAAGTTTTTAATTGCACTAGAGAACAGTGTCTGGAGTGGGCGATCATTTTCAGAGGTTGTAAATATCCAGGCTGGTCTTAAAATCTTAGAACAAATTTTTAGGGGAGATAATGTGGTCACGAAAAACAGTTTTTTTACAGGAAAAGAGCATCACAATCCACTTATTCCATCAAAAATACAGGATGTGTCACTACAAGCTCAAACCAAATTTTCATTCAAAACTTTAACAATAATGAAGACATTTTAGCAAGATTTTCAACATATTAACTTTGCTTGTGTGAAATGTGATGACATCACTGGAATTAACTGAATTTTGGTCAGTGATACAGTATATACACTATATTGCCAAAGGTGACCGGTCACTTGCGATTTTAGATGTTTTGTTAACTATCTAGAAAAATACATGAGGAATTAACCTGAAACTGCAGGTGTGTAAACAGTATAGTATAGGTTATATATTTCCGTGAAGATTTTTTCCCGAAACCCCATAGGGGACTGTCAACAAATTGAAAAAGAACGAATATCTTTTGGATAACCCTGTAAAAACTAATGTAGCAAAAGCGTTCAAACTAGAGATTATTAATAAGTGGTTTATTGTAATATACTGTGTTCATTTTTATGACGATAGCATGTATATTCGTAGAAAAATTAAGATTTTTATAAAAACAGTCCCAAATTTTGCCAAGTTTTTTGCTTATAATTTGCATAGTTCTTAATGGAAAAAAAAGTTCTTTTCAGAAAATATGACGAATAACATTGTACATAACACTCTGCAATCAAAATTAAAAAATAATAAAAATTGGATGAAAAATGAGCAGGTTTACTAAAAAATGTTTCACTGCGCATGCGCGAATGCAATCAAAATATAATATGCAAAATGTATTAGCTAAGTATATAGAGCAACTTTTGTGAAAGTCTCAAAATCATAGCTTGAAAATTCTGAAAATTATCGTTGATAGAATAAGCTCGAAATCCGTTGTTCCCAAAAAGAAGCAAAGAGATGAGGGGTTGTATCAAATATCTGTTGATTAGTGCCAAGATAGCGTACACAATATTGCATGTACTACTATATTTGGATACAACCCCTCATCTTTTTGCTTCCTTTTGGGAACAACTAATTTCTAGCTTATTCTATCGACGATAATTTTCAGAATTTTCAAGCTATGATTTTGAGACTTTCATAAAAGTTGCTCTATATACTTAGCTAATACATTATGCACATTATATTTTGATTGCATTCACACATGCGCAGTGAAACATTTTTTAGTAAACATGCTCATTTTTCATCCAATTTTTATTATTTTTTAATTCTGATTGCAGAGTATTGTGTACAATGTTGTTTGACATATTTTTTCAAAATAATTTTTTTTTATATTAAAAACTCTGCAAATTATAAACAAAAAACTTGGTGAAATTTGGGACGGTTTTTATAAAAACCTTAATTTCTCTACGAATATACATGCTATCCTCATAAAAATGAACACAGTATATTACAATAAGCCACTTATTAATAATCTCTAGTTTGAACGCTTTTGCTACATTAGTTTTTACAGGGTTATCCAAAAGATATTCGTTTTTATTCAATTTGTTGACAGTCCCCTATGGGGTTTCAGGAAAAAATCTTCACGGAAATATATAACTTATACTATACTGTTTACACACCTGCAGTTTCAGGTTAATTCCTCATGTATTTTTCTAGATAGTTAACAAAACGTCTAAAATCGCAAGTGACCGGTCACCTTTGGCAATATAGTGTATACAATCAGCTGCATTTTGAAAAAGGGAATATGTAACTTACTGTTGTTTGGATATGAATAGTGGGAATTTTTAGTATTTCTTGTCATGTCATCATATTTCATAGAAATGAAAGTAACTCTGTTGAAAATATAATTAAAATATCTTCATTAACAAAAATCCAAGTTCAACCTGGAGTCTCGTGGCAGAATGTACGCGACGCTGCGACACTTTTTAGGGCACCTGCAGACTAAAAACATACAGCGATGCTGCAGACGCACAATAGTGCGTAAATTACGTGAAAAAACAGCAAACTTCGTCGAAGGATCGCAGAAAAAAAAACCCGGTGAATTTCATCGAAGAATCGCGGAAAAAACACGAAATTCATTTAAAGATCGTGAAAAACGGCTAATTTTGTTGACAAATAGCAAAAAAAATGCAAATTTAGTCAAAAAACCATGAAAAAACGTGAATTTCGTTAAAAGGCCGTAAAAAAAACATGAGTTCCGTTGAAGGATTGCGGTGTATTTGGCTGAAGGGCTATGGAGAAAGCGCCAACTTCATCAAAGGATCGTGGAAAAAACTGTTAATTTCGTCGTCGGATCGCGAAAAAACGGAGAATTCTGCCGACAGATCGTGAAAAAATGGCAAATTTCGTCGAAGGAACGCCAAAAAACGGTAAATTTCGTCGAAGGATGTCGAAAAAATTGTAAATTTCGTCGAAGGATTTCGAAAAAATGGAAAATTTCGTCGAAGGATCTCGAAAAAACGGTAAATTTCGTCGAAGGATGTCGAAAAAATTGTAAATTTTGTCGATCTCGAAAAAATGACAAATTTCGTCGGAGGATCGCGGCAAAAACGCGAATTTTGTCCAAAGGCCAAAGAAAAAACGCGAAATTTATCAAAGGATCTGGGAAAATGGCTAATTTCGTTGACAGATTGCGATAAAAACACAAATTTCGTCAGAGGGCTGCGGAAAAACTTGATTTTGTCAAAATACTAAAAACATGAGTTTTATTGAAGGATTGTGAAAAAAATGCGAATTTCATCAAAGGGCCACAGAGAAAACGCAAATTTCGTCAAATGGCTGCAGAAAAAAATGCCAATTTCGTCAAAGAATAGTGGAAAAAACTGTTAATTTCATCAAAGGATCACGGGAAAAGTGCAAATTTCGTCAAAGGGCCACGAAAAAAAAAAAAAAAAAAAGTGAATTTCGCCGAAGGATTGCGGGGGAAAAAAAGAAATGCTAATTTCATCAACGGTTTACGAAAAAACCCCCCATGAAATAGTCCCTGAAAGGATGCAGCATTCCTTTAGAAAACAGCAGACATACAAAGTTCTATGCTTATTAATATAGGTATAGTTTTTAATCTGAATCAATATACTCAACGAACTTTTGAAAAATCGGGTTAACCTGAACCCAATTTGCAAGAATCTACACTCAGCCTGAAATAGACTCGAATCAAAAGCATAGTTAATCCGACCTGCAACAAGAATAATTATTGCTGAGAGGGGATTTTCTCCCCTCCCCCCTCTACTGTAACCTTTCAGAATATTTGCTGTGAATTTCAGAATTTTTTTTTACTTAGAAAGGCTGATAAATGCTGATGCCTTAATTAATTAGCACTACAACTACAACAGCAGCAAGAATAGATTTATATGATATATTGCGTATTGCAGACTATTTTTGAAAACATTATTAGCGTTGCAGACACTTGAAGATAGTTCTGCCACTGGGACCTGGAGTAGAGGTCTGCACGGCCAAAAGTTCCAGGCCCGGCCCGACTAATACAAAATATTTCAGGATCAGCCTGGTCCAGTATAAAAGTTCGACCCAAGCTTGGCCCGGCCTGTACAAAAATTTTATTGGCCTGGCACGGCATAAAAGCAAACAGTTCACTTTTTTTTGGGAGCCAGCCCGGCCCAATATAAAAGTTAAAATATCGGCCTGAGCCTGGCCCGGTATAAAAGCTAAATGTTCGGCCCAACTGAATTTCTACAAAACATGCCGATATTTCTGAAGCAACATTATCCAACAATTAAAATTATTCAAAACGCCCACTTACTTATGTACAGATTTTACTTTCAGATTATGTTTGAAATGCATGGAATACAAAATATCAACAATATTAATGACCACTTAAAAAAAAAATGCAGACATAAACACAGATTAAAATAATTGACCTAGACAATTACATTCAAATGAAGATTCAGTAAGAGAAGAAAAATCTGTTATAGGCAGGTTCGAGGCTCCATTCTTACCAGGTACATACATCATCTGCTGTAAATGCATTATATTCTTTTTGTACAGATTAGTATATTCATTTAGCACAAATGAAGACATTTTTCAGTATAAGACAAGTTCTATTTCACAGGTTTTACTGTACTTATTTTTTTTGCCTAGAAATGTATGTATTCTTTAAAAATAATTTTAATTGTAGAATAATGGCCATTTAAAAATCTATGCATTTTTTGCAAAAATTGTTGTGCCAGGCCTCATTCTACTGATTTTTGCATTGGCCAGGCCAATGATTTTCATATGGACTGGGTCGGGACCAAGTGTGAAAATTTTAGCTTGTGCAGACTTCTAGGAAGAATGAAGTCCAGGACAGCTTGGCCCGGAAGTCTGGCGTGGCCCAAGTCTGCAGAAAAAAGTTAAGCACGGCAAGCATAGAATGATGACCAGGCTCAGCAGGGGTGATTCTGAGTTAAAAATAAATTCGGAAATTCACAACAAATTTTCTGAAAGGTTACAACAAGGGGGGGATCCACTCCCGGCACTATGTGTTTTCTTCCGCACCCCTTTGATGATATTTGTGTTTTTTCGTGATCTTTTGACGAAATTTGCCATTTTTTCGCAATCTTTTGACGAAATTTGCCGTTTTTTCGTGATTTTTTGACGAAATATGCAGTTTTTTTCGCGATCTTTTGACGAAATTTGCCGTTTTTTTTTTGCAAACCTTTGACAAAATTTGTCGTTTTTTTCGCTCTCCTTTGACGAAATTTGCCGTTTTTTCTGCAATCCTTTGACAAAATTGGCAATTTCTCTTCAAACGATTGAGGAAATTGACTTTTTTCGGCGACCATTTGTCGAAAAACGCGATATATTTTATGTCCGAATTTTCGGATTTATGACAGATTTTTTTCAATTTTCGGAAATGACTGCCTTAATTTTTCGGAACAGAATCACCCCTGAGGCCCAGCCTGCAAAAACCTCTAAACTGGAGTGAGATACACTGTATTATTGATTGAATAAGTAGATTGCAAACCTGGTTTCTTGCACAAAAATTACCTGTCTTGATACCTATTATCACCCCTCAGAATTTGTTCTATTTTGTTTAGAAACATCCTGTTTGTGAAAATGCAAGAAAGAGTTTATTATCAGACAATATTCCCTAATTTGCATTTATATATCATTAATTCTTATAAAGGTCTTTATTAATAGTTAATTTTCTTAAGCATCACATTTCAAAAAGCACATAATGTAAAAGCAATCTTTCATTTAAACTATTCTATTTCTTAATTATTCTGAATATCTTTATTAATTGACATTTAAAAGTTGTGTAAGATTTAAAAAAATATTTTAAAAAAGCTTTAAGTATTTGGCTTGGTTGAATATTTCGATATTCAGCTAGCCTAACCAGATGTTCAGCCTAACTGAATATTCGGTAGTACGGCTTAGTACCAAATGAATACTGAATATTCAGTGCACACATAGTAAAAATGTGTTTTAACTATCATTATCAAAATTCTATCATAAACAATTTCTCATTAGGCAATGTAGATTGCTGACAATTTTATGTAATCACTCCTCTAGAATTTTATCAGGTATACTAGGTGTACCGGTTAATTCCCGCTGTTTTACTTAATAGATGGCAGCAGCTATTAATGCAACGTTCAATCATTTGACATATAGTGTGTTTTGTTGTACTAACATAAGGCTTGAAAACCATAAATGTCAAAAGTTCTCAAAGTAATAACATCATATAAATATTCGTGCTCAAAAATGTCGAATTTCGTTCCTTCCAAAGAGTATTTGCAGACTGTGCTTTTGTTTCTGTTTCATTCCAAGAAATCGGCTGCTGAAAGTCATAGAACTCTTGTGAAAGTTCATGGTGACAATGCATTATCAGAAACAACATGCAGAGATTGGTTTCGACGATTTAAAAGTGGTGATTACAGCGTTGAAGACAAAGAACGTCCAGGTCAGCCAAAAAAGTTTGAAGATCCCGAATTGGAAGCTTTGCTTGACAAAGATCCGTGTCAGATCAGTCCGAAACAGTTAATGGCCAACGCTACCGACAACAAATGATGAATTTGAACCATGAATTGATCGAAAAACGGCCAGAATGGGCTAGAAGACATGGAAAAGTGATTTTGCAGCATGACAATGCTCCGGCTCATACCACAACTTTGGTCACGGACACCGTAAAAGCGCTGGGATGGGAACTGCTGCCTCACCCGCCGTACTCTCTGGACCTGGCCCCATCCGACTACTATTTGTTTTCATCAATGTCGCGCGCATTGGCAGAGCAACACTTCGATTCGTACGAAAATGTGAAAAAATGGCTCGATGACTGGTTTGGCTCAAAAAACGAACAATTTTTTTGGCAAGGCATCCACAAATTGCCAGAAAGATGGGAAAAATGTGTAGCTAGCGATGGCCGCTGGTTTGAATAATCCATTTTTATTATTTCCTATGTATTTTTAGCTTCAAAAATCAATAAAAAACAGCAGGAATTAACTGGTATACCTAGTATATGCAAAATCACATATACCTCAAGTAATTTACTATGTTTTGAACACAACTTCCTACTCACATGCTTCTTCTTATTGCATAACTGAACCAGGAAAAAAAATCTAGAAAGAACACACATAGTATTTTTTAAATTAGTACTTTATCTAGAAATTATTATGTGACTAGAGTAAATTTATACTAAGTGAGTGACATGTTCATGTAAAATAGATGAAAATGCTACAAATGATAACTTACACTTCAATGCATCTTTCAAAAACAGCATTTTCCACTTTATTTTCACAGTAGGCATATTTTAAATTTTCTAGTCTAAAAGAAAGAAATAGTTTGAAATATTATCGAATCTATGGTATTTAAAATTTGATTTATGCAAAGCCCAGCTCTAAATAAGAAATTATCTACAAATATATAGAGAACATCTTGCAGTTTATCACTAAGAACTAATATTTATTGCAATAAAAAACATTTATTGTAAAGTACAGGGCCTATTATCTGGAAACGTTGCTACCGACAGCTTTCCGGATTTCAAGGTCCATCTGGAATCCAGGTTTTACACGATAATTTATAATCAAAAACATAAAAATAACAAAATTGAAACAATCACACGTAACATACGAATAAAAACTTACCTTTTGCATTAAAAATTTTTTTTAAACAAAAATTGCTGCATTATTCAATGGTAACAATCAATAAATGAAAAAATTAAATCGGTAACTAATATTATTTAATCTACAAGTTCTATTTTTTCTTCTTTACAGCTGCATAATTTACATAAAAAATGTTGATCAATATTTTTAATGCATCTTGTTTCTTAAATAAATCAGTCAGTTTTGTTTGATGTAACCGCTTTTGCTTATCTTTAACAAAAGGATCTTGAATTTCATGCATTATATGCACTTTGTTTTCAAAATTAAATTTCTCAGAAAAATGATTTTTTATTTTTTTAAGGGGGATGGGGAGGGTTCTCCATGGTCTCCCGCCTATGCCATTGAAGTAACATATTAGTTTAGTGGTTAATACATTGAAACAATTAACTTAAAAAATTAGTAATCTGTAAAATTTGCAAAATATTTAAGGAATCTACAAATTTTAAGTAATAATTTACAAATTTAGAAATTTTCCAAACATTTTTTTTTTTTCTGGATTTTGGAATTCCACATAATGGGTCCTATGCAGCAGAGTGGAATTTCAACCACAAGATGTCATAAATGCAGGGATCGATCCAGTTATTTTAAAAAATCCCTTATTTGTAGAAAAAAAAAAAAAAAGAAGTTATTTTTGAAAAACTTGTCATATTTTTGTGAAAAATAAAAATTTTAAATTTTTTTTTAATGAATGATCAAATCCCATTGCTCGGATTCAAACTAAGCATTTATTAATAATAATTTTTTTAAGTCATCCTGCTAAAGTTTACATTTCTGCTGAACTAGTTTTGTTTGCAAATTACATATATTTGTAATTTGAACAAAATAAAAATAATTAATAAAAAGTTTGTTTTTTTGGAATGGGATTTCATGAAGAGGTCCTAAAGACACCCCAATCGCTGCCTGGATTGACACCTGAAATGGCAAAGTTAAAAGTATGCAACAGAGATAAAAACAGCCACAATGCATGAAAGCAAAAGGTTAGATCTGAAAATTAAAATCTTTATTAATTCTTATTGAATTAATTTAAATTTAAATGAAATATATTAAAATACTTTATATAAATTAAAATACACTATATTTCCAATGATGACTGGTCACTTGCGATTTTAGACGTTTTTTTAAATATCTGAAAAGCTACATGAGGAATTATTCTGAAACTTCAGGAGTGTAAACAACTTGATAGATGTCATATATTTCCGCGAAGATTTTTTTCCCGAAACCCCATAACGGGCCGTCAACAAATTGAAGAAAAACGAATATATTTTGGATAACCCTGTAAAAACTAATATTGCAAAAGCATTCAAACTGTAGATTATGATTAAGTAGATTATTGTAATAATTTGGGTTCACTTTTATGAAGATAGCATGTCTACTCGAAGAGAAATTCAGGTTTTTCTAAAAACAGTCCCAAATTTTATCAAGTTTTTTGCTTATAATTTGCACAGTTTTTAATATGAAAACAAGTTATTTTCAGAAAATATGACAAACAAAATTGTACACAATACCCTGCAATCAGAATTAAAAAATAATAAAAATTGTATAATAAATGAGCAGGTTTACTAAATATTGTTTCACTGTGCATGCGCAAATTCAATCAAAATATATTGTGCAAAAAGATGAGGGGTTGTATCAAATATAGAATGAGAGACACTTCATTCTTATTATGTCAACTTTCATAAGCTAGTATATTTAGATACAACCCCTCATCTTTTTGCTTCCTTTTGGGAACAGCGAAATTCGAGCTCATTCAATCGACGATTACTATCAGAATTTTCAAGCTATGTTTTTGAGACTTTCATAAAAGTTGGTCTATACATTTAGCTAATATATTATGCACAGTATATTTTGATTGAATTCGCGCATGCGCAGTGAAACAATATTTAGTAAACCTGCTCATTTTTCATACAATTTTTATTATTTTTTAATTCTGACTGCAGGGTATTGTGTACAATTTTGTTTGTCATATTTTCTGAAAATAACTTGTTTTTATATTAAAAACTCTGCAAATTATAAGCAAAAAACTTGGTAAAATTTGGGACTGTTTTTATAAAAACCTGAATTTCTCTTCGAGTATACATGCTATCTTCATAAAAATGAACCCAAATTATTACAATAAGCCACTTAATCATAATCTACAGTTTGAATGCTTTTGCAATATTAGTTTCTACAGGGTTATCCAAAAGATATTCGTTTTTCTTCAATTTGTTGACAGCCCCTTATGGGGTTTCGGGAAAAAATCTTCGCGGAAATATATGACGTCTATCATGTTGTTTACACTCCTGAAGTTTCAGGATAATTCCTCATGTATCTTTCCAGATATTTAACAAAACGTCTAAAATTGCAAGTGACCGATCATCATTGGAAATATAGTGTAGTTAACTGAGCTTTCGCTAAAACTGATCACTTAAAATGTGGGGTACTGAGACCACTATGAGAATAAAAAATGTGTGTCAAACCAGGACTCTAACCGACTTTTGATTAATATAACAATCTGGTTAATCATTAAAGAAAAAACTATAGCCAAACTCAAATACTGTTAGTAATAGATTCGCTGTGAAACACTGATTTTAAAGTAGTTCTTTAAAGCATTTCTAAAGACACATTTTAAATATTCAGTTTAGTTCGCAAACACATGAAATAGGCAGGTGCTCTTATTCAGAAACTATGTAATCTAACAATTTTTTTTTTTTCATAGTAAAGGCAGAAAATAGTTAAAAAATGCTGTCAAATTAGGCGTTTGAACCAAATTTCCGGATGTGACAGTGCAGGAGAGGAAAATACTGTTGTCACGAGACAACAATCGCTTATAATTAAAGATGTAATTAATTTAACGAAACATGAAATAAACTGTTCAATTACAAATCATTTCAATAACCATGCCTACAACTCTCATGTTTTATGTTTAAAAACGAGTCAGAAAGTTTCTGTTGTTGAGCAGGAAATTTTTTTCGAGAACTGCCAGAAACTCCCTAATGCCTCCTCTTTTCAGCTTTTTAATATGTGTTCTAGTTTTTTGCAATAGTTTTTAGAATAGTTATTGATCTAAATTTAAATATTGGTTATAGAAACTAATAAAATAAGGATATTATAGATGCTTGTACAAAGTCAAGAAAAAAAATGTCTGATTTATTTCTAAATAGTGTTAGGAAAGTAAACTGGAGTTTACTTGGGGTTCGGGATAGCATAAACACAAATAAATAAATAAAGATCAAAACAAATAGATAAAATAAGAAGAAATATAGAAAGAAATTGAGAATAAAAGGAATGCTTGAAAACATGAAAAATGAATAAAATTATTGGTGATAAAAAAGACATCTTGACTAAGCACTTTTCATTCAAGGCATCATAATTGAGTTGGCTACAATAGAAATAATAAGAGTAAAAATAGTTAAAACACTCTTTATTAACAGTAAGTATTTATTATTATTAAAACTATTAATAGACAACATTTTTCATCTGGAATATTGACTTTCCAGACATATAACACGTGTTGTAGTATTTAACATAGTATTACTTACTTATATAGATCGCTGCCAACACCACTATCATCATCTGAAGCACTATCTTCATCTGCAGCACTAGCTTCATCATCAAAATAATCTAGAATTTAAATGATAAAAACTATAGAAAACTACACATATATATATATATACGCTATATATATATATACACATATATATGTATATGCATGTGTATATCTATCACTGGTACCCAGTTAACCGAAAAGTACCAAATTATGTTTATACTTGTAATGAAAGCTTTTCAAATACAACTATTAGCCAATGAATTTGCAATCATCATTAATCAGTTCAATCACAATAAAAAAAAAAGCTTTTTATTCTTATATTTGTTCAGTACTTTCTTTTAAACTCTTGCTTTCATTTCCAAAGGTTTTTACCTTTCACCCTCTTTTCTTTGAGTATGCCCATAACTTATTCTTAGCGATGACAGAGGACAAAAATGCAAAAGAGTGTGTTTGAAAGTTATCAGGACTTGAAATTAAATTTTTCCAAGAAAAAGGGAGTCTCCCTCCCAACATTTTTAAATGGAGGGGATTTGTAATGATTGGGAGGGAGAAAAAAATAATCTTTAAACCCCACTATTATTTTTATGTGCTATTTAAAGAATTGCATTAATACACACATGACAAAATACTATTGAAAATTTTTTTAGTCAACTCAGAATAATTATGTAAAATGTTTATTATAAAAAATGGAGGTAAATTAAACTTTATATAATGCAATGTCTATTTTTCAACCCCCACCAAATATTACGTCATTCTACGTCAAATCAACCAAAAATTTTCAATATTCAACCTGACTATTTCAGATTTTAATGAAACCTTCAGGAATCATTCTCCCTGGTGATACAAATGAGAATATACTTTTATAATTTTTTTTATCTCCGTACATTTTCATACAACTAATTTTTTAATTTAGAAAAATCATCATTTTTTGGCTTGTATAAATGTTTTTAATTTTGAGTTTCTCAAGTTCTATCAGGCGTAGAGATGTGTTTGACCCCCCATTTTAAAGAGAATTTCACAAGGTTTAATTTGATAAGCAAGTTGACTATGCTTGGTTAAAAAAATAAATTTCATTTAATTTAAAAATTTTAAGTTTAAAAATTTTGAAAAAAATATATGGTTTTTGTAATATTATAAATTTTAAATTCTGAAAGTTTTAGAGTGGGATCTTATTGGGATCAGCAGTTATAAAAAAATAATGTTTAAAATTAATAAGACAATACTTTCTTTAGTACAATCATAAAGTTGACGAGGTGCCAACTTTAAATACTTGCCCCAATTGGTGTTTAATATTGATTTTTTTTAACATAAATGCTGATCTTGTTGAGATCCCACTTTAAAGCTTTTAGAATTTAAAGTTTATAATATTACAATTAATATAATTTTTTCAAAATTTTTAAAAAACAATTAAAATTTTTAAATTAAATTAAATTAATTTGTTTTTAACCAGGCATGGTCAACTTGCATATCAAATTAAACCTTATTAAATTCTCTTTAAAACGAGGGGTCAAACAACTCTCTATGCCTGATAGAGCTTGAGAAATTCAAAATTGAAAACATTTATACAAACCAGAAAATTATGATTTTTTGAAATTAAAAAAATTAATTGTATAAAAATTTACGGGGATAAAAAAAATAATAAAAATATATTCTCATTTATATCATCAGGGAGAATGATTCCTGTAAGTTTCATCAAAATCTGAGATGGTCAGGTTGAGTCACTGGTTGATTTGACATGGAATGACCGGTCCGTATGGGCCCTTAACATTTAGGTTGTTAAATGAATTTCTGAATTTAGATTTTATTTGATTTAAGGTACTGAAGCCTCTTTCACAAGGAACACTTTTGAACTCCTTCACAAGGATTTAAAGGGTTTACTCCTTTACCTCAAGGAGTGTAAAAGTGTTAACTCCTTACACTTTTACTCCTTCAAGGTAAATTTTTACTCTCTCACAAGGAACCCCTGATATTTTCTTTGATTGAACTAGGTTTATATGTATTAAACTTTCAAACCCACATTTCCAAAGCTTGAAAGGGACTGTCGATTCATTTCTTCTATTACACAAGAAAAGTAGGTTGGTTCTAAATTCTCAAGTCTTAATTTCAGTGAATTGCAAGGATCAACAAGTGTGTTGCCAGTGTCCTATAGACCTGAAGAATCTGAGGGAAAACAAGAAGAAAAAAGGGGAAAAGGTTTCGATTACGATATTACGGGTTCTGTGGAGAACTCCAAAAATAGCAGAAATTTTGAATTTTCACATTACTCCAGGTTCCACAACCCCTCCAAAAAACCGAGAGAAAGGCATACCAGAGTTTTCCCCAGACTGTTTCAGAAGGGTGCTGCACCCTGCCTGCCCTTTGGTTTACAAAATAGCACCCTTCTTGTCCCTCATAAAAATAATTAGCATCCTTCTTACTCCTCATAAAAATAATTAGCACCCTTCTTGCCCCTCAGTAAAAAAAGTGTCCTTTCTCCTCTTCGCGTTAAAAAATTACTTTCATAGTAAAAATTGACTCAATGTTGTTTTATTTTTTATTATTACAGTAAAACCCGCTTAAGAAGTTTTCCAAGGGAATGGAAGGCAAAAACGTCTTAAACGGGAAAACTTCTTAAACGGGAAATTAAGAATGTTTAAAACAATCATTAGTTTAAGTTTTCATAGTCAGGAGAGGTCTTTTACATTGTTAAAATAATACATAAATTTATATAAAGTTGAGTTTTACTTAAGAAATTTAAACTGATTTGCACATTTTAAAAAAATCTGTCAATCAAGTAAAAATGCATAATTACCTTAGAAACTCTTTATTTAATCCAATGTTTGAAGACAGAGAGGGGACATTTCTCTTTAAGCATCATTTGATATGCTTTTACAGAAAAAATCGGTTATAGATTTTTGCTTATGTTTTTTCTCGGCAATTTTTAGTTGATAACAGTCCAGTTGTCTTAAGTTTTTAAAAATTTCCTCAGGCACATTTTCAACACTTTCGATAAAACGGCGAAATGTTTCTAGTCCTTTCACAGCATCCGAAAAACTAGGAATTTCCTCGTGCTCTTCCTCAGTGTCACTCATTTCTTCATCTTCTGTAACCTCACAAATATCATCTACTGTAAGCACCTCACATGGCAATATCTCGTCATCTACTGACACATACTCTTCAAACGATGCTGTGAAATCCATCCTTCTTTGTAACGTCTTCCAATCATCTTCAATGTCCAATTCATATTCTTCTGTTGATTCTCCTTCCAAAAATCCTGCTTTCTGGAAACAATTGGCAATTACAGATGGCGTTA
Source organism: Maratus michaelseni (assembly GCA_963931845.1). NCBI lineage: Eukaryota > Metazoa > Arthropoda > Arachnida > Araneae > Salticidae > Maratus > Maratus michaelseni. Next base: position 36,722,970 of record OZ007597.1, on the reverse strand, counting down.
TTAACTCCCATGCAGATAAAATAAAATGAATAGATTGCAAAACGTTTACTTTTCCTATCTCTCCAGTATTGTCCAGTTTTTCAATCATCCAATTCACAAGCCGTTTTCTATAGTGCTGCTTAAACACTTTAATAACTCCCTGATCCATCGGTTGCAAAACCGAAGTCGAGTTCGGTGGTAGGAAATGCACTTTTATGTTAGTAAAGTTACTCGTGTCTTTGGAATGGGCGGCGCAATTGTCTACAAAGATGATGATGTTCCGTTTAGCTCTCCTCATTTTAACATTTAATCTTTTCAAATAGGCTTCATAAATTGTAATCGTCATCCACACAGTTTTGTTATTTTCATAATCACAAGGCAGTGATTTCACATTTTGAAAACATCTGGGTTTCTTGGATTTCCCAACAACCAAAATTGGCAATTTCTCGGAACCATCCATGTTTGCACCCAATAAAACTGTAAGTCGTTCTTTATTTTTTTTTACCTCCGTGACAATTTTCACCTTTATATGCATACGTTTTATCCGGTGAAAGATTATAGAAAAGCCCACACTCATCCATGTTAAAGACATCTTTAGGATGATAGCCGGTTATCAAATCTGGTAAGATTTGTTTCCATTCTTCGATTTCTTGTGGATCGACGCTTTTACTCTCACCTTTTATAGAATTGTAACTTAAACCAGCTCTTTTTTTCATTCTATCAATCCATCCATTTGAAGGTGCAAATTCAATCTTCATTTTTTTGGCAATTTCCTCAGCCTTTTCTCTAAGAATAGGTCCACTTATAGGAATATTGGCGGATCTGGCTTGCTTGAACCAAAGTAATAATTTTTCTTCCATAGCTTCATATTTTCCTTTTTTCACTTTTTTAATTTTTCGAGATTTATCAGAGGAGTCGTTTAATATAAGATTGCGTTTTGCTACAATTCCATTCAGAGTAGTCACCGGCATATTCAATATCTTAGCAATTTCAACTCTTGTTACGTTAGGGTTGCTATCAACTTCTTTCAAAATTTTGATTTTGTCTTCAATTGACAAGGCCTTTCTTTTAATTCCCTTGCCCGACATTTTGAAGAGGAAAAAATAAATAAGAATTTTTTTCGTGAATTTTCCAAGAGAGATTTGACGCTTACACTCACTCAAAAACAGATTGAATGAGCCAAACTGAACACAGCTTTGGTTTGGAATGAACCAAACATAGCTTTGGTTCATTCCATTCCTGGAAAGGGGTGAAAGAGACTCTATTCTAAGAGAAAGCAACTGGTCAACTTAAAGAACTACCCCTGAGTAGGAGCAAACCATTTCTCTTTAATCCCTTATCAGTCACTATTGTTGCAGCCATAAGGGACTCGGACTTACCCTCTCTCTACATTTCATCAGACAAACTGATATGAAGGTGAAATAAAGGTGACGACAATCCTTTTCAATCTTAAATGTGCCCTTTTGAATAGCAAAGAATATAGAGAAATGCTTTTCCAGTACAGAATGGGGGAAAAAATCTCTCAAAAGACTGAAGTAAACGTGTTTTGAAAGTAAAATTAAGGGGAGAAAAAACTTCTTAAGTGGGAAAAAGTTTGGAACTAAACTTTTTAAACGGGTTATTTTAACTTTGTAAAAATAGGAAAAAAATGGGAATCGAAAATATAAACTTCTTAAACAGGAAAACTTCTTAAGCGGGAACTTCTTAAACGGGTTTTACTGTATATATATATTCAATATTATATATATTCAACATTTAGTTATAATCAAAAGTGAATTGTATTTACAGGAAAACAAAACAAAAAATACGCCATTAAATTCTGACAACCAGAAAATTCCAAGCACATAGTAATTAAGTATCAAATCACGTTATTGAAGATGGATGCTGTAAGTATTTAAGAACAGCTTTAAATAAAATTATTTAGTTTACAAGTATAGAAACATCTTATTTCTTACAATCAGACATAGCTAAAATATGTTACCACATTTTAATACATATATATGTATATAGGGTAGATGTGCCAGTAATGGACCACCTTCCAGTAATGGGCCACCTTCAACATTTTTGGTTTATAAAAAAATAACCAATAAAAATTCAGGTTTTTTTATTTCATTAATATGTTTTCTTTAAATTTTAGTTTTAAATACAATCATAATATCAATTTATCTATTACTTTTTGTGGTGTGTCCATTACTAGAATTTAGGGTGTTTTGATTTATTTCTGTTATTTACAATTAAATTTCGATTCACATTGGGAAATGTGACTATGAGCATGGTTAAATATTGTTGGTAGATTAATATACTATTAAAAAATATGGAATATAACAATAACTATTAATTCAAAAATAATTTTTAAAGAAATTCCTTAAGGGTGTCCATTACTGGCACATCTACCCTATATATATATACACATAATATAAATTTCAACAGTACAAATTACAATACTCACTTTCATAGTCTTCAAATGATGCTTCACTAGTAATGGTAGTACATGAAGATAAAGATGAAGATGAAGTTGATGCAAAGGACAAATCGTCATCAGTAGACTGGTCTTTTCTAGACGATTTACGGGTATTCATACCTATTCCTAATTTTAATATATTAATTGAGAGATTTTGTACGCTTTGTTTGTTCTTGCTGTTGTTGTTGTTGTTGTTGTGGGGTCTGAACGCCCCGATCATGGGATATAAGTCTACAGACTCTTTATCCCTAACAATCCTACCTCAAGGAGGCAATTTATACACTAGCTGCAGAAACAACTTGTACAAGAGGAGATAGTGACTTCCGGTTTAAAAACGGTTGGTACTCAGAAGGAAAGACACTAAAGATCGAGCTTGCGAGACTCCTGTCACTGCCAAATCACATAGTTGACTAAAGGATATGGTGGGAGATCCAGAGATACCAAGCCTCTGGTACAAAATAGTTCGCTCGGTAGCGTAACGTCCGCATGTCATAAGGTAGTGTTCGCAGGTTTCTGGAAGAGAGCAGACTGAGCATAAAGGAGAGTGGCAAAGGTTGAAACGGTAAAGTAATGCTCGGGTGGGGAGAGATTTTGTGCGAAGGCGAGAAAGAAGAACCTCCCCTCTCCTGGGAAGGCGCAGCTTCCTGTGATCCCAACTCCTTTTGGTAAGGTGAGGGAAATCGGTGCTGTAGTTTCCGAGAAGCCAATTATTAATATCCTCCTCATAGAAGAGGCGCCGAAACTGGACGCAGATGTCCTCTGGGGAGATCCACCTGACTGGGTCCGTAGGCAGAAGGTGAGAGCGGGCCAGTTTGTCCGCAAGCTCATTGGCATAGATGCCAACATGACTGGGAACCCAGACTAGTTCAATCGACGAGAGTTGATGTAATGCGTTAGTAAGTTTCTGGTACACCTGAGTCACCACTCGAGGAGATTTGTAGTTTGGTGATTGGAGGCTCGTCAGGACGGATCTGCTGTCGGATAGAAGGAGCAGCTTGCCAGACTGCGGAATAAAATCTAGTGCCAGTCCAATCGCTAGAGCCTCTGCCGTGTAAATGGAATTAATGTCATGAACTCTGCTGGAGTGCCCATAGTTCTGGCTTACATCCCAAAAGGCGATGCAGGTCTGTGAAAGAGTCTTTGAGGCGTCAGTAGCCATTATGTGACAGTCACCGCGAGTAGACAAAAATGCAGAAAAGAGCTGACAGATTAGATCAGGGTGGAGCTGCCTGTTCTGAAACTCAAAAGAATCGATATGGCACTGGAAGATATCTGTAAGAGGAGGACGGGGAAGCACCCACGACACGATGTCGGTCGCGGAGATATGAAGCCTAGAGAGGGTATTGCTCAGGTGAGCAGCCAGAACAGAATTTTCCGTACTTCCGGGGAGCACCAGAGAATAGATTGGCGACTGGGGGCCGAGTGATAGGTGCCGAAGAAGGTAGCAACACCTATGGAGATCTTGAGTGCAAGCTACTGACAAGGAGTTGGCTTCCCGACGCAGAATTGGAATGGGTGTCCAACGCGGGAGGCCCGTCGCTATTCTAAGGGCTGCGTTAAGGATGGGTTCTAATTTCTGTCTGGTTGATGGGCACGCTAGCGAATAAATTGGACTACCATGGTGTAGCATACTCGTGACTGTAGCCTTGCTAATTCTGATGAGATCTTTGGTTGTTACGCCCCGAGAGACATGCGCCACACTTTTCAAGACGCTCAACTTCCTTAAAGCTTTCTGTTTGACTTGAGCAATATGATCGTTCCAGTTAAGGTTGTAAGTGAAGTTCAGGCCTAGAATCCGAATGTTGTCCACCCAGGGGATGTCTTCTGAATTTATGTGAAGATTACTGTCAGGGATCTGTTTCCTAGCTGAGAAAACAATAGCTGCACATTTACCCGGATTTAAACGAAGTTTCCAGTAGGCGCACCAACGAGCAACATTGAGGATGGCCTTCTGGACTTTCGGCAACACCACCTCCAGAGACGGGCCGGAGCAGTAAACGTAAGTATCGTCAGCGTAGACTAAACCTTCCACATCGGGGCCAAATGCGTCAAAGATGTCGCTCATGTAGACAGAGAAGAGAAAAGGCGACAAGACTGCCCCTTGCGGCACCCCGACGTCCACCTCGAAAGGGTCCGACAACGCACCTCTCCACCGGACCTGAATAATTCTTTGCATTGAGGAGTGAGACCATTTTGTGAAATGGCCATCGATGCCGGCTGATACCATTTTCAAAGCTAGGCCGTCCGGCCAAACAGAGTCGTAAGCTGAGGCAATGTCAAACGACACTAGGACACAAACCTGCTTTTGGAGGCGAGCGGAATGAAGATCGGAATAAAGCTTTGTGAGAGCTGGAGTGCAGTCCCGGAATGGAATAAAGCCGTAGTGGTTTGGGTGGAAGAAGTTTGTGTGAAGGATCCAAGAAGTCAGCCGCTTCAGAAGAATCCTTTCAAAAACCTTCGAGGCGACTGAAGTAAGCGAAATTGGTCTGTATGATGCCAGCAAAGTACTGTCCTTTCCGGGCTTCGAGATAGGGACGACGATGACTTCCCTCCAAGAGCGGGGAATGACACCCGACAACCAAATGTCATTGAACACCCCAAGCAGTTTATGCAGCCCTATATCATCAAGACACCGAAGAGTCCGTAACGAGACCCCATCTTTTCCAGGGGTACGGAGGGTTGAATGGTTGAGGGCATATCTGAGCTCTGAGATCTGGAAAGGGCGTTGGAGGTTCAGATCAATATGCGCACTAAAATCCACGGGGAGGTAGCCGTTGTTATGGGTTCTGCTGTAGAACCTAGCGAACTTATTTGACTCTTCGATGGCGCTTGTCGATAGCGAACCAGGGGTTACAATGAAGTTATGAGACAATGGAGAATCTACCTGTCGATTGCGAATCGCACGAATGATCCTATAGATGGCACCCGACGCGGCTGCCCCTTTGCAAGTTGCAGCCCAATACGTGCGCTTTGCGTCATTTATTTCTCTCTTCAGGATCGCTGCGATTTTCTTATAACGAGACCAGAGAGTCGGACTAATAAATTTTCTTGCAAGACGGAAAAGCTTCCTCTTTTGGCCCAGTAAATGACTACACCGGCTGTCCCACCACGGGGCCCCAGCACGGTTAACAATCTTCACCCTACGGCTGCTTGCTTTTAGAGAGTCACAACATATGCCTAGGAAATCCTCATAAGAATTGTTGTGAAGATTAAGGATTGCTTTATTCAGATTCTTTGTAACGGCTCCCCAGTCGTACCGATATCGAATGGAGTGGCAGGTGGAACTTCTAATCCGAAAGTCGAAATGAAGATTAACAGGACAGTGGTCGCTGTCGAAAGTGTCTGGGTGAACGTTGTAGCTGGTGTCTGCAAAAATATCTGGCGACGTGATGGAGAGGTCCAGGAGAGAAGCTCCACCAGCGTAGACATGTGTGGGCGTATGTGAGTTGACGAGACAAATTTTATTTTGAATTATCCAGTCGATAACCAAACTGCCTTGGGGGGTATTGTGGCTACCGCCCAAGCTGGAGTGAGGACAGTTAAAGTCCCCAATGATAACAAACGGGGAGCGACAAAACCCCAAAATGTTATCCAGCCAATGTGAATCTAACTTGCCCGGAGGGGAGTAAATGTTAATGATCTGGAGCTTAAAGTTGTTGGGGAAGATAATTTCCACACCTAACACCTCGTTAAAGACTGACTGAGCTGGAAGAGCGAGATTACGGGATGGAAGAGTATTCCTTACCGCTGTAATCAGCCCGCCGCCGCTCCTAGAACTGCGGTCGAGCCTATAAACTGTTTTTCCTGGAATTTGAAACCCGATGGTGGGCTTAAGAAAAGTTTCTTGAAGTGCAATGATGTCGGCAGAGTAAAAAAGAGAGTGACGGAGCCAGGCTGAATTAGCCCGAGCTCCCCGGATATTCCAATGAACTAATGAAACGCCCATGAAAAGGAGAAAATTAGTCCTGAACAGGCTGGGACTCGCTGTGGTCCATCAGATCGACATCAGTGGCTATTGATTCGGATTGGAGATTTATATCGGTTCTTTTGCTGGTGTCGTGTTCGGTGGGGGACGTCATACGACATTTCTTGAGGTGTGGTTCGAGAGAGAAGGGAGGGGTGTCATTTCTTGCGGAGTCTTGTTTCTGTTTTTCTTTCGTTGGTAGGGTTGGTTTGAGACTCGTAGATGTTGTGGGTGGAGGGAGTTGCGTCTTTTGGACGGCCTGGATGATGGTAGCATTCAGATCGTGAACTGCGCTATGGATCGCTTGAACTTTTTCGTCGAAAGCAGCTGAAGCTTGTTCTATAAATGTTCTGCATTGAGCAGCTTGTTCCACCAATAATGATTGAAATAGCTGGAACATGTTATTGGTAAATTGGTCCAAAGTTGCTTGGAGTCCAGTTTGTGTTACGATATCGGATGTTTTGGAATTATTAGCTTTTGAAGCATAAGAGTTCGTCTCACGCCATTCAGCCACTCGGAACTGACGGCGGGCCTCGGCGATGGAGAGGTGGTGTTCGCATTTGAATTTTTGGATTCGGATCTCTTTTTCATAAGCCGGGCAGTTTTTGTCATCAGCGGTATGTTCACCTTGGCAGTTAGGACAAATTGGGGTTGGGGTCTGACATTGACCCTCGTGTGATGTACTACATTTACGGCAGATTTTCTGTTTATGGCACGATTTTGTACTATGGTTAAATTCCCAGCAATTGAGACAGGGCCGGGGCCGGTCAATAAACAGCGTAATCTTCTGAATTTGGTAAAAAATTTTTACCTCCCGCGGGAGTGTGGTTCCCAGCTTAGTAACCAGGACTGTTGTTGTTGGGACGGTGTTGCCTTCATTTTTCCGTAGAAAACGTCTGATTTCGAGTACGTGGAAACCGTTATAAATCAGTTCATCGGCGATTTCTTCGCAAGAAACATCGGTAGGAATTCCGTACAGAAGAAATCGAGTTGTTATACTGTCGAATTGCACTCGAGGGTTCACGGGGATTTCGGCTATCGAAGTGAGTTGTAAAGCTTGAGTCGCCGTTTCGACAGAGTGCGTGAGAAGAATTATTTTACCCTGTTTGGTCAATTTTATGCAGTCAATAGCCGCGTGGTTTTTTATTTGTTTCTCCAAATCCCCTTTTAACTTCTTAGGATGAATAGTAGGAAAAGCCCCGGATTTAGCTTCTATGAAAATTGTTATGACGTCACTACTACTAAGTTCTGCAAAACTAACTAAGTCCGCCGGAGGATACACACTCTTATAAAAATTGAAGTCAGTAGGTGGTACAACACTTGAGTTTAACGAGGACAGGGTAGCCATGACAGATGAATTTAGTAAACTAGAAGTAGTTGCATTATCTGACACTTGCGACATAAAGTTCGTCAGCAAAACACCCAACAACACTTCAACAGTCAACTACAACTACAAAATTAAACAGTATAAGTCCACTAAAATAAAGTTTAGGCAAAATTAAACAACCACGTGTTCAAAAGTCCTAAACACTCGGAACGGGAACCGCCCCCAAAATGCAGCTGAGTATCTATCAAAGCCTACATCCTGACTGCGGCAGCGGAAAAACTTCACAAAACTAAACACGAAATAACACTATACTTAAAAATGGAAAAATCTCACCAAATTCCAAGAGCAGCAGCAATCACCGCAAACTTCTTTTTCAGCTTTTTTTTTTTTTTTTTTTTTTTTTTTTTTTTTCTTTGTTCTTGCTGCAAACATTTCAAATCAAAACATAAACATCTTGGCGCGAAGATGTATAACGACTTATTTGATTGGTCAATGCAGTTCGCCAAGTTTTTTGGCTCCACCTACTCAAGAAATGAGTTAACATCACGATCACTGAGTTCGAAATTAAAGAATGCGACGCGCATCTGTGAACGATTCACTGGTCACTCCTGAAAATCACAGTCATGTTTACATTTTTCATGTTTTGTTTATTGCCAATCTGTGAAAAAGTAAGTAAGTTTATTTGATGCTTTTATGCATTAGCATTGAAAACCATATTTTTTCTTAAACGTAGCTAATTCAATCACTGGATTTAAAATGTGTGCATCCAAAATTTTAATTTGTGAAATCTGTCAGAAAGGAAATGCCATTTATTCTTGTCCTAGATGTGACAAAAAGTACTGTTCTTCTGCGTGTTATAAAAACAGAGAGCATGAATTGTGTAGCGAGTCATTTTATCGAGAATGGGTCGAATCTTCACTTAATGGTAGGACTATGGATGCTGCTGAAAAAAATAAAATGATTCAGATTTTAAAAAGGTTTCATAACAGTGCTACTGAGGATGCTGAATCCTCAGTAGCACTGCTTGACAAATTTGCAGATCTTAACTTAGACGACTTGGATGAAGATACTTTATGGCAAAATCTTAATGAAAAGGAGAGAGAGGAATTTAAATCTCTAATTGAAGATAACAAAAATTTAGAATCAGTAATCCCTGTTAAACAGCCTTGGTGGACTGTAACTATGATTAATTTAGTAACTGAAATTAATGATGAAATTCCTGAAAAAGCAGATGACATATCTTCACGTCCATTTTACCCTCTTAATGTTAAAAAGTTGTCCAGTATTACAAGCAAACAACCATCCGAATATATTCAGTTTAATTTAGTAAATATTTTGTATGCTTATGCATTTCTAAACAGGTTTTACAACTGTGATATGAGAGATTTTCTTGAAGATGTAATTCAAAGTTTGTATCAGTTTAGTCCTGTATTATCTGAGGGGAGAAATTATAATTCTTTAGAAGAATCAGTTCAAGATTCAATTAGATTGATTATTAACTCAGATCTTGGTGTTCCATTGGAATTTGTCAAAAGTATTGTAAACGATGTCAGTAGTATTTTACAAGGCCCCAAAAATACAAGACCGTCACATTTTGTTTTATGTGCCTTAAACGACATTGAATTATTATGCTTTGAATTAAAAGCCATTGAAAAGAAAAGGGCTAACTCTGATAAAACACTTAAAACCAAGCTTTCGACAACAATTAAAAAAATAGATTATTATATGAGTTGGAGCCTAGATTTTGAGAGCGGGTTTTCTGAACTTGCATCAGAACTTGTTCTGTTGATGTTACCAGACCTATTTACAGATTCAGTAACTTCAAAACCCAATGAAAGCACAAAAGAAATAGTAAAGAAAAAACCATTAATTGAAGAAGTTGAATGAATAGCTTCTTTGTTGAACTTGGAGTGTGTTATTTTAAACTGAAATTTATATTTTGTATTATTGATTTTAAATTTGCACTGATTTTAAGTAAAATATTCAGACATTATTTTTTAAAAATCTGCTGTCTGAAGAATTATCTTTGAATATATATTTTTTGGGTACTTCTCTATTATCCTGTCAACCACTTTTCATAACAAAAAACTATTGCCAAACTGTAAGATTAAACGTCAAAAATGCAGTCGCATTTACTTGATGTCAGAAGCATTATATGTGTTTGTTATGTCATCAAGTGGTTTTTAATTCGACATTTGAGTGTATGTTTCATTATGTTTTACTGATTTATTAGTTATTTCATTAATTAAAATAACAATTGTGTCCTTAAATTCTTATATTTTATTTATTTATTTATTTTGATATTCCAATGACAATGTTCTCCCATTTATTTGGCGTACAGTTTGGCGATAGTTTTTTGTTATGAAAAGTGGTCGACGGGTTAATAGCGAAGTACCATTTTTTGCATCATAAATTAGTTTGTTCAATAGCATAGAACTTGTCTAAATTATTTATTTAAAAACTTGGCTAAAAGCCTTTTTTTTTGTATGAAAAAGCAATTGGTATTTATGATATATCATCCCAGACTTTATATCAGCTGATCCGATGTTTATGATTTCTAAACATTATTGATAAATAATTTTTATTCATATTACTTAGAGTAGAAATAATAGAGCAATGTTTCAAAATTCATTTCAATTGCTTTATTATATAATGTATATGTGAATAAATAGAGTTGAAATTAAACCCCAGTAGAATTTTTAAAATCCAGGGAAGAGAAAAGAGTTTTATGTTATTATCACAATAACAAGATAAATATATTTTGAAATAATTGATTATTATTCATAAGTAACAAGTAAATATTTAAAAGATAAATCATTAATTTTGATATTTTGAAATTTCAATCTAATTTTGTGTGCTTAGCTACAGCTTGTATATTTAAAATTCCTTTTAATAAAGTATTTAATTTTTTTATTATATTTCTGCAGTTGAAAGAATATATTCTTTTCTATGTTCAGCTTTCAGTAGTACATCAAAATATTCCTGTTTCATGCACAGAACATATGACTGTTCTTTCTTAGTTATGGAAATTTTCTGTTAAAATTGTAAAAAAGAAAAAAAAAAAGTAAAGGAACAAGATAGCTAAATTATTATCATTTGTAGTACAAAACTTTTAGGGATTTAAGTCTTTCAAAAAACTATACATTTTCCTTTAAGGAAAAATTTTTATTCTATTTTTTATTTATTTTTATTTTGCTCTTTTAATCAATTAAATGAAATAATAAAACAAGAATTAAAGCGTGTGTGTGGGGAGGGGGGGGGGATTATTATCTATTTGGTTAAAACTTATTCAGTATGACAGGTGAAGAAGAAAATATTTTTTTCTTTTATCATGAGAGACAGTAGTTTCTCGAGTAATGCTGCAAAAAACGAAATCCCAAAACCGAAGATTCCGTCACTCATATATACAGCTAGAAGGACATCAAAGGAAAATCTAAACGTCGACATTTAATATCTCAGCAAATATGAGGCATATCGTTCTGATTTTTTCACATTAGTCTTATATCTCCGGTCTAACTCTCTGAAATTTATACATTTCTACATGCAGTAGATTTTAAGATCTAGAAGTCCATTTTTAACTAAATTGGTGTGTTTGTAAGGGTGTCATACCTATTATCTCCAAAACGGCTCGAACGATTTTTTAAAAATGAATGTTTTAGATGAAGCAAATAAGATTTTGCGCTAATGTAGGAAAACTTGTTTTTTTATATAATCCACTTTTAAAATTGGACTATATTCCTACGCTTTTTCCCATAAGAAAACATGGGGCCACTTTACTACTTTTTCTTACTCGAGAATTGGCTTTACGTTTCCTTCATATCATCGATTATATTTGTTGTTTTGTCGCCATTTACTGGCAAATTATTTAAACATTCTGTTTTAATGTTATTTGTTATTATTAATTATTATAGATTCATTCGCTTATTATATATATATATATATATATATATATATAGCTTTTATATTTTACATTTTTCTCAGTTTTTAAAAATAGTTGTCATGCCTTACGTCGTGCTTTACTTAAATTATTAGTGAAATGGAGTATGCGGTAAATGCTAGCAAATGCAGACTACTGCATTTAAAAAATATTTTTTCACATTTCTACTATTATGTAAAAATTTATTTAATCTCAAAGATAAGTTCAAATATTATGTTGAAAATCAAAATTTTATCTGCATTATGATTAATATATGAGCAAACATTGTATTATATATTATATATATCATATATTTAAAAAAATAATCATTTCATTTATAATGCAAACAAAATGGGTAAAAGTTAAGCTCTTAAAAATTCAAAACGCTAAATTATTACAATTAAAAATTTTCATAGTTGATAAATATATTAACACAAATAATAATAATATTTTTCAATCTATTTAATTTTATATAAACTTGTATAACTTAAAGTTTAAAAAGTTTTTCCTGAATTAAATACTGAATTTCTTTTATTTTAAAAAGATTCCTAATGAAAACTACATGAAATTTTTATCATTAAAAATCTTAATTTTATTCCATAAGTAAATTGCAACTATTAATTGCTTTATTATGGTTGAAAATTACTTTTTTCAGGTTATTTTATTAAATTATAATTGTTTTTCCACTACAAAGTTAAATTCAAATATTATATTAAAATTAAAATTTATCTGCATTAATATATTAGAAAATGTTTTTATATATTCCTTATATATTTTTTTTATGATGGAAACTATGAAAAAAATTAAATCGATTTAAAGGCGAAAGTTAAAAAAAAAAAAAGAATTATTACAATTTGAATTTTTTAATAGTTAATGAATATATTTTGTAAATATATTTACTAACTATGAAAAATTCAAAATGTGATAATTATTTATTTTTTTCAACTTTCACCTTTTAATCCATTTAATTTTTTGATTATGTTTCCGTTATAAATAAGTATTTTTTAAGTGTAATTAAAAAAATATCAGGAAAATAAAGAGTCTATTTGTACCTTATACTTTTTAATTACATTTAAAAAATGCTTCTTTTATTTATAATGGAAATATAATGAAAAAATTAAATGGATTAAAAGATGAAAGTTAAAAAAGAAATAATTATCACGATTTGAAATTTTCATAGTTAATAAATATATTTACAAAAATAATAATAATTTTCATTCTATCTCATTTTATATAGATTTATATAATTTTAACTTATAGAAGTTTATTCCGAAATAAATTCTGAATTTTTTTTTCTTTTTTTTTTTTTTTTTTTTTTAATATGCCTAGCCTAATGAAAACTATATTAAATTTTTATCATAAATATAATTTTTTTATTCCATAAGTAAATTATTAATTACAACTATTACATTAGTATGGCTGAAAATTATTTTACACATTACAAAATTTAATATTTTAATTACATTTGAAAAAAAAATATTCATTTTATTTTAATGCAAGCAAAATTTAAGTGGATATAAGCTAAGTTTTTAAAAATTGATAATATTAAATTAAAATTTTATGAAAAAGAATAATAACTTTTATTTTATTTACACTGAATAAAATTTTAAATTTATATGGCTTTTTTTCTTTCTTACAAATGTCCTTAAATTAATGCAATTTCAAGAGAAGTTTTCTTTATATTATTTGCCAATAGATGGCGGCAAAACAATATTTAAAAAGTAAGCATAATCAATTATAGGAAGCAAATCGATGATGATGAGCCCCAAATATCCGCTGTTTTAATATAATAAATAATTTATACCCTATGCTTAATTTCGACTAATTGACATTTTCATCAATAACCGCAAAAAAATAATGATATCAGTACAAAAATTTTAAATATGGTTCTTAAAAACAATAATATCAAATTTGAGTGACGCTATGTTAATAATTTTTTTAAAAAATCATCATTTTCTTTTTAGTTTTATTTATATTCACAGGTGCAATTATTATCTTAACATGAAAAAAATATATATAATTTATTCGCCGATGCTTTTTCATTCACATCTCTCATGAATTCAAAATATGGGTTTTAAAAGAAATATCAAAATTTGAGTGACACCTTGACGTGAATTTAATAGGACTGTTTTAAAATTCAATTTAAATTATTTTTGGTTTGTCTTCTAAAGTATATTTACACATACAAACAATACTTTTAATTTTTCAATACACTGTTAAACATATTACTTTCACTGAGTCTATATTATGTATTGAAATGTATTTCAATAAATTGATTTATCTTTTGTGCCACGCTATCCAAAATCATAAGTAAAATTTATGTAAATGATTATTTTGTGTCATATTATCCAATTGCATACATTTTCCTTTGTTTGGATACTATGACGCAAAATAATCATTTACATAAATTTTACTTATGATTTTGGATAGCGTGATATGATTGGCGGTGCGCTTTCCAAAATTTCCAGACAAACTACTTAATACAAGCATGGTGGAACTGTTAACAGGGCACTGTAGACTTAATAGACACCTTTGCATTATGAAGGTGGTCAGTGATCCTCTTTGTAGGGGTTGTAAGTACAAGGAAGAGACTGCTTCACATGTTCTTTGTAGCTGTGAAGCATATGCTGCTTATCGTTTCGAACACCTGGGTCGACATCTGATTGAGCCATGGGAAATTCAGGATATTTCTATCTAATGTCTGCTGAATTTTATGTCAGCTACTGGCCTGTTTAGGGACTAAGTGGGGATGGTTTTTCCTTTTTCATCTTTGGGGGACAGTACAATAGACCTCTGGTCACAGTGCTCTGGCTTTCGAGCCCCCCCCCCCCCCACCCCCCAGTAATACAAGCATAATAGCCAGGTCACCACTAGAGAAAAAAATCTCCAAAGTTTGGCGAATTTTTTCCTTTTTATGACCAATTTTTATTTTAAAAAAAAGGGTGCTTGTATGAGACATCCTAGCCCTTTCCTGTACTAACAGTTGGGATTAGCACCCTCTTTAGGCCTTTTTAAGTCCCAATTGTTAATTTTTTAATGAAATGTTCCAAAAGTCGTTTTTGCATGAACTACATCAAGTTAAAAGAAATTTGGTGGCACCATCTAATGAGCATAAATTAAAATATTTTAAGATGATATTTTTTCACAATTAGCATTTCTAAACTACTCTGAAGAGAAAAAAAGGAAGAAAGAAAAGAAAAGGACATATTTTATATGCAAATATTGATGCAATTTTTGTTTTTAAATTTTGTGACATATAAAATTTTACACTGGAACATCGAATGCTTTTTTGCTTTATTTTTAACCTATGCATATTTTTATGGCTACATTACCAGCACATAGCTGCCAACTTATGCAAAAAAAAAAAAAAAAGAAAAAAAATCAGTAGATTTGTAAAAAATAATTTGATTAAGCTGCTTTTAAAAAAAACATTGATTCAAATTAACACTTTTTTCACATTTTAGAAATGAAAAAAAAAAATGGATTTTTTTATTTCTAAAATTAATCATTTAAAAAAAAATTACATAGTCTACACTTTAAACAAAATTTCATGTTTAAATTACAGTTAAAAGCGTAGGAAGTAACCATATTTTCTTCTTCTGGAGGTTGACTTTTGTAAACACAGTTTTTGGGATGATTTGCCACTATTGGAATGATCGAACACAAGATGACAGTAAGACAACAATTCTAGGAAAAAAAATATTTTCTTTTATAAAACAACTTTGTCAGCTTCAGTTGAGTATCATGTTCAAAGCTTGCTTTGTCAATGTAAAGTATTGTGTAATATATCAGATTTCATTTTAATGATGTGATTTTATAAGAAAGGTTTATTTGCTAAGTATAACTTGAAATTGAGAAGATACAATAAAATATTAATGATATCAAAATCTATCTGTATATATATTAATTAATTAGGACGATAAAGAATAGTAAACAACTTAGTTCATCAAGCAAACTATTTGGAATCTAAGCTTACTGCTTTCTATTGATTTTTGTAAAACAAATGTAGAGTACCTAATACTTATGGATTTTTATCTCATTATCCATATACTTTAACATTTGTGTTAGGTTAGATTTGTGTATCTTCATAGTTGTATGCTTTATTCAGTTCATAGTTTTTTTTTTTTTTAATGTAATCTGTTTATTAAATTTAACAGTCATTAGAAATAAATTTAGTAAAAAGTTATGTACTTCACTTTATCGGGTTGAATCATCAAGATTTCAGATATTTTTGTACTGAATGTTTAATTTTTCTTTTGTATGGTACAATTTGTAATAAAAGTTTTTGCTATGCTGGCAAATTAATTTCATTTTTAGTTGTAGTCTCATTAATGTATGATAAAAAGGTTTTCAGCATCTAATACAATAGTCACATATATATTGAGGGATTTAATACTTTAAAAATTATAATGTTTGGATGAAAACTGAGATTTTGTGTCAAAACTGTTCCATATACTTTTGCAGTTGAATTTATATCACATGTAAGATATTTAAGTATTAAATTTAACGTAAAAAGACTTTTCAATAGTTTGTTATTTTTCTTGGATATTAATGCCATTTAGAAAACCTGAACTTAAATATGTTGATTATATTAATATTGCCAACTTATAAAACATTAAGTACAGGGGTGACTGTAGGCTTAGGCACAATCTAGGGATACTTTTATATTAAGAACACATTATATGGTCTTTGTGTATTTCCTTTTCCTTTGATAACAGGTGTGTATGGGCATGCATGAAAGTACAAGCGGCACCATTCACTTTCAAGTCAACTTTGATTAAAGCAAAACTTTAAAAATTGAAGTACAGCCAATCCTCTGCCCCCCCCCCCCCCCTTCCAAAAAAAAAAAAAATCTTCAAATTGTCCCAGAAAAGAAAATAGCCTTTTGTCTGGAAATTATGTCCTTTTTAAATGTATATTATAAAATAAGGGTGGAATACGCTATTTACACATTTGAAGCTTCTAGAAATAGATTTCTGTCAACGCATTTTCAATTTTTTGGCACATTTCCTGTTCTTGTCTGAAAGTTTAAACTTATTGACAAAGGGGAAAAAATAAGTTGATTTTTTTTTTTTTTTAAATATTCTGTTAATATATATATATATATATATATATTGCCTGTGCCTTTAGAACAAACAGCTTTGTTATTTGAAAAACAAAATCCCCTGTGTTATTATAAATATCACATTCACAAGAATTAATTATGCTAATATATAAGTGCATTTATTTATCTAGACTAGAACTAAAAGTCTAATATTTATTATTATTTATTACCTTATTGTGTTATTGATAAACACTGCTCACAATGTATTGCTTTATGCAGATGTATATGTATGTTTCTTGTTGATTGTGTTAGGTTAGATTTGTGTATCTTCATAGTTGTATGCTTTATTCAGTTCATAGTTTTTTTTTTTTTTTTAATGTAATCTGTTTATTAAATTTAACAGTCATTAGAAATAAATTTAGTAAAAAGTTATGTACTTCACTTTATCGGGTTGAATCATCAAGATTTCAGATATTTTTGTACTGAATGTTTAATTTTTCTTTTGTATGGTACAATTTGTAATAAAAGTTTTTGCTATGCTGGCAAATTAATTTCATTTTTAGTTGTAGTCTCATTAATGTATGATAAAAAGGTTTTCAGCATCTAATACAATAGTCACATATATATTGAGGGATTTAATACTTTAAAAATTATAATGTTTGGATGAAAACTGAGATTTTGTGTCAAAACTGTTCCATATACTTTTGCAGTTGAATTTATATCACATGTAAGATATTTAAGTATTAAATTTAACGTAAAAAGACTTTTCAATAGTTTGTTATTTTTCTTGGATATTAATGCCATTTAGAAAACCTGAACTTAAATATGTTGATTATATTAATATTGCCAACTTATAAAACATTAAGTACAGGGGTGACTGTAGGCTTAGGCACAATCTAGGGATACTTTTATATTAAGAACACATTATATGGTCTTTGTGTATTTCCTTTTCCTTTGATAACAGGTGTGTATGGGCATGCATGAAAGTACAAGCGGCACCATTCACTTTCAAGTCAACTTTGATTAAAGCAAAACTTTAAAAATTGAAGTACAGCCAATCCTCTGCCCCCCCCCCCCCCTTCCAAAAAAAAAAAAAATCTTCAAATTGTCCCAGAAAAGAAAATAGCCTTTTGTCTGGAAATTATGTCCTTTTTAAATGTATATTATAAAATAAGGGTGGAATACGCTATTTACACATTTGAAGCTTCTAGAAATAGATTTCTGTCAACGTATACAATTCATATATTTCTTGAAAATTAATTTTGATAATATATGCAGTTTGAAATTAAAAATAAATAAAAAGAAGAATTGTAACCTATAACTTTTTTTTTTTTTACAGAAATCTATTTCTAGAAGCTTTAAAATTACAAATCCAAAATTACAGCTCATTCTGCTCAGTAGTTCTTGAATTTTGCTTAACAAAATTACTCCCAATACAATCTGTTAATTGCAACTATTATAAATGAATTTAACATTCAGAATTCTAAACTCCATTCCTAAACTACTTGACCAAATGACTTCTAATTTGATGTCAAAATTAGGTATTCGTATCGAAAATTTCAGAGTTTGGCACAATTTTAGTATGAAGACGACTTCGTAAGGCTTTTTTTGTAACATACATTTAAAGAAGACAATTTCCAGCCAAATAGCTATTTCCGTTCTTTTCTGGTGCAATTTGTTGATTAAAATGTATGAGGTTATTCTCTTTTTATAGCCGACTGTACCATTTAAAAATTAGTAACAAAAACTTATTTTATTACTACCTTTTAAACAATTAAGATTATTTTTTTAGTATTTATTTAATAGCAGCACAATAATAATAATGAAAAAAAATTAGGAAAGTTATTAAAAAAGAGTTTTTTCTTTGAGGTTCTGAGTTTTTTTTAACTGTAATTTTATCGCTCAAAAGAAAAAATAGTGTAGAATTATATTCATTTCTACAGCACTACAAATAAGGGGTAGGGGGTACAGTTTTATTTGTTTGTTTTTGGACGCTATTAAATTTTGCTTACATCTAATGTTGATATTAATAGTATAAAATTATTATGCTATTAATATTGTTTTTGCATTATTGTAGGAATGGAAGAAATTAAACATTAACAACATGAAAATAAAAATGTGGATAAGCTTATGTTGATGTAAATTATAAGATAAAGAAATTTTGGTAGTGTAAAAACAAGAGCTTACTGTATCTATTTGTGGGGTTGGAATTAATTAAAAGTTTTAACTGAGTTAATCGAAGTTTCTGAATCAATTAATCAAATTTTTAATCATTTTCTTTTACATGAATTTACTTTTTGTTTAATTAAATTTTCACCAAAAAATAACTGTTACTATTTTTTTTTTGCTACTAAATGCAAATATATTTTAAATATGTTGATATACAGCAGTCCAATAGGCAACTAAACCTTACGTTAATAAGCATCATAAATCAATGATTTTATTTTATTTTTGTGCAGTTGCCTCTTGATTCATCGTATATAAGCATTTAAAAAATATAATTATTATAAACTTTATAAATATTACATAAAATTAGCTTAAACAGGCCGCAAAAAATCATACATACTATTTTAACTAGCCCTGTAAGCAAACAAGCAGATTTACATTTTCTGGATCTATGCTTGATCTAAATTTATTTATAATAAAACAATAATAAATATACATTTGATGCAAGCTTTTAGAATATTCTTGGTGAAATACTAGTGGAAAGTTATTTTGTAGATAGTATTGCATTTTTCAATTTTCACCCTTGTTTGTTTTTAAAAAAAAATAATTAAATTAGTCAAACCAATTACTTAAATATATATAGATTCATTCGGGACTAAGCATTCTTTGATTAATCGGCACAATCCTAATTTATTTTGTTCATGCTTTGTTTGAAGATAAAAAAAAGCATATTTCACTATATTTGCTTTTATCATTAGATGTATTGCTCTGTTTGGTTTTACAAAATTTTCTTTGAAAATTCTTTCCAACGGATTTAAATTGGCCAGGAAAGTTAAATCATTCAAAATTTACCTTACTGTTAATTATGTATTAAATTGTACTGATATTTTCTTAGGTAGATTATTTATTATGCTTATATTCAGCTATAGAAATTTTTCTTTATTCTTTATTGTAAGATTCATGAATTGATATTTTAAAAGAGTAATTATTTTATTTATTAAACAAATTATATAAAGAAAACAAAACTCTGTATGAAGTAGTTGTCAAAATCATCTTCTTTTGAATATTTTTAAAATAAGCATTTTAATTATTCCACCTTAACAATAATTACTTTTCTTTCAGGCATACTGAGGCTTCTTTAAAAAGTTGAATCTTCTGAACTAGTTCGAACATCAACTTGATTTTATTTTAACCACTTCACCGTTTGCCCCGAGATAAGTTGGGGGTAAAAGCACTGTTTCCCCATACCTGTCGCCAGTAAAGTGGTTAATGAAGAAAATGGTGTCTCTAGGAATCTGTTTTCTCTCTGCAATTAATCATGTTCTACAAAAACCTCGTCAATATTATCCTCATTTTTATAATCTCCCATATCCGCAAGTTTTACATAAATATTTAGATTCTACTTTTTTGGAAAAATATGAAGAAATTTTTGTCATTGGGGATATTCATGGTTGTTATGACGAATTAAAAATATTATTGAAAGATGCAGATGCTGAAAAAGACAGTGTATTAAAGATATTTGTTGGCGATTTGGTAAACAAAGGTCCCAAAAATTCCGAAGTGTTAGATTTAGTGAGAAAATCGCCTTCAATGTTAGCTGTAAGAGGAAATCATGATGAAATAGTTTTGAAGGAATATATTTCTTCTAAAAGTAGAGATTATAAAATGAAGCCACAGAATTTATGGATTAAAGATTTAAGTCCTGAAAATATTGATTATCTTAAAGAATTGCCATATACAATATCGTTGCCTTCTCTCAATGCTATTATAGTTCATGCTGGCCTTTTACCAGGCACACACTTAGAGAATAATAGCCCATATAACATGGTTCATATGAGAAATATTATTGAAACAGATGTGTTTTGGGAAGGAGGTTTGCAAGGCACTAATTCAGCCTCTGAAGGAGATCCGTGGGCATCTCTTTGGTGTGGACCTGAACATATTTATTTTGGACATGATGCAAAACGCATGCTTCAGACTTACCCTTATGCTACTGGATTAGATACAGGTTGTGTTTATGGAAATTGGTTAACTGGTCTTTTTATTTTTGGACCCCGTAAAGGCACTTTTATGAAAGTTAAAGCTTTAAAAGTGCATTCCAAACCAAAAAGTTCAGATTAAATAAATGAAGTCTTTGTACAGAAATACTGTAAAAATATATAATAGGCAGACTCTATTAATACATAATCTTTATGAGATGTAATTTTCCCAGCATGAATCTATATGTTTTAAATATGGAAAATGAAGGAATATTATTATGTATAGTTGAAAAAATATTTTAATAATAAAAATAATGAGCTACAAGTATGGCTGCTTTATGCTTTTATTATTCTTCAGGTTTTTTTTTTTTTCAATTATTTACTGAAACTTTAAAAGTTGCTAATTAAAGATGAGCAACTTCCCAGTTCGATAAAAAATATTGTATTAGCTTTTGATGATAACTGTGATTAATCAAATCTATTGCTTTTATGTAGTAAACAGCATTGAACAGAAGAGGTATTCTAATATAATCTATATTAACTATAGAAAATCATTTTACTGAGTCAAAGTGGGATTAGTTTTAAATTGTAGCTGTAATCTTATCTTTCAATTTTTTTTTTCCCTTTCAAAATATCCAATAATATTAATTATTAGATCTTAAATTATTCATATTGAAAGTTATCCAGTGTTTCACACGATACATTTCTGTTCTGTTTAGAAAAAAAAAAAATTACTATATGCTTTGTAAAAATAAAAAATTTCTTTATAAAGATTTGATTATTTTCTAGAATATTTTGCAACAAATGTAAAAACTAAATACTGGAGAACTGTGTTTTTCATTACCAGTAGATCATATATTGTATCACTCGATCATAATTTTATCATCTATTGGCTGATGTTCTATCATCACTTGCAAATTTTGTAGATAATATAAGTTTTGTGTGCACAAAAGGAAGAAATAGAGGATATTCTTCCTGTTACAATGTTTCTGGTCAGTCTAACACTTTAAGCATCCTATCTTTTTCTGTCATGTATTTATTTTATTCAAAGGCTGATTTGACAAAAATTTTATTCCATAAATAAATATGTCAGGGAATAAAATACAAAAAAAAAAAAAATCATAGCAATGCTTTTCATTGGAATCATAAGTACTTTTTTATAAATCGTGAAACATGCATGACAAATTATGCCAGACGTTTAAAGGGTTAAACCAACGTCCCCTAGATAAGAAAGCCTTGACACTCGTCACGAAAACGTCATACCAAGCAGGCAAAACAAAGAAAAACATTCGAACAACTCGCATGTTTCGATTTTGATGGCTTGTGGAATTATTAACTATTAGTCGTAAACTATAATTATTAATTCTATGAGCCAATGAAATCGAAACATGCAAGTTGTTCGAATTTTTTTCTTTGTTTTGCCTGCTTGGTATGACGTTTTTGTGACACGTGTCACGGCTTTCTTATCTAGGGGGCGTTGGTTAAACTGTACTGTTAATTTGTAAAATCATTAGAAATTACATGTATGCTTTCGTATAAATACAGAAAACAAAGATTTCTTAAAAGTACAAAATCTTTGGTCACTGGGAAATTTATTTCTAGAGATATATAATAAATTTCTAATATTTGTGCAGTGATATCTCATTATCAGAGACACATACTTTCATAAATTTTAACAATTATTTTATTCTTTTTGGTTTATTAAAATCTAAGAAGTTTGTTTTGACATCTTTTTGGTCTGCAATTTAAACAGATTCTGTAGATTGTCATTTCAAATTATATCAAATTTCTGTTATATTTGTACCCATTTTTATTAATATAGCAATTATTAGATGAGTTTATAATGATTATCTCTTAAAATGCAGACAATAGAAACATTCTCCCAAGTACAAAATATATTAAAATGAAGTATACCTTTCAGATATGCCATTTGTTTTACAAGGAGTTGTATATGTATTAAAATTAAATTTTTTATACAGCCCATTTATACTTAGAACTTATATTTAGAAAAATGTTCTCCTGTGTCTAAAAAAGACAATGAAAATAATAATTCTTTTACAACAAAACTTAATGAGTTATACTTTAAATTTTATGAATTTAGTGTTTTCTGGCATAAAAATGTGTTTTAGTAAATTTTGGCTGCACAAATTTTTATTATCATTGCCCTTTTTAGATGGAGAGCAACATTTTTCTAAATATAAGTGAAATGTGCGGAAAATTAAATTTCACATTTTAATACACATACAACCCCTTGTAAAACAGTTGCCATAACTAAAAGCTACACTTCATTTAAATATAATCTGTAATTGGAAGTATGTTGCTATTATCCACAGTTTAAAAGATAATCACCATAACCCCTATTTAGAACCATCTGCTTCATATAATTTTTTTACTTCTGACTCAACCATTTTTACAGTTTCCACCCTTCAAAAAATGCCGCCACCAAAATTTAAATCTCAATGGTTATGAAATTCGAGGCTTGTTTTTCTCGTTCATCATTTAAAGCAAACAAAATCTGTTGACAATCAAATCTAATTTAATACCAATAATGCATATAATCATGGCATCAATTATTGTCAATTACAGCACTGAATGTCACATGCAGTGTACATATTCCATTAATCTATTTAAAAAAATGGTTTGATGGCTTTAAAATTGCATTTTTAACTATACAATTTTATTTACAGCTGGTCAAAACAATTAACACTGATTATAAGTCCTCTTCACTCACTTGAAAACACCTGCTCGCTAATGTTAATCCTATGGAGTATTATTTTTCTAATATCTCGTTTGCATTTTAACTTTTTTAAACGATTTTTTTTGCATTGGATAGCAGAAATCAATCTCTATTTCTGCTGTTGATTACTTTTCCAAAATAAGAAAATCGAAAAAGTAATCAACGGCGGAACTAGAAATTGATCTCTGCTATCCAATGCAAAGAAAATTGTTTAAAAATATTGAGATGCAAACGAGATATTAGAAAAATAATGCCCCATAGGATTAATATTAGCGAGCGGGTGTTTACAAGTGAGTGAAGAGGACCCTTAATCCTTTGTGACTCAATAACTCAGATTTGAAAAATATATACTTAGATGTTGAAATACATCATTTTAAGCACATAAAAAAATAATTTAAAAAATTTAGAACATAGAAATAAACAATTATTGGTTAAAAGGCACTTTTTTCACATCTGCAATAAACAGAAAATTACATATTTCTCATAAATATTGTCAATTTTCTAATACAAAATTTCAAAGCATACAAATTTACCTCTGTAAAAAATCTATTTTTGGAATCTCTCAGCCTTTTTAATGTTACAAAATTTCTGAAGTTCATTTTAGTAATAACGATGTGAAACTACTCAAATGATAAATAAAATTTTAGCATGAAAAATTATCTCAGTATTGCTGTCTGTCGAGAATTCTATGAACAATTTATATTAACTACAGTGTTGTGAGATAGCAGCAATAAATAAAATCATCTTTTAAAATCCACTGTATAAATAACATTGACTTTAGGGTATGTTGCAGATAAGCAACACAGTGATACAAAGGATTAAATGAGAAAAAGAACATATCTATAACTTATATTTGCTCAATTTTTGACAAAATAAAGAACAATCTGTTTCTTATTTCTCTTTTCATTTGCATAAGATCACAATATTTGGCGACAGATTTCGTTTAATATCCACACATCTATCTGAAACCTTTAAAACTTAGTATGTTGAAAATTAATCTGGGTTATATGAAACCAAGGAAATGTGGGTATGTTTTGAGATCATGCTGTTATCCATTATCAGCAATAAATCATACAATTTGGCGAAATATTATTTTTATGTTGGACATGAAAGTGAACAAATACCTGCATTATGTCTAAAAGGTCTCAGAAACTTAAGTTTCACAATTTGATAACTAGTAAATCTACAGATCAGGAGCCACAATGTCAGCTCTGAAAGTCAATGTTTTTTAATCTCACTTTTCATAATATTTAACATCTTACAATCTGCAAATTAAATTTTTTTAATTACTACCTGCATCTTTATACGCATATAAAATAATTCGAAACGTTAAATTAAACATGGTTTATGCAATAATATTCTGACATTCTTATGAACTTCTTATTCTATTTTTTAGATAAAAAAATACATTTCTTCAGGGGGGTCTGCCCCCCTGTAATCTTATTGAATTTATATGCGTGATTTCCTATTGGTTGTGTGAATGATTCTAGTATATCTTGGATTTCGTTCTAGACAGTGGTTTTATTAGGATAAGCAAAAATTTCGAAAATAATTTCATGTTATCCTAATACCTAAATAGCAATATTTACTTACCTGCCAACTATGAAACATTCGCATCTGATAATATGTTGAATAATATCTCGTGTAAAAAGCAACTTATGGAAATGTATGCTGGATCTACTATATTTCACTTATACCTATTTCAGAAATCTAGTGTTATTACAATTTTTGTTTCAGAAAATAGTTTTGATAGTCATTCTACAATATTTATTTTACCTAATATTTATTTTTCCTGATCTAACTCCATGGCAATAACATACTAAAATCTCCCCAAAATAAGCTTATTTGGAAACTTTTAAACCTATTGGGTAATCATTCATAATCGTGCCCACTGCCAATTCACTAAATAACAACCGTGATTTGGCGCTATAAAGTATTTTTTGAGATAATTTTTTATAATCTCAGTTTCCAGTAATTGTGCTATTTAAAGGCTGTATGGATGCATTTTACTACGCTAATTTCTTTAGATTAATCATCTCATTGTACGAGATATAATATCCTATTTTCAAAATAATACTAATTTTCAACCATTTAAAATCCACATCTCTTCCAGAAAATGAATAATATCTCATGTAAAAATACTTCGGTAATCATTCTATAGTAGTTAAATGGTAACTTGTATCAAAATAAATTCTCATTTATTTCAATAAAATATTAAAATCACCCAAAAATATTTTATTTTACGAATAAATTATTGTAACAAAATAGTCTGAGTTATTTGAATTTCATTATTTTGATATTCTTTGAAATATAGTTGCTAGGTTATGGTTAAATTAAAGAGGAAAATAAAAATAAATGCATTTTAAAATTTGCAAAAAATGATAAAATAAAATGTATTATATTATTAGAACAGATGTATAAAATTGCGCCAAAAATTATACACCTAATTTAAAAAATCTGACAAATGTATTAACAAAATTTCAAATTAATTTGAATAATTTAAGATCTGACTTGATAAATTTTAGCCTTCATAACTTACCATTTAAATACATTAATCAAAAACGCCATTTTATTTTCAATGAAAGAAAAATTCAAAAACGTCTGACTTCCCATAGGAAAGCATTATAACTTAAAAAGAAATGTTCTATATTTTCCGAACGAATGAACCAAATGTAACTAAAAACTATACAGCTAATTCCGGGTACCTCACCAACATACCTACCAAAAATCTAACTAATCGGATCATTTTTGCGGCAGTTATCGCGGGACAGACAGACAGAAACCAAAAACTTTTCGGATCTCCACAGTGAGCCTCAACTGACGTTTCGGCAAAAATAAGATTTCAAATATTTGATATTGTCTATATATCCTAAAGCACACAAGAACAAAATTTTATGATCATAATCCTATTAGAAAACCAGCTACAGCTGTTTTTACAAACAACTATCAATTGCTTGCTACACTGAATAAAATAGAAAATAAAAACATATTTATCTCAATTTGTACTTCTAAAATGTTTTGTTATCTTCAAAATGCTCCCAGTTTTGTTAAATGTTTATGAAACCATTAAAAAATTTTCCTAGATGAACAAATCTGGATTTAAGATTTAAAAATTAGATTTGCAATATAAGGAAAACCTTTCTTAAAAATCTAAGTACATGATTATTCATGATTTTTTTTTCTACTTTTTCACAAAATGGCCAAAGTTTAGTTAGTTTTTCTCAGAAACTAATACCATTAATAAAATCTAATCTTTAAATTTGTAGACTATATCATTTTCAACAAGATACAAAAATAAATAAAACAAGAGTAGCATATTAAAATTTGCAACAAAAATTTAATTTAAAGTTTTTTGGAAAAAAAAAATCAAACTGTTCTTTTTACTAGTGTTGTTATTCTAGAAAAGAAAAAGGCAGGGTACTTCTTAATAAAAAGAATGTACTTTTAAGGACAACAAAAGGGCACTTTTCTGCAGAAAATGCAACTTGTATTCAGTTTTATCTTTTAAGAATTTTAGCACTTGCAATCCATGAGGGGAGTTATAAAAAAAAAAAAAAAAAATTTCCTACGTTTAGGCAGTATCTTTCTGGTTGTAATGATATCTTTTGTTTAAAAAAATATTAATATTTACAATTTGAAAAAAAAATATTTTCTGGAGGTCATTTTAATACTTTGTGAAGTTTTAAATTGCCATCCCCATAACCAGATGGAAATACAAAATACCGATGGGGGGGGGGGGGGGGGGGAGTTAAAAGTAGGAGTGTCCACGGATAGATAATATCTGTTCCAGCAGATTTACCAGTAAAAAAAAAGTAAGAGGATGAATTACAAAGTAATTTCGTTATTTGGGAGCAACTTTCACAACTTTTAAAAAGGGCAGAATGCTGTGCCTTAAATAATGGCCTGTAGGGAACATTCCACATTTATTGTTTTCTTTTGTATTCATTTAGTATAAACTAAAAAATAATTTTAAAGAGATATTTTCTAACCCCTTAAATTCTAAGTACTAGCCTTGTTTATATTAAAACACTTTGAAGGGAAAGATTAATGTTGAGTATTTTAAATTAAAAAATAAACAAATAACTTAACCAATACTTTTTGGGCAGTTTTATTTAATTTATTAAATATATGGTGATATTTAGTTGTAAATGCAAAATAAAATAAATAAAGCTTTTTTTTTTTTTTTTTACTTTAATAATTTTGCATGTATTACACAATTGGGATTTATAAATAAATGATACACAATTCGGATTTATAAATAAATGAGTTATTTAACAGGTGACCTCTGAAAATTTCTTAATGTTTTTTTTTTCATAATATACAATAGATATGAAGAATACAAGGCAAGCAACTAGCATTTTCAATTTTCATGACTTTTCCTGCTTGTTTTTCACCACTTTTCCCATGTGACTTTTTTAAACAGCAATCAATTCAGAATCAAGTCTCTTTTCAATCAGAAAGAAAAATAGCAATTTGGAACACATTTTATGCAAAAACAGCTGTTTTGGCACAGGTCTTGAAGCACCCCCCACCCCCCTTTTATTTTCTCTGAAGACATCACAGAGTGAGTGGCACTACACTGAAATTTCCAGGCTTTAATCCAAATTCTCTGATGTTTTCCAGTGCTACTAATTCCCTAAATTTTCCAAGTTTTCTACGTTGGCTGGTCACCCTAGTATAGTTGTTTAGTATTTCAAAGAAGGTTTTGCAGCCTTTGATTCAATCACGAAAGATCCTTGAATTGGACATTCATTTGTATTAAATGTTAGAACGATTTTCCTTATGGAAAATTTTGTTTTTCCAGAAGTATTTTTTGGTACTTATCTATTTTCCTATTGATCACTTTCTATAAAAAATAATTACTGTGAGACAATAGAATTTAATGGCAAAAATGCATAAGTGTCATGTCTCATTCGTTACCCATTCTCAATTTTTGACCAACAGCCATGGCGGAATGCTGTGTCTGTATATCCAGACTACAGAAGATTGTCAGGAAGGTGCCCTGTAAAAAAAATTTTAAAATACCAGACATGATTTCAGTCCTAAGAGCCACAGGATAAAGCTGTTTGCATCAAAATTCCTGGTTTAAGGTTTTGTATATTACTGTTATAGTTAAGTTTTTTGGAGGGATGTAAGAAAGGTCTAAATTTGAAAGGAACAGATTGCTTTTTATTTAGTCAGAAAATGCAAAGAGATATAACATATAAAATGTACATATATATATATATATATAAAAAAAAAAAAAAAAAAAAAAAAACTAAAGCCTTGAAAAAAAAAAAAAAATTGAACTGTCAGACCACATTCTTTTTTTAAATAGATATTAGCTTATCACAGTTTTTAACATTACATCGTCATTGTTTATCTGTTTGCATATAAAGTTTCATATGCCTATTAACGTACACTTTTTTATGGCAAAATCCTGTACTTTTTAAGATAATTTATCGCCTCAAGTTCTGTAGATGGAAATGCTTATATCTTTATTATTTGTTTTTTCAAAATGTGAGAGAAAACTGAGAAATGTCAATTAACTTATATCCTACATTAGAAAAATTAAACTGGCTTATCCACAAAATAAATAACAAGTTGGAAACTATACATTAAATGTGACAAATGAGGTGCGTTCATACTATAACTAGTTTTACAATGTAAAAAAATCATCGTTATTATTTCAGAGAAATGAATTATATCATCTGTTATGAGCGAAATGAGCATGCCTTTTCTCTTATTTTATTACCCATGTCACGTTTACAGATGCAAATTTTATTTTCGGCACCAGACAATGCTGAAAATTCACCATGGAGATTTTGCTTTGCGAATGATTACCTCCATAGTTTAATATTTTTATAAATTCATGATGAACGAATCTCTTGCGTATATTTACTTTAATGGATTGAGATTGGGCTCTCAACCGAATTTCAACTGAAGTTATCTTAGAATCTATACATTTTTTAATTTAACTCATCTCTCAAACAAACATTTTTTTTTTTTTTTTTTTAACAATCTTTCTAAAAATGTAACTTATGCAATTTTATTTGAAAAAATCATTTAGAATAAAAATGGCGGTCTGGCATATGAAAAAAGAAGTGGTTAGCCCGAATTTGTTTTCCTCAGTCATATGACTTGTGCTTTTATTATATATGATAGGATTTAATATAATGCAGTCATATGACTTGTGCTTTTATTATATATGATAGGATTTAATATAATGAAGAAAACTTTTAGTAATATCTTTTTAAGTTTTAATTTTCATAAAATTTAAAATGACTCGCCAAAATTCTGAAACGATTATATATATTAAATTTCAAACCACTGGGTAGTTTTTGTGCTGTTATATGCAGACAGACGGATGGACCAGACGACGACTATAGGTGCTACGTCTTTATATAATTACGAATGCTCCTAAAAATGGAATATGTACATTGCGTGCTAATGCTGAACTTGAAATCAAATGTGCCGTCATGCTTTTGAACTATTGTCATTAAATTAAAAGCAGTCTATAAAGTTATAGGCTATATACTTTATAGGTGTCTTTGGTCAAATTATATTGTTTGGCAACTGTTTTTTTTTCTAATAGAAAGTGGTCGAGTGCAAAATAGACAAGTATCTAATTTCTTTAACATGAAGCAATTTAAATAATACACTACTAGAGTAAAAATTATTCATGAAACAATTTTAAATGCATTGCATTTTATTTTACAAATATTTTACATATAAAAAGATTTAATTATGATGAGCTAGACATGTTAATAATCACCGAGACTGGTCTCCTAACACATCTATGACATCTTCATCAATCTGAAATGCAAACAAAAAATAAATAGTTCAAAACAATTTTCAAAAATAATCAATAGAACTTTCAGAATATGAGCTATCCTAGCAATATAATGTTGGATAACAAATAAAAGCATTTAAAGAAAAAAAAAAGGGTTGCTTTTCTATACTTTATCATACATAAATACATCTTACAGGTAGATAGAAAGAATGATAAACAGAATAAAAATAAGATTAAAATGAAAAATTTGCAAATTAGTCATTTGAAAATTTAAAAAAGATCCTTTGTGCATTTTATTAAATATATTTTTTTAATTATTCAGAAACTTTTTTCTTTTGACTAAGCATCAGAAATGAAAGGGTGAGAAAAAAGGAAATAGATTATTTATAAGAGAAATGCAAGAAAGGTAAAATCCAAGAAAAGTACAGAAAATGGAAATTTACAGTAAGATCTATCGAAAGTCACATTATTAAAGTACAGATACAATTTCATCTTAAACTTAGATTATGAAATGAATTATGCATCAAAGTACATGTGAATGGGGATGGGAAAGGAATGTGACTTGCACATACATGTCAACAAAATAAACTTCTTTAAGCCAAACATTTACAGGTTTAAGTTTTAGAATCTTGAAATCATTTTGCAATATCTGGTGCAAATAACCTTTTAATTACTTGTTATGACTAGCATTTTTCTTTTTTCTTAGATATTCAAAATATCAAAGTTTGACTATCTATATTATAAAGGCCAAACGTGTCCGTGCGTAACGCATACGTCATTTTGCGAATGGCAACAGCTGACGATGAAATTTCAGTTTTGTGATTTTTACTATTGCAATTTTTTTAATTTCTAAACATAGCACATTTTCAATTTTTACACCGTTATAGAGGAAAAAAAAATTACTTTCAAATGCAATTTGTTTGAAAACTATATCTTAATTGCCTGATATATTATGGCTTACAAAATAATTTTTAAGCATGAATTTTGAAACGCCCAATAAACAAATGGAAGAATGCTGCCATTATAAATTTTTAAATAGTTACAGGTAGTAAAATTTGAAATAAAAACGTCACAAGAATAGGGTGCCTATATGAGAGTAGCGTTATACCGGATACAAAATTTGATTAGTTCAGACGATTTTGGAGAAAAGGAAGCTTTGTAATAATTTAAAAATTTAAAAGAAAATTATTTGTTTACACCATAAACAAACATCGGATATTTTAACAGATAATATAAACAGAAGATATTGTTTTATATATTGCATTTTTATGAATGAAATATAAAAAATTATTTCACAAATTTAATAAAAATGCATGTAAAAAGTTAATATGAGCAGTAAGAAACAACGTTTTAATTCATATTTCATCAGTATTACAAATAATGTTAACGGTCATTGTGAAGTTGGAAAAAACGAATATACATGAAATTTGTTAATATTGCGATCACTATATCGCATGCATAAGATGATGAATAATAAATTAACAAAGAAGCATCACTGGATGCAGCGAACTCCCTGTATTAATAATACCAAAAAAATAAAAAATAAACAAAACCCTTGAAATTCGCTAATGTCGCGATCACTATATCGCATGTATGAACGCTTAGTAAAAAAAAACTGGATGGATACCGCATGTATGAGCGCTTCACGCACAAGAAAAGCAAAGAAACCAGTAAAAAAAAAAAAAATCACTAAATGCAGAAACTTTGACAAATACAAATATGAAAAATCTATTAGATTTAGGGAACAAATTATCTTCGCCTGTGTTCTGTAACCCGGGTAGGATTCCCTAGTATATCTAAAAAGGCATTTTTAAAATCAAATTCTTACACAGCAATTTGGCTGAATAAATTTCATATAAAACTACTTAAAATGAGTTGATAATTTCTGCATGTTATCTACATATAATTTTTTTTTTAATTCTATGAGATGAGGAAAAAAACTAATAAACACAATCATACACTACAGACTCGAAAGGGATTAAAATCAAGACATATGGCCAACGGCCAACAAAAGATTCTATGATGAATGAACAATCAACAATGAAAGCTTACCCCCCCCCCCCCCAAAAAAAAAAAAAATAACTAGAGAGGTACATGGGTCAAAGATAATCTTGGAATATATTAGAGAATTTAGGCAATTTTTGTGATAGTTTCTTTACTATTATATAATTTACATAGAATAACAGATTTCCCCCCCCCCTATGCTACCACCTACATCACACAGCAGTTTAAATATGTAGCTGCTATGTAGAAGACCTATGTTTTAATTTCAATAAGAAGTGCTGATTGTTTATTTTACATTTTCTGACAAAAAATACTGATTTAACTAGTAGATGCTTCCAAATAGTACAGTAGTAAAAAATACTTTTAACTATTGGTAAATGTCAACAGACAAAATGCTTACCAATGGAGCTATGTCAGCCTTTAAAAAATATATTTTTGTAACAAGTTGAAACATTTTCTTCTACATCTAAAATTGATTGACAAACTTTTATTTGTGAATTTAGGTTGAAGCAAATAAAATTATTTAACCCTCTAATTCCCATGATAGAGTACATTCTAGAAATTCCGTAATTCAGAAAATCTGAATTCATACCAGAAAATTGCAATAATAAATTTAGCTTTGTTTAATGACACAATGTTTGTAATTAAATGAAGCAAATATTGCTATTTTAAATTTCTGGAATGAATATGGAACATCTGAATTAAAAAATCTACTTAATTGGAAACAGTGGTGGTGGTAGCATATATGCTACCATGGGCATTAGAGAGTTAAAGAACTAATCAAAAACTTCCTTGAATTAGAATGTTGATGTTAACATTTACATTATGATAATTTAGTGAAACTGGTACCATAATAGCTATAAAATTTATAATTAGCTTTGCAATGACGCACGGGATAACAACATTACCATATCAGCTTTAAAAAAGAGCAATTGCAAATGCCATAGATAAAATGACTTCCTAAATTTCTTTAAAAAAAAAAAAAACTTAAAGTTGCATTTCATAAATTTTACATTTTGCAGAATCATATACATGAGTTAGAAGCACAGTAACACAAAAACTGCTTAAAAAAGAACACAACTTCAATTGGAAAAAATACATTATGCCTTCCCACATTCTAGATTTTAAATCAACACATTAATCATGATTGAAAATTATACAAATTATTTAAAAAAAAAAAAAAATCTAATCTAGTGTTACATAGTCTTTTTTTTTCCTTTTATTTTTTTAAGACGATTTTATTTATTTAACTTCTTTTGTGAGCTAAAGTCATAAAAGCTATTTAAATTATGTATTTACATTATGAGAAGAATTTACTGTTTCATAATCCCCCCCCCCCACACACACACTCCTCCCCCAAGATATTTATATATTTGAAAACAAAAATGCACCATTTTTAATGAGCTTTTTCTCTTAATAAAATAGCCAGTGTTGCCAATTTAGCATATTTTTCACATTAAAAAAAATCTACCACCATTTCTGAATAGTAATATTCACTTACTTAATTTGTCATTAAATAAGATTACTATTCAAATAAGTAGTAGCATTCTGAATAAATATCTGCTAATTTAGCAAAAGTAAACAGGGCTCAGTTGTAACAAAAACTTGGAACTTTAATACAGCCAATACAATAGTTTATTAAAAAAAATCCTTATACTAGGAATGGTGAACCTACAGTATGCGTGCCATAGGTGGCATGCAGCATACTATTTTCATCATGGCATAGATTCAGGTTATAAATCAAAATATAGTGAAATTGGACAAAATTGCGTGAATAGCAGAGTTTGTATTAATTCGATTGGTTGTCATTGTCATACAGATTGACTGCAATGAAACTTAATAAATCCCAATACAGCTCAATTTTTTTTTTGTTTTCAGATTCAGAAAGTATGAGGTTATTGAAAAGGAAACTTAAGATATTATATCCAAAAATGCCTATCACAAAGTTATAGCAACTTGAAATTCAATTCCAAACATGAAGAACTGCTTAAAGAAGCTTGGGCTGGCCAGTTTCAAATTTTTTTTCTGTGAGTCATTATTTTCGGAAATCAATAATATGAAAAGGCAAGTAGAAATCTCTTGCCAGATAACTCCAGTTCAATGTGCATTCTCTAAGCTGATATAAATTACTTGGCATATAAGATGCAACAACAGGAATAACATTTAAAAATTACCTTCTAACACCTGATTACCCATACATCTTTTAATCTTAAAAACAAACTTTTAAGAACTTTTTGGATACTGGCACGTCATGATCACATACAATATTTCTTTCGAAAAATTTGGCACGCAGATGTGAAAAGATTTGCTGTCCCTACCTTATACCCATTTCTTCTTAATTTTACTTATTAAAATATGAAACAAGAATTACATTGCTCATATAAAAACTGATGGAAATGTCTATCAAATTATCTTACTTCAGGCCAATGTTCTGTAATTATGTCGAACAATTCATCCATAACGTCACCTTGAATGACAATTTCATCATCTCCAGTAACAGAAGAACCACAGGAAAATTTGTGAGAAAAAAACTTAGCAGCATCTTTCAAATCAATGTCTAAGAAAAAATACAACAGATTTAAATGTATAATTTCGAATTAACAATTTTAGTAGCAAATTAATATCAATTATCACAAAATATTAAAGGCAACAACATATACAAATAACTGAAGACTTGAGTGGAAGAAGATGTCACATAGTACAAAACAAATTTCTAGAAAATTGAAGTGAAATTTTTCAGTTGTAAATTATATTGATTTATTTTTTAGATTAGAATTTTAATATTTTAGTTTTAGCATATAATTAGATTATCCCATAACAACTTCATCCATTAAAATAAAACATTTTTTAAGAAAAAAGTGACATAACATCTTCCACTGAGGTCTTTAATTCCCATGGGTTTGGGCAGTACAGAAAGGAAAAAAAAAAAAAAAAAAAATCTTGTCTTCATGGCAGAAACACTGTGACATGGTAAAATTGTTACAGACAATAAAAGACTTCTTGTGGACAGATGGACTTTTTGTAGTGAAAACTACTTTAGTGGTACTTAGAGTCCTTGCATCAGGTCAGGTAAACCAATTTTACATGAACCTGACTTGACATGCACTTCAGGTTGGAGCTAATTTTTTTTTCGTTGTAAGTCAGGATGACTAATGGTTTTGGATTTCCGTCAATTTCAGGATGAGTTTTTATACTTATGGGATTCTCAAAAGTAAGTCTAGAATACTGCTTTAGATGAAAAACTATATATTTGATTATGAATGAGTCTTTGTACGTTTATTTGTCTACATAAAAAATAAAACTGATATTAGAGGTATGATCATAAACTATTTTTTCATAATTGTATTAAATTATAAATTTTCTTTGAATTCAGGTTAACAAATATTTTTTTGTCAGGTTTGGGTACTATCTGACCTATATGGGACACTAGTGGTGCTCATCAAGACCTAAAATTGTCGTTGAAATGGTTCAAACAAAAATGATGCATCCTTCCACCAGTGAAAATAGCATCACATTAAAGAAAAATTGTATTGCCATTTATAGAATTCAAGCATTTTAAAATGATTGTGTTAAATGATGACCTAATCTTGGAAGCACACAATGATTCCAGCGGTGGAAATGATGTCATTCTGAAAATAAAAGATTGATTTTCTTTTTGTGAAAGTAACAAAAAAAAAAATGATTGAGTCAATATGACACCATAGTGACTGGACTATATTTCTGCACGTAAATAGACTAAATCTGTACCATTTATTAAAAAATCTTTGGCGTGCAACTTTGGTAAATGAATCAAAAAAGGTGAACTAATAAGGTAGAGTAAATTAAAATTATTTGATTAGTAGAAACTAATATAATCAAGTATTGTGATATGTACCACAGTATATTTAAATGAATTTTTCTGTGATTTTCAAACATAACACATTTTCGGTTATTACATCTGATTATAAATAAATTAAGGTTTTGTTTACAGCTAATTTCAAGAAATTTCGATTATTTATAGGATAAATATGAATATTACTAGTAAATTTATTAAATCAATTGTGGATACAATAACTTGTACTAACAAAACAATTTCCTTTTTAAAATTTAAACTACTATTCTAATAATTTTAGAATAAAATTATTGCAACTTGTTATTTATAATAAGTATAGCTTTGAAAAAGTGTAAAACGTTGTAAAGTTGGTTTGTATTTAAAATTACGATCTACTGATTTAATTATGGATGCTCATGGTCATTAACTGAATTCATGATTTGGATAAAGTTCTGGAATCAGGTTTGCAGCCTTGGTTGGCGTCAAACACGAGCAATGTTAACAAAAATGAGATTTCAAACATATGAGAGCAATTATATAAACATGGTTAAGATCGTGAGAGATGGTAGTATCTCGAGTGATGCCGCAAAAAACCGAAAGTCCAAAACCGAAGATTCCGTCACTCATATATACAGCTAAAAGGACATCAAAGGAAAATCTAAACGCCGACATTTAATATCTCAGCAAATATGAGGCATACCGTTCTGTTTTTTTCACATTAGTCTTATATCTATGGTCTAATTCAATCCTGAAATTTATACATTTCTACATGCAGTAGATATTAAGATTTGGAAGTCCATTTTTAACTAAATTTCTGTAAATGTAGGGGCGTCATACCTGTTATCTCCAAAACGTCTCAGACGATTTTTTAAAAATTAATATGTTATATTAATCGTTTTTAGATGAAACGAATATCGTTTTGCGCTAACGTAGGAAAACTCTTGTTTTCTATATAATCCACTTTTAAAATTGGACTATATTCCTATGTTTTTTCCCCCATAAGAAAACATGGAACCACTTTAATACTTTTTCATACTTGAGAATTGGTTCTAGGCTAGTGCAATCATGACTGCGCCATCTATTGCCAGAATTGTGCAAATTTGATTGTTTAGCAAAAAGAACGTACTGAAAAAAAAAAGTTATCTTAAGGGGCAATATTCGTGTACACCAAACATGAGGCCAAATGGTTGCAACATGTTAACTTAACTCTTCGAATGGGGCATCTGCTGTAGAACCCAACTATAGTTTCGACGAAGAGAGAAAATGAAATAAATTGAATCTATTTATGAAATTATATAGAAAATTTAAGACAAGAAAATAAATTCCATTTTTTATATTAAAATAATTTTTAAAACTATTTACTAGTTCAAGAGTGCACCATTTACACGTCTCTCACTTATGCAGTTGTATTTATTTATATAATTTAGTCATTTATTAAACATTTTCTAGATAGGGAGGACTTATTACTTTTGTATTAATTACTGTATTCACATTAGGGGGGGGGGGGGGGGGGAACCGCAGCTAAATGAACTAGTTGAGGGTTCTATCCCCAGCGAAGGTCAGCGTTAAGTGAGCTTTTGCTTTTATTATTTAAGGTTTTTTAAAATTCTTATTTATACGTAAAATTTCTTTTGAATTTTAAGATAACGCATGTATATGTATTTAAATTTTTTTTCTCGTATTTTGCAACAAAAACTGTGCTTCTGCTTCTAATTTCTTTAACTAATGAATATATCTATTCGAGTCTATAAAAAATAAATAATATTTATAACATTAATGATATTTTTTACCTAGGTGCCTACGATTTAGAAATATGCATTTATCTTTTCTAAATATGATGAAAAAAATACCTTGTTAATTTAACAATTCTTTCTAATACAAAAAAGAAAACGAACTCACGAACATATTCCACTTTGTGATTGACTATGTAGTGTTTTTTTTATTGTTTCCTGCCCATCTCTTATTTTCATAAATTTATGTATTAATTTGATCTCAGGAATTTTTTTTTCTTACCTTTTTTGTTTCCCTCCCTTTTTCATTTTTTTCAACTCCAGTGCAGGCAGCCATGTTTTGTTTTCAAAACATTTCATCTCTTCACTTCACTTCGTGCAGAATCGCGATTCATGTGCATCTTCACAAACTGTGAAATGTAATCTTTTGAAGTCATGTTTTCTTAATATTTATTTTTTTTGGTAGTACAGTAGAAGCCCGAAATAATGCGGTCCGATATACTGCGAATTCGGATTTAACGCGGGGAAAAGTATGTCCCCCGAAAAAAAAAAAAATCAATTTTAAGATAAATTTTACATTTATAATTTCAGTGAAACAATCTTCTGGTGAAGATGTCTCCGATCCCGGATTCACAATGAGTGACTTGCAGTCTGTGGTTAGTGCTATGCATCTCGATATATCTGTTGACGATTTAAATGACTGGATGGAAATTGACAATAGCGAACCAATTTCAGAAGTCATAACAGATTAGGATATCATTGATGCTGTAACGCAAAAAAATTTCAGTGAGCAAGATGTTGATAATGAAATTGAAAATGATGTGGTAATGAAACACGACGTTCCACATGTAAGTCATTTCACACTTAACGAAGGTAATTTCGTGAATGGAGAGGCAAGATGATTCAGATAGTGTTTATCTACTTCATCTTGCTAATGTGAAACAATATGCCGAAAAGAAACAAAACGTCTCAGTTCGCCAAACAACACTTATGGACTTATTTAAGACAGTGTAAGATTAAGATTGTGTTCAATGAATGATAAAGATAATTACATTTCACAAAGCGGGTAAGTGTTTTCATCGTTTTGTACCATTTCTTTGACACCATTCCGATATACCGCGGTTAAGCTATAACGCGGTTGTGAAACATGTCTCCCAACAACCGCGTTATATCGGGCTTCTACTGTAGTAAGTTTAAAGTTTATTTTAAAATTATTCAGCTAATTTTTGCAGGTTATTTATTTTGTAGGTAAATTTATTTTATGCAAATCATTTTTTTTATTTGCATATGCTCATGAGTTTCAATGACTCGTGATTCTTTATTTTGATTGGCTAATGTTAATTACTAGCCCTTTAAAAAGCTGTTTACACATCAGTTCTGGCATGTTCTACCTTGGCAGCAGTATCTGGATGTTTTTTCTTGCTGTGATTAGTCTACCCTTGGGGGCCAGTGAGAATGCTGGAGTATGTTTGATTCATGATAGTTGAAACCTGTATGGCTATTTTTTCCTTCCCACCTATTCCTGAGATCAAAAGTAAATGAGAAAATCTTTAAGTTTGAATATGTCCAAGAATACAACCTGCTTTGCTCTGCTCTGGATTGAAATAAATATGAAGAATTACAATTTCTGTGAGTATTTTACTTTCCTCTTTATTTTTACACTTTTATTTTTAAGTGATACACATTCAGTTGACTCTGCTACTTGAAAATGTATGTGGAACTTTTAGCAATGAAGTGACACCTTATATTATTAAACCAATTGCTGGAACTCACAGACTAGAATTGGCGACTTATCGCTAATAGATTTAATCCGAGTATCCGGGCAAGCGCGCCAATGAGTCCACCCTGTAATGCAACTTTACTGCATCGCATATCTTTTGCCGAAAGCCGTTTTACATTATGTCTACGGAGCTTTTACATCATTTAAGATCTTTGGTTAGAGTTAGCTATTAATAACTGAACAACTATATAACTATTTAGATTATTTTTTTTTAATACTAAATCAGTTTTTAATGGGATTTTTAACATGTAATATATATATATTAAATTGTTGTTTATATATTTTTCTTTTTTGTTATAATAAAGAATTCAGAATAAAGAAAAATAATATTGGTAATGGCAGAAATCACAAAACTGGTTCAACTGAAAACGCATAAACAAAGTTGATAGTTTCTGATATGATATTGAGCAAATGGATATTTTAGGGAATGCAAATTTATGATTTTAACATTACCAGTGCCATTTTAACAACCGGTTCACCGAACTAAACAAATTTTCAGTAACGGTTCTACTAAACTGGTGCGAACCGGCTGAATACCACCACTGCTCCTATCATTCGAACTGCATTTTAATGCATGTTGCAAAGCCTTTTGTGGCAATTACTACTTTGAACTCAACACAGTTGGAATAATATGAGTGGCTGTATTGAATTTTCTTCTATGGAGTTTCTCCTTCATGGTGCTACTAAAAATCATCAACATTAAAACATTTGCATCACTAAGCTTTTATTTAAAAATCAAATTAAATGTTTTTAGAGATATTTTGCCCTAACTCCCAAGAAGAAAATTCAATACAAATGCTCACATTATTTAGCTGTGTAGAGTTGAGAGAAGCAGCTTGAACAAAGTACATTACAACTTGCTTTGAAATGTAGTCTGAACTGGTTTGCATATGCTGAAAATTTCAGACTCTAACAAAAGCTATCTTGACGAAGACCCAGTAAAAAATTTAGTGTAGTTCAGAAGTAAAGAAACAGACTATAAAAAATATTTTCATTTAACTTATCAAATAAAAATAAATTTCTGATAATATCGTTAGCAACTGTACAATATCACTATTATTTTAAGTATAAGATAATTTTTGCTGTACCTTTATTTCTTTATTTTTTGTGATTTTAATGTAAGTTTTTATGAAATGTACATATAATAATAAATAGAGTATAAGCAATTCAAATGAAATTAATAAAAAAACTGAAATGGAACATTTATAAATACTACATTGACTGAAATATTAAATGAATGTGAGCATAGCATAAAGCATATTCATACAAGCTCACAAAAACTCTTTGTATGATGCAAAATGTAGAAGAAAAGAGAGTGCCTTAAAAATTATGTAACACTGAATTTGTATAAGCTGGCCTACTACTCCATCTAAAACTAGTCGTTGGGGGTCACCGTAATACTTACCCATCATGGATATGCATAATGTAAAATATTAAAATAAAAATGTGTAAACTACTTATAAAGTGCATTGCAATTCAAATAAAATCGTGGCTTGATGACGTCCTAAACTTTAAAGGCTCGATTATTGAATTGCTTGAAAGAAACATCCTTATAACTCTAAAAATAATAATCCTATTAACTAGCGGTTTATTGCATCTGATTAAGCGTCAAATTTCCAATTAAAATATATCTTTGAAGTGAAATTTGGATGAAATACAGGGTCATGAAAAATCGAAGAGTGAGGAAAATAGGATTCCAAATTTCTCGGCAACTCATGATCCGATCGACTTCATGCTTTATGCAAAATTTATGTTTTTTTATAGTCTTTTATATTCATTTCTTAAAATAAACAATTTCGAAAATTTTTATATACCTTTCATCAGAACGAATATTTCGAGAGTCCGAAAAAAATTGTTCCGGTTAATCGAGGTTATTGAAATGAAATAGGCTTCTTCCCATTATTACGTACTAAGTACATACCAAATTGCAAGTCTATCTCAATTTTTTCGGGAGATAGAGTGTTTACAGACACACAGACAGACGGCAAATTTTTTTCCCTAAAAATATGTTTTTCGGAATCTCCAGTGTCTGAAACGTGTAAATCCGTCAAAAAAAATTTCTCAATTTTCAAAACGATTACAAGACTTACCCTATACTACGTATGATGGGTAAGTAAAATGAAAAAAGAATGTTAAGCAATTGTTTGCAAATTCGACCATTCCAGTCTAACAAAAGACAAAATCACATTAAGTTCATCCAGCATCAGCCATGTCATATTCAAATAATATATCTATATATACACAGCTGACATTTTAAGTTATTTAATAGCTAATTTTAACACATAATGATTAAATTAAATTATGCTTAGAAAAATCACTATATTGCAATCAAATGATGAAAAAATAAGTTACCAAATGTTTTAAGTCCAGTTATTACAGTGACAAACTTCTTTTTCCCTCGCGGTGCTCTAGATAAAGAAATTTTCTTCTCCTTTTCAGCTTTCTTTTTTGCTTTCATCATTCCTTTACCACCTCTTTTTTGCCGTTTCTTTTCTTCTTCACCTTGAGAAGGTTCAGCATCTATGAAGGAATAAGTAAATTTTTGTAGTTAAATTTGTAGCAATGAAACATGTTTTTAAAATTATTTAATTTTTTAGTACATTAAATATTAATAACACACCCAATTTCTGTATTGTTAAGAGGGCAAATACAGTTATGAAATGAATGAAAAACAGCCAATATTTATGTTCCATTTACTTGACAACAACTGAACATATTTCAATATATTTTTTTGTTGTATGTTTTTGCTATTGTAATTAGCTGCATTTTGATCTTTTTCTTTTTATGGAAAATAAGTTGCTGATTACATTAATTAAAACAATAAACTTTAATGCTTTTGTTTGTGAAATTGAACAACTATTGCATTTTTTACCTTTACCAAATAATCAAAATATAGATAAGATTATATACTGCAAAAATATTTTTAGAAAATATATAGAAAAAGTTTCAGTAGTTCTTGAGAAAAAGGGAGAAGAAATAGGGAAAAATGTAAGTTTACAGGACAATGCAGCAAAAATTCTGACTGGACTGAGTCTTATATTTGTATCTAATGCATCTAACATTGTTTGCTTTACAATAAATAAATAAATAAATAAAATAAATATTTTTGCCTATAATTCAAGTTGAGTCAAATTATGGAAAATCTGATTACATAGCATCTTATTTGAAGATTTTTCATTTTCAACTGTAGCCACCCTTAAAGTTGCATTTTATGGTTATTTAACAAAAAGAGGAAAAATCAGGTGGAGTAGACTTTTCTTTTATTAGTATAGAAGTGCATCATTCCATTATATATATGTTAAATTTGTGTTTTATTTATTATTTTACTTATTTATTTATTAAATTGTTGATGACATTTTAGTTTTGTTATGAAATTAACCTAACCAGAGACAAATTCTGAGCTATTTATATTGTTTTAAGTGCAAATAGGTAAATCTTCCATAACTGGATTGCATGCGACAGATGTAGATTAAAAGAAAAAAAATCATGCTTGATAATTATTTTAAAAACCATGAAAAATCTGTAAATTGAAAATCAGTTTTCAAACAAATTGCATTTGAATGTACATTCTCCCCACCCCCCACCCCCTATTCAATTGTAAAAATTTAAATTGTGAATATTTAGAAGTTTAAAAAAATTGCATTAAAAGGAAATTTATAG
Source organism: Maratus michaelseni (assembly GCA_963931845.1). Lineage (NCBI taxonomy): Eukaryota > Metazoa > Arthropoda > Arachnida > Araneae > Salticidae > Maratus > Maratus michaelseni. The sequence continues at coordinate 36,679,640 of OZ007597.1, read as the reverse complement.
GTCAGGACATTGCCACTAACAATATGATGTTAGCATTACTAAGTTATGTTTTTGCTTTATAACATAGATGCCTTCACCTGGTAAACAGCTTCGTAGAGTTATCAGGGGTAGATGCAGGTTTTTTTTCTTGGGGCCCATTTTGTGAAAAATAGAGGTTATTTTTGTGAAATTTATTATTTTTTTGTGAAAAATAACATTTTGTTGCGAAAGTTGATATCCAGTTAATCAAATTCAAACCAAGCATTTAAAAACAAAAACTTTAAAATCCTTTTGCTGAAGTTTTCCTCTCTAGTGAACTTGCTTGTTTACAAATTACACATTTTAAAACATCACAAAATAATAAATAAATAATAAATAGTAAGTTTTTATGGAATAGAATTTTGTGAAGGAGCCCATTTTATCAAATTGATTTTTGTGAAGGGGCCCATTTCATTAAATAGATTTTTGGTCATTAAATAAATTAAATAAATTTTTTTTTCATTAAATAGATTTTATCGGGCCTAAATTGGTCCCAAATTTTTTCTGGATCGACCCCTGGTTATGTACAAATTATTTCATATTTAAAGCCTTATAATTAAAAACATTTATTTTTTTTTAAGCAACAACTACCCAAAATATAATTTTCTGTTTTATTTGATATATATTTTTTATATTTGGAAACAGACAAGAGAGACAGAAGTTCTGTTGACCATTCTCAAGAAAAATACAGGAGTCAATTTGAGAAAGATATTCAAATTTTGAGGAAATGTGACCTTTTTTCTCAAATTAGGATATACAGTAGTGGCCAAAATTATGAAAACCTTTTGAAAAAATATTGTTTTTAAAGTTTGGTAGTTTACAACAGTACTTAATTTTGAAGTAAAGCCATAAAATATCAATGGAAAGATCATTTAATCCAAAATATGATGCAGTAATCGTCAGAAGGATATTTCTATTTTAATATTTGTTTTCAAGAAGAAAAATGAAACATATGAAGAAAATTAACAATGTAAAAATTTTATCCAGCAAGTTAATTTTTACTTGAGCAAACATTAGCTTTATTAGCAGCTTTAAAATGCCTTCCCATGGAATAAGCAAAGTTTTTTTTAGTTCTGTGTCTGTTTTAATATGAAATGAAGATTTAGTTATTGTTTTCATTAATTAAGGGGCCGCTTCACTCAAACTCCCCGATCGCGAAATCCCATGTTAACCTATGGGAAAACTTCGAAGCACGATAACTCATTATCTAATATAATTATTAAAATACGGTTTTCACCATCAGAAAGTAGATGCCAGATGCCGACGTTGTGCGTTTTTAAAAATTGTCTCTTTAAATTTTAACTATTTAAAAATTCCGTATAAACTTTGAAATTTTCACTTGATGAAATCTTATCTTCTTAGAGATACTTAAAATTAATGGAGACAATTTTTAAAAACGCACAACGTTGGCATCTGACGTCTACTTTTTGATGGTGAAAACCGTATTTTAATAATTATATTAGATAATGAGTTATTGCTTCGGAGTTTTCCCATAGGTTAACATGGGATTTCGCGATCGGGGAGTTTCAGTGAAGCGGCCCCTTAAGCTTATTTGCAGAGTTATTTCTGACAAACGTGTTTTTAGTTGTCTCCATACAATTTCAATTGAATTAAAGTCTGTACCATTCAGACCATTTCAGTTGTGGATGTGATTACCTTGAATTTACTTTTTGGATACAAAAGCAACATGATATAGAGCTGAATATTATTGAAATAGAAATACTTCATGATTCTGAAAAAGATTCTGCATCAAAGGCTTCCCTTTGGGTTCAAGTATCTCATTCATGTATTTTTTGACATTTATATTCCCATAAACCACACAAATTATGTCTTAACCTTTCGATCTCATTCAACCTGGCTTCATAATATTAACTGGGTGTTTCCCGGTAGGTAATTGAATTATAATAAATAAATATGTACATAATGAAATACAAGCCCTGACTGATTATCTGATAGTCAGGAGATATAAATGCTCGACTTTCTACTATTTTTTTGTGACAATCTTAAATAATTAAACTTTAAGCTGGATTATTTTGAGAACTAAAGGCCATCACATAAAATTCCTTAATCCCTTTGTGAATAATGAGTTTTATGTAAATACTAGGGGGCCTACCCCCTGCGAGCTACGCTCGCCAACCCCCGCTCAGACTTCGAAGCCTCTAAAAACATGACAGCGTGCTTTGTTTTAAAAATATTGGTAAATCTGTAATTGGGTTGCCATGCTTTTAACGTTTTAATGGGGCATTTTTTTATTACCATGGCCTCATACACAGCTGTTGCGACAACTGACGACTGTTTTCGGGATTGATAAGTAAAATCAATTACAACTTGAAAACCAGCTTGTATAAAATGGTTAGGTTTAAATTGTGGCTACCTCTCGGACTTTTATAACAACGATCTGTATTCTATTCTTTGTTTGCGTTTAAGGATGAGAAAAATTCCATCTGCTTGTGAATAACATTAAGAACCACGGTATTGAATAGTACTGTTATAGACATTTTCAGTAACAGGTTTTAATTTTCTCTCTATTTTAGTGCGCCATCATGCATATTTTCATGTTATTTTAAATATGTAAATTATTTATTTTAATTAATATGTATATACGAATTTCTAATAATTATTTATCATACAAAATTAATTAAACATTTTGTGCATGCATGCCTGCATTTATTCGGCATCAATTGATGACATATTTAAACAAATTTGCTATCCGCGATAATTTTACACCTTGTTATGTCACTTGAATATTGTCCATAAGAAAATCGGGTACTTTTCCAGTATAGGATCCTTTGCTTTTAGGTTTGGCGTAATTCGAACTTCGAAAAGGGATAGATTCGTTAATATACATAGATTTGTTGCCAAAAGTTATGAAAACAAACCCAATGAGCTTTTGGTGCTTTTCTATTATAGGGGTCTTGACGCTTTTTTTTAAAAAGCTTGGCGCAATTGGGGCATCAGAAAGTGAGATTTGGTGCCAAATGGCATTAACAGCCATGGAAACAAATTCGACGATTTTTTTGTTTATATGCGTATTTTAATTATTCGTATATTATTATTGTTTTTTCTATACAAATTACTTCTGATTATATATAAAATAGGATAAATGACATTTTACGCTAAACAAATTGTATAAATATTTTTTTGCTCCTTTCTTTTGCGTTTACATAAATGACGTCATTTGGACGAATTTATTCAAAACATTTTCAGTTTATAAATTAAATTAAATGCTGACAGACGATTGAATCCTGACGATAGAAATGTGATTTTTTTTTTCAAATTTTCCTGAAAAACATAATTTAATCACAATCTTGTCTTCATTATCGATTGAAATAAAAGATAAATTCAATTTCAATTTGAAAATGACGAATAAAAAGAAATAAATAATCCCTATCGGAGTCCTTTTCAATTTTTTCCCCTTTTTTGTCACAAAAAAACAGAGTAATTAGTTGCCATCATTACAGAAATGTCATTAAAATTAGAAAAAAATTAATACCTCGAAAACTAATTCCAATTTCAAAATTCTATTACCAGTTTTGACATCCGCGGATTTTTATGAACAATTGGTATTAATTTCACCATCAAGCGTTTAATATTTTATTAAAAATAGCCTTGAAACATAATCAGTCGTTTCATAAAATCGTTTCATAAATTCGTTTCATAAAATCGTTTCACAAATTCGTTTCATTAGGATTTTATATATATAGGGTAGATATCAGCAGCCTCTTGAACATAAAAACACAGGTTTATGTCTTGCTGTATTAACTAAAAAAATTTTGCACTTCTGCAAGTAAAGTGTGATACATGATCCTGTCTAATAATATGAAATCTCTCACAAAATATATATATATATAAAAAAATGTGTTGATTTTATGAATTAATACATTATGAAAAGTAAAACATTCCTCAAAGTTATTCAAAGTAAAAAATACTGCACTCAATGCTACAGAGTTTGGAACTGAAATAGTTCAGGTAAAGGGATACAAATAAATAAATAAACAGAAAAAAAAATTCCTTACAGCAAGTAGAGAAAAAAAATATATAAGATCTATTTGTGACATCGGATCAAGTGATGAATAACAAGGAAATATAGAAAAACTTACTGTAAATAATATTTTGAAAAAGAAAATAGCACAAATCATGGTGTTATTGTTAATACATATCTGAAAATTTAAGTAACAGCAAATATAAATAATATTACAAGTTTTACTTTACACAGAAAAAAAATAGGGAATAAAATATAACAAGTAGGATAATGGATGAATGATTAATTTAGAATATCATATATATTATTTCTCCTGTCAACATCCCTTTTTCTAAGAAAATATGAAACGCAGAACGATGAATGAGATAGCATATGAAAGGATTTTGAACAGGCTTCTGACATAGCACACTTAATAATTCGTTAAAACATGTTTTTTGATTAAAAACTGCAGTTAATTAAAAATTAAATCGGCATTGTTTTCATAAATGAAATGAAAGATTTTCCTCAAATCAGTGTTGCACTGCCATAAAAAAAAAATACTGCATTATCGGATGATGTCATCCTATAATGCAATTGAAATACGATTGCTAATTTATTTCTTGCGTGTACTTTTTGCAAAAATATCGAGCTTTTAATCGGGTATTTAATTTTTACACGTGCGTCACCTATTGTTTATTTGTTTAATCATAGCTGTGTATATGCGAACTATATCGGAGCACCAGTAGATTACATAATTTAAGGATTATCTTCCATTTAGATTTCCATTGTATATCTTCCATTTTTATAGGACTCACAAAAATTGTAAGTATTTATTTTTTAATATTTCATTAAGCTGTTAATATTTCTGACATCATTTAAATGGCTAAAAGTTTGAACATCCCATGTTTAAGTTCCCATAGGCTTGCAAAAAAGTGGCGTACCAAATATTGATTTATATTTAAGACATTTCTGAAACAGTTTTGCAAAATATGAGGAAAAGCTTTCATATGAATTCCCTAAAAGTCTGATTCAGTGTTTCAATTTTTTTTTATAATTCGTTCCCCCCCCCCCCCCCCCCAGTATAGGGGTCTTGACAACCTAGAGAAATGACCTTGGCGAGAGAAGAAAATTTAGCAAAACATTTTCCGGCAATCTATTCTTATTTTCTTATGCACAAGCAATCATCATATATATATTATTTCTGTTGTCAACATCCTATTTTCTATGCACATACAAAACATACAACGATGAATGAGGTATCATTCGAAAAGTGTTTGAACAAGTTTCTGCGATAGTACACTCACATTTCATTAAAACGTGTTGTTTGATTTAAAAAAAATCAGTTAATTAAAAATAAGTGCTAAAATGTACCAAGAAATAATTTGAAAGGTTGCAGTGCGAAAGTTTTGCACGGGTCCTTCTGGTATATATATTCTTATTCATAATGTTTGAATTATATTGTATTGTCATATATTGTCTTTGCAAACAATATAATCTTGGTAAAGGCAAGAGGATGTTACTTAATTCATGGGTATCAAATTTTGGCATATAAATCTTTACATAATGAATGCTACCATTGTTGATAAAAATACATTTGTAGTGCTATGAAACATGATACATATAAGGAAATATATAAGAACTAAAAAGACTTACCTATTTTCATTTTTTGTTCAAAAACATCCGGTAAGTTTTTATGTAACCATTCTTTACATTTCTCATAATTAGGATAAAATTCACAATACTAAAAGGGAGAAAACAAAACAGAAAAGTAAATCACTTTTACAGTAAACTGATAGTTAAATTTCATTAATTTAGCACAATCTAACTGGTAAATAATTTATAATAGTTGTAATTTTTCAACTGAGTGAAAAAGTGTCTAGCCCATGATTTGTACCAAGAACCTTTGACTTAAGTTGCAACGCTCTACCAACTGAGGACAAATCTGGTGGACATAATTCACTCAGACAATCTTTTGACAATGACATCTGATCTTATTTGAAACAGTCCAACAAAATAAATCACAGTAATGGAACTCGAAGGAAATGTTGAATACATAATTATACTTTATTAGTTTAACACAATGATTTATTTAACAATTAGAATTGTCCAATTAATGACTGTAATTAAGCATACAACATTTTCTTGGCATTTCCTTACCTGCAATTTATTCTGTTGAGCTGTTTCAGATAACAGACTAGATGTCATTATCAAAAGATTGAGCAAATTGTGCCAACCAAATTTGTCCAGCTCAATTTAGTTGGCAATGCTCAATGGTAACTCAATTCATACAGCGTTAGTAGCTTAAGCCATAAGTCCCTGGTTCAAACCCTGACCGGGACACATTTTCACTAAAGAATTTGACTGAACTGGGTTACCCTAATACAAGATGGCTGGAGCAATATTCACAATGAAGCAGTGATTGCAACCTGTTCACATACCAATGGCAAATCGTATTCTCTTAATGTTGAAGAATGTGGAAATAATAAGAAAATGGCAGTGTACCGTAAAACTGATAAATCTATCAAAATTGCTGAGGATAACTATAAAACAAAAGTGGTCTCAAATGTTACTGATGAGGGGCTGTATATATATAACATTATCAACTTTTTGGTGATTTTAGACCCCCTCCTTTCCCTTACGATATCATAAGTTATCATTCCTTGAATCCCCCCCCCCCCCCCGCCCTCTTAATGATAAAGCTATCAATGTCTAGAAATTCTTTTTATTTTTAATTTTTTTTTCTTTTTATATGTTTTTAATGATAGATAGAATGGTTATATGTTTATAATTCGTATACTTTACTGATTCAAATGAAGAAAAAAAGTCAATAAAATATCACTGTTATACATGAAATAACTTTATATCAAATAATATCTAAAGACAGTATTTGAAAGTATTTAATAGCTTTTTGTTACATAATGCATTCAACAGTAACACTGTCTTCTTATACTTGCCCCTGAAGGGGAAGAAGGAAAGCAGAACTTCTTATCAACAAAACAGGTGGATAACAATTTTTCTCTTTTCGTTATTAGTAAACTCAAGTATAATTTCAAACGTACTTCGCACTTTTTTTCTCCAACAGCAGATTATATGCGCATATGGCTGAAAAATAGGCGTGCCAAACGTTGGGGTATTCCATATTTTAGAACGAAATGCCTTCATAATCATTTATTGGCTTCAATAATAACTTTGTATTTTTATAAAAAAGGGATAACAGACTAAAAAGAATGATAACAAACAATTTTGATGTAAAAAAAGTTACAAAAAAAAATAAATAAATAAATAAAGGAAAAGAAAGAAAGAGAGAGAGAGAAAATTTTGGCTGGATCAAAAATGATAATGATATCAAAAGGCAAAACTCCCCTCCCCCTAGAGATATCTTATGATATCAAGTGCCATACACCCTTCCCCCTAAAGCGTTAACATTACATATGCACAGCCCCTAATGAAAGTAAAATAGAAAAGCTAAGTCAACTGTTGTTGAAAGAAATAAATGATTTGATTGTTTATGGATGTGCAGCACATTGGACGAACTTATTAGAACAAGATATCAATCGAATATCCATAACGAAATATATTTTTGAAATACACAAATATTTTAGAAACCATTATCAATCAGCAGCATGGCTCAAAAAACTTTCTGACACTGTGAAACCCAGTTACGAACAAAAACGAGATGGAATAGCCAAATAGAATCCATATCCACATTTAATAAGAATAGGCTGGCATTTCTTCACAATTGTGGGAATGGAAAAAGTAAAATTGATAATTAAAATTTAAAGACTAATTAGTGAATGTAACTTGTTCAAACAAGTGAAAGAACTCTTTCATCAGCTACAGCCTGAAAACGTTTTGATTGATCAACTGATTGAGGAAAATGTAAATGAATGTTATGAAAATGATCGAGACTGATCACATAATAAAGCCTTTGAATGTTTGGAAACAGCTATGAAATGGTAAGAACGACAAGAGAATACTGATCCTATTCAACATATGCATTTACAAAGAATTCGCGATGATACAGCAGCAATGAAAAGAATATTCTCTTTATAGAATAAAAAGATGAAGTTTTTTTTTTTGCTTAAACTTCAGATTTTGCAGTTCAGAAAAAAAAAATGACAAAAACACCATACTATTTAAACATGTCAGTATTAACCGGTGTCAGTCCTAAGCTTGGTTAAAATTTGAAGGAAAATTGTATGCACACAAAATAATTTTTTTAATATACCTATCCACTACTATATTTTTAAAAACAAACATTTGTTCCATTAAAATAAAACTGTTTCAAATAAAAAACTCATTTTAACCATTTTGACATAGTCAGGAACATCTACAAAATTGCATATCAATTACCCGAAATTTTGCTTATCCGAACTAGCGCCGGTCCCGCCAGGTTCGGATAATCGGCACTTCACTGTATGTTTTAAAGATATTTTACTATACGTACTAGAATTTTACATCAAATAAATTAAATATTATGGTGAAAGTTATTCTTTATCCCAATTTCTTATAAAAAAAAATTGCATTTTAAAATTATGTAAGTTTAAATCAGAAATCTATTTATAAAACTATACTTAATTATTCCTTTATTCAGACAGCAGAAAACTCATGAGATAGTTAACATGATATCCACTTTTTAACAAATATATAATAGCTTTTCAAACGGCTATTTTTTACAACTGTACAACAAATCTCTATTTAATGACTAACACTTAAATAAGTATAAAAGTAAAAATAGTTATTTCCATTACAATACAATTACAACCATTACTATTTCCATTACAATTTGGTGTAGACACCAAACTCTATTATGAAAAATTTACTGTTTTTTTTTAATGCTTGGTAGAAAATACAAGCAACTGAATTTATTAAAACATATGTAATTTTGCTGTTTCTTTTTTAAGATAGGGTAGAGAGAAAGAAAAAAATGAAACATTATTTAAACTATCGTTTTAGGATTTTTAAACTGATTTCTCAACATAATCATAAATCAATTAATAGCTATGAAACTATTATTTGAAAAAAGCATTTTTTTTTAAGCAATACACTCATTAATTTGCATGTATTTAAACTAGAGATATAAGCATCACATATTTAGAACAAATCTTCGAATTTTGATACCGCTATTAGAAGTCTGAAAACAAAATTAAATGACAATCTATTTCCATGATGAGGTTTCTAAAGGTAAAGGTTCGTTGAATTGTATGCATTTAAACTGGAGATATAAGCATCACATTTTTTCAACAAATCATTGAATTTTGACACCCCCTCTTAGATGTCTGACAACCAAAATTAAAGACAACGTATTCCCATATTAAGGATGCTAAGTGTGAGGTTTCATTGAATTCTGTGCATTTAAACTGGTGATATAAGCATAGCATATTTCTAACAAATCATCGAATTTTTTAGCATCCTTTCTTGGATGACCGTAACCAAAATTGAGAGACAATCATCCCTATTATCGGGATTCTAAATGTGATGTTTTGTTGAATTTTGCACAAATAAACTGGACATATAAGCATCACACAAATCAAAAAAACCCTAGATTTGCAGCGCTTCTTCTTGGAGGATTTTGCACAAAAATTAATCAGCACCAGTTTACATAAAGATATAATTTCATGCAAAATTTCCTCCGATTCTATGCAGTAGTTTGCGAGTTAGAGAACCCACAAAATTTGTGTCGCATACAGTCAGACACAGACTCACAGACAGACATTTTCTGAAAACAACCAACTCGTGTTCAGGAGCTTCTGAAAACATATAAATCTGTCACAAACCAGAAGTTGAAATTTTTCATGAATCCAATACTTTCCTCTTGTACTTGTATAGATAGAAGAAAGTAAAAAGTTAATTTAGAAAAGACTAATTTTGTGAGCAAAACGAGAACAAATAATAACTCAAATAAAAAGCAAACGATGTGCAGATTTGAGATTTTTTTCACTGGTCACTGTTTCATTTTCGCGACTGCTTATATATATTTGGCTAGAAACTGTTCTTTCTTTAGACTGAGTTAAGCCAAGGCCCCTTAAAAAGGAAGTAGCCAGAACTGTTAGTATGACTAACACACATTTTCATACTGATGATAACAAATTCCATCAGTTTTATAAAACGAAATTACAATTATCAAAATGTATAATTTCAATTTATAAGTTGCAAGGTTAATATTGCCTTTAAAAATAAAAGAACTACATCTGTGTAAAATAAGTTTGTTTTCTAGATAGTAAAAAAAAAAAAAAAAAAAAAAAAAAAAAAAAAAAAAAAAAAAAATATATATATATATATATATATATATTTGTTCAGGAATACAAATCTGGTTGGATCAGGTCAAGACTTTTTCCAGGAACTATCAGGTCACCAAATTTCTTTGTAAATATAATAACAATATTGTATATTTGTTTAACAGAATTTTTAGAAATTTAATTAGGTTTAAAAAATTATAGAGAAACATTTTTTAAAATCTATTTTTTCATTTCTTCAGAGTTTCAAAATTAGGATTTTTTAAAAATCATCTGTTATTCTGAACTACATTAATTGTTCAAATAAGTTTCCACTTGAATGTAATCGCATAAGTGACCTGATCATTAATCAATGTTTTTATTCTGTTTTCTATGACCCGTGAACATATCTAATTTGAAACAATACTGTACTTTGAAATTTTTGCATAAATATGCATGCAATATATTTTTTAAAGAATTTTAATTGCAGGGTAACATTGGTTAAGAAATATCAGAATTTTTCTGGAGTCAGGCTGGTTGGGCCAGACTTCATTGTACAGGCTGGGTCAAACTTTTAGCTTTACCATGCTTAAAAATTTAATAAGAGCATGCTTAAAAATTTCAGCCAATTCAAACCTCTAACTTATGCAATACAAAATTATTTTTAGCATTTAAAAAATAAATAAATAAATAAAATAATGAAAAATAATTTTTTAAAATAATCTGCTTAGTGTCTAAAAATTTCACAGCACAAATCTCCCATCTTGGACAACAAAGATATAAAACAGTCAAAAAACAATTAAAAAGATTACTTTCTAAATGAAAAATTACAAATATACTGAAACAAAGAGAAATGGAGCATATTTACCTCCAAAGGCATAGAACATTCTGCAATGAAAAAAAAAAAAAAATTAAATAATAAGAAATGAGAAAACATAAAAATATTATAATCATTAATCATAATAAAGAGCATTAAACATATATAATATTAAAATTTCCAACCACTCCAGTATGAGTGGAAGCAAACTATTTTATTTTCCCAATTTACAAAACCAAAGAACATTAATTTAAAATCTTGTATTTTTTCTTCTTTTCTTTCTTTTTTTTTTTTTCTTTTTCCTTAATTATAGAAAAGAAAATTAAATTTTTTTTAAGATATATATATTGTTCATTAGACAATATTTGAAATAAAAAAAAAAGAACTTTCTAATTTTTGCCCTTAAAACATAAATTAATAAAATCTTTTATAACAACATTCTAAAACTTTTTCATGGTCAATATCCTTCTGTGGTACAATATAGTACAAAAAATGCAGTTATACCAATAATACCCAATCTAAAGGAAATTTTAAATGACGACTAAATTCCTGCAAGAGATTAACATATTGTTTTAGCATAAACAATGATCCCCACTTTAAATATATATATATATATATATATATTTGTATTATGTAACCCCCCCCCCCCCCTCCTAATTTGATATAAGTGTACTAGTAAGTTATTATTTTTTATAAATTCTGATTTACAGATGCTAAACAAAGCTAATGATAGAAAATGAATATTTCTGACTTTAGGTCAAATTATGAAAGATCAATCTAGGCTTATTACAATACAGATAATAACATTTGGGTGTTTACACATGCTTTAATAATTTTTACAGACCAATTTATTAACAACGTTATTAATAATAATAAAGATGGGCTTATCAAAAACATGAGTGCAGGATAAATTTTTTTGCAACTCACGATGAGCAACAGTACCCACTACGTAGGCTATATGCACACCTTTCTTAGGCAATGCCAGATGGGTTAGCTAGTATACACAGTACACACATATATATATATATATATATGTTTAGAGATAGATACAGGGCGATTTGGAATTCCTGAGCAAAACTTTAAGAGGTGATAACACATGTCCGAACAAATTCAAAACACCATACAATGCATGGTTGTAGCTCAAGCAGTAAAGTGCTACAGGGCACTTTCTGACTGTGAAGAATAATCTCTATAATAAATTTTTTATCACCAAAAAGCCAGTTGTTATAACGACAGTTTTTTTTTTTTTTTTTTTTTTTTGGTGAGAGACAAGTGATTTCATCATGTGACCTTACAGCAGTCGAAAAAAGTTATTGTTTCTTTTTTGAAAAGACAGTTTTAATTGTTTATTTTTATAAAGTTATTTTTCCGATTACATGTAGCCAGTGGAAATGGAAAATGAGACAGCCTTGTTAGACTGGTCCAGGTCTGGGTTTAATTTTTCTTGACAGACTGATACTGGTCAGAACCCAGATAAAATCTAAAAGTTTATTCATAAAAGCAGAAAAAAAAATTATGCTTGTTGTGCTTATTTCATATAACAGAGGAGTAATTTGATACTATTTGACTTAAAGGAAGTTATTAGTATAACAGATTTAATTAAACTAGATGGAACCGTCAAAACGTGACGGAAAAAAAACTATAACAATATCAGTAAAATAAGCTTCTTTATTATTTAAATAGGGTTTCATATGAAAGTCTTTCAAATATTTTATTTTAAAAAATCCCCAATTAAATTTTTTCCCCAGTCAAATGCAGTACTATTTCCGATGCAAACTCGAAACAAACAATCCGTAAATAACTGTGTAATGCAAATCAGTTTGACATTACCACCATATTCCCCACGGCAAGAAAAAAATTCATAGACCTATGAAGTATATACAAATAGTATATTCCTACGTTCATATCATATTCAGGAAATAACAGAACATAGTAAATAAAGCACACATCTCCCCCCCCCCCCCCCTGTGATAATGCAACCGAATGAGCTCCTATGCGCATGTGCATTGCATCTGCCCAAAAGCACCATCGAAATTCGACGTTAAAAAGGTTTTAAAATGATTAAATTAAAAGTTTTAAAATGTCCTTTTAAATCATTGTTCCATTGTTTTAAGCTAATCAATTTTTTATGTAAAAATGAAGAATTTTTGTTAAAAATAATAAATTAATATGCAGATGAGGGAGATTTTTAATGTTTTCAATTGTAATTTATTTGTATGGTTTCTTCTATCCTTTACATAATCAGGATGATTATTCCTTTTCCATCACAGTCGGTCTCTTATACAGTTAAATATCCAATGAATCTTTAAAAAAATAATAAATAACAGTTCCTAGCATATTCTGATTCAACATATACATAAACGAATTCAACATATCAATTTTTGTTAATCATAAACTAAAAATAGTTTTTTTTTCTTTTGACAGATTTTATATTAGCGCCAAAATACTCTATCTTATGGATAATCTGATCTTATGATTTATCAGGTTTTTATTATTTTTTTTTTTTCACTTTTCATGAAGGTTAGGGATACCTATTTTCAATTGTTGCAACTTTCCAAGGGGCTATTTTACATTATTAAAACAAACGGATGGTCATTGTTGAGATAGAATTGAAAAATATTTCATGCTTGAAAATTATTTAAAAAGTCATTAAATTAAGCGGCAGATTTCAAATAAATTTCAATCAAAAGCTAATTGTTTTTTCTAATTGAGGATGTAAGAATTGAAATTGTAAAATGTAGTAAAAAATTTAAATTTTTAGTATTTAGAAGTGATGTAAGCGCGATGAAAGCTAAAGCGATAGTGCCGTTTGTTGTCACAACCGTTATATATTTCTAAATATTGCCACTGTGTTTTGGTTGGCGTCCAAAAGTAGACTACCATTTTTTGACATCGAAAGAAAAATTCACAGTGAAAGAAATAAGACTTTGCTGCTAATAAGGAACTGTTAAATGAACTTATAACAAACCTACCAAAATAATTCCTACAAAATATTAGCCTTACATTGTTTATTCTAGCTAAAAATACAATCATTATTTCAAGGTTTTTTCTTCCTGAAATTCTTTACTTTTGTGAATTTTTTTATTAAAAAAGGAAATCTTAATAATTTAAATCCTATAATTCCTATAACTTAATCCTATAATTTAAAAAAAGTAATTGGTAACATGTAATCAAGGTATGCAATCAAGATGAAGCAAACAATAAAGGCTCCAGTTCTAATCTTTAAAATTAAAAATTGAAATATCAGTTAATATTACGCCATGTTGACACAATCATATAAATTTTTCTTTTTAGTTTTATCAATGTTAAAATGCATTTCAAGCTAAGCATAACGTCATTGTCACCGGTACAAACTTTTCACACGTACATTTAAGCTTAAGCACCATGCGCATACAAATAAAAATATATTTTGCATTTAATTGTAATGAAAAAAATGGCATCAACAAAGTTATAATGCTTAATGATAAAATGAACCCAATGGACAATATTTCCGTGACGTCACAGTAAATATGAATTTTTATTTGCTTATGAAACACACGGATAAATATTTTTTACCGAAATACTTAAACATTTTAACTATATTTTAACTTACAAATTAAAAAATTCGGCCTAAAAGTCACGTGCTTTTAATATTTATGCTCGCAATCATTGAGTTCAGAAAATAAACTCTGTAAGTCGCAACAGTGGGCGTTAATCCGATTGCCGACTTTATGACGTCATAAGCAGAAGTAAAATTTTAATTTAAGATTACGGCTAATTAATTAAATTTTCGAACAAACGAATGTACGATAACAAATCTGTGACCAAATATCTTTCATTTAAAAAAAGAATGATGTAATTTGATGTAGTAGTTTGTTCTCACGGATTGTCGAAACAAAACACTTAGCGTTTTAAATATATAGATATCATTAAAAAAAAAAAAAAAATTTTATGCTTAAAAATTTTTTTATACATTATTACTGTTGTCAACATCCCTTTTACTATGCACTTACAAAACACACCAAGCGCGGATCCAAGGGGGAGGTCATGGGGGTCATGACCCCCCTCTAAACGGAAAACATTTTTACAGAACAATACATTTTTTAAATATAAATATGTATTAAAAGTGTTTTCATTGTCTTCTTTTTTTACTGCTTAAAGATTTTAATCTTTCTGATACACTCATGGAGTTATTTTTAAATAGAAATGCATGAAAATTGCAGGCAGGCATTATTGTTTAAGCACTAAAGAATCAAAACCATTTTTAATTTCCTTACAAATGTGGTACATTTTTTGTTGTATTCGATTGCTTCCTCAAGACGATGTTTCCAAGATTGTCCAGCCTCAAAAATTCTTAAAATGCGAACTTTGAAAAAAAATTCTGCAAGATTCTTTGCATTTATAAGAAAAGGGGAAACTGTGATTTCTTGGTATCTGGATAAAACATGCATATTTTGTATATTTACTAATATACCTGAAATTTTCATGCACTTATGAAAGATAATTAATTCGGGTATATATGTCAGAAAATAGTCAATTTGAATCTAAGATATAAAACTGCTAATGAAGACATGTGACCTCCCCCCACTCTCCGAAAAAAAAAGTCATGACCCCCCCCCCCCCTCTAAATGGAGAGCTGGATCCGCCTTTGAAACACACAATGATGAATGAGGTATTATTCGAAAGGTTTTTGAACCAAGTTCTGACATAGTACATTCACATTTCTTTAAAACATATTTACATAAAAATCACAGTTAATTAAAAGTTAATTCAGCATTGTTTTTATAAATGAAATGTTTTTTTTTCAAATCAATGTTGCGATAAAAATAAAATATCACATTATATCATGCTCATTTTCTATCAGTTTTTATTGTGACTTCGATGGAAAAAATGAGATGATATTCTGGCTTGACTATGTCATTTAAAGATATTTTTATCCTTAATTTTTCTTTAAAAGTTTACAACTAGATTTAGTTTACAACTTTAAAAAAGATCTAAAAAAATCCCTGACAGCTCGGCCTACAGGCACAAGTAGATTTCGAAGACACAGACTGTGGGACGCCTGCTTATTGAGAATTGCAGAAGAAATTACCTTTTTGCCATGATGCGGCAGTTGGGACTGCCCACTTCGAAATCTACATGTGTTTGTAGACAGAGCCAGTGGGAGGGTTTTTTTTTTTATTTTTTCTTTTGCTGTAAGGGTTGGTCCTATAAAAAACTTGTCAATATAAAAGTTGTAGATAATATTAAGAGGATTTATAATAAATTTAAGTGGATCTGATATCTTGTGAATTGACAAAGTTAGGAATTTTTTACTTCTGAAACCCCTATTCCCCCCCCCCTTGAGGCCATTTTTAATGATATCAAAAATTTGTCATACATAAATTTTTGGCACTTTTGCTAGAAGTAATAATAATTTTAAACAAATTTGATACGTATGATAATTAAGAAATTATGGGATTTTTTTTTTTTTTTTTTTCCCACAAAAAGCCCTTTTTAAAAAAAAAGAAAAATAGTGTAATATATATATATATATAAAGTTTTAAAATGGGGGTAGTTTTGGGTATAAAGTTTTAAAATGGGGGTGGTTTTGGGTTCTTGGAGTCATGATCGGTGTAGATCTGCTAAATTTTTTCAGAAATTCCAACATAGGTCGAGAATGTAATAGGTAGTATTTCTTACGAAAATACGAGATAAAGTGTTAGACACCAGTGCTAAATCCCTGCACAGATCCACTGGTTTATTATTTACAAGCTTATTTAACTTTATTGTTTACAAGCTTAAGGAATTAAATTATGAACAATTTATGTATAAAGCTTCTTCCATTATTTAATAGGCAAAGTATCTTTAGAAACATTGGAAAGTTAAAATATAATATTTTGTTTCATTATTTTAAAAATTAAGAAATTTTACTTTAATCAATGATTTAAAAAAATAATCATAGATTTAAATCATCTGATTAAAATCATTGATATCCTACTAAAGATAAATGAAATTAGATCAGAAATAAATCTACAAACAAAACTATATTATAAAGTTGAGTTTTTTTTTTAACCCTTTATGGCACGAGCAATTTTTCGTGTAAAATGGTGAAATGATAGATTGACACCAGAATTTAGAAACGTATTTTTCTTAGAAAATAATTCCTTTCTTTTCTTCACGTTCAATATAAAAGTAAAATTTTATTAAAATATTCTGGGTGCCATTTTGCAGTTTGGATTTAAAATTAAGTGGTCACACGTTTGTGACCACCGCCCGTGAAATGGTAAAACCTATAATACAAGAAACATCCTAAAGAAAAATAGCATTTTTTAAATTAAAAAATTTTAATATTTAAACAGTCAACATTAGTTATAGACATTTTAATAAAATATACTTACCACCACAATAAATAACTTCAACTGGATATTTTACTCCAGGAATAGGACCAACAGGTAAGCCATCCTGATTTTCTATATTTGATTGAGGAGCATCACCAGCCATTGAAAAGATTATTATTGTAAAAGATAAGTCTCAAACTAGAAATAATTTTTCAAAACATAACTATTAAAGATTTTTTTTTTTTAAACATAAAACAGAACAAAAGAAAATAATAAAATAAAAGAAAAACTGAAAAAAATATGAGTTAACCAGGGTTGGCAAGTTTTTTAGATGCCAAACCATGATTAAAACTGTCACATCAAAACCCAATTTTAATAAAATAATATCAAAGGAGTTATATTTAGCAGAGTTAGATAGACTTTAACAAATAAATTCTAAATAAAACTGTATAACTATAAATACATTTAAAAAGTGCTTGGTGTAAACTGTGCAAATATATTCTTGAAACCTATTTGAGGATATGGTAAACTGCAATTAGACTGACGAATGATAATTTTTTTAATAAAAATTGCTTAGGTTTAGAGAAATGTGCTATCACATATAACATGGTGGTTTGGAAGCAGAATATTTAAAATTTAATTAAACATGTGATAATTATATTATATAATCTGTATATGTGTCTTAAAAGTAAATTTTTCAAAAGTTCTTACATTATTAAGTTTCAATAATTTATACATAAAACAGGAATAATTTCATTATTTGGAAAGATAGCTATTTCTTTTTTGCCTGCTAGCATGATGAATTATTCATTTATCTCCAATTTCAAGAGATATTCCTTAAATAAGATAATTTCATAGTACGAAGCAATTGCCAGTCATTAGCAAAAATTAATTTGGGGATAAAAGGATTGAAATATTATTTTAATCCTTTTATCCCAAAATTTTTAATTATTTTCTAATTTATAAAATAAATTTTATTTTTATTGTTCTTTATTTGTCCCAAATTTTAAAGTAATTAAAATAATTGAAGGAGTCTGGGCAAGAGAGTGCTAAGCCACATTTTTGAACTTCTGAGATAGATTTCTATCAATTTGAAAATTAGATCAAATACTCAAATAAAAATATAGTAACAAAGTTTTTTTTTTTTTAATCAATTTCTGAGTAACATTTGAGATATTCTGAATACTAATATGACATTATTTTAATGATATACACTTTCTTTAAGGTAAAAAAGTTCTAGAAACATCTGAGACAAAAACAAAACCTGGGACATATTCTGCCACCTAATGACATTAGAAAAAAATAATATGTTGGATATTATAATTTACAATATTAAGTAACAGATTACAGTATCAGATTTATTTCACCAAAAATATGGTTTGGCACTTTCTTGTCCAGACCCCCTCAATTTCTGCAGAGAAAATATTTCTATTAAAGGCTCTCTCTCTCTATATATACTATTTTAAAATAAGGTACTCAATCAAGTATGCAAAAGAGCCAAACCAGAAATCCACATAAAAAGTTTGGAAATTTAGTCATAAACAAGGAAAAAATTCTAATTTCATATTTCATTACAATTCAATGTAATACTAAAACTAAAGTGCCCTATCATTAAACAAAAGCAATGCTGTATCTTGCTACATTAACAGCATTTTTTCTTTTTTGTTCTGAGTGTACTTGAATATTTGGTGCTCTTGATGGTTTAAACCTATGTCATGTCGAAAACTTGTTGTCGACAGATAAAACCCAACCCTGGAGATAACAATCATAATTCTCATAATAATTTAAATTTTTATTAATATAGGGTTATAATGTAACCAAAAAGTATTTGAAATGATGATGCCAAAATGTAAATGATTACAAACATTTAATAAATAAAAGGTAAATAAAAAAATAATTAACTAGTAGATTGAGCTCATTTAGCTTTCATTAGCTATCTGTCAAAAAAGAACAAAATTTACATTGATTCTTTACTAACATATCACTATTTAATATCTAACTACGCCTTTTTCTAAAAGTCCAGTTTTCTATTCCGGTACTTTTCCGTTACACTGACACCATGCCAGAATGTATGCTAATGCATAATGTATGTAAATGTGTGCTTGGCAACAATGGTGTCCGTATAACGGAAAAATACCAAAAATTCTGACAACAATCTGGTTAAAATTGTATGAGAGTTACAAGAATGGGGTTAATAATACTGCAAACCACGCTTGCTAAATTGCATCAATTGATTGTGTATCTTATTAGGAATTGTTTCCTAAGCACAGGACAGCATGTATCCCCATAAGTCAAATTTTAACAAACATTTATCAATACTTTTCTGTTATACCAACACCATGCCAAAATGTATGCTAAGGAGCCATTTATTTCAACCCTGACTGAGCAAAGGTTTTCTACTGCAAACCATGCCAAACATTATTATTTCTTATTTATTGAATGTAAATCATTTTATTATTATTTAATCGCAACCTCGCAAAACATCGTAATTTACTATTTTTCAAATCAAAAATATTTTTGCATTAAGTTATTCATAATTTGCATTTTTTTGCTGATGATGAGATGAATTTTACCATTTGTCAGTCACATGATGATGAGATGGATTTTACCATTTGTCAGTCACATGATGATGAGAAAGCTGCAATAAAATTGTTTCAGGACTTTGGATAAATAAAAAAAGTTTTTATTAAAATAAATCCCGGAACAGATGTGTTACTATCACGCTAAAATGTAAACAAAAGATTGGCGACTGTTTGTTTGGCGCGATTTCCAAGACTGCGCCAAACGAATAACTTAATACAATGGCTAGGTTGCCATTAAAGAAAAAAATCCCCTAAATTTGGCGACTTTTTTCTTTTTTTTAACCGATATTTTTTTTTTTTTTTTTAGCGTGAGTGTAAAGCATCTAAGCCCTTTATTGTATAATATTTAGTTGTCCTTTTATTTATGTATTTGTATTGATAATTTAAAATAGTTTGTGAAAGTCTGTAATTTTTAAATGCTTAATTTCATGCTAACAATGTTATTTTTCAAATGATTTATTTCATGCGAATTTTATTTTGTGCAAACTATTATGCTTGGCAACAATAGTGTTGGTATAATGGAAAAGAAAAGTAACCAATTTATCTTTTAACAAAATAAATTTTATTATATTTTCTAAGTCAAACATCAGTTTTGACCAGGACAGTTAAAATTGTTTTTTATTTTTTCCCCCATGGTTGAAACCAACACAACCCTAATTCTAAACAATGCATTGCATTTTCTCTTTTATAATAATAGAATCACCCCTACTGGTGTCTCAAAATTTTCGAGATATGTAGCAAAAATTCAAAATTGCATCTTCTTTTTCATATTTTATATAGCTTGATATCAGCAGAACATTATTTCTTTTTCATGAAGTTTTTCATATTTAAATATAGAATTTTTTGGAAAATAGGACACAAGGCCATCAACTGCTTTATAATACAACAAGTTGACGAAGTATATACTTTCATAAAGCACCTACAGTGAATTTCAAATAAAGATTTGCAATTGCTTTTAATCTTAATTACTTTTTACTCAATTAATATACAAACAAAATCGCCTGCATTTATACAGGTCAGCCAAAATTCTGCCTGATATATGTCCTTTAGTAATCCAATTACAAGAAATAAACGGGAAATTAAACAGGCTAACACATTTTTTTCCATATTGTAGACAATGCAACAATATTCTTCATTCTTTTATAATAAAACTCTTGAATGAAAGTTTAACATAAAAATTACAATCTATAATACGTATGTTTTATTCAATAAAAAACAACAAGATAGTTTTAAACATTAAAATAATACATTTAAATCTCATAAACAACATGCTTTATTCATAAACTTATTCCTTTATTATAAAGTTTATTATCCAATTTTTACCATCTTTTATGCACCAAACAAGTAAAAATTAATAAAGGGAAAGTATAGAAATACCAATTTTAATTAGAATTTATGAGAGACATATTTCGAAATCATGAAGAAGAGAATACGGACATGAAATTTTCAAGCAGCATACTTAATGATAAAACTAAACATTTGATCCAACACCTGCAACAAAATACTCGAAGAATATTTTGCTAAACATCATTGTTCGTGTATTAAAGGTTCTACCAGTTTATTTATAAGTAACTGCAGAAATTGAAAAATTACATACTTTTTATTTAATTTCCTTTTTCGTTTTCAGTTCCTTAAATGAACACTCGAATTACTTTCTTGGCACTGAGTAAAAACAGACGGTGCCGATTGTTTTCTTGCCAGATTCAAAACATATATTCTAAAATTTTTGCAATAACTCATTAATCAAATTTTATTACATAAAAACTTTTGGTTATGTAACTAAAAATTATTATAACTTTTAAATTAGACATTTTCTAATTTTTTTTTCAATTAAAAGAAATGATGTGATATAATTAACCGGAAACGCTTTTTGACCACGCCTACGTTTAATTCCCCATCCAATGGAAAACCGACTTTCACATACGCCTCCACTTCCACTTGAAAATTGTTTTTGAAAAGTCCATTTAACACGTGTTTTGATTCGTGTTGTTATTCACTTGTGATTAGTTAGCAGAAGCAAAATGCCGTCTGATACAAACAGTCCGAATAAAGAATACAAAAGTGTATCGCCAAATGACGGTTATCAAATGTCTGACAATGAACCTTCAAATGCGCCAATTCAATTAAAAAAACAGTTAGGCCTTATGAATGGAGTGGGCATAATTGTTGGAGTGATCATTGGTTCAGGAATATTTATTTCACCCAAAGGGGTCCTTTTAAATGCCGGCTCAGTTGGTTTATCCATGATCGTATGGCTGTCATGCGGATTATTAGTTATGTGTGGTGCTTTATGTTATGCTGAATTAGGTACTGCTATTCCAAAATCTGGTGGTGAATTCGCGTATTTAAAGGAATCATTTGGCCCTCTCTCTGCTTTCTTGTATTTATGGGTCACTTTTCTTATTATATATCCTACCGGTAATGCCATCATTGCATTGACATTCGCAGAATATATTTTGTCTCCGCTCTATTCTGGATGCAAGGCCCCAGAACTTGCAGTTCAGCTTCTTGCTGCAGCAGTTACAGGTACAAGTCTTTTCCTTGATATAATTTTTTTTATAATCAACAATAACCCTGTTCTGATTATTATGAAACTAAATTAAATGGATTTTATTCTAAATTTTACATTACTTTGACCCTGATCTTTTCTTTTGATGTTTGTGTTTATGGAATCAATTTAGGGTAACATCATCTATGTATTTGTATTATTGACCACCTGTAAGCGAATCAATAATTATCTGTCAATAATTGAAATATATTTTCAAGATATACTGTTCTTTTTTTTAAAGGATTAAAATAACAACAAACAATATAATGAAATAAAAGTAAAGCTGAAACTAGTCATTAGTGTAAACAATCATAATGTTTACAAATATTTTTATGTTTATAAATATATAAAGCATATGATCATATTGCAGACCCTTTAACTCTGAATGTAATTTGATAAAAATTTGACCTGTTGATAGGTTGTCAATTTATTGAGATGTGCTCATCCTATTCGGTCATTTATTTTTTGTGAGTGTGGGATTGAAATGATTAATCCGTAAGTTGTATCATCATTTTTTTGTATATAGTGAATGTATGCATAGGGCATAGGAGTCACTGGGACTCAACGACAAGCAAATGCGGAGTTATTCTTTCATTCTCCTTTAGCCCAAATTTGTTGTTATTTTTGTTTGTAAAAGTAGAAAGAGAAAATAAGAGAATTGCTAATTATTTTTTTCTAAAAAGAAATGTATAGTGCTTGTTATATTTATTTTACATTTAGAGTGAATAATTTGATTATACCACAAAGGAAGTTTTGACATGTAAATTATAACAGGTTTAATTAAATATCAGTTTTAAATAAAATGCTTCTTATTCCAAATGAATTTTTGTCAAGTTTCAGGATTTAGAAACATTACAAATTATGTTCATCTTAGATTTCAGTACTTTTTCACATAAAAAAAAAATAACTGTTTTATTTTATAAGAAACGGATGATTTAACAATAAAAGAAAATTTTAAATGAAAGATTCGCCTTTGTTTATTCAATATAAGAAAAACATTTTATAAAAATGATTTTAATTTGTATGTTACTAAAATAGACATAAAATAAAATCAATGTACACATGTCTTAAAAACCTCAACATAAGATCTTAGTAGTACATAATTCCTAGTACTTTCGGCTATACACTAAGCCATTATCAAGGACACTCGACTAGCGGAGACCACAGCACAGATGTTGTTCAAGATCTAAACTGAAAAATGACAGGAGAAACTCATTATGGACACATGTCGTTGGATGAACCTATTGTTGGTGAGGGGGAAACCCAAATCACGACACTTCCGGGAGACCATACATTCCTGTAACTCGGAGCAGTTTGTACCAAATACTTGGTATTTGGTATGATAATACATTATTGCAGCAGTTGTTTGCTTGCGTTAAAATTTCTAGTGACACCAAAATTACACAACTTTTAAAATCAGTAGCCCGCATAATGATTCTTGCTTTATGAAAAAATATCTCTTATTTGGAATAATCTAGATAAGGCAGCGGCAGGTCTATTTTTACTAACATCTTGAATATGTTCATTGATTCTCATTTTGAACTTTCTAATGGTCATACCTACATAATTTAATACTTTATTTGTAATCTTATCCTTGTAGGGAATCACATAAACACCTTGTTTTCATGTACATTGGTTTTATTTTACAGCTATTTTAGTAACATATAAATTAAAATCATTTTTGAACATATGCTTTACACTCACGCAGCGTTGTTTGGCAATTTTTTGGTTGGCGAGATTTTCAAGCCCGTGCCAAACCAATAACTTAATACAATTGCTAGGTTGCCATTAAAGGAAAAAATCCTCTAAATTTGGCGACTTTTTTCCTTTTTATAACTGATTTAATAAAAAAAACTTTGTGTGAGTGTATGACATCATAGCCATCACTTTTATAAAATGTTTTTCTTATATTGAAACAGGTGATTTTATTTTATTCACCTGAGATATCAGGCGTTATCATCCCTCAAATCCAATCCCCCCCCCCCCACCCCCCTTAATAATATCATTATCAGTGTCTAATTTTTTTTTTCAATTTTTTTCTTTCATTTTTCATTTGTATACAGTAGGGGTGCACAACCTGTGGCCCGCGGGCCAAAAGTGGCCCGCGATCGGATTACTGGTGGCCCGTGGATCAATTTCGCCAATCGGAAGCAAAAAAATCACGAATTTCGCCGATCAGGTGCGTAGAAATCGCGAATCTTGCCAAATTTCGCCCATCGGGTGCGTAAAAATCGCAAATTTTGCTGAGCGAGTGCATATAAATCGCGAATTTTGCTGAGCGAGTGCATATAAATCGCGAATTTTACTGATCGGGTGCGTATAAATTGTAAATTTCGCCAATCGCCTGCATAAAAATCGTGAATTTTGCTGATCGCCTGCGTAAAAAATCGGGAATTTTGTCGATCGGGCCCGTAAAAATCACGAATTCTGCCGATAGGGTGCGTATAAATCGCGAATTTTGTCGATCGGGTGCATATAAATCGCGAATTTTGTCGATCGGGTGCGTATAAGTCGCGAATTTTGTCGATCGGGTGCGTATAAGTCGCGAATTTTGTCGATCGGGTGCGTATAAGTCGCGAATTTTGTCGATCGGGTGCGTATAAGTCGCGAATTTTGTCGATCGGGTGCGTGTAAATTGTCAATTTTGCCGATCAGACGTGTAAAAATCGCAGATTTTGACGATTAGGCCCGTAAAAATCGTGAATTTTGCTGATCGGGCCCGTAAAAATCGCGAATTCTGCCGCTACGGTGCGTATAATTCGCAAATTTTGCCGATCAGGTGCGTATAAATCATAAATTTCGTCGATTGTATGCATAAAAATCACGAATTTTGCCAATCGGGCCCATAAAAATCGCGAATTTTGTCGATCGAGCTCGTAAAAATCGCGAATTTTGTCGATCAGACGCTTAAAAATCGCGAATTTTGTCGATCGAGTCCGTAAAAATCTCGAATTTTGTCGATCGGGTGCGTATAAATCGCAAATTTCGCCGAACGTGTGCGTAATAATCGTGAATTTCGTCAATCACTAGGAAAAAACTATGAATATTGTCAATCGTGTATGAAAAAAAATGCAAGTTTTTTCCCATCCTTTCCAATTGAATTGGGTTATGCTGACTAAGGAGGTGGTTGAGTATAGGGAGCTAACCCTCCTTTTAAAATTAGCATTTTTATGAACTTTTAGGCCGGACCCCCACCCCCTCCCCACTTGCCCGAAACAAAATTTTGTTCATCCTATGGATGTGTTGGGTCTCGACAATCCAGTCATTTTAGTGACTGCCCCTCCTCTTATAAAGGTTGTGCACCCCTTTGATATCCACATTTTATGACTGAATATGTTAAGAAGTGCAATTTAGAATAATATATGTTTCTCCTCCTCTCCACCTTCATTCATGAAAGCAGAATTTTTTTTCCGGCACTGGCAATCTTTAAAGCTAAATTTATTCCTTCAAATAAAGTCAAGGAGTATTTTCACTCTTTGAAAATAATCTTAGCTATATTTCTTGTATAAATACAAACGTAAACTGTTGATATATCATTGCCAACAGAACTGAATACGTTGACTGGAAGAAAGGAACCTGGGGGGGAGAGGGGGGCTAAATCTACCCTTTCGAAATTTGTTTTTTTAATCGATCCCCCCCTCCTCGGTCACATCTCCTCAAAACAAA
The DNA here is from genome assembly GCA_963931845.1 of Maratus michaelseni. Taxonomy (NCBI): domain Eukaryota; kingdom Metazoa; phylum Arthropoda; class Arachnida; order Araneae; family Salticidae; genus Maratus; species Maratus michaelseni. The sequence continues at coordinate 36,653,534 of OZ007597.1, read as the reverse complement.
AAATTTCTGATGGTGGCCCTCGACAACCGGTCATTTTTGTAAGTGGCCCTTCGCTTAAAAAGGTTGTGCACCCCTAGTATACAGATATGGTTATAACATTTTTTATTCACATACTTTACTGATTCAAATGCAGAGAAGAAGTCAATAAAATATTACTATTATATATGAAATAACTTTATATCGAATAACACTTAAAATAAATAGTTACTATTTAAAAGTATTTAATAATAGGTTTTTGTTACATAATACATTCGACAGTAATAATGTCTTTTGCACCTGCCTCTTGCACGGGCAGGGGTGTAATCAGAATTTCTTATCAACCAAACAGGTGGACAACATTCTTTCTCTTTTCTTTACTATTAAACTCAAAAAGTGTCATTTCAAACATACTTTGCACTTGGTTTCTCCAACAGCAGAATACATTATACACATGCGGCCAAAGAATAGGGATGTCAAACGTTGGGGTATTCCTTGTTTTGGAATGAAGAAAATGTTATAATAATTTTAATAATAACTTTGTATTTTTATAAAAATAGTTAACAGGCAAAAAAAAAAAAAAAAAAAAAAAGCTGAATATTTTAATGTAAAGAAAAACATTATAAAGAGGAGAGAATTTTCTTTGGATAACAAATGATAACAATATCAAAGACACCCCCCCCCCTCCCCTTTAAAGTGACAAGGTTATTATATATGTACAGCCCAAAGCAATATTGAAATTCTCTTCATGCTTATCTTTGAAACAAAAAAACACATTCTGTCAAATTTCCACACGAATATCTTCTCTTTGTGCATACGTCAACATTTTTTTGAAGGTGTCTACCTTCAGAAAAAAGGAAACCTGATTGACTAGCCTGTTTAGCGTAGGGGGATTGAAAAGGGTTGATAGGAAACTGATGGAGGTATACCATTGCATTGAAAGCATAGACCTTCTAATATATTTTTGCTTTGAGGTTGAAAGCTAAAGCTTTTTTTTTTTAAAGAACTAATGTTTTCACTACTAAATATGCCTATTTATCTGCAAAATTTTAAAGAGAGTTACACAGTTATATTTATAACCGATTGAAATGTCAGAGTTCGGAAGATGAGAACAATTTTTTTATTGCTATGTTAAAGGAGCCGACGCACAAACAAACAAACAAAAAAGCAAGAAAAAAACATTTCTTTTACAACTAGATAGCAATATTTTTTCATTAAATTTTTACACAGGCTGTAAAACCGTTTCATTTATCACCATCACCAATAAAGATTTTAAAGAGTTCGGACAAAAAGAACTTTTTATTTTAAAACTATGAAACGACCCTATGATAAAAAACAAGAAAATGAGCACTTTTATCACTAAATATCAATATTTTGCCGCAAATTTTTCATTTTAATTTCATACAAAATCTTTATATAAAATTTGATATAAAATAATAATAATTTGATGTTTCTTTTTAAATTTATTATCACGGGCCCAGGCAATGCTGGGTTAGTGTTTATTTCTATTATGCCTGTAGCTGACATGACATTAGTAAAGTAGTCCATTGGGACAATGTATTGACTTGGCCAGTATTTTGGATGTGTTAATTTAGCAAGTATAATAGCTCTTATAGTTTGTTTACAGGGACACACAAAATAAAAAAACCCTGTAAAGTTTGTAATCACAATTGCATCTAAAATACTGAATAAATTTAAATCTAATTGGGACAGTGCATCAATCTTGCAAGTATCATGGATGAGTTTGTTAACAAGTATGTAGCTTTTATTGTTTGTTTGCAGGACACTCAAAAGCAAAAAACATGCAAAATTTGCCATTATGATATTGTCCAAAATACTGAACTAATTCAAATCAAATCTGCACAATGTATCGATCATGCAAGTATCTTGGATGAGTTCATTATGCTGCTCTTATAGTTAATTTACTTACAGGGACACAGGAAAGTTTTCAATGACCTTCATGAAATGGTTTGGGTTATAAATATTAAAGCCTATAGGTAATTCTTAAACTATGATTTCTACAAATTTTTAACATTTTTGACATAATTGCTTCATATCCATTCAATTACATTTGCTAAGCCTAATTTAAAGTTTCTTTGCAAATTACCTTTCTCACCAAAATAGCAGCAAACTTGAAAAAAAAAATGAGACCAATTAGTTTAATTTATTTTTTTCTTTTTACAGTGTTCCTGACTTTTGTGAATTGTTATAATGTTAAATGGTCAACTCGAATCACTGACAGTGTGGCTTTTGCTAAAGTAGTTGCTCTCTTAATCATTGTATTTGCTGGCGTGATTTATTTGTTTTCTGGTAAGTTATTTTAATTTGCTTTATTTAGACATATTTTAACTATCTTGTTTTAGGATTTAAAAAAAATTAAAGGGCAAAACCGTGAAATTTCATGACTGGCCAGTAGTAACAGTTTTACTGTGTGGCTCAGATTAGAAAAACTCTGAGTAGGTTTCCTGTTTTTGAAGGCTCTAAAACTTGTAGGGAGGGTACTTTGTATGTAGGAGCAGAAGGACAAAAGACTGCGATAATTCTCGGAATGATCGATTAGATAGGTGAAAATTAACAAGAAAAGAGAATGCCAGACTTCCCTAAAATAAAGACGACTGACCAATTACCCTGGCAACTGGACTGAGCCGAGACCTGTTCTAGAGTCTTTCTTATCTCAGCCACACAGCCATACTTCTTCATTATCCCGTCAACCACTTTTCATGAAAAAACTATTTCCAAACTATACGATTTATTTTAAACTATAGGAAGCATGATCGTGGTGTCACATTCACTTGACGTCAAATGCATTACTCATGTTTGTTATGCGATAAAGTGATTTTAATTCCATGTTTATATGTAACTTTTAATGATGTTTGCTGATTTATTAGTTATTTCGTTAATTAAAATAACAATTGTCATTAAACAGTAACGTCATAATATTAAAAGAGAAAAAGCATTAAAAATATATTGGGATACATAATTAACATTCAATAGATCAGTCTTAACGGAAGTCACAAACATTTATCCACCAGCCGAGACTGATAGTTAAGAAAAAAATGTAAATAAATATCCAAGAATTTTTTTCTGTTTAAGCAATAAAATTTACAATGTATTAATTCAAAGTTACTGATAGTGGACACTTTAGTAAGTAGAGTTTTCCGAACGTCTTCCTCTTTTTTTTAAAAAAATTACAATAGCAACAATCTCTTCCACATGTTGATATACTGTAAAGCCTCATTAACCTGTATTCCATTAAGCCAGGCTTTCCTTAATCGGGCGAGCCCTTTTTATTATATATACAGAATGATTCATTACCACATGTACAAACTTTGAGGGGTGGTACAACTCACTAAAACAAATTTTTTTTGTATAGGAAAGCTGGGTCACATTTCACTTATTCAGTCATAAATACAAGGTGTCTCACTGCAAGTCTAACCCAGGTTTTTCTTGACTTTTAACTGTAATGAAGATATTTTACCAATATATTCAACATTTACTTTACTTTGTGTGAAATGTGATAGATATCACAGGAAGTCTACTGCAATTGGGTCAGTGACACCCACTGTATCATGAGTTGCATTCCAAATTATGAAGTGTGTAGGTCAATGTTGTTTGGATGCAGATCGTAGCCATTTCCGGCAATTCTTGGAACATTATCACATTTCTTAGAAAGCAAAGTATGTCTGTTGAAAATATCTGTAAAATACTTTCCTTATTGTTCATAAACCTATGAACAAAAACTTAAGTTCAACTTGCTGTGAGATATCCTGTATTATGACGGAGTAAATGGATTGTGACTTAGCTTTCCTATACATAAAATCCCTGCTGGCTTGGCCTACCAAGCACAGATAGATTTTGCTGTAAGAATTGGTCCTATCAAAAACTTGTCAGTATAAAAGTTGTGTAGATAATATTAAGAAGATTTATAATAATTTTAAGCGGATTTGATATCTTGTGAATTGACGAAATTATGATTTTTTTTTCTTAAATCCCTATTCCCACTCCCCACTTGAGTCCATTTTTAATGATATCAAAAATCTGTCATATATAAATTTTTGGTCCATTCCCTAGAAATAATAACTTTAAGCGGAATTCAATATGTGTCATAATTAAGAAATTGTGGGTTTTTTTCTGTTTTTTCACAAAAAAACCTCCCATTTCCCTCCCCTCCCCCCTGGTCCGATTGTGCCCATTAACGAACTTGACCAAGATTTTATGTATCAGTTTGGAAGAGACTGCTTGTACAGAGCTATGGAAGTTATCTTGTCCATAAAAAAATTATATCAGATAGATAAAGTTTTGAACTGGGGATGGTTTTGTGTTCTAGGAGTCCTGATCGGTGTAGATCTGCAAAAAATTTTCAGAAATTCCAACATAGGGGAGAATGTAATAGTTAAAATCTTTTACAAAATCTACCAAAAATATTTGTGTTAGTAAGGTGTACCACCCCTTAAAGTTTTTACATATGGTAGAGAATTACCTGTAGTAAAAATGTAGTGAAATCAAAGAACACTTGAATTTTGTGATCAAATATGTCGAAGATTGCAAACATGAAAATTTAACTGGATATTATGGGCATTTGAGGCAACTGCATGAATTATTATTTCAAGAAATTAGCACTGACTGAAAGTAATTATCAAAGGATCAGTAGTTTTTTCCAAACCAGTGAGCCTATTGGGTAGTCTGAATGTGGATGAACCTTATTTTGCAAGTTAGAATATAGAACCTAAATATTATGTACCGATTTATTTGCTGAACATTAATTTACCTTTTGTATTACTTTAAGTATAGAGTAAGCATTTTTAACACTTTCCAATATAAGTTGAAAAGTGTTTATGAATTCTGTTTGTCTGTCTGTGCTCTAACTCTCATAAATATACTCTGATTGTCATGAAATTTTTACACATTACTGAATTTTACTATAGAATTTTCGGTATTGAAAATGAAGTGTGTAGCATTAATAGTTCATTTAGAGGGACACACAAAAGAATTCCATTACATTATGGTATATGGGGAAAAATCATTTGCAGTGCATTTTATTGATGTTACACTATTTCAAACATAAATAAATTAATATGCATTACTGAGGTGGACTACAGCATGCTTTCATCAGAGTATACAATTAGTAGCCTTTATAGTTCAATTACAGGGACGTACAAAATAATTCCTTTACATTATGATACATGTGGAAAAATTGTTTATGGTGCATTTTAAAGATGTTATGAAACTTGAAACATAAGGAAATTTAAAAGGATCACTAGGGTTCAATACAAGTTATATTCTATAGATTATGGAGTGTGTAGAATTTATCATTCATGTACAGAGATGCACAAGGGACTTCCGTTAAAGGACTGACTATGATCGGTAACTGCTAAAAGTGCTTTTCCACTGTGGTATGCAATTTGATGTAATTTTTAGTGTATTACGTATTGTTTACAAATTTTGTAGATCATATACAGGGCTGCATGAAAGACTTCAAATATGGACAACAATTGCTGAAAATGGATTTTTACTGAGTTATGTATTTTTTAAATTGTTTATTTAGATATCTCATTTCATCTTATATTAAAAAATTAAATTTCTTAATAATATTCTGTTGGAAAGTGCTTCATAATCTATGCCGGATGCATAATTTTTTGTTCTTGTTTATTTTTGTATTGTGTGTTCATTTTTTATCTTAGCTAATTTTGTAGTTTTTAAAACTATGAATATTCATTAATCTGGACAACATAGAACCCCAATCAGTTCAGACTAATGAAGGTTTACTTGTATATTTTCTTTCTCTTGGAAAATTAATAAGTCTGGAACAAATCTACACGCTGTGTTCTTTGCTCACGAATTGTACAGTAGATCTTAGCAAAGTATCATCTAAAATTGCAAATGCCAAAAATGTTTCACACAGTAGAAATTTTTTATAACGAAGATGAATGAAACATTAAAATTATTTGTTATGTACACACTTTGTTATAACTGATTTCCTTAAAACATTAAGGTCAGGGTTGTAAAAACCCAGCCTGGGTGGGTAGCTGGCCAGCTACCCACTACAACCCTTAGGGTTGTAAAAAAAAACCCAGCCCGGGCAGCTACCCACTACAACACTGATTAAGGTGGTTCTGAAATGACCTACTCAACAACGCGAAACTTTCTGATTCATTTTTAAACACAAATTCCTTTTTTGATAAATAAATTACTTATAGTTTTATATGACGTGACAAGACTTTTTTCCCACTTCTCGTGCTGGAGCGTCAGGAATTCGGTTCAAAACGCTGACTTTGACAGCATTATCTGAAAGAACTTCTGCCTTTTAGCAAAAAATGGAAAACGTCTTTCGATTACAAAGTTTCTGAATAAGAACACCTGCTAATTTCATGCATTTCCAAACAAAAATGAATTAAGAAATATGTCATAAATTAGGCAGTTTGGATTTGAGAACAGCCTTAATAACTTTTTAAAGAAATTTATATAAAATTTTGTTAAAGAGGCACCTATTGTACAAAGATTGAAGCATAATAACAGCAAAACTATTTAATTTATGTAATAATTAAAAATTTTTAATTAGATTTCCTTAATTATTTTTTAAGTTGTACTCATTAATACTAATTACATTGATTCATTGTAACCACTGCATGTTTGACGGATTTTCTCATGAACATAGAAGTAGTATTAAAAATAAATGATCAACGTAAAATAGCACAAATAAAAATAAAAATATATAAAATGGCAAACAGCTGTTTCGGAGCCCCTAAAGCTCCATCATCGGTGCCAAATTAAAAAGATAAAAATCAAATTCAAAAGTTAAGCCATGTAAATATGCTTGCGTCTCCCGCACATGCCCAAGATTGAATGACGGTGAGTTTTTCAAAACAACAGCGGAGTCAGGAAATAGATGTGACGTAGGAGACCAATAGGAGCGCCTGGCCATTCTGGATGAGTTTAAGTACGGAAGAGAAAAAAGGGAGGAAACGAAGAGAATGAATTAAATGAAAGGTAGCCAGACATTTGAAAAATTTGGTGTACTGGACATATCATTAACTAAGTTGCCTGAATTCTTCCGTAGGAGCCATTCATAAATGATGTCACACTTGGAGGGGGGGGGGAGGGCATTCATGAAATTGTGACAGTTTGTGACAAGGGGGTGGGAGAGGGTAAGAAGTGTGACATCACACATTTTGATTAAAATAAAAGCATTTAAAATCAGCAGATTAAATTTTGAAATTACCAGAATTTGAGGGTATTTTTTAATCGGGGCTAAGACAACTTTCATGTGATTTGTTTTTACTTATATTCCTTTCTTCTCAAAAAAAAAAAAAAAAAAAAAAAAAAAATTCAATTGCTCCTTCATATTAATATTTTATTACTATTGTCTATTAATTATATTTTTTGTTGTAAACCTTAATCTTATTTCATACAAAGTAAATACACGAATCATTTTTATTGTTATGCTCACAAATTTCATTAAAACACATAGTTAAAGTTTAAAAATAAAATTTGAAATATGATCTATAACATAGTGCTTTGTTTCTTAACTGCAAGTATATGTTTATTTTATGTAACATAGCGTGACGAGGGGGGGGGGGGGGGGGTAAAAAATATTGAAAAAAAGGGTGACATCATTTATGGACAGCCCCATATGATAAGCTTCCCAAAAATCAAGGTCATAAATCAATGAGCATTTCTGAATTATTGAAACTGTGATTGTTAGACCAACAGTGGTTGGCAATCGCAGATCATTTAGTCCCACAATTTTTAACATAGTTTTTATGTTCCCTCAAGCGGACCTTAAGGGGTCGCTTAGTTTGAGCTATGTACATTCTATCACACTCGCAAGATATCTTGTAGATTCCCCAATGTGAAAATCTGTCAATTGGATGTTTGAGATCTGTTAATTTGATTTTGTTAAATGGTGCAAAAATTATTTTTAAATCGAATCTTTTCAAAATTCTAGATATTTGATGACTTATTCTTGGAAAATATGGAAGTACAGTAGAACCCCGACTATCCGAAAATCGGTTTAACCGAAAGACCTTAAAACTTTTTTGATTAAATATGAAAAATTTTATTTTTAAACAAGCATGCTGTTTATGAAATAAATAAACAGTGTCTATTTACTTATTTGGACTATTGCGTAGATGCAGGCATTTTATTGCATAGCCACATACAAGTCTTCATTTCTTTACAAAATATGTTGTGATTTTTAATTTTTTTTTTAACTTCGCATTGCTTCAGTGCTGCCTTATCACGCCACCTTTTAAACAACAACCTGACCCTGTTCCATCTTCCTGCACTTCAATATATTGGAGTGATAACATCAACTTTTTCAACTCGTTGAGCTCTTCATGCTTATAAAACCGGTTTGTATTTTAAAATCGTAAATAAAGTTTGGAGGAAATTAAAACATGTGTAAACAGGAAGGGGAAATCGAATAGAATACGGGCTAATGAGCATCTGCAAGTACTAACAATTTACCTAACCGTGGAGAAGGGTGAGTAGTGTCATCTGGTAGAAGAAAATTAGGAAGCCTCCCGGTTATCCGAAAATTCTTATGGAATCCCGGTTAACCGAAAATCCTTTGACCCATGCTTTTCGGATAACTGGGTTTAATGTATAATTAAATTTTCATTGTTAACATTGTACTGTGTACGTTTAATTAGTTTATTATGAATTAAATCAACGATTTCGGCAGGATAACCCCGGTCAATGGCTATTGTTTTAATGTGGTCTAACTCTGCTTTGAGTAAACTTCCAGATGAACAAATTTTTAAGGCGCAATGAACATAGGTATTAAAAGCAGCCAATTTTTGATTGGGGGGGGGGGGAGATGAAAGACAATGTGGTGGTAAAGAAACTGCGAATGGTTTACGATAAACAGTGGTTTGGAATGAGTCATTTTCGCAGTAAACCACAATGTTTACCATATGGTGTTTAAATGTAAAAAAATTGCAATAAATGTTGCTAAAAATTCAAAAATTGAGCAGGATAAAATTTACTATATTAGGCTAAAAGTTTGAAACCGAATTCAGTTTTACTAATGTTGTAAAATCTCCTCGAAATGCGATAAAACTAAAAAAATCACTATACGAATTCTGATTAAACTTTATTGAAAAGAAAAAAAAAATACTATAATGGACATTATAACCGGAATTCTTTCACAAATGTCAAAAAATCGCTGCGGAATGCGAGAAAATGCTAAAAATCACTAAAAATTGAAAAATCGCAGATGAAAAAATTTACTATAGTGAACTAAACCATTGTGACCGAAATTCTTTTACGAATGTTAAAAAATCGCCTCAAAACGCGATAAAACTCTAAAAATCCCATAAAAAATTGCCGAAAAATCAAAAATCGCTATACGTATTCCGATTAAACTTTATTGATTAACCTTTTACGAATGTTAAAAAATCGCCGCAAAACGCAAAAAATCTATAAAAATTCAAAAATTGAGGAGGGCAAAATTTACTATATTACACTACTGGCCATCCAAAATGCTACACCATGAAGGAATACAAATAACAGAATGATATTTATTGGACAAATACATTATAATGGGAAGGACAGGTGATTACATTTTCAGAAAATTGGGAGTTATAGATCCTGAGAAAACACACTACCCAAAGCACCCACCTCTGGTCGCAATAACAGCATTTATCTGCCTAACCATGGAGTCGAACAGAGATTGGATGTCATGTACGGGTACATCAGTCCATGCAGCTTCAACACTATGCCACAGTTTATCAACCGTAGTGACGGGCGATTGTTAGGGGGCCAGTAGCTCAGAAGCCATTGACAGGTCATTTTCAATTGGTGAGAAATCAGGAGAACGTGCCGGTCAGGCCAACAGTTGAACATGTTCTGCATCAAGGAAGGTCAGGATAGTACGAGCAACATGCGGTCGTGCATTGTCCTGCTAAACCGAAGAGTTGCGGAGGCATCGAAGATAAGGCAGAACCATGGGACGTAACACATCAGAAATGTAATGGCTGCTGTTGAAATTGCCGGCAATGCGAACAAGAGGTTACCGAGACGTGTATCCAATGGCACTTCATACCGTCGCTCCAGGTGATATGACAGTATGACGATTTGAATGCAAGCTGGCAATGTGCGTTTTCCACGATGCCGCCAAACACGGATGCTGGCATCATGATGCTGCATACAGAGCCTGGATTCATCAAAGACGACGTGAGACGCCATTCCTGCATCATATACAGCATCATGATGCCAGAATTCACGTTTGGCGGCATCGTGGAAAATGCACATTGCCAGCTTGCATTCGAATCGTCATACAGTCATATCATCTGGAGTGACAGTATCAAGTGACATTGGATACACGTCTCAGTAACCTCTTGTTTGCATTGCCGGCAATTTAAACAGCAGCCGTTACATTCCTGATGTGTTACGTCCCATGGTTCTGCCTTATCTTCGATGCCTCCGCAACTCTACGGTTTAGCAGGACAATGCATGACCGCATGTTGCTCGTACTATCCTGACCTTCCTTGATACAGAACGTGTTCGACTGTTGCCCTGGCCGGCACGTTCTTCTGATTTCTCACCAATTGAAAAATGTCCTGTCAATGGCTTCTGAGCAACTGGCCCCCTAACAATCGCCCGTCACTACGGTTGATGAACTGTGGCATAGTGTTGAAGCTGCATGGACTGATGTACCCGTACATGACATCCAATCTCTGTTCGACTCCATGGTTAGGCAGATAAATGCTGTTATTGCGACCAGAAGTGGGTGCTTTGGGTAGTGTTTTCTCAGGATCTATAACTCCCTAATTTTCTGAAAATGTAATCACCTGTCCTTCCCATTATAATGTATTTGTCCAATAAATATCATTCTCTTATTTGCATTCCTTCGTGGTGTAGCATTTTGGATGGCCAGTAGTGTAGAATAAAAGTTTGAAAAGACACATTTCTTTTCTCATCATTAATTTAATTCATTATTATGCTTTCTGTCAATTTTATTAAGTAAATATTTCTGACGCCATTAGTTTTTCGCTAATAATAAGAAAAATTACTGTCCGATTTTTACAAAAATTTACACACCTATGTAAAATATTTTTCTACTTCTGCACTGAAATGTTCAAATCATTATCTTTATTAGTTATCTTAATTTTTGCTGATTAGTAAAAATTCTCAATTTATTTCCTTTCCTTTTACAAATAAGGTTGAGGGGGGGGGGGGGAGGGGTCGATCGATCTGCGAAAACAGATATGATGAGTTTTTAATGACGCTATTTCTTTCTTTCTTGATTTTGTTTGAAAATAGAAAATATCTCTGGCGCCAATTAATTTTTTTTGCTAATAATAAGAAAAATTGCCGTCCGATTTTTAAAAAAAAATTATACACTGGTGTAAAATATTTTTCTATTTATGATCTGAAGTTTTCCAATCTATATCTTAATTAGTTTTCTTAATATTCACTGATGAGTAAAAATTCTCAATTTATTTCATTTCTGCTCAGAAATCAAGTTTACCTTTTCTCATTTTGTGAAAAAGAATTTGCTTTTTAATTAAGGTTTTTAAATTATACTACAGCTAATTACGGACCGATTTCTTCGAAAATCGAAACTCCGGATTTTTTCGCGTCGATCGTTACCTTCAGCGCCACTCAACTCTTACCCAACCTTCCCCTGTAAAACGTAAAAAAATCGCTTAAACAATTAAATTAAAAAATCCAAAATCGGGCTTCGAGCTGCATAACTACATACATAAGGTACCTTCCTACCAAATTTTGTAGCTCAGCGTGCAGCGATTGCTTCAGAACACAGCAGAGAGACACACGCAAACTTCTTTCCTTATTATTATAGACTAGCTGATTCGCACGTTGCCCCGGCCCATGATGATAACCATGATTTTATATCTTTAACCCAATTTTGTTGATTTTATATTTTTAAATAAGAAAAATTTGCGAAATAATATTTGTATTTAGAGGTAAATTTTTCATGTTAGGGTCGTTTCATAGTTTTAAAAAAGTTTTAATTGTCAGAACTCTTAAAAAAATTTCTCAGTTATAAATATAACGGTTTTACAGCCAGTGAGTGTAACAATTAAAAATGTAGTGAAAAATGTGTTTTCCTCTCGTGTTTTTATTTGTTTGTTTTCGAGTCGGCTCTTTTAACATAACAATAAAGAAATAGTTCTCATCTTCCGAATTGAAATTTTAATCGGTTATAAATATAACTACAGTGAAACTTCCCTTTAACGAAGTCCCTATTTAACGAAGTTTTCTATTTAACGAAATTTTCTGCAGAACTTTGACTTTGAACACCATTAGCATGTAAATTAATCTCCATATTACGAAAAATATATTCTATATAACGAAGTTTATTCCACTTTTGTACGTGTGCAGAATCCAAAATAGGAGGTTGCTGTTGCGAATTTATTTCTGTGGATTCTTATGAAAATGAACACATTTAAATAATTTCCATTCTGCTCGGTGCAAAATAAGTTGTTTTTTTTCTTCAAAATTTTTTAGACTAAGAAAAACATTTGTTATCATTACTCTCCCACACCGAGACTGCAGCGCTGACGGTTGGAGGAAGTCAAAATCCACTCTTTTCAGTCAATGATATAGAAGGTGCAGTGATGCAATTGCGTCAGATAGATTGAAGCAAATATATCAATTAGAGTCCGACAGTTACCATTCTGACCTTCCATTGCTAATAGACAACTGCTTTGTACATCCACAAGAACGTGCTTCAAAATTCAAATCAGAGAACATCAAAGTTATTTTTGTTTCCTACCAATACAATTTCTAAACTTCAGCCATTAGTCTAAGGAATAATAAAATATCTTGAAGTACATTATCGAAAAAGACAGAAAAAAGACAATGTAGTGAAAACATTAGTTTGAGAACCTGTGTATCAGAGCTGATAAAAGCTTGGGAATGTGACGAGATTTCATCGACGGTACACAACTGTTTCGTAAAAGACGGCTGCATAATTGAAACTGAATCAAATACTTCTGAATCCAATACATGTTTGTATTATCTGAAGGAAAATTTTCATGAATTTAAGTTGATTTCTATTTAACGAATTTTCTTCATAACGAAGTTTTTAAGTGTAACGATGAGACTTCATTAAATGGAAGTTTCACTGTATATCAAAGCTGCTTTCAAAATTTCGTGCAAAAAATATGCCTATTTACCACGTCGAAACACCCCGCTTTTTCGCGTTTTTTTCGAAAATTTCTCAGATTTTATTTATATTTTTTAAATACTTCTACACGTACGAATGCTTCGAAACTTTTGTATGTGATGTAAATCTGGTCTACCAAGATTGTGTCGAAATACGTATGTTTAGTTACTTTTAGCGTAGAAAAAAAGATTGTATCCGTGAGGCGCGAAGTGACCTGCATTCAACGATGTTTCTGAAAGGGTTAAAGTTCGTATTTTTTAAAACCGATTACACCGTCGATTAGAAGAAGGTTTCAGCTTTAAGAGCATATTTTTGGTTTGTCGGTACTTCTAAAATTACGTCCTGGAGAGGCGTTGCCATAAGGGGGGGGGGGGGACGACCCTTTTTTAATTTTTTTCTCAAAGTGTTAACAACAATATTTTTTCGAATTCATTGCGGCATTTGAAACGTGCACGATCTTTCTGAATATGTCTTCCAATTTTAACTCTACCGAACGGTTTGGCCGATTCAGGCCAATTTTAAACTACGAAATAACACACACAAACAAAAAAAAAGCGCTCGTTTCTTTATTTCCTCCCGATTTATAAACCTGGTTTTAGGTATGCGCGAGCGCTTTTGCCGGCTCGCAAAGAAAGAGATGAGTTTTTAATTAATACCTCGGCTAATTATAAAAAAAAATTAATAAATCTGAGCCTCAGGATCTGCCTTGGACTACTCTCGCCCAAAATGTGAGGATTCTACGTGTGGTAGATTTCGCTAGCCATTGCACACACACACACAGGGCTAAATTTTCTTTTATTAGTATGGACTAGCTGACCCGCCCGGCGTTGCTCGGGCTCGTGATAATAAATTTAAACAAATCTCAAGTTTGTATTATCTTATATCCGTATCCCGATTTTATATGAAATTATATTTTTACATGAAAAATTCGCGAGAAATATGGATATTTAGTTATAAAATGCTCGTCAGAAGGCATTTTCTTGTTTTTTCACATAGGATTGTTCATAGTTTTCTTTCTTTTTTTTACTCCCGAACTGTTTGAAATTTTTATCGGTTATAAATATAATGGTTTTACAGCCCGTGAAAATATATTATCTAGTTGTGAAATAAATGTTTTATTTTCGCTTTTTAGGTGCGTTCGTAATTATATAAATAAATACGTAGCACGTATAGTCGTCTGGTTCGTCCGTCTGTCCGCATATAACACCGCATGAAATTTAATATATATAATCATTGCAGAATTTTGTCAAGTCATTTCAAATTTTATGAAAATCGTATCAAAACTTACAAAGATATTAATAAAAGTTTTCTTCATTCTATTAACTTCTATCATACATAATCTATATATAATCAAAGCGCAAGTCATGTGACTGATGAAAACAAATACTGGCCGACCATTTCTTTTTTGATATGCCAGGCGGCCATTTTTATTCAAAATTATTTTTTCGAATAAAATTGCATAAAAGTTAAATTTTTAGAAAGATCGTTCAAAAAAATTGTTTCTTTGAGAGATGCGTTACATTAAAAATGTTAGATTCTGAGATAACTTCAGTTAAAATTAGGTTAACAGCCCAATATTTATTCCCACAGAGTACTCTGTGATTTATCCCAATATCCATTAAAGTAAAAACAAAATAAGAGACTCGTTCATCGTGAGTCATAGAAATAATATTAAACCATGGAGATAATCATTCGCAAAGCAAGATCTCCATGGTGAATTTTGCAGTGCTATCTGGTGTCGAAAAAAAAATTAGCATCTGTACAACGTGGCATGCATACGTAATAAGAGAAAAGGAAGGCATGTTCATTTCGTTCATAACAGACAATATAATTCATTTCACTGAAATAATAACGAAGATTTTTTTTTACATTGTAAAACTAGTTATAGCAAGAACACACCCCATTTGTCACGTTTAACGTACAATTTCCAACTTTTTTTTTTTTTTTTTTTTTCCCGCGTCGTCAGCTTTTTTAACATAAGAATAAAAAAATAGTTCTCATCTTCCGAACTCTGAAATATTCATCGGCTATAAATATAACTGTATCCAAGCTCTCTTTAAAATTTCGTATAATATTCATATTTAATAGTGAAAACATAGTCGAAGCAAAGCGAAACCACCCCCACTTTTTCGCTTTCCCCCCCTTCCCCCCCCCCAAAAAAAAAAAAAAATTCTGTTTTTTTAATACTTCACGTCCGAATGCTTCGAAAATTTTGTAGGTGATGTAAATCTTGCCTGCAGAGATGCTCTAAAAAAATTGTGTCGAATCGAAATGCGGACGTTTAGTTATACAGTGGAACTTCCATTTAACGAAGTCTCATCGTTACACTTAAAAACTTCGTTATGAAGAAAATTCGTTAAATAGAAATCAACTTAAATTCGTGAAATTTTTTCTTCAGATATGACAAACAGGAATTGGATTCTGAAGCATTTGATTCAGTTTTAATTATGAAGCCGTCTTTTACAAAACAGTTGTGTACGGTCGATGAGATCACGTCCAAACTTTGCCTCAAGCTTTTATCAGCTCTGATACACAGATTCGCAAACTAATGTTTTCACTACATTGTCTTTTTTGATAATGTTCTTCAAGATTTGTTATTATTTCTTAGACTAATGGCTGAAGTTTAGAAGTTGCATTGGAAGGAACAAAAATAACTTTGATGTTCTTCGATTTGCATTTTGAAGCACATTTTTGTAGATGTATCATTAAATGTAAAAAGGGGATTTTTACTTCCCCCAACTCTCAGCGCTATAGTCTCGGTGTGGGAGAGTAATGATAACAACTGTTTTTAGTGTGAAAAACAATTGTTTTATTTAGCACAAAAAATATTTAAAGGTGTTCATTTTCATACAATCCGCTGAAATAAATTCGCATATCCATCGCAACATTAGTTTGAGTTCTGTACACGTACAAAAGTGGAATAAACTTCGTTATATAGAGTATATTTTTCGTAATATGGAGATTAATTTACATGCTAATGGTGTTCAAAGTCAAAGTTTTACATAAAAATTCGTTAAGTAGAAAACTTCGTTAAATAGGGACTTCGTTAAAGGGAAGTTCCACTGTATTTATCGTTGAAAAAATATAATTTCCGTGAGGCGCGTAATGGCCTGCGTTCGCCGGTGTTTCTGAAAGGGATAAAATTCGTATTTTTTAAAACCGATTGCACCGTTGTTTAGAACAAAGTTTCAGCTTTAAGTGTATATGTTTTGGTTTTTCGGTACCGCTAAAATTGCGTCCTGGAGGGGCGTTGCCATAAGGGGAAAAACGTCCTTCGAGAAAACAACCCTTTTGATGTTTTTTTTTTTCCTTCTTTTTCTTCTCCCCCTCAAATGATTAATAACGATATTTTATCGAATTGATTGCGGCATTTGAGACGTAAGTGTACGATCTTTTGGAATGTGCCTTCCAATTTTAAATCTGCCGATAAGGTTTGGCCGATTTAAAACTACGAAATGCACGTACAAACGCACACACAAAGAATCGCGCGTTCGGTTCTTCATTTCTTCCCGATGCGTAAATCGGGTTCTGGGCATGCGAGAATGCTTTTGTCGGATCACAAAGAAAGAGGCGAGTTTTTAATTAATATCCCGGTTTAATTATCAAAAAATGAAAAATCTGAGCATCAGGTATCAGGACCTGCCTTAGACTATCCTCAACAAAAATTTCAGACTTCTACATGTGGTAGATTTCGCTAGCCATCACAGACAGACACACAGAGAAACTTTCTTTTATTATTATAGATTATAGATTTAAAATTTTTAACGTGTAAATTATTTGCTTTCTAAAATTTTATTGACCTCTGCATGTCGCGTATTCGGATACATAGTGTTTTTTTTTTTTTTTCTCAGCATATGCGATATAAGGAAAGGCTACTGTATTATCTTTTTTCTCTAAATTATATCTACTTTTATTGCAGTGTTATTATAATAAGGTCCAGACTCTATCGACATCCCCTCCCCCCTTCGCGAGCCTCATTCCTCCTTTTCCAATTCTAAATGTTTTTAATTGAACTTGTATTCAGCTGTTACTATCGTCAATTATACTCTTTCCCCCAATAGCAGCTGCTTACATTTTTTGATTATAGAAATGAGAAATCATATGTATTCAGTTGCGTAATTGACGTAGCTACGCTATTTTGTTGCTCAATTTCTATATATTTTGCAAAACTAAACAGATTGAATTCTATCAGTTATATTCTTTTTCCAGCAAAAATAGTACAGGTGCCGCCAAAATGGTAGATTTCGATTCCGTTTGTCTACAACTCTATACTGTCTGCTTTATGACACTTTATTGAAGTTATTTTCATTTGTAAATGGATACAATTTTCAGATATATTCGTAAATTTATCAAATTTGTAAGTTCTATTCATATATTAAGAAATGGAACAGAGTTTTCCCATTTCTTATGAATGCAATTGTTTATTAAGAAAATGTTAAGCCGACTTTTGGGAGTCGGCAGTCAGGAAAAGCCGACGAGGGAGAAATGTATTCTAATTGAAGCTGTATCACATATATTAAAAAAATAATAAAAAGCGTTGTTTGTTCGATTTTTAACACCCTTAATATGTATGAGGGGAGGGGAGGGGGGGTTGATGACCCTCGTGACCTCCCCCTAGGATCCTCCCTTGTTCCTTGTATCGAATGTAGCTTACGGGATGAAGTTATTGAGTTCGTCTTGAAGCTAGACACTTTTTAAAACTGTCAATTTAATTTACTTTTGGACGGACATAAATATTGTATGAAAGCACTTTGAACTATCTAAAGTAGTACTCCCCCCCCCTCCCCTCTTTTTTCTTCTTTGTCTCTTGCTTGCATTTTCATGCTCGTATATGATTGAATCTGGTTTTAGCCAAATTAATTCCACAATCCTAACTAAACAAATAAATAATTCAGATGTTGAATTTTGTTGGTTAATGTTGAAACTCGTTAAATTTGAACCCAACCCTACTAATCTTCCCGTTTTCCGTGGTTTTCTTCGAACCTTGCGTAAATTCGGGTTAGGATCCCATAGAAAGATCCTCACTCAGGGCATCTCACCCGCCGGCCTATATCCCTAGCGCAGATAATCGGCCGTAACAAATGACCAACCAACCAACATACTAATCTTCCGAAAAATCACGAGCCGCTTCCATCACACTAACAATATCGATAAAGTTAAAAAACGTAACAAGTGTGGTAAGTGTGATCAAAGATCGCTCTAAGGGTTTCGTTTAATAATCCTTTCAAAACACTTTATCCTTTCTTTAATAAATCCAAATAAATTTCATTTAGCAACCAAAAAAAAGGTCATGTTTTTTATAAAGTAAAATTTTACCGGTCTATTTTCCTCGTCTTTTCGAATATCTAAACCAGCCCGATAGCGGGCGAAGCCCCCTATTATATTCTGTCATAATAATACCTGCCATGTGGACTAAATGAGATATTAAAAAAAAAATAATTTCAAAATTAACATCTTGTACACCTTCAAAATGTTAAAATATGTGAATATTTCCGTAATCGGGTTTTTATCATGATTCAATACGTTCCTTAAACTCATATATTTATACTACATTAAAGACGTGAGTATAAAACATCACAAATTTACTGAATGGTGTATACGAAACGTTTGTATACACCATTCAGTAAATTTGTGATGTTTTAATGTTTCATGGTGTAATCGTCCAGCATTTACATAACATATTTACTATTCTCTATTAATCATATTGATACTCGCTTTGTATTATTCTGACCGAAACATTTGAAAAATCCGTTAAACTTCCGATATGACGTCAGATTTTCTTTATAATTCTCTAATGACGTGGATATTAATCTGCTTTGTGCACATACACATACTCATACTCTTTGTATTATTGAGAAATCTTTCCGTTTTATTATCACTATGACGTCAATCAATTTTATTTCATATTAATCTTTTTTTCAATTGGTGAAACTTTTTATTTCATTTTTCACCATGGAAATCGTCTGATAGAAAATTAATTATTGTACAAAGAATTTCATCGTGGATTTCTAATTTTTGGCATCGGCTATAACGAAAAATGTTTAAATTTAATAGGAAAAGGCTGTTAGAATTTTGGTTTTTTATCTCTATTTATTAAAATAATACGAATTTTTCAAATTTTAATATTTTGAGCTCTTCATAGCTGGTATTCAGATTTGTACACAAAGTTTCAACCCTGTAAGTTACATAGTTTTTGAGAATGGCTCTGTGACGGACAGACAACGGAGCGGGAGTAATAGGATTTCGTGAGATGAACGAAACCCTAATAAAAGCATCAATACAACATTTTAACAAAGTGTCAGACTGCATATAAATATATTAATTTCGTTAATTCTGCATTAGTCGCATGTGTATCTTTGATACAAGCCGCCATGTTGCTCTTGTGAGTTTTGAATGCATTAGTCGGTTCGAGGGTAACTGTCGCGGATTTTATATTTTTTTCTTTCTTTGTATCATAAACACTACCTTTATTCCAAATTTCAAGTTTCTAGGGCTACGGGATCTACCTTATCTTTTTGATGACGCGTGAGTGAGTGACAAAAAATCAAAACTTTGAGTTCATATATTATCGTCTGAACTAGAAAAGACAAACGTGAAATTTTAAATTTTGGTCCTGTGTGCCACATACTATAATAAACGAAGTTTCAGGTTTTTGGGATACTCCAGCGCAAAGGTATGGGGGGGGGGGGGGGGGTGTCAAAAGTGCCCTGAGTTGCTTCCAGAAAAGGAGGCTTACGGCTGTGCTTTCTCGACTTGGCGGACGCACTACCGTGCCTCCAGATCCAGATTTATGGATGCAGTAAGGGTATGAAACAGTCTCTTGAAGTCTGTTAAATTTATTTTCCTTAGAAATTGTTTATGCTAAAAAATTGGTTTTCTGATTCTTTACGTTTAGTTTCTTTGTTTAGTAACGTAACTTTCGGGGATGTGAAAACTGTGTTCTACTGCTATTATCTTGCAGAATCGGGGGGAAAAAAAGAATCCGAATAAATTATTGTGTATAAACAATTATTGTTTGAAATAACTTTTTGGGACCATATAGTATATTTTTTCCAAACTAGTAAATTTTAAGATGCTTTTAAAAAATTATTCCAAATTGTCGTCCCCCGTGGCAGAATGTACGCGACGGGCGTCGCAGACTTTTTAGGGCACCTGCAGACTAAAAACATACAGCGATGCCGCGGACACGCTATAGCGCGTAAATTACGCGAAAAAACGGCAAACTTCGTCGAAGGATCGCGAATAAAATGGCGAATTTCGTCGAAGAATCGCGGAAAAAACGCGAAATTAATTTAAATAAGTTCACGAAAAATGGCTAATTTTGTTGACGCCGAAAGGCTGCGGAGAAAACGCCAACTTCGTCGAAAGATCGTAGAAAAAATTTAATTTCGTCGAAGGATCGCGAAAAAACGGTCAATTTCGTCGAAGAAACGTTAAATTTCCTCGTTGGATCGCCAAAAAACGGAAAATTTCGTCGAAGGAACTCGAAAAAACGGTAAATCTCGTCGGAGGAACTCGAACAAACGGTAAATCTCGTCGGAGGATCTCGAGAAAATGGCAAATCTCGTCGAAGTATCTCGAAAAAACGGCAAATTTAGTCGAAGGATCACGGAAAAAACGCGAATTTTATCCAAAGGCCAAAGAAAAATCGTGAAATTCATCAAAGGATCTGGAAAAATGGCTAATTTTGTCGACAGATTGCGATAAAAATGCAAATTTCGTCAAAGGACCGCGGAAAAACTTGATTTTCGTCAAAAGACTGTAAAAAAAAAACACAAGTTTCGTTGAAGGAACGTGGAAAAATTGGAATTTCATCAAAGGGCCTCAAGGAAAACGTAAAATTTCGTCAAATGGCCGCAGCAAAAATGTTAATTTCGTCAAAGGTTCACGAAAAAAACGTGAATTTAGTGAAATAGTCCCGGAAAAGATGCAGCATTCCTTTAGAAAACAGCAGACACACGAAGTTCTATGCTTATTAATATGAGCATAGTTTTTAATCTGAAACAATATATTGAACTAACTTTTGAAAAATCGGGTTAATCCGAACCCAATTTGCAAGAATCTACATTCAGCCTGAAATCGACTTGAATCAAGAGCAGAGTTAATCCGACCTGCAACAAGAAAAATTATTGCCGAGAGGGGATTTTCTCCCCTCCCCCCTCTGCTGTAACCTTTCAGAATATTTGCTGTGAATTTCAGATTTTTTTTTTTACTCCGAAAAACTAATAAATGCTGATGCCTTAATTAATTAGCACTACAACTACAGCAGCAGCAAGATTAGATTTATATGATACTAGCGGCCCGTCCCGGCTTTGCACGGGTAGACAATGTGTTGACTACAATGTAGGGTAGAGAAGTGTAGGTACTTTAAAAAAGTTGTTCTAAATTGGATAAAAGTGAGAGTGAGACAAATTTGCAGTACTTAGAAATTTTGAAAATTAAAAGCTTGTAAAGATGTGATAAATAATTTTTTCTGTTTATGTACATATTGAAACTAATAAATAATACACGCCCATGGAAGGACACAACAACTACATATGTTCATGTAGAATGTGTTTTCCTGATTTTCACGCTCCTACCTAAATCTGCTGCTGAGATATGACGAAATGACCTAAAACATTCGACCCCTCTTTAACCTTAAAAAATCTCTTAAATACATGTTTAATCATTTTTTTTAGTAGATTTGTTTTCCCGCGTTTTTGCACTCCTACCTGTAACTGCTGCTGAGATATGGCGAAATGACGTAAAACGTTCGACACCCCCCCTTTAACGCCCTTCTGGGGGGGAATTTCTAAAATCGCTGAAATAGGTGTTTAATCATTTTTAATAGATTTGTTTTCCTGATTTTTGCGCTCCTACCTATAACTGCTGCTGAGATATGGCGAAATAACCTAAAACATTCAACCCCCCCCCCTTTAACCCCCTTCTGGGGGGAATTTCTAAAATCGCTGAACTAAGTCTTTATTCATTTTTTAGTAGATTTGTTTTCCTGATTTTCGCGCTTCTACCTATAACTGCTGCTGAGATATGGCGAAATGACCTAAAACATTCCAACCCTCCTTTAATCCCCTCCGGGAGGGGAATTTCTAAAATCGCTGAAATACATGTTTAATCATTTTTTAGTAGATTTGTTTTTCTGATTTTCGCGCTCCTACCTATAACTGCTGAAGAGATATGGCGAAATGACCTAAAAGATTCGACCACCCCTTTAACCCCTTCGGGGGAGGGGGGTATAATTTCCAAAATCACTGAAAGACATGTTTAATCATGCTTTTAGTAGATTTGTTTTCCTGATTTTTGCGCTCTTAACTAAAATTGCTGCTGAGATATGGCAAAATGACTTAAAACATTCGACCCCTCTTTAACCCCCCCCCCCCCGGGAGGGGAATATAAAAAATCGCTTACATACATGTTTAATAATTTTTTTAGTAGATTTGTTTTCCTGCTTTTTGCGATCCTCCCTTTAACTGCTGCTGAGATATGGCGAAATGACCTAAAACGTTCGACCACCACCCTTTAACCCCCTTCAAAGGGGGAATTTCTAAAATCGCTGAAATAGGTGTTTAATCATTTTTTTAGTAGATTTGTTTTCCTCATTTTCGCGCTGCTACCTATAACTCCTGCTGAGATATAGCAAAATGACCTAAAACATTCGAACCCCCCTTTAAGGGGGGTTCGAATGTCCCCCCTTTCCCCCCTTCAGGGGGGAATTTTCAAAAATCCCTTCTTATTGATTGCTTAGGCCATAACAGCAATCTACAGTCCAAATTCCGTGACCCTGACTTTAGTAGTTTCGGCTGGGCGTTGATGAGTCAGTCAGTCAGTCACCGATTCCTCTTTATACAATAGTATAGATAATGCGTATTGCAGACTATTTTTGAAAACCTTATTAGCGTTGCAGACACTTGAAGATAGTTCTGCCACTGGGTTGTCGTCTAGAATATGTTTGTCTGTTCACCCGTTTTTAAACTTTCGATTGAGCTTTTCGTTTAGAAAAAGGTTTGAATTGCCAAAGAAATGCATTTAACAAAATTTATAATAAAACCTACCTGTCAAATCGGAACCTGTATTTAATGAATCACGGGTCGATCCAGGCAAAATTTTGGGCGTATTTAGGGCCCCTTCAGAAAACTCCTTTTATATAAAAGAGACCCTTCACAAAATCCCTCTTAGTAAAACAGGCTCCTTAACAAAAATATTTGTTAATAAAACAGGTCCCTTCACAAAATTCCTTTTAATAAATTGGGACCCTTCACAAAATTCCATTCCCATACTCTTCATTGAATATTTTTATTTTCTTAGGTTTTAAAATCTGTAATTTTCAAATAAAACAAATTCACCGGAAAAGAAAACTTCAGCAGAAGGACTTAAAGAAGTTATTAATAAATGCGTTGTTCGAAGTTGAGTAATTAGATTTTATATCTTTCATTACAAAATGTTATTTTTCACAAGAATATAATACATTTCACAAAAATAACTTTTTCACAAAATGGGCCCGAAGGGAAAAAAAAAAAAAAAAACCTGCATCGACTTTTGTGAATCCTGCCTTATACGCGGAAACTTTTCATGGCCCCGGCGAATATACGAGGGGCAGTCGGAAAATAAGTTTCCCCTGGCGACTGTGGACAGAGGTGTGTATGAGAGACAAATAATGTAATGAGACATTAAAGATAAAACATAACTTTACTTTTCCACTTAAGTACCAAGTACATTGAGACATTTGTCATATCGCTTTATAAGCTTCAAAAAGTCCTCAATGAAAAAAATCAGGTCTTTGCATATACGGACGAAACGTTGAACGGCTATGGGCGAAAGACGACACTGCAGGGGAACGCGAACGTGCAACACCTATACACCATTGGGTAGAGGTCGACCGCGATCAAGCAGATGGCGCTGTTGCAGTGCCTGCGCAGATGGCGCTGTTGCAGTGCCTGCGCAGATGGCGCTGTTGACTGCAGCAGCGCCATCTGCTTGATCGCGGCAGGTGAACGCGAACGTGCAAGACAATCGACTGCCCCTCGTACAATTGCACAATACAGTTGAATCCGTGGTTGTTGAAAGGAATTAAAGTCCATATTTTTGCATTTCTCATTTTAAGATAGTTTCAGTGTTTTTTAACTGTTTCGCGAAGAAAGTCACTCAGTCCGGGTACCAGTGGCGCACCCAAGGAGGGGGCCAAGGGGCCAAGGCCCCCTCCAAAGAAAAAGGGAGAAAACACTATAAAAATATCTAAAATATTTACGGAACCGAAGTTCGTTTTGTGTGTGTGTGTGTAAAAAATTCCCATAAAAGCACCCTAAAATACATGGGTTTCCCCGTGTTAGCATGCAGTTAACAAAAAAAGACTTTTAAGAGGTTTATTTCCCCATCAGTGCATGCTGCTTTAGAAAACTTCTATTTTATCGCGAGAATGAAAACATAAATTTGCCAAGAAAGCAATCACCGCCAAAAAATGACACACTTTTCCAGTGCCTTATTTACGGCAGTCCATTCGGAGCACGTGCCCAGGTTTTCCCCAAATGCTATTGAAGATTTTTCGATTATTTGCCAAAATCTGATGAAATTTTAACTATTAAAAAACAAAATTAATATAGAAAACTTTGTTTATTTTTTTTTCATTTAAAAACATAACTTTTTTAACATTATTAACTTTATTATCATTATCACTTTTTAAGGGCAACATCACTCATGTGAAAACACCTTCTCGCTAATATTAATCCTATGGGAGAAATTATTTTAAATATCTCGTTTGCATTTCAATATTTTTTAAACATTTTTTTCCATTGGATAGTTGAGGTCGATCTCTACAAAGGCCGTTTTTTTACTTTTTCGATTTTGTTTACGTTTTATTATTATTATTCGAATACTTTCACTTTCGGAAGGGATTTTGAAAGATCGAAAAATCGCCAACGAGGTAGAACACTAAAGATTATGATTATGTTATAAAAAATTTTACTGCTAAAAGACTGAGAAGAAAATTTATAAAAATATCATTAAATATCACAAAATTTTTAAAGTCAATAGTGGTTATCTTAATAAATACGTGTTTCAATAATATATTTTTTTATTCAAGCCCGCCGAAAGCATAGGTGCAAGCCCCCCCTCCCCCCCCCCCCCCGTAAGCAGGTATTCTTGTTCAGAAATTATGTAATCGAAAGAGACTTTTCCATTTTTTCGTAAAGGCAGATCTTTCAGAAAATAATGTCAAAGCTGGCGTTTTGAACCGAATTTCTGGAGCGTGGACCCTTGAAAAGAGAAAAAGTCTCATTAATTAAACTAAATTTTAAGTATAATAATTTTCATTTTCATTAAAATAAATAATTAATTATTAAATATTGAATTAATTAAGGTAATTTTATGATTAATTAGTGTATCCTTGCAATTTCCTACTGCAATCACAACTAGAGAAATTTTGCTCCCACTAATTTTATTTTGTTTATTTTGTTTGTCCAATGCTCGGCCCCCTCCATGATAAAATCCTGGGTGCGCCACTGCCGGGTACTACCTAATGTATGTTTGGGAGAGAGGAATATAAAAGTTGAGTGTTGAAACGTTGAAAGTCACTATGTCTATAACTTGGGAAACTTCAAAATACGGACTTGGTTCCTTTCAAACAATCGTCCATTCAATTGCAATAGATAGTGTATGTACCTTGCTAAGATGGAAACTTGTGTAAAACTGATTTCTTTGCGGTTCCCGGCTTTTTTTTAGTAGTTCCTTCTTAGCAGGTGCGGTGTAAAGGTTAAAAGTTCGGCCCGGTATATAAAAACAAAAATTCGACCCGAATCTGACCCGGCATAAAAGCTAAATTCTCGGTCCCGCCCCGGCACGACTGAATTTCTACAAAACATGCCGATAATTTGAAAGCTCAAAATGCATTATCCTACAGTTAAACTATCATTATTCTACAATTAAAATTATTAAAAAAGTACACTTATGCACAGATTTTATTTTCAGATTATGCTGAGCCTCATTTTACTGATTTTTTGCTCGGTCCAGGAAGAAGTCTGGCCCTGCCCGGAAAGAGTGAGGACTCTGGTATCGTGAATGAAAATTGGACCGAGCCCGGCCCCGCGTGCTGGGCCCGTGCAGACCTCTATGTACTACCGTAATATGCTACTACGGTCAATCCAGAATAAAACTTGCTAAGACTGATTCGCAAGGGGGGGGGGGGGGAAATTCCCTCTTATAGGTTTACGCTTTAGCAGGTAAACAGTCCCTCATAATTGTATAGTATTATTTTGGTCGGAACCAACGGTTAACCTTTTATACCCAAATTATGAAATAAAGAAATTGCTCCACCTCAATAATTATCTTCTTTAATAATGTATGACGATGTATTAGAAAATTTACATAATAATAATAATATGAAATTTAGATTAGATTTTTAATCAAAACTGGTTTACTAAATCGGTAATTATAGCGCTTTTAGTAAAATATTCACACAAACAATAAGATTAATTAACAAAAACAATGGCACTCCGGGAGTGCCGACAGAAGTGAAAACTTGAACAATTACGTGTGTATTTTTTGAATCGTCAGGAAACGTTTTATTGCGCAGGAAATACTTTTAAATGAAGTGTTTTTTTTATTCATTATTATAAACTACTACTACAAAAGTTATATTACAATTTTCATTTAATGCGCTATTGTACATGAAAAATAATGCATATTATTTTACATACAAAAATTGCAATCTATTGCTTAAAACGTAAATTTACAAATAAATGAAATATAAAATTTAATTAATTGGTATTCTTTGAAATGAATACCAATGAAACTTATGAATTTTCATCCACAATTTAAACAACTCGCAATACATTCATCATTTCTTCCATGAGATTTAGTTTCATATCTTTTGTAATAACATTTATATGCAAAATAGGGTTCCCGCTTCCTATCACTCCAAAAATGACTTCTTTGCTGCCTGTCTTGTTTATGGTATTCGTGAACATTATGCTTTTTTCTATCTTCATACTGCACGTATTGTTTGCGGTATCTATAATTTCTATCAACATCAACAAACTTTTCTTTTCTATAAAATGATTTCACTTCATTTCCGTATCGGTAACCACGTTTCTTAAAACTTTCGTGAAATATTTCATTATTTTCATTTTTTTTTTATATTACTTCCGTCGATTTTTCTCGTGCTCGTTAAATTATAATATTTTCAGTGTTTTGTTATTTCATTTTCATCTTTTAATTTGGTCTCGCGAGTTGAGTCACTTTTATCTGTTTTCACCGCGCGTGCTAAATTTATCTTGAAATTATTTTTATTCATAATACCAATCATTTCGCTTTCTGCACGTGAACTATTTCCTTTTGATACTTTCGCTTCATTGTATGAATTGGCAACATATACAGTGCTGTCGGTAACAGTGTCGCGAATTCAGTGGTTTTTTCCCATCTCAAAAATGCCCAACGCGCCTAAAGAAGTTTTCACTTCAAAAATATGGTTTGGTTATGGAAATTTCTCAACTCTTATTAAAAAAAAATGTAAATAAATGTATTGTGATTCTATATGTAAGTGGAAAGGTTTTTGTAGTTGCAAATTTTTCATATAACATTTTTAGGTGCGTTCATAATTATATAAATACGTGGCACCTACAGTCGCCGTCTGGTCCGTCCGTCTATCCGTGTATAACAGCGCAAAAACTACCCAACCGAATGGTTTGAAATTTAATATATATATAATCGTTGCAGAATTTAGTCAAATCATTTCAAATTTTATGAAAATCGAATCAAAACTTAAGATATTAATAAAAGTTTTCTTCATTCTATTAAATCCTATCATACATAATTCATTCAATGATAGGTAATGATTGTAGGTTGCCATGGTGATTACGTCATTTTTAAGATGGCGTCCTATTATTTCTGTATTACTGAATTTAAAGACCAAATTTGTTTTCTAAAATTGTTTAATTATTGCAATCCTATAATCTATACACAGTTTTTTGGATAGATGTTTCCGGAAAAATAGATCTCAACAAAAAGTCACCTGTAAAAAATGCAGCCAAGTCTCGTAACTCATTTACCGTAAAATGTACTGAGATCGTATAAAGCCAAGTTTAACTATCTTATTAACTCTGAAATTTTCATTCACAAATCACTCCTAGTCTCTACATCTTTAGTTAATTATTATTTTATGACTTGGCAATTACGCAGCACAGGAAAGTTATTACACCTTACTATGTCATGGGATGGGATGGGATAATTTAACTAAAGCAAATTATATACGGACAGGGAAGCTATTATTTGATTAAGACTAACTATATACATCACATTCTCGTGCTACGTAATTGCCAAGTCACAAAATAATAATTAACTAAAGATGTAGAAACTAGGAGTGATTTGTGAATGAAAATTTCAGAGTTAATAAGATAGTTAAACTTGGCTTTATACGATCTCAGTACTTTTTACGGTAAATGAGTTACGAGACTTGGCTGCATTTTTTACAGGTGACTTTTTGTTGAGATTTCACTTCTTTTTGTAAGTAATCCTCCTTTTCTTGATTTTGGGCTCTTTTTGGAGATCATCCACTGATTTCCGAAGAAGTTACCTTAAAGAAATTTCAGGTAACTAGGCAAGCACTAAGTTATGGGAGGGGGGAGTCAAAAGTACTCTCAATTGCTTCCAGGAAAGATGCTATCCATCTGAGATATTACTTGCAGCCTAGATACTTGATATTTAGCACAAAAGTACTGTTTAGGATAAAAAGAAAGCTAAAATTAAAATTCCCGGAAATTTTCAATAAAACAAACTCTTTTCGATTTTTCGAAGTTTTTTTTTTCGTTTTTTTTTGTCTTTTTTTCCGGCTTTTTAAATTTTTCCTTACTTTGTATCCTAAGCCCACCCTACCTTTCTGCCAAATGTCAAGCTGGTAGGACTACAAAATCGAATTATTTCCAAACCTTCGACTTTTTATAAATTTATTGATTTTTCGATTTTACTTCTAAGTTTCCTGATTGTAATGCCAATATAGTATTTCTTTGATCCGTCTTCTTAGGATCATTTAGGTTCAATTTAAAGATAAATCAAGGTAATCTTAGAGTCACCATGATTTTATTTAGAAAGGACTATCAAGCCATAACCAGCCAGTAATGTCGGGAGGAGAGAGGGAGCTGTGAAGATTTTTTTGGTGCTAACATCATTTAACAATCCATATTTCATATGCAAATTAAATAGAGTATAACCTGTGAAAGAAAACAAACATGTCTATAAAGAAACCGCTCATAACGCAGCCGGTCTATAGCGGAACTTTTCTATACCGAAATTCGTAAAAAAAAAAAGAAAAAAAGCATAATCCGGGGAAAAAAACATAAAACAATTAGGGGCGGTGTACTAGCTAATAGGACAATTACCTTAAAACTCATGTTTCTAGAACTACAAAGTCGAATTGTTTTCAAATTTTCGATTTTTTACAGATATTTCGATATTTCAATTTTATTTTCGAATTTTACAAATTTTTAAAAGTTTCTTTTTTGAATCGTAAATACTACCTTTACACTACATTTTAAGTCTCTACGACTGCAAGATCAAATTATTTTCAATTTTTAATTTTTTTCGAAATTTTTTTTCGAATTTTCCAGATTTTTTAATTTTTTCTTTTTTTGTGTTCTTTATTCCATATTTCAAGTTTCTAGCGCTACAAAATCGAATTATTTTCAAATTTTCGATCTATTTCGATTTTTTTTTAAATTTTATTTTCGAATTTATTGTGTTTTAATTTTTCATTTTTCTCTATAACACTACCTTTACGCTGAATTTTTAGTTTTTAAAGCTACAAGATCAATTATTTTTCAATTTTTCGAATTTTCCAGATTTTTTTAATTTTTCCCTTTTTTTTTCTATCCTAAATACTACCTTTATTCCAAATTTCCAGTTTTTAGCTCTAAAAAATCGATTTTTTTTTCAAATTTTCGTTTTTTTCGATTTTTTAATTTTATTTTCGCTTTTTGTTGTGTTTTTAATTTTTTTTCTTTTTCTGAATCCCTTTACACAAATTTTCTGTTTCGAAGACTACGAGACCGAATTATTTTCAATTTCTCATTTTTTTTTTTCGAATTTTGCGGATTTTTTTTTTTCGAATTTTTCGTGTTTTTAAATTTTTCCTTAAATAGCATCCTAAATCTTACCTTTATTCCAAATTTCAAGTTTCTAGCGCTATAAAATCGGATTATTTTCAAATTTTCCTTTTTTTTCAATTTTATTTTCGAATTTTATTGTATTTTTCATTTTACCTTATTCCGAAACCTAAACACTATCTTTACGCCGAATTTTAAGTTTCTAAGGCTAAAAGATCAAATTATTTTCAATTTTTCAGACTTTTTCGAATTTTTGAATTTTCCGGATTTTTGAATTTTTCCTTATTTTGTATCCTAAATACTATCTTCATTCCGAATTCAAAGTTTCTAGCGCAACAAAATCGGTATATTTTCAAATTTTCAGTGTTTTTCGATTTTTCCGATTTTTAAATTTTATTTTCGATTTTATTGTGTTTTTAATTTTTCCTTATTCTGAATTCCAAACACTACCTTTACGCTGAATTTTAAGTTTCTAAGGTTAAAAGATATATATTTTTCATTTTTTCAATTTTTTTCGAATTTTTCGAATTTTTGAATTTTTTTTTCGATTTTTTTGGATTTTTTCAATTTTTTCTTTTTTTGTATCCTAAATACTACCTTTATTCCAATATTGAAGTTTCTAGCGCAACAAAATCGGATTGTCTTCAAATTTTCGTTTTTTTTCAATTTCTTCGATTTTTTCAATTTTGCTTTCGATGTTTTTGGTGTTTTTGATGTTTTCTTTTTCTGGATGTTAAACACTACCTTCACACCAAATCTTAAGTTTCCAAGACTACAAGATCGTATTATTTTCAATTTTCAATTTTGATGGAATTTGTTGAATTTTCGAATGTTTTTTTTTCGAATTTTCTGGATTTTATAATTTTTCCTTTCTTTGTATCCTAAACACTACCTTTTTTTCAAATGCCAAGTTTCTGGGGCTACGGGATCTACCCAATCTTTTTGATGACGCGTGAACGAGTGAGTAAGAAGTGACAAAAAATCGAATGTTTGAGTTCATATATCGCCTGAACTAGAAAAGATAGAAAGTTGTAATTTTAAATTTTGGTCCTGTGGGCCAAATACTCTCTATAATTGAAGTTTAAAATTTTTGGGATACTCCAGCGCGGAGATATGGGGAGGTCAAAAGTGCCCTGAGTTGCTTCCAGAAAAGTATGCTTACGGCTGTCCTCTCTCGACTTGGCGGAGGCACTGCCGTGCCTCCAGATATTAAATGGAAAAATAGTCTAAATATGGATTTTAAGTTCTGAAATTTTCGAAGCTAGACTTAAGTTTCCCATTAGAATTTTCAGTAAATGTCAACAAAAGATAAAATGTTGCCAACTTAAAATGTACTTATTTCATTACGGAAATGAATCCACTCATAATAACAGACGATATAATTCATTTTTTCAGTGAAATAATAACGATGATTTTTTTTATATTGTCTTGTATTGGATATTTACGAATAGCATAATTTTAATGTAACAGAATTATAATTAATTGTTTGTAAAAGTGTATTGAAACTTAATTTCATAAAATAAAATTAATATCTGTAATATGAAAATCTGCACATAAAATACATTTTGTATTCATGCATTTTTGCATAAGAATGCAACAGCTATTGCACCAAGATCTGAATATTTATAAAACTAGTTATAGTACCAACGCACCTTTTTGACGTCACGTTTGACGTGCAATTTCCAACTTGTTTTAATAAGAGAAAAGCTACACCCAGTGTTGAATTCAGACACTTTTCTCCGGGAGGGATTTCTGTGGCTCCGGGGGGGGGGGACATGATAGAGTTCCGGGGGATGGGGAATTCCACTTTTTGACCATTGAAAGCATAAAATCTCAAATCTTCCGGGGGGGGGGGGACATTTCAATGTCCCGGGCCACCCCCTGGATTCAACACTGGCTACACCTCTGTAAATGGTTGAAAAAATAATCACTTTAAAAATATATATTTAGCTTAGACTGTTTCTCTGTATTTTCGAAATGGGATCGAGCAAAGTATTTTGTATGATAAGTACTTTTATTAATAGAAAGATGAAATAAAATTTGTATTAAGTTTTCTTTAATGGTACTTAAAAGTGCCGTCGGGGCATAAAGGGTTAAAGCAGGATTCCGTTTTCCGGAAATTCTTATATTCATTTTTAAATAAGCAGCATACAAATGTGATTTGAATGATATTTTCCCCTTATTTTGTTTTGTGAAATGTCTAATCAGTCATTGGTTATTAAACTGTGACATCATCCGCTCGCCCAGTTTGTTCAGTTGCATGATTAAACGCACCGTTAAGTTATGTAACTTTTTTTTTATTAATTGGAGTGGCAACGTAAAACGTCACCTTCTAAATCGGTAGTGGAATTCGATAGTTGCTGTTTAGTTAATTGTGAGATCTTTTATAAAGTTAATACATAAATATCTTATATTATTTGTTGTTTTCGACGTGTTTAAATCTGAGTATCAAGATAAATACTATACAAATGGCTTTAAACGACCGTTTTACCAAATACTATGCTGAAGATGCGACGACTGCTACAAGTTATCAAGAGCTTCCGAAAGAAAGACAGTCAAGTTTGGCTAATCGTAGATTAGTGGAGGAGTTAGCTAATCGGGCTAGTGTTTTAGAGGCATTAAGAGAAAATAAAAGTATATATGAAAGTCCCGGACGTAAACAAGGGGCCGCATTTGGCAGAGGAAGGTCCAATTTGAATTTTATGGGTAAGCAACATAACTTATCAGTTTTTGATCGACTCGGCAATATCAGAAAAAGATACCATAATTCAACCGTCCATGATCGACTGGGTTATGTCAGAGGAAGAAATCATAATTTATCCGTTCACGATCGACTGGGCTATAACTATAACGGAAGAAGATGCCGCAGAAACTTCAAGTCCGGCGTATCGCCCCTCAACAGAGACGAATTTGAATTTCAGGAGTCTGGCTTTGAGAAGAAATGGCAAACTGAGTTTCGCAGAAGAGATGATTTTCAAGCAAACCGACGTTCAAGCTGTGGTAATATATATGTGAAAGTTCATAGCAATAGATTTCAGCACAAGGCTGATATGGATGGTATGCGTATAGAAGTCGCTAACAGGGCTGATCCGGCTGGAATTTTTTATTTTCATAATGGAATTCGGTATTATAAATCTGAAATTTTTATTTGGGTAACTGAATGGAATCCTTTCGAATAAACAGGTTATCAGGTACAGAATTATTTAAAGTGTTTTATAAAGTTATTCTGTTAACTCATTGACATTCTTGTTGACAGTTCACTTAATTCTGAAAGATCGAACTTTCAAAAGATTGAATATCATGAAAATGTTTTCTGTTGCTTGTGCATGTAAGTGGACTTACCTCTAAGAAAATTATTAGTTTGATTGATGATCATTTATAAATCTTTTGTTTATGGTGGTGATTTGATATTTCATTATTTTCAATAATTGATTTGAGTGACAGTGAAATCATTACCAAGTTTAGAGTTGATATGTATTTAATATAAAAAAATTCGATTATAAAAATTGTAAATTTTATGGAAACAGTAGCACTGTATTGATTGATAGTAAGTAGAAATACTTTGTCCTCGAGCAATTTGTTTATTTTTCTGTGTAGTTTTACGTAATATTAAACAGTTTGACACATAAAGTCATTTCTTTTTATTATTTGTTGCGTGTGTGTGTTTTCAGTTGTAATAAATTTATATATTTTGGAAGAAAATAATTCATTCTCTAACTAAAAATTTCAAGAAAATATAAGCTCTAAATGATAAAACTTGAACTGCTGGTATTTGAAATTCCAAAAGTTAAGTATACTTAAATCCGATATTAGCTATTTACACACTCAACTGCTGTGACAAAAATGGTCGCATACATACTGTGAGCGGTCTCTGAGATCGCTTGATTGAAACATGAATAAAAAGTTCAATTAACTCATAGGATACCGTTTCTGTACTAAACTTTATTTACAAGATTTATTAAAATTCATCTATAAAGCATCTGTTCCGCTGAGCTCAATCTCTATTACGGTCCTTTGTACTTTGTACTTTTTGATTTTTGTTGCAGTTATTTTTTTTATTGAGGATACTTTCACTTTCGAAACCGGTTCCGAAAGTGAAAGTATATTAATAAAAAAAAAATAAAAACTTGTAATCAAAATCGAAAAAGTACAAAAGAGCGTACATACAGATTGACATCAGCTATCCAATACAAAACAAATCATTTAAAAATATTGAAATGCGAACGAGAGATATCGCAAATAGGATTAACATTAGCGAGCTGGTGTTTTCGCCTGAGTAAAGTACTCAACAAACAAAACTTTCTGACTCATTTTTTAAACGCAGAGACATAAAATATGGCTGGCCTGACTGACTATTGAAGAGATTTGGAATCTAAATGAGCTTCCTTTTTTGATAAATTCCTTATCGATTTATAAACGATTTGTCACGTGACACGTTTTTCCCCTTTCTCGTGCTACGGCGTCGGAAATTCGGTTCAAAACGCTGACACTAACAGCATTTTCTGAACAGATCTTCTGCCTTTTATCAAAATATGGAAACGTTTTTCGATTACAAAGTCTCTGTATAAGAACACCTGCCAATTTCATGCGTTTAAAAAAAAAAAAATCAAAGTTGCAAGTTTGGATTTGAGAACAGCCTTAATTAGACAGGGTTATAAAAGGCAAACGTCCTCCCCTCTAAAAAAAAAAGGGGGGACGTTATCGTTAAAGTTCTTTGTAGAAAATGATGCGTCCATCCATTAGATTAGTTTCTTCATTATAGGGTTTTTTAAATTTTAGAGCGATGCATTGCAAATTCGAATATTGAAATATTTTATCCTTAAACATAATTTTTTTGTTGTTAATGTTTAGTCTGCCACTTTTCTTGATGTGTGTGTGTGTGTGGGGGGGGGGGGGGGGGGGGAGATACTACCTTTTTTCAATTATTAAAGGTAAGGAAAATTTACATAAATCTCGAAACCTGGAATCCATTTCCTACGATTTGAATAGTGTGTCTAGTATTTGAAATTGTAACTTGTTTATTGTAATGGTGTAAGAACATGTTGCAATATTGTGGTGGTCAACCTTGCTAAGGATTCAGAGTTCAAATTCCAACTAAAATATGGGTAAACCTTTTACTTGCGTCCAGTGATGAATTCAGAAGGTGTGCTGGAAGGGGCATTCTTGCTTGGAGCATGAGAATCTCCCCCTCACCTTAGATTTGAGATTTTGTTTGGTAATGATTTAAAAATGTAAATTCCCCTACCCCGGAATTCTATATTGCCCCCCCCCCCCCTCGAGCTGTAAAATTTCCTCTGGGGTGGGGTGGCGGGGGGGGGGGGATGTCTGAATTCAACACTGCTTGCTGTGTCGCCCGAGACCAGTTCAGGCAACTTAAATGTTCAATATTTGAGATTATTCAAATAAAATTTTATCAAAGTTGAATTCAGATTTTTTTTCTGGGAGGGAATTTTGTAGCTACGGGGAGGGGGAATATGGCCTTTGAAACCATTACAAAATCTCATCTTCGGGGTGGGGGGGGTGGCAGTTTGATGCTCCGGGAAAAGTCCCCCACCCGTTAAATTCATCATTGATTTTATTTGTTCAGCTCATTGTTTTTGTATTACTCTTAATGTTGTGAGGAGGCGCCGGATTTAAAGATACGGAAAACAAAAAATAGACAAGCAACAATGAAAGTATTAAAATTCGCTGTAAAATTTGTCTCATTAAGGGTACCAACCATCCAATTTAGAACGAGCAGTATTCTCCACCCCACTGTGAGAAGTGCTCCGTGCAACGTTGACATATTTCTCAGGAAGTTTTTTCTGCATCTTCTGGGGAGATATTTTGGTTCTTAGTAAGGTGGTGGAGCGATAGAGCCGTTCCCCTCGAGAAACCGCCTGAGTTCATCACTGACCTCATGTGCCCGTGCCTTAATCAGAGTCTGATTAAATATGTTTAAATAAACTGTAGAAATACAGTCTTCAAGACTTCAGTATGATAGAAAAAGATGAAAAATATAAATAATTGAAAAAAGGAAAATGAAACCTGAAGAGGAAGTGTAGATTGAAAGCGATAATTCTATCTGCTCTTTTATCTCAAAATATTAGGACAAATTGTTTTTGTCTGGAGGTGATGACCCATACTGAGTGAGTGAAAGGAGCAGAAAAGGATCTCCCAAATTGCCGAAAGCGGGTCGGTAGGTTTGGTTTGTCTTTCATCAGTTTTGTTTTTCAATTCTAAGTAAATAGAAATTAAAGTAAGCTACTCGTTTGCCAGTTGAATAGACGAAAGTAACTATAGAAGTTCCGTTAAACGTTATTTTAAATTTTTAGTCTTAACTGAAAAGAATGGGTAAACTTCTGATTTTTTTTCCCTTGATAGAATGATGAAAATAAAATGTTTTCATAAAACCTAGTAGTTTTCAGTGTCTGTCCTAGATCATGATATGCCCCCCCCCCCCCCTCGAGACAAAAAGATACTTTGGGGGATAGTTGAATGCTCCCTTACGAGAATAAATTACATTGAAGCTGTCTCATCTCAACAATCGCGAAATTGCATGTAAAAACAGCTCACATTGATTTATCTTTTTCTCGGAAACTTCTGAAGCCATTCAATACTTTCTTAAATAATTTTGGCCGTAGTTGATCGTTGGGCTACAAATAAAGTCCTTCCGGCCTGTACCGGGAGGAAAATGTAGCTTTCCTATATCTTCGTTTTAAAATTTTAGCTAATGTTACACGAAAACAGCAAGTTAAAATGCAAAGAAACGTTTACAAAAGATTCGTTAATACTGAATTTGAATAAGAAATTCGCCAAATTATTGAGCAATAGCCAAATTGGCTTCATTTATGAAGACTTATTTTGGAGGCCACATTTTGGTACCAATGTCGCCAATTTTGGCGCTAACGGATATGAATATATAGTTTTTTATGCGTATGATTGGGAAAATTATTACAACAATGAAAGAATATAATTTCGAGTAATCCGTTAATGTGCTGTTTTGTTTCAAAATGTCAGCCACCCTAGAAATTCAAACTGCTCTATCTCAGCCATTTTTTAAGATAGAGGTAAACCAAAAAATGCACTGGAATCCTCGTATCAAGGCCTAACACGTAATTGAAAAATAAATTTAAATTTTTAATTTTTTTGTATATTTATTTTAGTTTTAAATTTTTAAATGGCCGCCATCTTGAAACAAAATGGCGGACCAAGCTGGCCAACGAACTCGGTCGAGACATTGGTTAGCTTAATACACACAATTGGTTTCATCGAAATTGATTTATAAATACGAGCGTTATCGTATGACATAGGTCAGATATATATAAATCAACATTTGAACGGAGGGTGGTTTTGGGGTCTGGGGGTCATAATTGGTGAAAATATATCGAAATTTTCCGGAACTGCTTTCCTCCGAACGGCTGCAATAGGTAGCTTTCAATACAAAAAAGTATAAAGCTACCTATTGCAGCCGTTCGGAGGAAAGCAGTTCCGGAAAATTTCGATATATTTTCACCGATCATGACCCCAGACCCCAAAACCACCCTCCGTTCAAATGTTGATATATATATATCTGACCTATGTCATACGATAACGCTCGTATTTATAAATCAATTTTGATGAAACTAATTGTGTGTATTAAGGTCACTAATGTCTCAACCGAGTTCGTTGGCCAGCTTGGTCCGCCATTTTGTTTCAAGATGGCGGCCCTTTAAAAATTTAAAACTAAAATAAATATACAAAAAAAAATAATAATTCAAATTTTATTTTTTAATTACGTGTTAGGCCTTGATACAAGGATTCCGGAGCATTTTTTGGTTTACCTCTATCTTAAAAAATGGCTGAGATAGAGCAGTTTGAAATTCTAGGGTGGCTGACATTTCGAAACAAAACAGCATATTAACGCGATTACTCGCAAATTATTTTCTTTCATTGTTGTAATAATTTTCCCAATCATACGCATAAAACTATATATTCAAATCCGTTAGCGCCAAAATTGGCGACATTTGGCGAAATATCGCCAAATGTGGCGACCAAAATAAGTCTTCATAAATGAAGCCAATTTGGCTATTGCTCAATAATTTGGCGAATTTCTTATTCAAATTCAGTATTAACGAATCTTTGTAAACGTTTCTTTGCATTTTAGCTTGCTGTTTTCGTGTAACATTAGCTAAAATTTTAAAACGAAGATATAGGAAAGCTACCTTTTCCTCCCGGTACAGGCCGGAAGGACTTTTTTGTATTGAAAGCTACCTAAAATGCAATGGTTATGTAATAATAATTAATAAGATTTCTTTTGTTTGCGAAATTGCTTAACTATTGTATTTTTTTAGGTAGATTTTGTAAGAAATGCTACCTATTGCATTCTCCCCTATGTTGGAATTTCTGGAAAATTTTTGCAGAACTGCGCCGATCATGACTCCCAGAACCCGAAACCATCCCCAGTTCAAAACTTTATATATCTATCTATATCACTTTTTTATGGACACGATAACTTCAATAATTCACTGCACTAATCTCTTCCAAACTGATACATAAAATCTCCGTCAAGTTCGTTAATGGTCAAAATCGAACCGGGAGGGGGGGGGGGTTGGAAATGGGAGGGCGCTTTCTCTGAAAACAGAAAAAAAAACCCATAACTTCTTAATTATGATACGTATTGAATCCGTTTAAAGTTATTACTTGTAGGAAAAGGGCAGAAAATTTATGTATGGCAGATTTTTTATATTAAAAATGGCCTCGAGGGGCGGGGGAGGATACAGGTTTAAGAAGAAAAAAATTCATAACTTTGTCAATTTACAAGATATCAAATCCGCTTAAATTTATTATAAATCCTCTTAATATTATAATATCTACAACTTTTATATTGACGAGTTTTTTATAGGACAAGCACACAGAGGACCACACAGGTAGATTTCGAAGTGGGCTGCCCCAACTGTCGCATCATGGCAAAAAGGTCATTTTTCTGCAATTCCCCAGGCGCCCCACGGTCTGCGTCTTCGAAATCTGTCTGTGCCTGTAGGCCGAGCCGTCAGGGTTTTTCTTTTGTTATTATTTCTTGCCGAGCGATTCATAGTTTAGCTACTACTGGCAAAACTATTTTTTTAAAGTATTGAAATTCCATTTATTTTCATTTCAAGAATAATTAGACCTTTCAGCTACATGCTACATATATGAATATTTTAAGTTAATGTACATAAAATAAATCAGTGGC
The DNA here is from genome assembly GCA_963931845.1 of Maratus michaelseni. Classification (NCBI taxonomy): domain Eukaryota; kingdom Metazoa; phylum Arthropoda; class Arachnida; order Araneae; family Salticidae; genus Maratus; species Maratus michaelseni. Next base: position 36,614,146 of record OZ007597.1, on the reverse strand, counting down.
GGACATTTTGATATTTCGGGGATCACTGCATCACCTTATTTATTTTGATATTCTTTCAACTACTATTCGTTGAAAATAAGCCTCCAATTCCCAATCAACACTCCATTGTGCGCTTCACTTTTGCTCCGTAATTCTTGGTGTGTGTGTGGGGGGGGGTTAATCAGCACAGCAAATTTCATGGCTTGTCTATTGGCTTCTCCCGGAACTAATGAAAGTGTTTGTATCTAATCAACACTTAACGAGATGCTTTATTTTTTCAGACTTCCTTGTGTCCTTCTCACTCATGGCAGATGTCCCGATTTTCAAGGGACTACAAGACCTATCCCGCGTAACTATTGCGTGCGCGGGTCGCTAAAAGTCCCGTTTTAATTGATGCACAAATTCTTTCAAATTATTTTTCGTACAATGCTGTTCATTAGTCTGCATCAATTGGAACTTAATACAGTGAACACTGAACCTGTCTACAACGCAAAATTTTTATAGTCCCTTCGAAAGAAATACGTAAAAATCTGCCTGCCTAAACAGAAAATTATAAAATGGGGAAGGAGGGGTTAGCGATTCTGTTTTCACAGGATTTACCGTACATTGTTCAATGAACCATCTGAAAATAGATTCTGTTTTAAAAGTAAAACATTTGTTTCTACGATAGGAATACTTTACAGTTTCCTAATTAAAATTTTGTTTCAGACCATAGCGATTCCGTTTTCACAGGTTTTACTGTATTAATTGTTGTTTATTTAGTATAATAAACCCTGCTATAAGACGAAATGGCATTGGACCGTTTTATAATTTCGTTATAAACATGTTTCTGTCTTGGCAGGTATAATTGTATGGTATTCCTATCGTTAGAGTCAAGGAAATATTTACGTTTAAGACAAAATTCCGTTATAGACAGGTTACGTTTTAATGAGGTTCATTGCCTTTTTTACGTCCCGATTTAGAAACCGTTCTCACTTTTTTTTGTGTGTGTATGTGTCTTTTTGCCCCGCTTTTTATGACATTTTGGTGTTACCTAAATATTGTGGCTTGCTAAAGATTAGTATCGACCTTTTTTAGGTGCGTTCGTAATTATATAAATACGTAGCACCTATAGTCGTCGTTTGGTCCGTCCGTCCGTCTGTCTGTCTGTCCGTCTCTGTCCGTCCGTCTGTCTGTCTGTCCGCATATAACAACGCAAAAACTACCCAACCAAATGGTTTGCAATTTAAAATATATTATCTTTGCAGAATTTTGTCGAGACATTTCAAATTTTATTAAAATCGAATCAAAACTTAAGGAGATATTAATAAAAATATTTATTAAGAAATTTGATTTTTTTTTTTTTTAAATCGGTGCTTTTTTGTTATAGGAGCTTCCGATGGATGTTAAATCGTCAAGCGACCGAGATACTTATTTTATTACAGAAATTAATCTGCAGACGATATAATTCATTTCACAGAATTAAAAATCATCAAGATCTGAATATTTATATAACTAGCTGATACATATATATCTGAATATTTATATAACTAGTTAAGATATTTGTATGAACAGTGTCATAAAATATATACTTAACTAGCTGTTTAACCCGTTCTACGCACGGGATATCATGAATTTAATTCTAAAACGTGCGTACGGACGCACCTCGTTTGTAACGTTTGACGTACAATTTCCAACTTGTTTTTTTTCAAGATTTATCGTTAAGATAGTTTCTGAAGTCTTGTGTATGAAAATTGTCAAGTAATTATTGCTTCACTATCCAATGCACACTGAAGTGTGTGGTATTGTAACAACCAACCCCCCCCCCCCCCCCAAAAAAAAAAAAAAAAAAAAAAAGCATTTAGGCCTTTGTTTTTATAGACTAAATAGATAAAAACAACTGAAACAAGAACGAAAAATCATGCATCAGGTATAGATTATGAAACACTTTACAACACTAACCGAATATTATTAAGAAATGTCATTTTTTCATAAATTTAAATGAGATATATAAATAAGCAACTTAAGAGCCTACGCTAGTCACGGGAAGAAAAGCTCAAGCTAATGTTAAGTCTATGGGAAGGTTCTAGCGCGATTTTTCGCTCGCATTTTAATATTTTTAAATGTTTTTTGTTTTTTTTTTTGCTAGGATAGCTGAGGTCAATCTCCAACATTGTTAGTTTTTACTTTTTTGATTTTCGTTGCAGTTTTTTTTAATAAGCGGACATTTTCAATTTTGGAACCGGTTCTGAAAGTGAAAGTACCCTTATATAAAATAACTGGAACCAAAATCAAAAAAGTAAAAACTAACTACGTTGGAGATTGACCTCAGCTATCCTATGCAAAAAAGCATTTAAAAATATTAAAATGCGAGCGAGAAATCGCGCTAGAATCTTCCCATAGACTTAACATTAGCTTGAGCGTTTTTTTGCATGACTGATGTAGGCTCTTAAGAACACACAACGTAGTAAAAATCCATTTTCAGCAATTGATATTCATATGAAGTAATGTGTGCGAAAACTTTTGTGCAGTCCTGTATCTGTATATGTGCTATAGAATTTATGCACACTACTTAATAGACTCAAAATTAGATAAGTTTCAAAATGCATACCACAGTTGAAAACGCACTTCCAGCAATTGCCGATCACCGTCAGTCCTTTAACTGAATTATTTTGTGTGTTTCTATAAATGAACGATAAATGCTACGTATTCCGTCATCTATAGAAAACGTTGTAATGCACTTTAGTAATCCTTTTAAATTTTATTCTGTTGAGGTATCATAACATCATTAAAATGAACCTCAGACGATTTCTCCCCCATAGACCGTACCGTAATATTACCGAAATATTTGTGTATTCCTGTAAACGAACTATAAATGCTACTTATTCTATATTCCTGGGAAAGCATGCTGTAGTCCATCTCAATGATGCATATCAATCTCATTATGTTTGAAATATCGTAACATCAATAAAATGCACCGCAAACGTTTTTTTTCCCCATAGTGCATAATGTAACGGAAAGATTTGAGGGTCCCTGTAAAGTAAACGAGCTACAAATGCTGCACACTTTTTATATTTTCAATACCAAACATTCTTTAATTAACCTCAATGACATAAAAAAAAAAAAATACATGACAATCTGAGTGTACTTCAGAGAGTTAGAGCACTGACAGACAGACAGACAGACTCACCGAATCCATAAGGCTAATGTCACACGAACGCAGGGCCGTAGCGAAAGAAAATTTTTGGGGTGGCAAAAGGCAAGATTGGCCGACTCAAAAATGTTTCAAATCCGACTAATGTAACACAGTCAATCTGTCGCATTATTTCGTTATTAATAGTTTTTACAATTAATTTTAACTGATTAATTATAATTGATAGTTAAAAATAAAATATATGATTTTGTATTACTAAAATGTTTCTTTGATATAACTCAGTAATTATTTAAAAGATTTACCAAGAACATTACTGGGAAAAAAAGAATATGTATTGATCAGAAAAAATCCTGCAGTTATATTTGTGAAAAACACATTTGTTTAGAATGATAGAATGAAGTGATAGTTTAATAAATAGAACGTAGTGATTTTCAAAATAAAAGCCAAATAAAAATGCGATTTCTTAGTTCTAGAAATTATGATAATGTAATGAATGGGAAGTACTTTCAATATTTTGTTAGCATGCGATAGAAAATAATTTGAACTTCATATTCCAATTAGAGATAATATCGTATGGAATTAACAACATACACTTTCAGTAATTCTAATTGTAAAACTAAACTAGTCGGATGTGCCAATCCCAAAACTTTCTTCTATCTCAATCTTGTTAATACTTCTAATTTCGTCATCACATCGCCAATAAATCAATATTTTTCGTCATTCTGTTGTACGTCAGCTGCTTGCGAATCATCGGGTTACCGGGATGCGATCAACTGATGTATACTAAACTACGAAACGTTCTTCTGGCCTGTACCGACAGGAACAGATAACCTCCCTATCCCTTGGTTTTACGATTTTAGCTAATTTTACTGGAAAACACGAAGCTAAAATGAGCGGAACCCAATAAAAGAAGATTCTTTCCCAGTTCTCGTCAACATTGAATTTGAATGAGAATATCGCCAAATTAGTCTTCTACAGCCAAGTTGGCTTCATTTGTGGCAACCTATTTTTGTCGCAAAATTTGGGACATTCCACCAATCGCCGCAAAATTTGGTGAGAATTTGACGTTGGCGAATATAAATATATAGTGTTAAGCATATAAGAATAGGAACAAAATGGTTACAACAATGAAAGAAAGTTTGCCAAAACCATGTTAACTAAAACTTATAAATTAAACCCGTTTATGGATGAATTATGCTGTCTTGTTTGAAAATGTCAACCACCCTAAAATTTCAAACCGTTATATCTCCGCCATTTTTTAAGATACAGACAATTGTTCCGGATTCTTCGGATCAAGGCCGAACATTTAACGGAAAAAACTTTTAGGAATAATAATTTTTTTGTACATCTTTTTGAATTTGAAATCTTTAAATGGCTATCACAGCGCCCCCCTCCAGCGGAATATCCTCACATTCAAGTAGGACCTGGTGGCTATAGCCAAAAACATATTTAAAAAAATTGGTTTAATTATCTGCATAACATCATACACTTTTCGATGATACAATGGTGAAAATCGAACAAAAATATCGATCGCAGCGCCCCCTTTCGTCGAAATATCCCCAAATTCAACCTGGACCTGCAAGCTACAGTCAGAAGCATAGAAAAAAAATGTGGTTCAATTTGAAGCATAACTTCATACACTTTTCGATGACACAATAGTGAAAATGGAACAAAAATATCGATCACAGCGCCCCCTTTCGTCGAAATATCTCCAAATTCTGATAGAATCTGCTTGCCATAGCCAAAAACATAGAAAAAAATTACGTTCAATTTGAAGTATAACTTCATACACTTTTCGATGATACAATGAGGACGGACAGACGGACATTTTGTAAAAACATGTTTTTCGGAATCTGAACCCTAAAACGTGTAAATCCGTCGAAAACCGGAAGTCGAAAAAAATTTCGATTACAATACTTTCTTCTATTATAGATAGAAGAAAGTAAAAATGCACACTATAGGGGTACTGAAAATATTTGGAGGGGCCTCAAAATTTAATTGCGCCTGGGGCCTCTTGAGTGCTTAATCCACCACTGATTGTGTTTTATAGGAATGTCAAGGGGCCGACAGAAACATTTGAATTATCCACGATTTCGAATTATACACGTTTGAATTATTCAAGTTTGACTGTAATATGTTTACATGAATTACACATCACAGTGAATAAAGCAAACCATTTATACCTTTCTTATCACCATTCCCTGTCGAGTGGTTTCCACTGTACAGCCATGTTGATAACTTCTTCGAACTTTTTGCAGCCTTCAAGTTTCTTCTTTTTAGAGTCTGTCTTTTTTGATTTCCACTTGGCTGGTGCCGAATTCGTTTCATAATATAAACTATTATCTCAACATAAGCAAAGTAAGATTAACCCCTTGGGGACGAGCGACACGTATACGTGACGCATAAGATGCTCAGAATCCTCGATTATTCCCACCAGTTAATTTTTATTGTAAGCTTTGCCTTATTTAATGACAGCATTTCTCCGATTCAATTAGGCGAAAATTTCGGTTTTGAAAAACCGGTGGTAAAATATTAAAAATTCCGTAAAAGGCGCTCGTCACGAAGGGGTTAAGTAATAAACTATCGTACTATGCGACTCTCAACTGCTCTGACAGTCCGATATTGATGAGCAGTTAGTAAACGAATGACTCATCACTAGCTCATTGCACGTCCTAGCTTGCACTTAACTCATCACTCAGCAGGCACCTGAGAGTGTATTCTGGTGTTATCGGAACGCTGAAACGGGTCGGAAAAAGTCCTCTTAGCGACAATTTGCTATGACACATTCGACTCGACATTCTGCTGTCTGCTCTAGAGATGCTTTTGCATGCGAAGCGTATGGAGTATTTGAACGGACACGCAAAAACATTTACTCTAGCACTTTGATGGATTTTTTTATTATTATTATTAACTTTTAGCTAGGTGCTGGGTATTTTATAGGAAGTTAGATTAGATATTAAAATACAATAATTTTTTAACCATCAGTTTGGGGCCCCGGGGCAGTGCCCCGGCGGTAGTTACGGACCTGAAACGCTGAACTATTTATATTGTTTTAAGTGCAAACGCGTTAATGTTCCGCAATCGCTTCAAGTTTTTTTTTTGTACCATAAAATTACTTTTAATAATTTAACTTTTCCTGAAATCGTCTATGAAATCAGAATTCTTTATTTAAAAAAATAATTCCTCTTACGTATGATTTAGTTTCTAAAAAAGTAATCGTTAACATGTACCGTAATTTCCGGCATATAATCCGCGGATCAAACAATTATGTTTAGACCCAGAAATTTTCTTTAATAATTGAAGTAAAATACAGCGATCTAGTATGTTCCATTATATAAAATAAAATTTCTGGGTCGAAACATGATTGTTTGATCCGCGGATTATACGCCGGAAATTACGATAATCAGGGTATACAATAAATATTAAGTAATTAATAAAGGCTCCAATTCTAATTTTTATAATAACAAGTGAAAAATCAGTGAAAATTATGTAATTATGTTATGTTGGCACAAGCATATAAATTTAGTTTTATTTTTATAAAAAAAAAAAGTAAGAATTTTTTTAGGTATTAAATGTTAAATGCACAGATATATTTTTTTACTTATTCATTTTCTTTTTTTAAATAGTTTTAAAAATTCTTCGTTTTTATTTTCCAAACGTTCCTAAAACAGTTCCAAAGGGCGTAAACATAATATCGTTGCTAGAACCTACTATGTATCAGGTATAAAATTTCTTGAATTTTCTTAAGCGACTTTCGCATTTGGTCGACCTGGTTTATATATTGATAGTTTTTATCTATATAAGTTGCGAGTGTTACTGTAGGACAAATTTCTGATATTTTCAAATCAATAGATCAGATTCATTTTTTCCCCTATTGGCCTACGTATCGACGGCCGACTTAGCTTTTCCATTTATGGGTATAAGGTATAGTATATGTCCAACATTTCCGGCTCTGCAGACAAGATTTATACATAATTTTTTTTTCAGTTGGTAGGCCGACTAGCTATTTATGTGATTCGAAAATGTGACAGAACACGTGACTTTCATACCGGCTGACCAGATAGATCTATTGAAACCATTACTTTTTTTACTCATAACCTATCTATTGACAGACCGATTAGTTTTTGCCATATGATTGTAAGGGTGTAGTGAAATGCATTCTGAAGATTTAAAGTCCTGCCAACCAGAATTTTTCCGAATTGTTTTTTTTAATCGGCCTATTGACATACTATAGAGACACTAATTAAATCTGCCAATAAGCCGACTGAATCATTCTACCAAACATTGGGGGGGCAGCTGCCCCCCCTGCCCCCCCGCTCGCTACGCCTCTGCACGAACGATTATTTCGATGCTGTGGCCAATCGTTCTTCTATGGGCAATTAAATGGCGGTGTGAGTCAGCCCGGATTGTAGGAGCCTTACGGAAACTGTGAGCATAGAAATAATCATTACATTGGCCTAAATACTTTTCAACTATCTTGGAAAGAGTAAAAAAACAGTTCATGTAGATCATTACACGTGAGCTGAAGGGTTAGACAGGTGCACTCGCTGATATTATGAAGAGAGAGAGGGGGGGGGGGGAAAGTGGCACTCCGGGAGTGCCGACAGAAGTGAAAACTTCAACAATTACGTGTGTGTTTTTTGAATCGTCCGGAAATGTTTTATTTTGCAGGAAATACTTTTAAATGAAGTGTTTGTTTATTCATTATTATAAACTACTACTATAAAAATTATAATACAATTTTCATTTTATGCGCTATTGTACAAGAAAAATAATGCATATTATTTTACATACAAAAATTTCGGGTACCAGACTTCAGTCGCACTATACCGCTTACATTTTTCTGCGTTACTATACCGCTTACATTTTTCTGCGTTTACTATACCCCTTACTATACCGCTTACATTTTCTGCATTACTATACCGCTTTCTATACAGCTTACTATACCGCTTACTATACAGCTTACATTTTTCTGGGCTTACAATTTTCGGCGCTTACTATACCGCTTAGATTTTTTTTTGCGTTACTATGCCGCGCACTATACTGCTTACATTTTTCTGCGTTACTATGCCGCTTACTATACCGCTTACTATACGGCTTACAATTTTCGGCGCTTACATTTTTTTTGCGTTACTATGCCGCGCACTATACCGCTTACATTTTTCTGCGTTACTATACCGCTTACATTTTTCTGCGTTACTATACCGCTAACATTTTTATGCGTTACTATGCCGCTTACTATACAGCTTCTCTCATCTGGAATTGGTTCAAAATTAGGAGACCTGGGGGGACAGTACAATAGACCTCTGGTCGCGGTGCTTTGGCTTTCGAGCCCCCGCCCCCCAGTAATACAGTACTATACCGCTTACATTTTTCTGCGTTACTATGCCGCGTACTATACCGCTTACATTTTTCTGCGTTACTATGCCGCGTACTATACCGCTTACATTTTTCTGCGTTACTATACCGCGTACTATACCGCTTACATTTTTCTGCGCTTACTATACCCGTTAAAATTTTATGCGCTTACTATACCGCTTACATTTTTCTGCGTTTACTATTGCGTTTACTATACCGCTTACATTTTTCTGCGTTTACTATACCGCTTACTTTACCACTACCGCTTACATTTTTTCTGTGTTACTGTACCGCTTACTATACCGCTTACATTTTTCTGCATTACTATACCGCTTACTATATCGCGTACAATACCGCTTACATTTTTTTACCGCTTTCTATACCGCTTACTATACCAAGGTGCAATAGCGCACAGGTAAGCATGCGACGCGCCCGCCCCGCCCTACCTCATACCTAACTATACACAATACATGTACATATTTATATACAGAAGTGTCGGTTACAGTAACAGTGTCGCGAATTCAGTGTTTTTTCCTCATCTCAAAAAATGCCCAACGCGCCAAAAGAAGTTTTCACTTCAAATATACAGAGGTGTCGGTTACAGTAACAGTGTCGCGAGTTCAATGCTTTTCTCCCATCTCAAAAAATGTCCAACGCGCCTAAAGAAGTTTTCACTTCAAAAAAAGCAAGTTAAAATATTGTATAGTCGCTTGGCATTTTATCGGGTTAAAGTTTTTAATCGCTGCAAGTTTTTCCAAACTTTGAGATAACTAATGATAAACATTGCGAAACTATCTTATTCTTCTGAAAACTCTTTTCCTGGAATAAGTTCTGAAAATTAACGTTGTGATGATTGAAAGTATTCGGACGTTTTTAATCTCCTAATTGAATTATTATTTCCGTATGTTTTTACTTTAGGTTCTTAGAAACGCAAGTTGGAAGGATGCTAATTTTTCTTTAACAAGTTTCATATAGTTGTTTTTTCTTTCTTAATTTTCTAATTGCTTTTGGCGTTGGCACACACTTCGTCGAAAGTTTCTTAAGAATCCTTTCTTTAATGTTACTTCTTTTTTAACACTTTCCAACATAGTTGAAAAGTGTTTGACTTCGGTTTGTCTTCTGTGCCCAAAGTAAAAAACATGTATTCGCACCCATCCATCAATTTCACTTTTTGAATAAATAAATGATGGAAGTGTTCAACGAAAAAATTATTACAATAATAATTATAATATTATGAAAAATATTAAATATTAAAAATATATTTTTTAAAAACACAATTTCACTAGTTTTACTTAAAAAAATCTGGAGGTCAAAACAAAAATTATAAAAGTGTGAGGTGCTGAGGACAACTCTAATAAGAAAATTAAGGAGAGGTGTTCTTTAGCCTAATAAAATTCATGTGTTTTTACGATTTTTTTTTTTTTTTTTTTCAGTTACAAAGAAAAAAGATTTAACCCTCTGACTTTTTGCATTATTGACATTTAACTCGTATTTAAATTTTTCTGTGTGTTTAAAAAAATAAAAAAAAATGTTGTGTGATTGTGGAGTACCTGCAGGTGCGTCGTCAAATTATGAAAAGGCATTTAATTCTCTGGAGCTTACACCAACATTCAGTTTAAAAAGTTAATTTTTGACACAATAGCTGCCATTTGTACAAAAAAGGTCATTTTTCGCCCCCCCCTTTTTTTTTAAACATTTTACGAGCTTGATAATTAATGAAATTTTTGCTCTTCGGTGGTATAAGCTCCAGCAAAAACGATTAGCTTTCTTTTAATGCGAAAAAGAAAGGAAATCGGTCGAATAGTTCTCGAGTAAAAGGGTCACCCAATTTGAAAAGTAAGGTTTCGAGAAAAACAAGTTTAAATTTTTATAACATTACATTCAATGAGTAAAAAAAATATTGTAAGGAATTGGAATTTCATGAAACTGCTTTACGGCAACAATCTATAAAATAACCTTAGACTTAACATTAGCTTGCACGTTTCTTTGCTTGACTAGTGTAGGTCCTTAAATAATGCAAAAAATCTAAAATTTTGACCCCAAATAAATAAAACTACCATCCTCCCCCCCCCCCCCGCAAAAAAAATAAAATCGTAAGAAATATAAATTTTTAAACATTCATTAAAATATGTTATGAACGTGATTAAAATTCAAATTTACTCGGTGTACTTTTATCAGCCTCTCATGTTTTTACGATTTTTGTTTTGACGTCCTGATAATAAAATCCACGTTTATGTATGCTGATAAAAGCGTGTCTAAAAAAATATTTATTTTTACTTCTGTTGGACTCAATATTGACCACTATTTATGAATTATTACTTTTTTTAAGACCTCTTCCTTGAAATCTATTTTTAAACAGTTCCCGATAACTGTTTGCTAAATGTTACAATGCACTTTTGACAAGAAATCACGTGATATCTTTATTGAGATAAAAATAACACTGGTTGGCAAAAAAAAAAACAGTTTTTCTTTTCAAAACAAATATGTAAACTTTATAGATCTAATATTTCTAAATTTAAATATGGCATCTAATTCCTCATGCGCCCTTGTGAATAACAGACACCAAAAATAGCTGATGAAAGATTTCCAAATCTGTGGAAAAATTCTTAATATTATTGATAAATTCTCTAACGATTTCTAAAATAGAGAAAGTTATTTCAATAATTAGTTTTATTGACGAGTTTCCACTTATCATATTCTCAAAAACAAGTGTTATTGATTTAACATAAAACGATTCTGTCTCTTCATATAGTTTTCGTAATTTATGTTCTTTGTGTTTTATGAAACGTTTTAAAAGTATATTTTCCTTATGATTTTTTTTTTTACTAACTATCATTTTTATTAGATTTTAGTTGTGTTCTTTTACACTTTCGTTATTGGGGGGGGGGGGGGGGTGATATTGGGCAAATTTTCACTGCCTGAATTCCGGAATCAGAATTTTGCCTCGGGAGTGTTCCCTACTTATAGAACAGCTTATCCAGTAAAAGTAATGAAAAGTGTTATTTAGCATGGAAGAATTCCTGTGTGAAAGAGGAATTCCACCCTTTTAAAAGCAATTTTGGGCATTCTCTGAACTGATGCAAATATATAAGAAGCGGGAGGGGGGGGGGGGGGTATTTAACAGCCACACATTTTGTCTACTCAAATCCTTGAAGTTTGTTTCTGAATTGCTGTACTAAAAAGCCATCAAATCGAAGCCGAGTCTTATATTATAAGCATCTGAAAGATGAAAATGAAGTTGTTTAAAGTGTCTTTCCAAAGTGACTTTTTTTAAATTTTTTTTTTTGTTTTATTTAAAAAAAGAAAGATAATATCGGTAATGTTTTCTTTTTAATAGAATATTTTATCCTATTTATACAACACTTTTGAGTAATTTCGGTGATTCATCTTTGGGGAATGTTTTTTTTTTCTTTTGAAAGGAGGGGGAAAAAAACATTCCGCCAAAACCATCCAACCCATAATAATATTTGTTTTGAAAAAATTATCACTCAGATACAGTGTCTCACAAAAGTGATGGGACACTTGTGCTTTATAAAAAGAAACTGCAATAAAATAAATAAACAAGCATGTGCAAAAATTTTTTGGGTGTGTTTCATATTTAAAGTTAGTAACAATTATTACATAACATACATTTTGTCAAAATATTAAAATATTAATTTAGTAAAAATACAATTGTTCAGAACGGAGCAAAAAATGGCTCACATAAGTGATGGGACACTTACTTTTCCATCAAATATTTATCCACAAATTTTACTTTTTAAAAGGTTTTAATATTTTGTTGGATTTCCTTTTACTTTTAAAACATGATTTAATCTTTTTGGGATGGATTCGACTATTTTTTTGTGATTTCTGGAGTGATTTTACCCCATTCTTCTTGAAGCACCGATTTTAGTTGTTGTTTTGAAGAAATGGTGTGTTTGCGAATTCTTGATTCCAATTCTTGCCAAATATTCTCTATGGGATTTAAGTCTGGAGATTGTGGTGGTGTTTTTATTATTTCAGGACAGTTATATAGCAGCCAGAGTCTAACGTTCAGAGCAGTGTGCTTGGGGTCATTGTCCTGGTAGAATTTAAAATCGTTATGAAGGTTCAATTTTCGTGCTGAAGATTTCAAATTTTGCTTTAAAATATCAATATACTTGTACTGATCCATTATACTGTCAATAAAAACAAAATTACCAACTCCAGCGGACGACATACACCCCCATACCATAACTCCTCCTCCACCATGTTTTACTGTTGGTACCAAGTTCTGTTTGCGAAGTTCTTCCCTGGGTTTTCTCCACACCAAGATTCTACCGTCAGAACCAAATATATTAAATTTACTCTCATCAGCAAATATAACTTTATTCCAGTAATCAGAATTCTTATTTATGTTGGATTTTGCGAAAGCTAGTCTGAGTTTTCTATTCTTTTCACTTACGAAGAATTTTTTCCTGGCTACTCTACCGTGATATCCAGCAGATCGAATTACCCTTCTAATAGTTTCAGGATTAACAATTATTCCATATAATGCTTGTAAATCAGCAGCAACTTTTGAAGCACTAATTCTTGGATTTTTTTTAATATTTCGAACGATAATTCGCTTTATTCCATTGGATAGCTTTGATGGTCAGCCAGGTCTTCTTTTATCCTGAATCATATGATTCTTTTTATATCGTTTAATGATATTGAAAACTGTTGAACGACTCAAGTTAACTGTTTCAGCAGTTTTTCTAATAGATTTTCCACGTTCAATATGCAAATTAATAACTAATTTTCGAATTTCAGGCGAGGTTTCTTTTCGTTTAGCATTCATGACTACACAGAGCTAAAAAACACAAAAATTCCAAAACAAACTGGAGAGAAATACTGCAGACGATTTTATAAATGATTGCCAATTGCTTTTAAGTAAAAATAAAACCCCAAAAAATATTTTTATTGCTTATTTCAGGCGATTTTTGTTGCATACAGTGTCTCACAAAAGTGATGGGACACTTGTGCTTTATAAAAAGAAACTGCAATAAAATAAATAAACAAACATGTGCAAAAATTTTTTGGGTGTGTTTCATATTTAAAGTTAGTAACAATTATTACATAACATACATTTTGTCAAAATATTAAAATATTAATTTAGTAAAAATACAATTGTTCAGAACGGAGCAAAAAATGGCTCACATAAGTGATGGGACACTTACTTTTCCATCAAATATTTATCCAAAAATTTTACTTTTTAAAAGGTTTTAATATTTTGTTGGATTTCCTTTTACTTTTAAAACATGATTTAATCTTTTTGGGATGGATTCGACTAATTTTTTTGTGATTTCTGGAGTGATTTCACTCCATTCTTCTTGAAGCACCGATTTTAGTTGTTGTTTTGAAGAAATGGTGTGTTTGCGAATTCTTGATTCCAATTCTTGCCAAATATTTTCTATGGGATTTAAGTCTGGAGATTGTGGTGGTGTTTTTATTATTTCAGGACAGTTATACAGCAGCCAGAGTCTAACGTTCAGAGCAGTGTGCTTGGGGTCATTGTCCTGGTAGAATTTAAATTGGTTATGAAGGTTCAATTTTCGTGCTGAAGATTTCAAATTTTGCTTTAAAATATCAATATACTTGTACTGATCCATTATACTGTCAATAAAAACAAGATTACCAACTCCAGCGGACGACATACACCCCCATACCATAACTCCTCCTCCACCATGTTTTACTGTTGGTACCAAGTTCTGTTTGCGAAATTCTTCCCTGGGTTTTCTCCACACCAAGATTCTACCGTCAGAACCAAATATATTAAATTTACTCTCATCAGCAAATATAACTTTATTCCAGTAATCAGAATTCTTATTTATGTTGGATTTTGTGAAAGCTAGTCTGAGTTTTCTATTCTTTTCACTTACGAAGAATTTTTTCCTGGCTACTCTACCGTGATATCCAGCAGATCGAATTACCCTTCTAATAGTCTCAGGATTAACAATTATTCCATATAATGATTGTAAATCAGCAGCAACTTTTGAAGCACTAATTCTTGGATTTTTTTTAATATTTCGAATGATAATTCGCTTTATTCCATTGGATAGCTTTGATGGTCGGCCAGGTCTTTTTTTATCCTGAATCATATGATTCTTTTTATATCGTTTAATGATATTGAAAACTGTTGAACGACTCAAGTTAACTGTTTCAGCAGTTTTTCTAATAGATTTTCCACGTTCAATATGCAAATTAATAACTAATTTTCGAATTTCAGGCGAAGTTTCTTTTCGTTTAGCATTCATGGCTACACAGAGCTAAAAAACACAAAAATTCCAAAACAAACTGGAGAGAAATACTGCAGACGATTTTATAAATTATTGCCAATTGCTTTTAAGTAAAAATAAAACCCCAAAAAATATTTTTATTGCTTATTTCAGACGATTTTTGTTGCATATATAATGGTGTCCCATCACTTTATGTGAGCTATTTTTTGCTCCGTTCTAAACATTTGTATTTTTATTAAATTAATATTTTAATATTTTGACAAAATGTATGTTATGTAATAATCTTTACTAAATTTAAGTATGAAACACACCCACAAAAAAATGTGTACATGTTTTTTTAATTTATTTGATTAGTTTCCTTTTGTAAAGCACAAGTGTCCCATCACTTATGTGAGACACTGTATATAATGGTGTCCCATCACTTATGTGAGCTATTTTTTGCTCCGTTCTAAACATTTGTATTTTTATTAAATTAATATTTTAATATTTTGACAAAATGTATGTTATGTAATAATCTTTACTAAATTTAAGTATGAAACACACCCACAAAAAAAATGTGTACATGTTTTTTTAATTTATTTGATTAGTTTCCTTTTGTAAAGCACAAGTGTCCCATCACTTATGTGAGACACTGTATATTTGAATTTACACCTTTTAGCAAACTGTCTTTAATTTTCTTTTTGATTCAATGAATCGATACATTAAATTGTTAGTTTATTTTATTTATTTATTTATTTGTTTGTTCTTAATACTTTCTAAGTTATGAAAAAAAAAAATAACAATCATACGTATACAATTAATTATATTTCATTTTATTGTATAAATTAAAAATAACTTTTAAAATGTGTCTGAATTACACACGGTTTATCACAGTTGTATAGATAAGAAGAAAAAATATTCCATTTTCCACTTTTATGCCTGGTTATTGACAGTATTTAGATTTGATGAAGCATGCGATGGAAATTGAATAGTGTCAAATGGGGAAATGTGATATCATAGCGCCAATGTGCATTTTAGAATTCATATATTCTTCCATAAAATTCGTCGAATTTTCAATTTCAGTTTTTATCAAATTAAATTTTTCTCTTTTTTGCGACAGAAACAAGTATTTTTCTAAGCCAGTTATTTAATCGTTTGTGTGCGAATGAATCGTGCCTGCTTGAACCGGAATTAAAGTGGGTCACGTGAAAATTATCTGATGTGTGCCTTGTATTATATATTTAGTCTGTCACCGTGTTTGCTGTTTTCTTTTAGATGCTTTTATTCGTTATTTCTCCTCCTTTTATCTTTTGCGAAATCAAGGACGGAATCATTCCATGTGAATGACTTCTATCGTCTGCGAATGCCGAATAAGTTCATTTTTGTGAAGCTTTACGAGGTCTGCTCGCGCCCGGGCCTGGCCCGCAAAATGAAGATAAATTTTCAAAATGACCGGTCCAGCAGAATAAAGACAACTTTTTTAACAGGCCGGGCTGATAAAACAATATTATAACAAATTTAAAACTATCAAACTAAGCTGATATAATATGAACAATTTTCAATGGACGTGACCGGTACGAGAATAAGTGTTGAATTCAGACACTTTTCTCCGGGAGGGATTTCTATGGCTCCGGGAGGTGGGGGACATTATTCAGTTCCAGGGGGGGGGGGCGATTGCACTTTTTAATCATTAAAAGCATAAAATCTAAAAACTTCCAGGGGGGGGGGCACTTCAATGTTCCGTGGGGGGTGCCCCCCCCCCCGGACCACCCCTTGAATTTAAGACTAAGAATAAGCATAAATGAATCAATGTGCTGCACGAAATACAGAAATATAATATGTCCACGTAGAGATCGGACAGTTGCATCGTGTCTGAGCCGGGGCTTATTTTATTTTATTTTTTTTTTCAGCAGATTCTGGCCAGGCCGGGATCAGGCTTATATTTTATTCTACATACTCGGGCCTGGCTGAAACTGTACTTAATTGTTCCCAAGAGGCGTCGGGCAAGCAATTTGTTTTGTAAAAATTGTAATAGCGATAATAAACTTCTGTTAACGGAATCTTTGGAAATATACTTTAATAAATTATAGAGAAATGTTTTCAAAAATCTACTTTTTATTATTATACAGCTTCAAAAGTTATAATATTATCAGGGTTCGTAAATATGATGATATTTTCGAAAACATAAAAAAATATACGATATTTTGATATCTATCAGATACATTGATATATATTCGATATTTTTTATATATATCTGATATTTTCAAAATTAATCAACTTATTGATGATTATAAATATTTTCAGAGTTAATATAAATTAGACATTAAAACATAGTCATTTAACATAAAAACTGATTCTAAATGACTTTGTTTTGTTCATCTCACGAAACCCTATTACTCCCGCTTCGTTGTCTGTCCGTCACAGAGCCGGTTCTCAGAAACTATTTAACTTACAGAGTTGAAACTTTGTGTACTTATAGTTGAATACCTGCTATAAAGCTGAAAATCATAAAATTTGAAAAAATCGTATTTTAATATATAGAGATTAAAAAAACCAAAAATCTGACAGCCTTTTCCTATTAAATGTAAACATTTTTCGTTATAACAGTTGCCAACAATTAAAAATCCACAATAAAATTTTTTCTAAAATAATTAATTTTCTATTGAAAGATTTCCACGTGAAAAATAAAAATGAAATAAAAAGCGCCACCGTAATACTTACCCATTATGGATATGCAGAATGTAAAATCTATACTAATAAAAGAAAGTTTCGCTCTGTGTGTGTGTGTGTGTGTGTCTCTGTCTGTCTGTCTGTGTGTGTGTGTGTGTCTGTTGGCGATGGCTAGCAAAATCTAGCCCACCTAGAAGTCTGGAAATTTAGGTGTGGATAGTCCAAGGTCTGGCCATGTGCACCTGAGCCTCAGAATTTTAATATTTTAATAATTAGCCTAGATATTAATTAGATTCTCATTAACAATCTCTTCTAAAATGTTATCTTTTAAAACAAAATGGCGAAAGAAACGAACTTTCGCGTTGGATTTGCGAGCGGAAATGAACAAATTCGAAATTATTTTACTAATTAGCGAATTTTAAGAAAACTAATTGAGATATCAATTTAAAAACTTCTGAGCATATGTAAAAAAATATTCTGCATCTGACCATGTGATTTTTGAAAAATTCGGTTGGTAATTTTTTTTAATTTATGCAAAAAACTGCCAAAAATCTGCCGGCGCCATTGAAAACGATCCGAGAAATCTTTCAGACAGGGATCTGCTTTCATTAAAAACTGAACTACAAAGAGATCTGTTTCTCTGGCCGATCCCTCTCATTTAGTTTGCGAAAATGAAAGGAAATACAGTGAAACCCCGATTTTACGTTTCTCAAGGGACTGAGTAACAAAAACGTAAAATACGGGAAAAACGTAAAATACGGGAAATACATAGAAAGCAAAAAATCGTAGAAAAAAAACTAAAATTAGTAAAGATGTCTCTTTTAAAAGGTATTACAATCTATATTTTACGAAAAGAACATTATTATACATACCATTTTAAGATCATTTTAACACATTTAGATGCGAATCCTGGCGTTTAGGTTGAAAATAGTCCGTAATAGTGGATTGTTTTTTAGTCATTGAGTTCAAAGTGAATGCAGCATCTTCCAGGATTGAAATACTTTGCAAGTTTTTTTCCTGGTCTTTATGAGAAAGAAAATAGTCTTTCACTATTTGTAAGCTCTTCAATGCAATATTTAAATAAAAGGGCTGTGCTTCTGTTTCTTCTTCTTCACCTTCATCGGTGGACGAAAAGTCCATAACGTCGGCTACGGATGGAGCAGTAGCTCTTTCAGCTTCGCATGTTGCTAAGTTTTCCGGGATGTAATCATCGAAGTCATAGATAACTGTTTCGTTGTCATTCTCCGAGTCTACCGGAGCTGATTCTTCATCTGTTCTCGGTTCATTAGATGCTATGATTCCGCTTTCTTCAAAACAATGGGAAATGCACTGTTGTGTAACGTTTCTCCACGACGCAGAAATAAAATGCATAGCCTCTAGAACACTTAACTTTAATTTGCAGGCATCATTTAGGTTTCCATTTTCTATTTCAGCTACAGCTTTCCGGACAAGTTGCTTTCTATAAAAAACCTTGAAAGATCGAATAATGCCGAGATCACAAGGCTGCAATTTGCTTGTACAATTTGCCGGAAAAAAATCGACATGCACATTAGACAACGGCAAAACCGAATGTGCACTGCATTGATCAATGAACAAAATTATTTTAAGATTCTGCAACCATTTTTTTGTTTAGTCTGCGCAAAAAGTCTTCGAAAAGGGGTTTGGTAATCCACGCATTTTTGTTTGCTTCGTACTTTGTCGGATAACTTCTCACGTTTTTGAAGCATCGTGGGTTGCGCGACTTTCCAACAACAAGAGGCGTCAGCTTCTCACTTCCATCAGAATTACAGCACAGTAAAACCGTAAGACGCAATTTAGACATCTCCCCTCCATGGCAGGAGTCTCCTTTAGCAACGTAACTTTTATCCGGTAGGAGGTTAAAGAAAAGTCCGGTCTCATCCGCATTGAATACGTCCTTTGGCTTGTATCCTTTGGTCAAATTTGGTAGATTTTTCTTCCAATCTTCTATTGTAGCTTCATTTACACTTGATGATTCTCCCGAAAGCGATCTATACACAAGATTATGTCTTTTTTCATCCGATCAATCCAGCCATTTGAAGCTGTGAAGTCTTTCAAACCACCAAGCCTATCAGCGATTTCTAAAGCTTTTTCTCTTAGTATCGTGCCATTTACAGGTACATTCGCGGCACGAGTTTCTTTAAACCACTTTAATAAGATACCTTCCAGTTCGTCGTACGGCGATATTTTCAATGTTCTCCGTTTCTTGGCTTTTTTTTTCTCCCACTTTCTCTATGTTTTTTTCAATGCATTCTTTTTTCTGTAATATGGAATGCAGGATTGTCACGGGAATTCCTTGCGATTGAGCGAACGCTACTTTGGTTCCGTGAAATTCATCAAATTGTTTAACAATTTCGGCTTTCTCAGCAACAGAAAAGTTTTTGCGTTTTTTACTCCTAATTTTGGCACAAAAAGGTTAGAAATACGACTACCGCGTGCTAAACAGCAACTGAATCTGAAAACGTGAGGAAGGGTAAGGACCCATTTCCCTCCCCGACGAAAGAAATAAACCACCCCATCTGATTGATAACTGGAGTGTCTCTTCCCCTGCCCATCTCATTCCTACACCAATAAAATGTGTTGTTTCTGTACTTTACTCCCCCCCCCCCAGCTGTCCGGGGGAGCGGAGGGGAGGGAGCAGGCCGCGACTGCAGGTGTTCAACAAAGGAGGGGGGGAAACCAGTTTCAGAAGACAGGAGTCTGTAGAATGCGTTTCTGTTTTCATAGATTACATAACTTTCAACAACGTGGATTAGCTTTAAAAAAGCACAAAAAGAAAAATTATTGCTTATTTTAGAACATTTTTTCCTTTTTTTACTTTCCAGAGAAAACGTAAAATGCGGGAAATTCCATAAATAACAAACTTACGATCCGGGTTAAATTAACATTACAATTATACGGAAAAACTGGGACCTGATGAAAAAAACGTATAATGCGGGAAAAACGCAGATTCAGGGGACGTAAAATCGGGGTTTCACTGTATAGCCAAATTTTACTAATGAGCAAAAATTTAGGTAACTAATTAAGATATAGATTTGAAATTGAGGTCGGGAAGGGGGTGTCATCTGCCGGCTATTTTAGCGTAGCGTCTTCGTTATGTTCTAATGATCAGAAAAATGTAATTCTTTTTTTAATGATCGCGTTAATGTAGGTGACGGTGGTTCTCTTGAACAAATTATTCATTATATTTACGGGTATGGGGAGGGAGGGGGTTAACGCCTTTCTCTGAGATTGTAATTATCTCGGGCCCGGGCAACGCCGGGCGGGTTAGCTAGTATTAAAATAAAAATGTGTAAACCACTTATAAAATGCATTGCAATTCAAATAAAATCGTGGCTTGATGACGTCATAAACTTTAAAGGCTCGATTACTGAATTGCTTGAAAGAGGTTTTTCCTTAACTCCAAAAATAATAATCGTATTAACTAGCGGTTTATTGCATCTGATTAAGCGTCAAATTTCCAATTAAAATATATCTTTGAAGTGAAATTTGGATGAAATACAGGGTCATGAAAAATCGAAGAGTGTGGAAAATAGGATTCCAAATATCTCGGCAACTAATTATCCGATCGACTTCATGCTTTATGCAAATTTGTTTTTTTGTCTTTTATATTCATTTCTTAAAATAAACAATTTCGAAAATTTTTATATACCTTTTATCAGAACGAATATTTCGAGAGTCCGAAAAAAATAGTTCTGGTTAATCGAGGTTATTGAAATGAAATAGGCTTCTTCCCATTATTACATACTAAGTACATACCAAATTGCAAGTCTCTATCTCAATTTTTTCGGGAGATAGAGCGTTCACAGACACACAGACGGACGGAATTTTTAGGTAGATTTCGTAAGAAATACTACCTATTACATTCTCACCTAAGTTGGAAATTTTGAAAAATTTTTGCAGATCTACGCCGATCATGACTCCCAGAACCCAAAAACACCCCCAGTTCAAAAGTTTATCTATCTATCTATCTATCTATCTATCTATCTATGTCACTTTTTTCTGACCACGATAACTGGAAAAATTCTGCATAAATCTCTTCCAAACTGATACATAAAATCAAGGGTCATAAAATCTCGGTCAAGTTCGTTAATGGGCAAAATCGAACCAAGGGGGGGGGAAATGGGGGGGCTTTTTGTGAAAACAGAAAAATCCTCATAATTTCTTTATTATTATACGTATCGAATCCGTTTAAAGTTATTACTTCTAGGAAAAGGGCCGAAAATTTATGTAGGACAGATCTTTTATATAATTAAAAATGGCTCCAAGGGGGGAAAAAGGGGGGGGTTTAGAAGAAAAAAAATCATAGCTTCGTCAATTCACAAGATATCAAATCCGCGTAAATTTATTATTAATCCTCTTAGTATTATCTAAAACTTTTATATTGACAAGTATTTTATAGGACTAACCGTTATAGCAAAAAAAAAAATATTAAAAACAAAAAAATCCCTGCCGGCACTGCCTGCAAACAAGTTATTTTTCGAAGTAGGCGGTTCCAACTCCCGCATCTTTTCGAAACTGATGCATAAAATCTCGGTCAAGTTCGTTAATGGGCAAAATCGAACCAAGGGGGGGGGGGGGGAGGGATGGGGGGGACTTTTTGTGAAAACAGAAAAAAACCCATAATTTCTTAATTATGATACGTATCGAATCCGTTTGAAGTTATTATTACTTCTAGGAGAAGGGCCGAAAATTTATGTAAGTCAAATTTTTGATATAATTAAAAATTGCCTTAAGGGGGGGAAGGAGGGTTTTAGAAGAAAAAAATTCATAATTTCGTCAATTCCCAAGATTTCAAATCCGATTAAATTTATTATAAATCCCCTTAATATTATCTAAAATTTTTATATTGACATGTTTTTTATAGGACCAACTCTTATAGCAAAAAAAAAAAAAAAAAAAAAAAAAATCCTTGCTGGCTCCGCCTGCAAACAAGTTTGGCTTCGAAGTAGGCGGTTCCAACTGCAGCATCATCGCAAAAAGGTCATTTCTTCCGCAATTCCCGACAAACAGGCGCCCCACGTTCTGCGTCTTCGAAATCTACCTGTGCCTGTAGGCCGAGCCGTCAGGGATTTTTTTTTTCTAAAAATATGTTTTTCGGAATCTCCAGTGTCTGAAACGTGTAAATCCGTCAAAATTTTTTTTTCGATTTTCAAAACGATTACAAGACTTACCCTATACTACGTATGATGGGTAAGTAAAAGATTAATATGCGTCATATTGGTAACCAAACGGAAATTTTCAAATATTTCTCAATAATACAAGGAGAATGAGTATGTGTAAATACAGAAAGCAGCTTAATATGACGTCTTTAGAGAATTAAAAAGAAAATTGACGTCATAACGGATTTGTCAAATGTTTGACAATAATACAAAGAGAGTATCAATATGAGTAATAGATAATAGTAAATATGTAAGTTTGAGGAACGTATTGAATCATGATAAAAACCAGATTATGGAAACATTGGCATATTTTAACATTTTGAAGGTGATTTTTTTTTTTTTTATATCGCATTTAGTTCACATGATGGATATCATTATGTCATTGTGACAGAGTATAAAAGCGGGCTTCGCCCGCTATCGGACCGGTTCAGATTTTCGAAAAAACGAGAAAAATAGGCCGGTAAATTTTTACTTTTATAAAAAACTTTTTTTTTTTGGTAAAATGAAATTTATTTGGATTTGTTAAAGAAAGGATAAAGTGTTTTGAAAAGAATATTAAACGAAACCCTTTATGCGATCTTCGATCACACTTACCCACTTGTTTTTTGTTTTTTTTTACTTAACAAAATTTAATATCAACTAATGCTTTTTACTAGAGTTGTGGGTTTTCCGGAAAATTTTGAAACAGAAAATTTTCTAAGCCAATAAAATATACTAAAATTAAACTCTCGTTCACTAGAGGCTACAAGGGAAGCAAAAAGATGAGGGGTTGTATCAAATATAGAATGAGAGACACTTCATTCTTATTATGTCAACTTTCATAAACTAGTATATTTGGATACAAGCCCTCATCTTTTTTGCTTCCTTTTGGGAACAGCGAATTTCGAGCTTATTCTACCGACGATTACCATCTGAATTTTCAAGCTATGTTTTTGAGACTTTCATAAAAGTTGGTCTATACATTTAGCTAATATATTATGCACAGTATATTTTGATTGAATTCGCGCATGCGCAGTGAAACAATATTTAGTAAACCTGCTCATTTTTCATACATTTTTTATTATTTTTTAATTCTGATTGCAGGGTATTGTGTATAATTTTGTTTGTCATATTTTCTGAAAAAAAAACTTGTTTTTATATTAAAAACTCTGCAAATTATAAGCAAAAAACTTGGTAAAATTTGGGACTGTTTTTATAAAAACCTGAATTTCTCTTCGAGTATACATGCTATCTTCATACAAATCAACCCAAATTATTACAATAATCCACTTAATCATAATCTACAGTTTGAATGGTTTTGCAGTATTAGTTTTTACAGGGTTATCCAAAATATATTAGTTTTTCTTCAATTTGTTGACGGCCCCTTATGGGATTTCGGGGAAAAAATCTTCACGGAAATATATGACATTTATCATGTTGTTTACACTCCTGAAGTTACATGATAATTCCTTATGTATCTTTCCAGATATTTAACAAAACGTCTAAAATCGCAAGTGACCGGTCATCATTGGAAATAAATACTGATTTGTAACATTGTAAATAACATTGTAAATAATGATTTACATTAAATGATTAAATAAATATTAAATAAATAATGATTTTGACATTGTAAATAAATACTGATATACATATCAAAAATAATTTATCGAATTAAAAAATATATAAGTAAATAAACAACAATTTCCATAACAAAATTTTCGCCAAATTGGCGGGGGGAATAATCGCGCCAACGCCTATGCCCCAAAAATATGCGAAATACTACCATGATCGCAAAAGTTCATGATTTGTCTATTAGAATCTTCCGATTTGGCGAAGGATTAAGGGAAAATTAAATTAGGAATAAATGTAACGTGTTGCAATGTTTAACATACATTTAAGGAAGACCAAACTGGTCGCCAGTGGCGGCTAGTATATATATATATATACTGTTCTTAAATTTTAGTGCTTTATTTTTTGTTAAATACTTTTTAAATCTTTTGTTTATTTTTATGTATAATATTTCATAAATTGATTTTAGGACACACTGAAAATATCTCCGAACCCTTTGCTGATTCATCTTGGAGTTTCTCTGATATTGCGTTGGCTTTCTACTCTGGAATGTTTTCATTTTCTGGATGGTAATCTTTTGTTTTCTTCTCAGTTATAAAATATATTTTGCTGATATTTTTAATATCTTAATGTGTGCATTTTATTTTTCAATATACAATTTTAACCTTTTTTTGCAACTGATGTAGCATCACAAATCTGTATAATAATCTGCATTTTCTCTTTCACGAGAGTTAACAATCAACATGAAGTTACTTTCATCAATCACAGATATATTCCATTTATGCATTTTGTTTCGCTAAATATTTTTTAACTTTTGTTTTTGCATGTCCTCTTTGGTGGAGCACTACAATATATTAGTCCAGAAGACAGTGACGTTTTTTAGTTAACTATTTCATACAAGAATATCTTCAAATACGTAATTGATCTTATTTAATCACGAAAACAGACTCCAGCTTACACAGCAGCGGTAGATGGTTGCTTTCATGATTAAGTAAAATTAATTACATATTCAAAGATCAACTTGAATCAAGCAAGTAATATAAAAAAATTTTTTAAAGTCAATTCCTACTTTTTAATCATAAATATATAAAATAAACCCGTGCAGCATTAATGTCCCACGTTATCTTTATTGAACATTTTTTTATAATCATCGTTGCGGTATTTTATTTCTGTGGCATCACTCATTTGAGATAAATCCTTCATTTCATTTATGAAAACAATGGAAGGAATTTTTTTTTCCCATTTAAAACTAAAATTAATTAATTAATGAATTAATATTTGAAAAAACTGTATTAACATAGTGTCATCCAATACAAGTTTAAAAAAATTTATTTGAACTTAAGTGGATGAATAGAAAATGTTTTATTAACGATTGAAAATTTGAACAAGATATATATAGAGAGAGTGTGAGCTAATAGTAGGAATTTAACAATTAATTAAAAAATGCCGCTGCCTCTGAGACTGTATGTGATAGCTTGGATAGTCGCTTCTCTAGAGTCGATAATCAGCTTGTAAATAACTTTTTTTTTTAAATCTCAGGTGTATTCTTACTCATTGCCTCTGAATAGTAGACTGATAAATAAATATTTTATTAATATTAAAAGAAAATATAAGACTGCATTGTCTGCTTAGTTAGAAAAAAAAAAAAAAAAGGTTAGGTGGAAAATACTAAATAATAATTGTATATCTTTCAATAAACCTACATTACATATTAGTGACTGCTTTTTTTACATATTATCTCACATAAAATGACATGTGTAAAATCTTTGTTTTTTTCTGTTAAGTTGATTTCTCACATTTCAAAGTTTATTTCATAATAATTCAAACATTATTCATTATAAAAAAAAGAATTACTTTTACTTTAACCATCAGAGCACACGAGCACTTATTTAAATTTTTCTATCCTTGTTCCTAAAATTAACCTGAACTAAAATACTACTTTGTGGTTTGTTGTTATGTACCTTGTGTATTACTTAAATAAATATTTTTAAAAATAAAATCTTGCTAAAAATGTTGCTTACAACCAATTAATTTGTACTTAAATTAGGGGTGCACAACCTTTTTAAGCGAAGGGCCACTTACAAAAATGACTGGGTTGTCGAGGGCCACCATCAATAGAATTACAGGAGATGTGACGGGGGGTAGCCCCCTAGGTTCCTTCCTTCCCAGTCAACGTATTCAGTTCTGTTGGCAAGGGTATATCAACAGTTTACGTTTGTATTTAGACAAGAGATATAGCTAAAATTATTTTCAAAGAGTGAAAATACTCCTTGACTTTATTTGAGGGTGTAAATTTAGCTTTAAAGATTGCCAGTGCTGAAAAAAATTCTGCTTTCATGAATGAAGGTGCAGAGGAGGAGAAACATATATTATTCTAAATTGTACTTCTTAACATATTCAGTCATAAAATGTGGATATCAAGTAGGGGTGCACAACCTTATTAAGAGGAGGGTCAGTCACAAAAATGACAGGATTGTCGAGAGCCAACATCCATAGGGTGGACAAAATTTTGTTTCGGGGAAGGAGGGGGAGTATCGGCCTAAAAGTTCATAAAAATGGCTAATTTTAAAAGGAGAGTTAGCTCCCTATGCTCAGAGTTGTATAATATAGACGCACGCCGTGCGCGGAAAATTTTCTGCAAAATTCGGAACTTTGCAGAAAATATTTTTAGGGGAATTTTTTTTTTTTTTTTTTTTTTTTTTTTAAATACTAAAAAACCCCGTGGCAGAATGTACGCGACGCTGCGACGGGCGTCGCAGACTTTTTAGGGCACCTGCAGACAGAAGGACATTCAGCGCTATAGTGCGTAATTTACGCGAAAAAACGGCAAACTTCGTCGAAGGATCGCAAAAAAAAACGGCGAATTTCGTCGAAGAATCGCAGAAAAAAAGCGAAATTTATTTAAAGATCGCGGAAAATGGCTAATTTCGTTAACAGATCAAGAAAAAAACGCAAATTTAGTCAAAAGGCCGTGAAAAAACGTGAATTTCGTCAAAAGGCCGTCAAAAAAACTTTAGTTTCGTTGAAAGATCTGCGAAAAATGCTTATTTTGCCGAAGGGCTACGGAGAAAACGCCAACTTCGTCAAAGGATCGTGGAAAAGACTGTTAATTTCGTCGAAGGATCACGAAAAAACGGTCAATTTCGTCGAAGAAACGGCAAATTTCGTCGTCGGATCGCGAAAAAACGAAGAATTCTGCCGACAGATCGTGAAAAAACGGCAAATTTCGTCGAAGGATTGCCAAAAAACGGTAAATTTCGTTGAAGGAACTCGAAAAAACGGTAAATTTCGTTGAAGGAACTCGAAAAAAACGGCAAATTTCGTCGAAGTATATCGAAAAAACGGCAAATTTCGTCGAAGGATCTCGAAAAAATGGTAAATTTCGTCGAATGATCTCGAAAAAACGGCAAATTTTGTCGAAGTATCTCGAAAAAACGGCAAATTTCGTCGGAGGATCGCGGAAAAAACGCGAATTTTGTATGATATATTGCGTATTGCAGACTATTTTTGAAAACATTATTAGCGTTGCAGACACTTGAAGATAGTTCTGTCACTTGGCCAAAAAATTAAAAATATTCCCCAATTTATGTACGATTTATTTACTGTTTGCGCACAATT
The DNA here is from genome assembly GCA_963931845.1 of Maratus michaelseni. Taxonomy (NCBI): domain Eukaryota; kingdom Metazoa; phylum Arthropoda; class Arachnida; order Araneae; family Salticidae; genus Maratus; species Maratus michaelseni. The sequence goes on along the minus strand of OZ007597.1, from coordinate 36,586,445 downwards.
CAACATTTTAAAGATGCAAAACATTGTTGTCACATTACAGACGCTTGCAAAGAGGTCAAAATATTAAGGATTGGGTTGTTTCTAAGTGCATTGAAAAAATTTAATTGATAAGAATTCAGCTCTTCCTATCATGGATTTTTAGTTTTATTATTATTTTTAACCAAAATAATAATTCTTTAATTAATATTAATTAATTTTAAATGGTAATTATTTTAAACTACTTTTTTTAATTTATATCGTCCAAATAATATAACACGTAATTTTATTAAACATTAAATTAATTTGCAGAAAGTTTTTGACTCAATATTTATGTGCGCAGAAAGTTTTTGATTTTATACAAGTCTGCTTATACTCACCCACCTCCTTAGTCAATATAACCCATTTCAGGATAGAAAAATCTTGCATTTATTTTCCCTGCGCGATTGACAATATTCACAGTTGTTTTTTTCCTAGTGATTGACAAAATTCACAATTTTTACGCGCCCGATCGGCGAAATTTGCGATTTTTTCGCAACCGATCGGCAAAATTCGCGATTTTTACGTACCTGAACGGTAAAATTCATGAATTTACGCGTCCGTTCGACGCAATTCGTAATTTTTACGCGCCTAATCGACGAAATTTACGATTTTTACGAGCCCGATCGGCAAAATTCACGATTTTTATGGGCCCGATCGGCAAAATTCAGGATTTTTATGGGCCCGATCGGCAAAATTCACGATTTTTACGCAGGCGATCGGCGAAATTTACGATTTATACGCACCCGATCGGCAAAATTCGCGATTTATACGCACCCGATCGGCAAAATTCATGATTTTTACGCTCCCGATCGGCGAAGTTAATGGTTTTTACGCGCCTAATCGGCGAAGTTAATGGTTTTTACGCGCCTAATCGGCGAAATTTGCGATTTTTACGCACCCGATCGTCAAAATTCGCGACTTTTACGCAGACGATTGGCGAAATTTACAATTTACACGCAACCGATCGGCAAAAGCAACGATTTATACGCACCCGATCAGCAAAATTTGCGATTTTTACGCGCCCGATCGGCAAAATTCGCGATTTTTAAGCATACGATCGGCAAAATTTACGATTTATACGCACCTGATCGGCAAAGTTCGCGATTTATACGCATCCTATCGGCAAAATTCACGATTTTTACGCACCCGATCGGCAAAATTCGCAATTTTTACGCATACGATCGACGAAATTTACGATTTATACGCACCTGATCGGCAAAGTTCGCAATTTATACGCATCCTATCGGCAAAATTCACGATTTTTACGCACCCGATTGACAAAATTCACGATTTTTACGCAGACGATCGGCGAAATTTACAATTTACACGCACCCGATCGGCAAAATTAACAATTTGTACGCGCCCGATCGGCAAAATTCGCGATTTTTACGGGCCCAATCGGCAAAATTCGCGATTTTTACGGGCCCGATCGGCAAAATTCGCGATTTTACGGGCCCGATCGGCAAAATTCACGATTTATACGCGCCCGATTGGCAAAATTCGCGATTTGTACGCATACGATTGGCGAAATTTATGATTTATATGCACCTGATCGGCAAAATTCGCGATTTTTACGGGCCCGATCGGCAAAATTCACGATTTTTACGCAGGTGATCGGCGAAATTTATGATTTATACGCACCCGATTGGCAAAATATCGCGATTTTTACGTGCCCGAACGACAAAATTCATGATTTTTACGCGCCCGATCGACAAAATTCGTGATTTTTAAGCGTCTACTCGGCAAAATTCGCTATTTTTACGCACCCGATCGGCAAAATTCGCTATTTTTACGCAGACGATCGGCGAAATTTGCAATTTACACGCACCCGATCGGCAAAAATAACGATTTATACGCACCCGAATGGTAAAATTCGCGATTTTTACGGGCCCGATCGACAAAATTCATGATTTTTACGCGCCCGATCGACAAAATTCCCGATTTATATGCACCTGATCGGCAAAATTCGCGATTTATACGCACCCTATCGGCAAAATTCGCAATTTTTACGCACCTGATCGGCGAAATTTACGATTTATACGCACCCGATCGGCAAAATTTGCGATTTTTACACACCCGATGGTCGAAATTCGCGATTATTACGCGTCCGATCGGCGAAATTTGGAAAATTTTGTGATTTCTATGCACCCGATCGGCGAAATTCGCGATTTTTTGCGTCCGATCGGCGAAATTGATCCGCGGGCCACAGGTTGTGCACCCCTAACTTAAATGCACCAAAAAAAAAAAAAAAAAAAAAATTTTTTTTAGGTTTACAAAATCAAATTTTGTGTTACCGCAAAATATATTTTAAAAAGAAGAAAAATCTTGTGCAACTCACAATTGATAATATTTTGCTTAATTAAGTTGAAAGATATGTAAGTTTGAAGTAATCAAATTGTATTACAATAGATTTAAAATCAAATTATGTAATTTTTTAATAATTAACCTAATTGTAAGTAAGGTAGCATAATTAACCTAAAACATTATAGTAATGCAGGATTAAACTTAAAATTGCTTTTTATAAATTTTTTAATTGTCAGTTATTAAATTAGTTCACATGTTTAATGTTAATGAAAGTTCATGAAAAATTAGATAAACTAGTACTTTTCTGTTATACAATACACCATTGTCTGTTATACAATACATCATACCAACACCATTGTCACTATGTATAATAATTGCCATCAAAGGACCATTAAATTTTTGCATTTGATCAGGAACACAAAAAAAATTAACGCAAACTTATCCCATATACCTGTTACAGTCTACTGTCACGTTGTGGTTCATTTGGAGTCAATTTAATCTCACAAAACTCAAAGTCAGCTCTTGGCACCATAAGTATATAAATCTCAAAGCATTAAGAAAAGACAATTGCGATTGTTAAAATATGTTTTCTTTTTTGTTTCTATGTTTTCTTGGCATGATCGTAAACTGCATCTCAATATCTCCACTGCGGATAAAATTTCGAACACATCTATAATTTCATTTGAAGCTTTTTTTTTTTTCTTTATCTATAATTCTGTAATCCTGAAACAATTTTATTGCAGCATCCTTACTAACAGGTAACTACCAAATTGTAAAATGCATCTCAGCATTTGTGAAAAATGTAAGTTATAACTTAATAAAAATATTTTTTCAATTAGAAAAATAAGAAATTAAAATATTTTTCATAGTTACAATTACATAAATACAAAAATTATTCATGTTAAAAAAAAAAGGTCGCAATGATTTTCACAGTTTGCATTAAAAAATCTTTTGCATGACCAGTGTTGAAATAAGTGGCACATTATCATACATTTTGCCCAGGTGTTGGTATAGCGCAAAAGTACTGATAAACCTTTTAAAAGAAAGTTTCAAATCAAGCTATGATATCTAATCTCTAACAATAATACATCAAAAACTATATCATAGTACATTGTCTAATTTATGTATATTTGGTTTTTAAGAATGTTGGCTGTGGATTTATTGTAGTTTTTTTCTATTGAATGTATATTTCGATTTGTGCGATAATATTATGAGATTAATTATAAATAACCAAAATAATTGAGGAAAACCTGTATTCGTTTATTAAATTTTCATATTGTAAAAGTTTGAATTGTTTTAAAAAGAATGTTGTTTTGATGACATGGTTTCTTAATTTATTTTCAGGAATTGTTTGAATTTTGTGACTGAAGAATTGAAACAACCTATTAGGTGAGAATAATTAACATAAATAATTTGTTATAGTTATATCTGACTAAATAACAATAACTAAGATTTTTTTCCCCTCTTGCAGTAAAATTGCAGATTTTGATGTTTCTTCCCTTTGCAGTAGAAAATGGTGTAAAATGTGGTTTATGAAATATTAATTTTTGAATTGCTGCGAATTTCAAAGGAATAGTGTGTCTAGAATTTTCTGTAAATATATACAGTCGGGGAAAATATATATATATATATATATATATTAACCAATTCATACCAGAAGAAAATGGAAATGGCCATTCAACAAAAAAATTTCTCTTCTTTTATTTTATGTTTAAACTAGTTGGATGTGTCAATCCCAAAACTTTCTATCTCACACAGGTTTCGTATACACTAAAAAGAATCGGCACCAATTTATATCAAGGTCTAACTGAAACTCCAGTTTTATTAAATTCCGTGCAATATTTCTTGAGATATGACTATCGCTAAAATCGTGTAAATGCTGCATAGCAGCGGCACCTGCTGGGCGATTTTTACCAAAAACTAATCAGCACCCATTTATATCAGAGACTAACTGAATATAAAGTTTTATTAAATTCCGAGCATTAGTTCTTGAGATAGAGCTATAGCAGAAATCGCGAAAAATGCTGCATACCAGCGCCACCTGCCGGGCGATTTTTACCAAAAACTAATCAGCACCAATTTATATCAGGGACTAACTGAATCTAATTTATTAAATTCCGAGCATTAGTTCTTGAGATAGAGCGCCCACAAAATTTGTATCACATACAGACAGACAGAGTCACAGACAGACATTTTCTAAAAACAATCAAATCGTGTTCAGGAGCTTCTAACACATATAAATCTGTCGAAAACAGGAAGTCAAAAATTTTCATGAATCCAATACTTTCTTCTTGTAAAGATAGAAGAAAGTAAAAATAAGCTTAGGGGTTGTCTTTATGCTGAAATAGTACCGAACTCTGAAATTTTCAATACAGATATCTAATTTTGATATCATATTTGTTTTTTCGATAATATCAAACGGGAAATCATTCAATCAAGTAATTTAGGATTTATTAAAGGTTTTAAATTAGGAATGCATCATGTTAAATTCATTTTTAGTCGTTGCAGAACAGCTTGCAATGCTACTAGTTTTTTTAAGCATAACTCAACAACTACTTGAGGGTAACTTTTGATTTCTCTGTAACTTTGAATTTCTAGAAGTCTATTTCTGTTAAAAATAACAGCTTACAAGTTATAATTTTTTCGAAAATTTATCTGAAATTTAAAAGAAATTATATGAATTGCAACCTATGAGTGTTTTAACAGAAATTGATTTCTGGAAACTGCAAATATGCAAATCCAAAATTACAACTTATTCCACCACATAGGTTGTTTTGAGTTTACTTAAAATTACCTGCATTGCAATCTTTTTTGCAATGCTACAAATGAATTTAACATTATGAATTCTAAACTTTATACCTTCATAATTCTTTAAGTATCTGACCGAATGACTTCCTGTTTGGTATCCTACAGTGAAATTTACTGAAAAGGCCAAATATGATGTCAAAATCGGGTGTTTGTATTGAAAATTTCAGAGTTTGGTACAATTTTAAAATGAAGATGGACACCCCCCCCCCCCCCCAAACTTATTATTTTTTTTTATCATAAATTGAAAGAGTTGATGAATGGCTTTTCAGTTTGTTTCTGTAACAATCTAGAGATTAAAATGTATGCAGTGTTCTCCTTTTTTTGGCTGCTGGTTTTTTTTTTTCCTCAAAACAAAATTTGTTGTGCAAAAACTATTATACTTAGACATATGTTTATTTTTAAAAATTGTAAATGCAGTAATTGATTTTCTAATAAGATCAATTACCTTGGTAAATTTTAATGTGTTCTTCCTCTATAGTTCGGAGAATGTCAAGATGGTATTCTAGTTCTTGCCACATGTTATCCAACATTTGTTCTGTAACACTAGATACAGCATCTGTTGTCCTAACTTTCAATGTTTCAATATCACAAACTGGTGTGACAAAGACTCTGTCACTGATATAACCTCAAAAGAAGAAATAGAGAGGTCGTATCAAAAGATATAGAGGTTATGATGTTGATCCTTCCCTTCCAATCCATCTGCCAAATTAACTTCTGATTCACTGTTTACATTTATTAGTGATGGACTAGTTGAGGCATCTGTTTGATTGGGGTGGGAGAGGGGACGTAAAAGAACAAGGTTTTGCAATGATAAAAATTTTACATTACTGTCTTCAATTGTTTTTTCATGCTATCTTTTTAAAATCAAGTAATGACTTTGTGCTAACCCTATATGTGGTCCCAATAGCAGAAACAGTGCAGCACGACAGTGGGCATTGCAGATTATTTCAGATCTTGACGATTAATCTAACATTTTAAAATAAAGTAAGCTACCTGTATAGCTGTCTGTTTTTGTGTTTTTTCCAAGTCAAATAAAAAATTTTCAAATGAGTAATTTCCTTTAAGGAAAACTAAATAAGTACCATGCAGAAACCAGATACTTTTTATAAAACTAGAGAGCTCAGCCCCCTACTCGCCATCCCCCATATTGCAAAGCGATTCACATTAAGATCACTATGCGATCCCAGCTCGTTTCGCTCGCCCATTGTTTTTGCAGCAACTTTAGCCGGAATAAGTACTATCATAAATCCTTTTTAACATATGATATTGACAATTTTTTTAATGTAAAAAAAAAGTAATTGAAAACACAATTAAAAATGCATTTAGTTGGTGCTTCTAATGGGCATAAATCATTTAAATACTATGAAAAAATTATCTTGGAAACACAATTAATTTAAAACTCATTGCACCTATAATTTTGTACAGTACAGCTTAAATTCATTTAAAAAAACACTACGTGATAGGAAGATAGTTTATATAAATCAACAATCATCATTTAAAGTTTGTTCGACATGAAAAATACAGTATCTATGAGACATAAACATGTTTTCTGTTGTGTGTAAAAGCACAGTACAATTTTGTGTACCTGATTTCCTGAATGCGTCACGTGACTTTAAGTCAAACCAGTGACATACATACATACATACATCTTTGAAAACAGCGACATCGGCCAATAGATAATGCTGTGTTTAAAAAATGATTCAGCTCTGAATTTTGATTTGCTGAATGAAACATGTGGCATTTCAGTGAGCCACTCGGAATCGTCACTCTGGAAACTATGGTTGTTGCCAAACGACAAGCTAGAAAATCAGCATTATTTTCGCACCACGTAAGATATATATATATATATACCCAGTGGCAGAAAGTTTTGTAGCTGTCTGCGACAAGCTTTTAAAATTTCATAATCTGTCTGCAAATTTTGCGTGTAATTTTAATGAATGATTAATACACTAAACTAGGAATTTTTCATCATTTTATTTAAAATAGAGTAAGCTTGATGCATTCTCATTAATTTTGCTTATAACTTTTGATGTTACATATCGTTTCATCATCTCACTTCTTGTGGGATTTCTAAAATGGGAAGGATAAGCTTAGGAAGGGAGGGGAGAGAAATTTCCCTCCCTGGTGCAGCTATAGAAATTCTTTCTGGAGAAAAATGTTTTAATTAAAGTTCTGCATCAGCTGCAGATCGGGTAACACTGTTTTCAGTTCGAGCTGAGTTTATATTCCTGCAAGTTGGATTCGGGTTAACCCAATTTTTTAAAAGTTGGTTCTGTTATACTGTTTCAGATTTAAAAATTTATGCATTAAACATAGATGTTTGTCTGTGTGTGATGTCTTCTGAAGAGACTGCTAAGTGCAGAGCTGCAAGATTTGGCAGGAAGAGTCTGAAGTGTTGTTTTGTCTGAAGTTATGCACCTTAAAGAAAAATTTTGGACTAGTTTTCCTAATTTTTTATGTCTTTTTTTTTCAAGCGAATTTTCTACCGTAGTAAAAGGAATTCTTCCATGTATTTTTGAATTATGCAATTTTTAGCATTTTTTCTCATTTTGTGACGAGTTTTAGACAGTAAAAGAAACTGGGTTTCAATATTTTAGCAGTCTCTTTATGCAGTAAATTTTGACGATACTCCCCATTTTTTTTCCAAAATTGTTTGATGAAATTCACGTTTTTTTTTTTTTTTTTACCGCGATCTTTTGCTGAAATTCGTGTATTTTTACTGAGATCTTTTGCCAAAATTCGTGCGTTTTTACCGCGATCGTTTGACAAATATGTGTTTTTACCGCGATCTTTTGACAAAATTATGTGTATTTACCGCGATCCTTTGCCGAAAATTGCATGTTTTTACCGCGATCCTTTGACAAAAATCGCATGTTTTTATCGCGATCCTTTGACGAAAATCGCGTGTTTCTACCACGATCTTTTGACGAAATTCGTGTGTTTTTACCGCGATCTTTTGACGAAATTTATGCGTTTTCACCGCGATCTCTTGACGAAATTCACGCGTTTTCACCGCGATCCTTTGCCAAAAATCGCATGTTTTTACCGCGATCTTCTAACGAAAATTGGGTGTTTTTACCACGATCTTTTGACAAAATTCGTGTGTTTTTACCGCGATCTTTTGACGAAATTGACGTGTTTTCACCGCGATCTTTTGACGAAATTATGTGTTTTCACCGCGATCCTTTGCCGAAAATCACGTGTTTTTACCGCTATCCTTTGACGAAAATCACATGTTTTTACCGCGATCTTTTGATGAAATTATGTGTTTTCACCGCGATCCTTTGCCGAAAATCACGTGTTTTTACCGCTATCCTTTGACGAAAATCACATGTTTTTACCGCGATCTTTTGACGAAATTCGCGTGTTTTTTACCGCGATCTTTTGACGAAATTCGCGTGTTTTTTACCACGATCTTTTGACGAAATTACGTGTTTTACCATGATTTTTTGCCGAAATTTACAATTTGCGGACAGTTTTTTAAATTTATTTCATTAGTGCAGACAAAAATTGTCTGCATGAGATTTTCTTTGTCCGCGACTACGTCGCCGTGTCGCGGTGTTTCTGCCACTGGGTATATATATATATATGGGCTGTTTAATAGCCTCTGCTTGTTAACTAGGAGAAGACCCTTTAAATGCCTCAGAGGAGGACTTAAAGGAATCGACTGGGAGCAGGGACTTGATGTCCAATCCGCACCTTCCATCGGTGCAGCCTGTTAGTACCCTTGCCTAGTGCATGGGGAACGAACGCGGATGGGCTTCCTCCAACCCGCTTGGCCAGCGTGGAGGAATTTGGCCACCTCCCCCCTTATTTTACCATGAATTCACAAAACAAATCACGGCCCTCAATTCCCGGCAGTCTGCATGTTCCTGATTACGGCAGCGATCAGAAAGACATGAAGACAGAGGATGCTAAGAATCACCGGGCTCGGCTTGGCTGCCATAAGTTGATGACCTTGGCTACGTATAATGGACGATCCTTATCTTCTGAAAGTCGTTTACAGGAACTTGAAGAAGAATTAGAAAGAATCAACTGGGACATCCTAGGATTATGCGAAATAAGAAGAAAAGGTGAAGAGAAGATTGATCTTGCCAGTGGACATGTACTACAGAGGTACAGAAGATGGAAAAACAAGTGGTGTAGGATTTCTGATTCATAAAAGGTGGAAGAATCACATCGTAGAATATGATAGTGCATCAGATAGTGTTGCAAGGTTAGTTATACAAGTGTCAAAAAGATACAAGCTGCAAATTACCCAAGTTTATGCACCAACAATTAGCTATACTGATGAAGAAATTGAGGATTTCTATGAAGAAGTAGCTTCAATGCATCAAAAAGGGAAATGCTACATAAAATTAATAATGGGAGACTGGAATGCTAGAATTGGGGAAAAAAAGAAAGGTGAGTTCTCAGTAGGAAATCATGGATATGGGGGTGCGTAATGAAAGAGGAAACAGATTGATTGAATTTGCAGAATATGAACAGATGTATATCATGAATTCATTTTTCAAGAAAAAGCCACAAAGAAAATGGACATGGCGTAATGCAAATGGCTCAACAAGTGAAATCGACTACATCTTGACAAACAAAAAGCATCTTATTCAGGATTGCAGCGTTCTCAATAACTTCAATACAGGAAGCGATCACAGGTTATGTTATGACACGAACATAACATCTACTTTTTTAAAAATTATTAAAATTTATTTATGCTAAATTAATTTATTTATTTTTAAATTTAAATTATTTATTTCCCATTTTTAATTAATTCCCATTTTTCTAAATATATTTTCATTTGATCGGCAACCATAACGCTAATTTCTATATTCTTTTAATTGTAAACAAACGCCATTTTAATTCATCAGCGGTTGCCAATCGTATATTAACTTTTTTCCATCGATGCACTAGCTTTAGCGATCGCAAACTTGAGCTGCGAGTCGTTACGTTTAATCTTTAAGCATTTTTCCTGTGGCATTATCTGCACTGGAGTTTTGAACACCGTAGAAGCGTGGAGGTCTCTGATTGGCTATTAAAGTTTCGGCGCGAAACGGGGGACTTCAATGTATCTCCGTAAGCGTCTGATCTCTTGGCTTCTGGACGTGGGTGTGGAAACAAGTCCGCACTCCGCGCTCCTCAAAAATACTATTTTCTGACTGGCCTACTGTTGGACTAAACAGGTCCAGCAGTAGAGTCCTTTCAGTACAATCTCGTCACAAATTATGAGCAATCATTTAAGTTATAGTATGTAAATAAATTTAATATTGATACTATGTAAAGACATCTATTATGAATCTCAAGTTTGGCTACAGAAGTGCGGAAGAAGGGACCGTTGATGATCACTGATTCAACGAAAGATCTCAAAGATGTCCTATTTCCAAAAAAAAAAGGTTTACGGCTTATAGTGGCTGATATGAGCTGGACAGCATCCTCTATCTCACGAAAATTATAGCAAGATCTAGAACAGTGGTAATATTTTTCCATTATTAACTAATCTTATGATGCAGCTGAGAATAATCATTTTCAATAAGAATATACTACGTTTTGATATTTCTGTACTACAATGCCTATTGATATGGTATCATTAAGAAGAATCTTATTAGTGATATTTGCTTATACAGAAGTCTAATTATTGAAATTTTCAACATCCATTTATCGCTGGTACTGTACATACAAATCGTGATTTTTATTAAAGCAAAAAATCAATCGTCATTCATGATAAATTTTGCTGTTGATTTCTAGCCAATGAACTGTGTGATATTCATAATAAACTTTTCATCTCATACTATCAATTCATCTGTTAATTTTTGTTTTGTCTATATTCATCTTATATTCTAAATCCTAACTAGCTAATTTTAAAGTCAATACGATATTTTGTAAGGTTGTGCACATACCATTAATATTATACAAACTATCTATTTTTAACTTTTATTTATATATGAATAAAAATGTGTTGTTCAACCTATGTCTCTTTCTTTGGTGTTTTATAATTTATTATCAATCTGATATTTATAACGTATATTTTACAGAGTGCCTTTAAAATTAAAAGCTAACTTGATAATCTTAAAAATAATTTAATGCCTCATGAATAAATATTATTTAATAATATGAAGATTTTAAAGTAACACCTAATCTCTAGTGGCACTATAAACATCATATTTATCTATGTTTTCAGTGATGCAGACCTTTCAGTTCAGGTAAGAAGTGTTACATTTTACTATGAAGAATTTGTTAATTTATTTTTATAATATTCCAAATTTTTATCTTCTTTTCACAACGCATTGTTTTATTGTTTATTCTTCCCACTTTCGATCATTGGCTAAATTATTGCTCATCTATTTTAGGAAATTGCAAAATTTAAATTATGTTTTAATATTCAAAATTCTATCTATAATTCCTATGTCAAAAAATGCATTAATTCCATCTTTCCTATTATCTTCTTTTTTTTTCTATTTTTTTTCACCACAGGTTAGTTAGATGCAAACTGCTTTTAAATACTAAAGTGGAAAGAATGAAGCTTTTGCAATGCTCAAAGAAATCAGTCGATATTATAAATCTCCAGAAACATAAAGAAGAATTTAATTTAGAACTTAAAAATCGTCTTCAAGTACTTCAATCAATCTTAGAAGAAGAACAAGATGTTACAGTAGTGAACAAGAAAATAACAAATACTCTACAAGAAATTGCAAGGACGATAGCTGGTGAAGCACAAGTAAAGCAAACAAAGAAAATAACAGAAGAAACAAGAAGACTGATGAAGAAACGCAGAGAATTTAAAATGAAGAAAAACTATCCTAAATCAAGAGTTGAATATGCAGAATTATGTAAAACGGTAAGAAACTGTGTTACAGAAGATATCAGAAAATTTAACTGTGATCTTGTCAAAAAAGTTCTAGAAGATAACAAAAGTTTAAAATCAGCTAAGCACAAACTGTGTGTTGGAAGAAAAGGTATTTTTGCACTGAAGAGAGCAGATGGAACAATCACCAAAATCAATAATGAAATAGTACACATTATCGAAAAATTCTATAACGATCTATATAAATGTGAAGATCAAAGGGAAATCAACCTACGTGATCCACTAGTAAACATAACAGAAACTGAAGAGATAATCCCAGTGATGACAGATGAAGTTGTACAAGCCATTAGAGGCATGAAAAAAGGTAAATGCCCTGGCGAAGATGGAATTACAATTGACCTTATCAAAGAAGCAGGAGAAGAATTTGCAAAAATGCTAGCCTTACTGTTTTCCAAATGTCTCGAGAAATCAGATGTACCAGAAGATTGGAATAATGCTGTGATGGTGTTACTTTATAAGAAAGGAGAAAAGGAAAACATTAAAAACTACCGTCCACTCAGCTTACTGTCAGTGATTTATAAAATTTTCACCAAAGTTTTAACGACAAGACTTGAATCAGCTCTGAACTCAGCTCAACCTAGAGAACAAGCAGGATTTCGAAGTGGATTTAGCACAATGGATCATATTCAAACAGTAAGGGAAGTTATAGGAAAACATAAAGAATATAATTTACCTCCCTGTCTTGCCTTTATTGATTATGAAAAAGCATTTGATTCGGTCTACACATCTGCAGTAATTACTTCTCTGGAGGACATTGGTATAGACAAACCTTATATCAATATCATAAAGAAGATCTACAAGAAAGCAACAGCCACCATCCGTTTGGACAAAGGAAAAGCGAAGATCAAGCTTGGAAGAGGAGTAAGACAAGGAGACACCATTTCGCCTAAGCTTTTTACTGCTGTCTTAGAGAGTATTTTCAAGAAGCTGGATTGGGAAAACAAAGGGATTAGAATAAATGGGGAATATTTAAGCCATCTCCGGTTTGCTGATGACATTTTAATTTTCAGTAATAGCCCTGAAGAATTGCAAAATATGCTAAAAGATTTGGCAGAAGCTAGCATTAATGTGGGATTAAAAATAAATTTGGAAAAGACTAAGGTGATGTTCAATTCATTTGCATCAAAAAAGAAAATCGTCTACAACAACACTGAGATTAAAGATATTGAAAGTTATGTGTACCTTGGACAAGAAATATCTTCAGACAACAGTATCATGAATGAAATCAATAGAAGAATAAGAAATGGATGGAGTGCTTTTGGGAAGAACAATATTATTCTGAAAAGTAACATGCCTCTTTGTTTGAAAAGAAAGGTGTTTAACCAATGTGTTTTGCCTGCACTAACTTATGGAGCAGAAACTTGGACACTAACAAAACGGATGGTACAAAGATTACAAACAACACAGCGAAGTATGGAAAGATGTATGCTAGGCATAACCAGAAGAGACCAAAAGAGATTAACGTGGATAAGAAGTCAGACAAAAGTTTTTGACATTATCGAGCGAATTAAACGGCTAAAATGGAAATGGGCTGGGCACATTGCAAGAAGACAAGACAATAGATGGAGCACAAACACCCTACAGTGGTATCCCAGAGATGTGAAACGACCAAGAAGACGACCTCAAGTAAGATGGAGTGACGAAATCAGAAAAGTGGCCGGTGTTAATTGGATGACTAAAGCACTAGACAGGCAACAATGGAAAAATCTGGGGGAGACCTACATCCAGCAGTGGATTGAAAACGGTTGATGATGATGATATATATATATATATATATATATATATATAGATAGATAGATAGATAAGTTTTCTGTGTTTATTTAAATTGAAAAAAACTTGAAAGTTGGCAGGTACAATTCACTAATGGCACTTATCATATATGCTCTAGTACAAAGTTGCTCTGGTGTGCTTCTTTCAAGAAAACAATGTTATTAAATCCATGGACAAATGAAATGTAAATCAAGAGAATTTCTTATTAAAAGGATAATAAGTAAGATTATCATTAATATAAAAATATATTCCTTGACGCATTAAAAAAAATAAAACTTAAGTTTTTAATAATTTTTTTAAATGACTAAGATTTTTGACCCACTGGTTACTAAAAATTTTTTTAGTCTCTATTTAACAGTCAGTCATTATATGTAAAATATGCCAGTTATAATATGTAAAATATGTTTGTTTAATAAATTAAGTGATTGGAAAATGTGATACTTTGAAAATGTGTGTCCAAGATTAATCTTATGTTTGCAAACCAAATCATTAAACATTCAGTGTGCCAGATTTTTTTAAACACCACAGGCAGCAGGAGTTAAGTTGATCTTGCAATATATTTTTTTTCTTTTTAATCTTTTAAAAAACACTGTGTACATGCATTTAGTATTGTAAAAAAATAGCCAAGTTTCTTGTTATGCTATAAAGCATGTGATGCAATTTAAAATAAAGTATTGGCAAAAAAGAAAAATATTGCTCTTATTTTATTTATTTTTGTTATTTTATGAGAATCCTAAGAGTTTTATTTTTCAGTTTGGTATATTTTATGTTTTAAAAATATTAAATTTTTAGCAGCTTATGGACTTAAATTTTATATTTACATTTTAGGGACTTGCCCCGAGCTATATACATCTCAATTCCTCTCATATCTTTCATATACCTTCTGACAAATGTTGCTTACTTTTCTGTGATGTCAACTGAAGAAATTTTAGTTTCTGAAGCTGTTGCTGGAGTAAGATATAATTTATTTTCCTGATTGTTAAACACCTTTTACAACTTTTGAAATGTTACACCTTAAAATTTAACAATTTTTGGTTTTGAGAATATAGGATTTTGTGCTTTTATCTTTTTATTTCATTTTAAAAATGGTATAAAAAATATACTTTCATGTTTTATAATGTATCATTTCTTAACTGTTGTAAATCTTTAGATGACTGCAACTTAAGAATTGCATTAAAATTTTTGTATATATATATATTTCTTTTTAGGGTGCTGCTGTATGTATCAGGGATAAAAAAAAAAAAAAAAAAAAAAAAAAATCTAATAGCTTCTACATGCCCTTTAGACATGTTCTCCAAAATATAAATGCTTAAGCCAAACATATGCCCAAAATTTAGGTGATGAAAATTTACTTTACTGAACTTGTACATGTAAATCAATAAATTACGATAGAAAATCATTATAACATATACCTTGAGGCATTTCACATATCATTAAACTTATTTTGTAAACATAGCCAAATATGTCTGAAACATATTAATATACAGTAGATGGTCTTTGTATTGCATTCCTTGGGACCTGAAGTTGTGCAGATAAATTTTTGCATAATGTAGATCATTTCCCACATTGTTAAAATTTACTTTATAAACATGGTCAAATATGCCTGAACCAAATAATTAATTATTCATTAAAAAAAAATCTTGTAATAATAATTTTCATTAAAAAGCTCTGAATTAAGGAGATAAAGATGAAATAATGCATCAAATTTAGTCTTCTGGAGAGTAGCAATTTTTCTATAGTGCATAAAGCTGGTGCTTCTTAATTGCAAAATTCATTGTTTATACCCCAGAAGTTATGTGTTATATAGAGAATATAGAATTGTATTATAAAGATCTTTTACTCTATGTACATAACATGCATAATTAATTATTCAATATCAAAAGTAAAAAATTATTATTTTTGATACTTATGATTCTGGAAGACAAAATTGAAGTTTTTTCGCTAGATTCATCATTACTTGAATGAAAAGTATGTAGTTGTATTGTACCAAACATACAAGGTATTGTAGCTTTGGTAACTGATTGACATGGGTTAAATGACTGGTGATGGGTCAAAAGTGCAATAAGAGGCATGAAAAGACTGGCTAATATGACTCCGAGTTTGAATTTAAAAAAAGAAACAAATAAAAATTTTCATGTTCCTTCTTTCCCATTGCTCGGTTTTAAATCTTTACAATAAGACGGTATGTGAAATATCCTTTCTTTTTTTCACAACCTCTGAACATTCCTTTGCAAAATTCTGTTTTGCATAATTGGTGGGCAATCTAAGAAAATATATTAAAAGCAAAGAACAAAAGTTTTTAGGAATTAATTGAGAAAAAATAATAACAAGCATAGTTTAGAATTATTAGTAACATAGTTTATAATGGTACATAATTTAGGAATATGTTAATATAAACTAAATTTTCTAATGAAACCTATCAAAATTATGTTGAAAAAAAAAAAAGAAAGAAAGAAAAAGAAATGCTGAATTAATTGGAATGTTAAAAAAATGCTGATTACCGAATGCTTCAAATGTCCGGATAGTTGAGTGCTACAAAATCTGTATCTCATACGTGGGAAATCGATGAAATAGTGAAGCAGGAAAACAATTCTTTTTGCCTATTTCCCTGTTGAAATTACTCAAATAATTCTAATTTTAGTGTTTTGAAATTTATATTTGATAAACTTGCTAAACAGTTAATTTTTTTTTTTTTTTTTTAATATAGTTTCTAAGTTTATTTCTCAATGTTGAGAAGGAGAGAAAAAATGTTGTTTGTGCTCATTTCACCTACCTTCTATACATCTATCAGTATATTAGGCTTCTTTAACATGTGTAGCCTGGGTTGGATCACCTGGTTATATTAAGAAATGGGAGAGTCACTTTAAAGCTGTAACTCATTGCTAACTTGTTTTATCAGTTTAGGTTGATACATTTATAAAAACTTGTCTTTTGTGTTCATTCTGTTATCAATTGAAAATCATGAGCTTTTATTCTTGTTAACACTTTCCAACCTAGTTGAAAAGTGTTTATGACTTCGGTTTGTCTGCCGTATGGCCGTCTGTCCGTGCTCTAACTCCCGTAAATATGCTCGGATTGCTCTGCAATTTTTATATGTTACTGTCGTTATCTATAGCATGTTCCCTATTTCAACGGAAGTGTGTAGCACTTATAGTTTTTTTACAGGGACACTCAAAAGAATTCCGTTACATTACAATATATGGGGAGAAATCATTTGTGATTTATTTTAATGATGTTACGCAATTTCAAACACATTGTAATTGATATATATCACTAAGGTGCATTACAAGAAGCTTAATATGGAATAGGGTGTGCATAGCACTTACAGTTACTTTACAGGGACAGTCAAAAGAATTCCATTACATTACATCTATGGAGAAAAATCATCTGTGGTTTATTTAAATAACGTTTAAGAATTCTGTACTGTCAGTTAACAATAATTCCTGGAAGTGCGTTTTAAGTTACTGAACGCTATTTTAAATTTAACTCACTTTTTGTATATTACGTGGTGTGTATAAATTCTGTAGATCCTATACAGGGAAGCACAAAAGTTTGCGAACACATTTCTGTTTATTGACAGAAACTCCAGAAGGAGAATTTTAAACTGTGCTACGCGTTTTCTAACTGAACTAAAATTTAGCATCCTATGTAGTGTATATACAAATCTATAGATGATAATACAGGGCTGAATAAAAGTATTCGGGTATTTTTCCGAATTTTGTATATGTTAGAAATTCCTGAAATTATGTTTTTAAATATGTTATGCGTTTTCCAAATTGTTTACTTAGATGTTATCTTTCAGCTTATTAAACAGTATGATTTGTAAAATGATTTTGGAAGCGTTGGAAAGTGTTACATAATCTATGCTTGATGCATGATTTTTCGTTCTTGTTTTGTGTACTGTGATAAAGAATATAATTTATGACTCATGTCACAATTTCAGTACATTTTTTGTAATTAATAAGAATCCAGTTTTTGTTATACTTTTTTTCATATCTGATTGTTATGACATTTACTATTGACACATTTTGTATTAAGAGGCAGCTCTTTACAAAATGACATTATAAATGTAAGATGTAGATACAAATAAACTAGTCTAAGCTTCTTTCCATATTGTATGAATACATTTTTATGAGTAATTTTGGTGCTAACACAACACTCAGTGTTGAATTCAGAGGGTGGTTCAGAGGCATATCTCCCCCCCCCCCCCCACACACACACACTGGAGCATCAAAATGCCCATCCCCTAGAACAGAGATTCTATGCTTATTAATGGTCTAGAAATGCAATTCCCCACCCTTCTTGGAACTCCACAGTGGTTCTTCCTTGAAGCTGTGAAAATCCTTCCTGAAGAAAAATGTCTGAATTCAACATTGCCAGCGCTGCAGCCAGAAGACGCTAGTGCACTGATGTGTGCTTCCATCTATTGCTAATTTTTTAAATCAATGTTCATAAATTACAAATAATAAGAGTTAAGTTCATATAATTAAAGTTTGGATAATATTAGTTCAAATATAGTTCGCAGATACAAGTATCAATCATACTCTCATATCTTGAAAGCTTTAACATAATGCTAGTCTGAGACTTAAAAAGAAAAAAAAAATCTAGCATTAATCTTGTGAAACTTAAGATCTTCCACATTAACATGTAACATATTAATGTTCATTTGAGACACATAAATCTTCTCTCTTGTATTTTATTTTTTCTTTTGCTGTGGTATTTTTCAATTAAAAGAGTAATTTATTGGATTTTATTTTAAGTTGCTTAAGATTTGAATTAAAAATATTGATATGCATGTAAAAGCTAATGTTTGTTTGAGATCTTGGTCATGTAATTAGACAAAAAATACACATATTTTGTTCTGTAAATGTTTTTGGGTATAGTATTACTCTGAAGAAAAAAAAAAATGAAAATTGAAAATATCACATTTAAACAGAATAAAGCAAAAAGGACCTCCATGCATTAGATCTTTATATAATACGCTTATTGTAATATTTATTTAATTGCTGAATTTATTTAGTTTAATTTTTGATAAGAAAGTTTATTCTGAAATTATTATAAAAAGTAAAGCTTTGTGTTACTAGAAATTAATCATTACATTTTTTCTTTTTATTATGCCATAAAATTTTTGTAGTTTTTTTTTTTTTCGTATGTGATCCGGTATTTATCAATAGAAAGGCTTAAAATAAGGGAGGCTATCTAATTAGTGTTTTATCTCTCAATGTGAAGCTCTATGAAATGCAGGGTTAACAAGATGGGGAAAGGTGGCCAGAATTATAGTTTTAACCTTTTCAGTTGTGAGATGTAGACTCTGTTTTGTTCCTCATAAAAATTAAGATTTGAATTGAATTACAAAGAATATTTGAATTGAGTAAGAATTGAAACTGTTAGAATTGTTTAAGATTTTATTTAATTTTTAAATACACCAAATAAAAACATCAATAAAAGGCAGAACCAATGACGATTTTATTATTATTATTATTATTATTATTATTTTTGAAAATTGTTGGAGACATTACTGAAAGATTTTGTATTTCATGTGATACAAAAGAACTGAGGGGATTAAAGTTGAAACTTTTAAATGAAAATCTGGGGTAGAAAGAAGTAGAAATAGACTTGTCCCCATTGTCTTAAAAAAATCAGTGGTATATGAAATTTCTTCATGGCTGTGATATATTATTATAGTTCTTTTTTTTCTCCCAATTAATTTAAAAATTTTTTTAAAAAATATTATCTTTGAATGCATTGTATAAGATAACCTTTAAATAAACCTGTAGATGTATCAAATCTTAAGATTATTTATTATTTAACAAGACTATTAATATTTTAGTAAAATTTATGAAGTTCTTAAAATGTGGTGTATCTGAAAGTTTTAATTAAAAATGAAATGCTTTAATTAAATATTTTGTTTGTTTATTTAGGATTTTGGCATCAAAGTTCTTGGAGTGATGGCTTGGATTATGCCCCTCTGTGTTGCTCTATCTTGTTTTGGTAGCCTTAATGGAGGTATTTTTGCTTGTGCAAGGTAGGATGTTTATCAGTTTTTAAAATAGTATTGCTCATTTTTAAAACTTGGACAAACAACTGTCCACAGTAAATTTTAAGCTCATTTGTTTGTACACTGTTTTATTCCTATTTATTATTAGAAAACTCTTATTACTATTTAAATGATTTTATAGAATAAATATTTGACATTTTTTCATACCATTCTATAATTCATTTTTAGGGTTTCGTTCATCTCACGAAACCCTATTACTCCCACTCCGTTGTCTGTCTGTCACAGAGCCATTCTCAAAAACTATATCAGTTACAGAGTTGAAACTTTGTGTATAATTCTGAATACCAGCTATAAAATATTAAAATTTGAAAAATTCGTATTAATTTAATAAATAGAGATAAAAAACCAAAATTCTAACAGCCTTTTCCTATTAAAATTAAACAGTTTTCGTTATAGCAGATGCCAAAAATTAAAAATCCATGATGAAATTCTTTCCACAATAATTAATTTTCTGTCAGACGATTTCCACGTTGAAAATGAAATAAAAAGTTTCACCAATTGAAAAAAAGATAAATATGAAATAAAATTACGGAAAATGTCTAAGATTTCTCAATAATGCAAGGAGTATGAGTATGTGTATGTTCACAAAGCAGATTAATATCATGTCATTAGAGAGTTAAAAAGAAAATCTGACATCCTATTGGAAGTGTAAACTGATTTTTCAGATGTTTGAGAATAATACAAAGCGAGTATCAATTGAGTAATAGAGAATAGTAAATATATGAGTTTGAGAAACATATTGAATCGTGATAAAAATCAGATTATGGAAATATTCGCATATTTTAACATTTTGAAGGTGTACAATTTGTTTAATTTTAAAATTATTTTTTTAAATATCGCATTTAGTCTGCATGACAGATATTATTATGGCAGAATATAATAGCGTTTTTTTTGCTAAATGAAATTTATTTGAATTCATTAAAGAAGGGATAAAGTGTTTTGAAAGGAATATTAAACGAAAACCTTTGAGCGATCTTCGATCACACTTACCCAATTGTTACATATGTTTATTGGTTATATTTCTGGCATAGTTTGTGCAAAAGCATTTGAAAACTTAACATATAGTTTTCAATTGATCTCTGTTACACTCATATATATATATATATATATATATATATATATATATATATATATATATATATATAATGCGAAAACCACATACCATACTTTCAATCCCAAATCTACTGAAACGGCAGAGAAAACAAACAAATAACCATAAAAATTCGAACTAACAAAACTTTAAACAAAACTATAAACAGAAAAAACACAACCAATGGAGACAGGCTGCAGGGCTAAAGACCTGCATGCTGGGTTATACCGGCATTACACATGAAACTTCCCCCATGCCTGTCACAACCAAACTAACCGTAGGAAACATTAAACCAAGATGAAAAGAACGACTCAGCCGGACGAAGCTCCTTATAAAACCTACACTCACTTGGCGATATTTTTAATCGCCAAAAGGAGAGTATCGCTGTATTCTTTACCTTTGACAAAACTATTCACCAAACTATTTAACAAAGCAATAGGATAACTTTGAACCATTGCACCATGATAGAGATTTATTATGTCACTCATTATACTATCATGTTTAGAATTTAATTTTGTTATCCTAATTAAACTGTTGATAAATATATTTCTAAAAATTGAAATATGTACATTAGAATTAAAATTTAATATCTTGATTGTTTCAAATTTGTAATCATTTCTCTTATCGTAAATGCAAGTACGCAAGTCACCCCTCTCGATGTCGATAGCAAGGTCTAGATAATTTACATGTTTTGTGTTAGATGAAGTTCTCTTTAATGTCAAACCTTGGGGGTAATAATCAAAATTTAATTCACTGTTGGAATCGTTAATCTTTACCAACAAGACATCATCAATATATCTGAAACTTAAAAAATCCTTGTTTAATGTATCATTAACTTCGTATAAAAATAAATAAATATCTGCAAGTACCGAGCTGCAACTACCCCCCAGGTATACCCTTAATCTGCTGAAACACATGTTTACCGTCAAATAAGTAATTTTCATTAACTACAAAATTAAATAAATTTATTAAATGATCCAAATCTTTACCCAAAGTATTGTAACGCTTAAAAAAATCAAAAATTTTATTTTTAAGATCTATTAAATTAATGTTATTATATAAATCTTCAAAATCATAAACATATAAACCTTTGATATTACTCAAACCTTTCAATCTATTAAGTAACTCAATACTATTTTTTATAATACAAGTGTTATTATGTTTTAATGCCACATCAAATAAACTCTGCAAAATATCCAAAAACTTTTTATTAGCAACTTCTAAATAAGTTCCAAAACCACAAGTAATTGTACGAAAGGCAACAGGGTCCTTATGAAATTTAGGAATCAATACCATATAAGGTAATTCTTTACTACGTTGTGTGTATTTTAACCTTTTGTAAAATGCGCCAATTCTTCTTTCTGTCTCTTTTACATTGGTATTTAATAACCTGTAAATATGTTTTTTATTATAACTTTGTTTTAGTTGGTCACTGTATAACTTTTTGCAAATAATTGCAAAATTTGTATTAGCTTTATCTATATAAGTTATAACAAAATTACTCTGTAAATCCTTAATAGATTCTTTTAATGAATTAAAATATATATATATATGTATTTTTTTTTTTTTTTTTATTTATTTATTTATTTTTTTTTTTTTTTTTTTAAGAACTTTTAATATTTGATAAGAGGCAAATTAAGGTTTGTGTACAGCCAAATGTAACATCTCTATATCTTTTTCTGTTAGCCATATTCAAACAAGGAAAAAATCAATATTTTAGGGCATGTTTTTTTTTTCTATTTTGAAGTTAGACTTCTCTAATCCAAACTGATTACTTTCTGGCATATTCCTTAATTCATTTTTGTTCGTTAACACATGAAATGGGCAGGTGTTCTTATGCATGGGCTATGAAATCAAATAGCTTTTCCATTTTTCAATAAAATTGGAGGATCTGTCAGAAAATGTCAAACTTAGCACACTGAATTTCCAGGCTTGACAACTTCATAAAGGTAGGCAATAATCGCTTATAACTCCAAGATTTAATTAATTGATCAAAAAATTAAAAACTATTTGATTCCAAATTACTTTAATAGTTATACCTGCAAGCAAGATTAGATTTAAATCTCTCAAAATAATCATTATTTTAATCAAAAAGTTTAAAATTGTCTAACAGTTATGAATTTTCTATTTTTTTTAATTATATATTATAAGTATGATACATAAGAATAATTTATTGATACATTAGCATACTGTATTTAAATTTTATAAAATAGAGTAGTTTTCAGAAGTATTATGTACTTTTATATTATGAATTATTTTTCTTTCTAAATTCTTTCTCTGAAATTTCAATCTCATTTGGTTTCTGTAAACTGTTAAGTAAATATTAGTCATTTGACACATATGATAAGGAGACAATAATGCCAAAAAGGAGTGGGTAAACTTCTTTTGTATCATGTTAGTGACTTGAGCAGTGATTAATTTCCAACAAAAAAAGTACTGAAGCCTTGTTATTCTGCAGGACTTATTTTGGTTCATTAGATTGCCTTGACAAATATTTCAATGTCTCTGCCAATAGATAGGAATTTCTGGGGGTGGAGGGGATTGCTTCTTTTATTGAAATTGCAAAGTCATACTCATTGGTAAGCAAAATGTGAAATGTAACAGCATTTTATAAATATATTTATTGTTGTAAATGTCACAATAATAAATGCATTAAATGATTTAAAAATTAACCCATTAGCAACACCTGGAGCAATGACAGAAGTTTTCTCTGTGCTCTATAATATTGCTAAATTTTGAATTCCTTATGATGACATGTTTCTGGTTTAAAGTACTGATTAAAATCTGTTAGCGAACAAACTTGCCCAATGGAAAGACTTGATGATTGATTACTCTGTTAAACACACAAATAATCTCATTAAAATCAGAAAGGATAAGTATCTCAGTTGATGCAGATGGGGAACAAGAACGAAAAATCATGCGTCAAGCACAGATTATGTAACACTTTCCAATGCTTCCAAACAGAGTCGGACTGGGTCCTTGTAAAGGGCGCAGACCTTGGATTTTCGAAGGGCGCAACTTTACTAAAGAAGCTCATTATTTTACCACTTTTATAGAAAGCCTATAATATCCATTAATAATTAATAGACTGTAAAAATATAATCCGAAATATCAATATTTTAAAAATTTGATTTCTGTGTTAAATTTTGGAAATTTCCAATTATTTATAAAGATCTCTACACTGTACAAAATTTCAGAAATGTTTTCTGATGCAAAATAATAATAATAATAATAATAATAATAATAATAATAAAATACAAAAATTTATTTGTAAATTTTTGTCTGCAAGTCCTTAATTGACCATGCAATCATGAACCAACCACAAGCTTCCGATATTAACAGAAACCTCTTTTCCAAAATTTATAGACAAACAAAGGAACTTTTTTTTTCCATAAACATCGCCGAAAACTTCTAAAACCCATTGTTTCTAGGAGTTTCTGGTCGGTTCTTTTCCAAATGATTTCTGGGGACATGGTAAAGAGTTACGGAACTGGGCGTAATTAAATAGCTACAGTCAAAAAAAATTTCGTAAACTTCTCTGTTACCTATAGTAATAATATAAAAGAAAGTTTTTGTCTGTCTGTGTGTTTGTTGACGATGGCTAGCGAAATCTACAGCTCGCACAGCTCTGAAAATTTCGATTTAGGCAGTGCAAGGCATGTCCTAAAGGCTCATATTTTTAATATTTTGATAATTAGCCAAGATATTAATCAAAAACTCATATATTTCTTTGAGAGCCAGCAAAAGCATCTGCGCATGCCCAGAACCCGATTTACGCATCGGGAGGGAGTGAATAAGTAAACACGCGTTTCCTTTTTTTCTTTGTGTGTGTGTGTGTGTGTTTGTGTATGTATTATTTCATAGTTTTAAATCGGTAAAAATAATTAGAACTATTGAAATTGGACGTCATATTCAGAAAGATCATACTCTTACGTCTCAAATGCTGCAATATATTCGATAAAATATCTTTGTTAACCTTTGGAATTTTTTTTTTTTTTTCAAAAAGGTTAGTTTTCCCGAAGGACATTTTTCTCCCTTATGTTAACATTTCTCTAGGGCAGGCATGTCAAAGCTGTTTACCGCCGCGGGCCAAATTAAGCATTATATATAAAGCCGCGGGCCACATTAAAAAAATGTAGATACTAATATTATTACCATTGCACAGGATAAAATTTGTATTTACAAAACACAGCCATGTTAAAGAAATATTCACGCCAAGTTTCAAAGTTACTGTAATACATAGTTTAGTTTATCTTATTTTTGAAAAATACTCATTTTTTTTTCATTAACAAAATCTATAAAATTTAATTGAATTTCCTAAATTGTATATTTATTTCAAAAATTGATTGTACACGCTGTTTTGTCCTACTGTTCTAGCAAAAGCATAGCTGCCAATCTTCTGTGTTTTCTTTGAGTAAAATAAGCATATTTTGAAAGAGAAAAGTTATTTAATAAAATGTGTGTTGTATTCCATGGGCTACTTATTTAATTTGATTTATTAAATACATTTTCTGATTCAAATTATGTTTATTTGGGGAAAAAAAGGTTGGCAGCTATGAAAAGATGTCGTATAAAAGTGCGCTACCGAACATAGCTAAAATATGCCTAATTGCACACTTATACTTTAAAAAATCGGCCGATTGATGAATAATTACAGAAATTTTAAAACCCCAAATCCATATATTTTCACTTTAATATGAAATCGCACTGAATTTTGATTAACAGCAGTATTGAATTCTGAAGAATAATTTCAACATCAATCATTATATTTTTAAAAATTCCCACTTTGATGATTTTTTATAGTGCCTGGCAACATTTAAATTGAAATACATTTCCTTTTAAAGAATTGTTTTATCAAAGTAATAAATTCTATTTGAAAACGCTAATACTAACAAATAACATGATAACATACTTCTGTTAATTGCTAAAAGGTATAAAATAAAAACATTATAAATAGTAAAATAACTTTTATTAGTCTGTCTCGAGCCACAATTTCGATAAGTTAAATAATGCTGCATCGTTACGTATTGTATTTTTGCGTGTTTCAACATATATGGTTTCTCTTATTATAGATGGATAGTGTAGACTAGAGTGAAAAATTATCTTACTTTCATTGAAATTTATTTGGATACAATATGTAACGATGCAGCATTATTTAACTTATCGAAATTGTGGCTCGAGTTACTCCATGGTTACAAATATGGAAATAACCAACCAAGTAAAAATAAAAAATACGTGAAAGATTAAATGATAGCGTTTCAAATAATAACTTCAAAGACCGTGCAGCTATAGAATATTCTAATTTGTTTTGATAATGGCTCGGATAGAGCCGAAACATGTCTACAGACTAATAAAAGTTATTTTACTCTTTATGTTTTCATTTTACACCTTTTAGTAATTGAAAGAGGTATATTATTACAAGGTGATATAATTTCTTATGTTTTTAACAAGATAGCATTATGAAATTTGCTTTGAAATTTACTCAGGTGCTTTGTAATTTGAAATGAAAACTCCAAGTACTTTGTCTGTTGGTAGACTTTTATAATTTGTGGATTTAAAATGAAAATTGTAACATTTCAGTTAATCTTTTATAATGGAAAGCCGTCAAATTCCGTATAAAAAGGTAGATTTGTTTATCTTCATACCCACATTTCTAAGATATTTTTGTGCAGATTGACGATTATTAAGATTTTTACGTACAGATATAAGTTTAAAAGCACAAACCCGGCTTTTAGAAATCAGTCCGTTATAAATAAATCTTTTTACCAACGGTACCTATACTCATGCTATTTTCAAATTTCTTTAACTGCGCTAGACATCATTTCTTCAATTTCGTTTTGAGTGATTTCGACTTCCGGGACAATTAATGTGCTAAAAACAATAATTATTATTTTTTTTTTAAGCAAATGTATTTCATTCAATAGGCTTGGTGAAAGCAGTTTGATTCTCTTTTAAGAAGTATCAGTTTCAATTCTGACAGTTTATCTTTTCTATGTTTAGCCAGATTTTTGTGAGTTTTCTTTATACTTTGTGCTGTAGCACTTCTTAATGTTACATTCTTTTTAAACTCCAACAGTTTCTACATATCAAGCATAAAATTTCAGTTTTCTTTTGAACATAATTGTGCTGTAAATCACCTTTAGAAAAGTATGCAATGTCCATCTTTAGTTTATCATATTTATTCATAGGGTAAAGAGCTTTGACACATTTTTTTTTTTTTAAATCTTGGAATGTATGAGAGTATGTCAATAAAATGTGTGTATATCAATAAAAAAAGGAAAGAAAGATCATACACAATTACTAACCTAAGTAATAAAAATAATTAAAGAGCTTAAATCCGACTAAAAGCTAAGTTCGACTAATGCCCAGATGAAGAACCTGGATCGCATATTCGGGGTTTTTGCGTCAAACACAAAAGTGATTATTTATGCCACTTTCAAAGCAACTCATTTAAAGCTATATAATTTTATATTTTAATTTTTTTTAATTTTAACTGTTCTTAATTAGTGCTGAATTTTATTATTTTATGATGCATTTCTTAGTAATTAATAAATACAGAATATTATTTTGTAAAATGGTGTAAAATCTAAGATAGTAGTAAAATAAAGTATTAGTTTCAACATAAACAAATTAACATTATAAGTAAAAATACTTTAAAAAATTTACGACCCTTTGCTACGTTCCGATTGGTAATTTATGTATTCTCAATGTTTTTGTGCCAAAATGTAAAATTGAATTACTATCTATCTATAATACATTACTGTTGCCAGAGAGCAGGACTTTTTTAAATTCAGAATGCTACCACATTCTGAAGACAAATATTTTCCTCATAAAACATAATAAATAAGATACATATTATTATTCAAAAATAGTGGAAGCATTTTGAATATTTAAAAATGCCCGTCAAATTGGTAACACTAATTTACATATATTTCGGATATTTGCATCTCTAAGACCACGATTGCTGCAAGTGTTCGTGCTAAGTGTATTTTTAGCATCCGTGTTCTAACATAACTAAATTAAACACAGGTAAATTGCCTAAGGATTCGCGGGCCACAGATAGGGCCAGTTGTGGCCCGCCGGCCACGTGTTTGACATGCCTGCTCTAGGGTGTAATTTTAAAGGTACCGGAGACCACAAATAAGCTCTAAAAGCTAAATCCTTCTTTTAATCAATGTGAAATCTGTATTTTAAAATGCGAATTGTAACCCTTTCAACAACACTGGCGAACGCAGGTCACTTCACGCCTCACGGAGACGATCTTTTTTCGATGCTAAAAGTATCTAAACGTCTATTTCGACAGAGTATTTCTAGCGGTAGACAAGATTTACATAACTTAATTTTCGAAACGTTCGAACATGCAAAAGTATAAAAAAAAAAAAAAAAAAAAAAAAAAAAAAAATCTGAGAAATTTTCGAAAAAAAAAAAAAACCGCGAAAAACCGGGTATGACGTTATAGTCCTATGTGACATACATGACATTTTATAATCTCTATGACCAAGTTATAATCACATTCTTCATTCTATTAAATCCTATCATACGTAATTAATTCAATGATACCCCATGATAGGTAATGATTCTAACACATGGGCTGATAAGTTCCCGGTCTAATAAAGAAAACACAACTTTTTAACGAAACTTTATAATTTTATGACTTTATAACTTTAATAAATAACATAACTTTAATAATAAATAATAATAATTTAATAATAATAATAATAATAATAATTTAATAATAATAATTTAATAGATAAATAAAAATAATAATTTTATAATAAATAACATAATTTTATAACGAAAAAGCTCCAAACAGTGTTCAGAATCATCGACTCGTTGTTGTTTTTGGTCAAAAGTCAACGCGCGCTGCAGCCACTTTGACAACAGCTTTTTCATAGAAAAATGTTCATTCAAAATAAAACCTACACATTTCTTGGATATCTTTAGAGTCTGAGCTATCTCCTGCAACTTAACTTTACGGTTCCCCAAAACGATTCTGTGGACTTTTTTATGTTTTCCGGAGTAACCACCTCTTTTGCGTGGTGCTTCACTGATGTCCGTACGACCACGTTTAAATTCAGAAAACTAGTCAATAAGGGTTGATTTACCTAGTGCAGTGTCCGGATAACGCTTATCAAGCCAAGCTTTTGTTTGAACGGTGTTTGTTCCCATCAAATAACAATTCTTGAAATTCTTGTTTATCCATTTTTTTGTTTATGAACAAAGTTGTTCAATTAAAACCACTCTAACATTTTATCCACACGGCGAATCGTCATGACATTTTTTCTGCTACCTTTTAAAGGTTAGTATTTACTAAAAAAAGCTTCGGTTCGTCGATTGCAACGCCATCTGTGTGCCAGACCGGGAACTTATCAGCCCATGTGTTATGTTGCCATGGTGATGACATCCTATTTAAGATGGAGTCCTATTATTTCCGTATTACTGAATTTAAAAACCGAATTTGTAAACTAAAAGCGTTTCATGATAGCAATCCTATAATCTACCGACAGTTTTTTGGATAGATGTTTCCGGGTAAATATACATTAAATGGAAAAAGAGTCTAAATATGGATTTCAAGTTCTGAAAGTTTCAAAGCTAGGCTTAAGTTTCCCATTGGAATTTTCAGTTAATGTCAACAAAAGATAAAATGTTGCCAACTTAAAATGTATTTATTTTTCTGCGAAAAATGAAGGAATCGCGGCAAGAGAGTGCCAAGCCACATTTTTGAACTTCTGAGATATTTCTATTTGAAAATTTGATCAAATAATCAAATCAAGATATATAACCTAAAGTTTTTTCGCCAATGTCCTACTAACATTTGAGATATTCTGAATAATAATATGGCATTACTTTAATGATATTACTATTACGTTTATTGCAAATTAGCTATCTTCATTGAGGGCATAAACATCTGGGGCAAAAACAAAACCTGTCATATATGCTGCCACCAAGTGACATTAGAAACAAATTATATGTTGGATATTACATTTTACAATATTAAGCAACAGATTACAGTGTTAGATTTATTTCACCAAAAATGTGGCTTGGCACTTTCTTGCCCCGACCCCCTCAATTAATCATATTATAATAACAGACAATATAATTCATTTTACTTAAACTAGTTATAGTACGAACGCACCTTTTTGTCATGTTTGTCGTACAATTTTAAACTTGTTATTATTACATTTATAGACAATTCTGAATCAGTTCTTTTTTCATATTAAAATGTAATTGTTAACAAAAAAACAAAGTTTGAATTACCTTCCAATTGCCGGGATAAAATTCTCTGAAACCTATTTAATAAACGTTTACTAGAAATTATAAGATACATTTGAATTGTTACAAATACAGGAACACTACACTTTTCAGATAAGTATATGACATATATATAATAAATGCTTTTTCAGAAAACTCAATAATGATAATAAAATATTAAATAGAAGCGACACTCTTTGGTGCCAGACAGTCTGAAATTTATTGCACGGAGACTGCCGCCATTGGTAACAGATTGAATATACTTCAGGTTTTAAAAGATTTGGATTGGATGCTCTCCTGAAACAAAGAAATGTTCAAAAACAAACAGTGCTTGCAAAGAGAAAAATAGTTCACTATATACTTTTTTTTTTATTGCAAAAAATGAATGTTATTTTTAAAATATATACAGAATAGTATTTTTATTAATGTTGTAAAGTTAGTTACTCTAGTATTTGCCGCAATTTTTTTTAACTTCATCTGGGGTTTTTTTACATCATCTGGACGAGGGCGCAGATTTAATGGCCGAGGGCGCACCGGCCCGCGGGCCGGTTGCCCGACGGGCCAGTCCGAGCTTGCTTCCAAAATAATTTTACAAATCATTACCGTTCAATAAGCTGAAAGATAACATTGAAGTAAACAATTTGGAAAACGCATAACATATTTAAAAATAATTTCAGGAATTTCCAACATATACAATATTCGGAAAAATATCCGAATACTTTTATTCAGCCCTGTATATGATCTATAGATTTGTATATATACTACATAGGATGCTAAATTTTAGTTCACTTAAGAAACGCGTAGCACAGTTTAAAATTCTCCTTCTGGAGTTTGTCAATAAACGGAAATGTGTTCGCGAACTTTTGTGCTTCCCTGTATCTGATCTACAGAATTTATACACACCACATAATAAACAAAAAGTGAGTTAAATTTAAAATCGCGTTCAGTAACTTAAAACACACTTCCAGGAATTATTGTTAACAGACAGTAGAGAATTCTTTTGTGTGTCCCTGTAAATGAACGATGACTGCTATACACACAATATTCTGTAATAAGCCTCTTGTAATGCACCTTAGGGATATATATAAATTTCAATGCGTTTAAAATAGTGAAACGTTATTTAAATAAACCACAGATGATTTTTCTCCATAGATGTAATGTAATGGAATTCTTTTGACTGTCCCTGTAAAGTAACTGTAAGTGCTATGCACACCCTATTCCATATTAAGCTTCTTGTAATGCACCTTAATGATATATATCAATTACGATGTGTTTGAAATTGTGTAACATCATTAAAATGAACCACAAATGAACTTCCCCCATAGACCGTAATGTAACGGAATATGTTTGACTGTCCCTGTAAAAAAACTATAAGTGCTACACACTTCCGTTGAAATAGGGAACATGCTATAGATAACAACAATAACATATAAAAATTGCAGAGCAATCCGAGCATATTTACGGGAGTTAGAGCACGGACAGATGGCAGACGGCCGTACGGCCAGACAAACCGAAGTCATAAACACTTTTCAACTAGGTTGGAAAGTGTTAAAAAAAAACTGTCAAAAATAATATTTTTCTTACTTTTCTTTAAATTTTATGAAGACACACAAAAGTAGTACTATTTCTGATGAGGAGAAATTCAAAGTAATGAAGTGATGAGCAAAATCTTCTCTAAATTAACAGATTTGATGCTATTCAAAATCTTAGTGGTTTGATTTTCTTTATAAGAACCTTTTCCAAAATATGTCAGAAGAAAAATTACATGTGTAGACTGAATAAACTGAATACTGAACAGTGAGCAAATATTTGCTAAAAGGATGTAGCTAAATATTAATTACTTCTGGAAGTCGAAAACTTCAAATATCATGCATTGGAGTTACAGTAGAGCGCCGATTAACCGAACTGTCCAATTATCTGAACAGCCATTTTTTCTGATTTTTTTTTTTTCCCCTGGACTGCACTTGAAATCAAAAATGTTTTCCAGATCAGTGGATCTAGGAAAATGAAAGCGAATGTTGTGAAAATGATGCAGATTCATCACATGTAGTCTTTGAATGTTTGGAAAAAGCTATGAAATGGTTGGAACGACAAGAGAATGTTTATTCTGTTCAATTTATGTATTTAAGAAGAATTCTTGATATAGCAGCATTGAAAAGAGAATCTTCTTTAAAGCAAAAAACAATCCAAAGCCCTTTTTAGTTAAATTTCAAATTCTGCCGTTCAGAAAATAGACAAAAATAAATAAATAAAAAAATAAAAAATAAATACAAATTTAAAATAATTACAAATAAAATAAAAAATATAAGAAATGTTAAAAGACCTACAATTTTTAAACATGACAGCACAAACAGCTGCCAGTCCTAGACCTGGATAAAATGTGGAGAAAAACTGTGTATATTATAATTTTTTTTTAATCTACCTATCCACTATACTAAATTTTTAAAAACATCATTTGTTCCATAAACTGTTGCATATAAAAAAATGCATTTTAACAATTTTGCAGTAGTCGGGAACTTCCCTAAAATTACCTGTCCAATTATCCGAACTTTTGCTTATCCGGTCTCGACATGTTCGGATAATCGGTGCTGTACTGTACTTGCAAAAAGAAAATTATGCTTCGTTATTTATTTACAAAGACTTGCACATGATTTTGGACTTAGAGATGCTTATCTAAACCTAAATAAATACCTCAAAATCTTCCATATGTTGCCTGCATTTGTCGTTTCGAACCAAAGAAGTTTTAGACAATGATTTAGAAATGTAAAGATATCAATACTGAACATGATATAGCTCGCAAACTTTTCTTATGATGATATAATAAAAATTTCTGTGGAAAAGATAGTTTGTAAACATAAAGTAAATGTTTACTTAACTAATGTAGTTTTTGTAATTTTTATATTTATACTTACATATTTGTAATTTTTATGCTTATACTTATTTATGTTACAGTATAGAAAAAAGAAAATTAAATTTTATACATATAATGTGATATCATAGAAAAGAACTTGTACATAAAAATGATATATGTGTGAATCATATGTCTTACTTTAATTACCTTAGGCAATTATTTACTCAGATTAACTTCTAAAACTATTAATGGGGAGGGAAGCACCAATCAACTACTGTGCACTGGATGAAATTTAGTCTAAGTTTTATCACTGTATTCATATCTCTGGCATAAGGATGACTATATGATGTTTCTAAGCACCTCTGTGCAAAACGTTTAAAGCTGTAAAATATATTATGACGTTGCAATTACTTTTATTTAAATCATGTGGTTAAATCTCTGTTTGTATTTTTTTAAACTGTTCAGTGTATTGTTTGTCAAAATCCTGCAAAGTACATCTATATTTTAAAATTCAGGCTTGCTAAATTGCAAGTTTTGTAGCAAGTTAATCTTAATATTTTTATTTGTGTTTAAAGTAATGTAAGTAATTGAATTTAATTTTCAATTAAATTATTTATTAATTTAATAAATTATTATTAATTTTCTATTCTTATAATAGATTAGTTAAACCCATCAATTTTGAATTAAAAATTAGACTAAGTGCTAAGAGACTAAGGGCATTCTAATTTTCTGATTACTTTTGATTATCCTAATAATATATAATTATTAATTATTTTAAAAAAATACTTGCTTTGCTATCTTATCTGTACTTTTCTCTGTTCTTTTCATTTAATTATTAATTTGAGCTTTTTCTCTTTAGATATTTATTCTTCTCTGAAGTCTGAAATTGGTACGTGTCTTATTTGCTTTTCTCACTTGCATGTATCCTTTCCGAGATCTTTTTCTTACTCTGCTTTATTTTTTAATACTAAAAACCTTTCTCACTCATAATAAATTATTGTACATTTCTAGAAAAACCTGTTGGTTTACTAATTGTTAGGAAAACTAATTTTTTAATGTAATTAGTTTTGCTGTTTTAATATATATGTAAATAAAAGTACCTAATTAGTTTTAAAGTTTTACTAATGTAGCTTTTAGATTTTTATAGGTTTGTGGTTTGTTTGCTAGTTATGCTTGCTTTGAGTATTTTACAGATGTTGTTGTATAGATTATATTAATTACATGCTTGCCAATCTCATGTAAAACTATTTAATTGATCAATGTCAAATAAACATGTTTCGAAACAGAAGGTTTACTTAATAAATGAAATCAATCCATACTACTTAAGCACAGAAATGATTAAATATATTTTCTTATTTAAAGCATGCTTATTTGACTTGGGTCATGTTGTTGAACAGATTTACATCAAGTTGGCAAGTATGTAACTAAACCTAGGAGATTTTTGGGACCTTTTTTCAAAATTAAATTAAAAACAAAAACAAAAAAAAACATTAAGATCAATTACATTGGTGTGTAACTATCATCAAACTTAAAAGTGCTAAAACCATAGAAAACAAGACACAACAAATAATTAGTCTTATCATATATATTATTTCTGTTGTCAACATCCCTTTTTCTATGTATTCACAAAACACAGAATTGTATGGATGAGGTATCATTTAAAAGGTTTTTGAACTGGCTTCTGGCTATCTTTTATCATGTTTTACTGTAACTTTGATGGAATAAATGAGATGATATTCTAATTTGACTAATGTTGTTTGTAGATATTTTTATCCTTAATTTTTCTTTAAAAGTTTAAACCTGCATCTAAAAAATATTGGATATTGCTAAAAATTATTAGACTGAAGTGCGAAGCTGTCGCATGGGTCCACTGATATATATTTTATTTCCGATGTCAACTTCCAACTTTTCTATGCACATATAAAACGCACAATGATAAATGAGGTATCATACGACAAATTTTTCAACAGTTCTTGGCATAGTGCACTCAAATTTAATTAAAACACCTTGCTTGATTAAAAAAAACTACTGTTAATTAAAAATTAATGGAAAAGTATCTGCAAAAAATTTCAAAGATTGCACTGTGAAAGCCTCGCATGGATCTGCTGGTATTACATTATCACAAAAATTACTGTTGGGTGGTGGGGGAGGAAGTAAAGTGCTCTCTTAATGTTAAAGCTTAGTACTGTTTATATCTCTTTCTCATTGCATATGAAAATTTGAAACCTATTATAAACGTGTCTGTAGTTTTTTGATCTAATAATCATTGAATAAAATGAACATTATATCTTTGCAATATCTATGTATTTACAACACATATACACAATATACTTTTGAAGATGGTATATTTATAAAATGATATTTTGTATAGAATTTTATATTTTGCAATGATATTGTCATTTTCAATTTTATATATAATATATATTAGGGCTGGGCGATGTCTGGAATTAAATATCATGATATATCGGCATCTTTACATCATGATATTCTGATATATCGATATTGTGATACATGAACAAAGACAAAATAGTAAAATATCAAGTTATGTAAAAAACTAATGAAAATTATTGATATTACAGTACACTGTAAAAAAAATCCTGAAAAAAACAGAAATTGTACTGGCAATCGACACGCCAGTACTATTTCCGTATTTTAATGGGAAAAAAATTTCCGGAAATTCCAGGAAATTTTCCGTGTCTTCTGAAATTTTCGTTTTATAACAGATATCTTCCGTATTTTTTTTTTAATTTTTATGTCGTTAAAATAAAACTTATAGGATAAAAAAAAAAAAAAAAAAAAAGTTACTTCACGAGGACAACCTTATAAGGGATGACATACATACTAATTTTTTTTTTTTTTTTTAAATTCCTGTGTGAGGTTACAGTAATTTACCAACCCATGCCATGAGCGGAATCGAACCCGTAATCTCCCGTATACTAACCTGACGACTTAGACCAACGCGCCATGAGTGGTCGCGCCTCCTTCTCAAATGTTGTTAGTTATTTTATGATGCAAAAACTTAAGGTTTCATCTGTAGATGGATTTTTTCAGTTCCAATGTTTTTAATAGTTTATTTTCTTAATTTTCAATATTTTGCTGTATTATTTGGTACCTTATAACAGATAAATTTTAATTTATTATGTATTATATATGCGTAAAACATTGTATTAAGAATAATGATTGCTCCTTTTTGCAACAGTACCAACATTTTCCTTTTTCGAACAGATACTTTTTTTAAATTATTTGCCTGATTAACAACAATTATCTTAATTAGACATGTTTATTACATGCTATTAAAATAATTTTTTTTAATGTCATAATAATATATATTTTAAATAAACAATTTTATAATACATTAAATTGTTATATTTCAGCTATGCTGAGAGCTTTTGCGTACGGTTCTGATAAACTAAATAGTTAAAAAAAAAGATTTTTAGAGACAAATTTGAAATTAATGACCTTGGGATAGATAGGTTTAAATCTGGACTTATTGATTTAATTTAAATTAAATTAGTATAATTTATAAAAATATAAGCTAACGAAATAAATTAAAAACGTTACAAAGTTAAAAACTTTATTTTTATAAAAGTAAAGAAAAAATATTAACTAATTTTATAAATTTAAAGAAAAAATTATAAACTTTGTAAAATTATAATTTATAAAATAAATTTTAGCGTAATTCATAAATTTGTAAGCCAAATCAGTTTAGTTTAATACCAATTTGCATAGCTATAATTTGCAAAGATATTATGTTATGAAACTTTTAAATAACACAATATTGCCTCACGTTAAAAAAGTTAAAATAAATTTTTAAAAAATTAGTGGAAAAAAAAATATAATTCTGAAGTACTAGCTGAAAAACAATTTCGTTTCTCTCCGATAAAATCCGTCTGTCTCCAATAGCATCATTAACAAGTCTGAACTATACCCCTCTTCGGATCTGAACCCTTCGCCCCCGCTCACACCTGCAAAAAGTATCAGGTGACTTTAGATGTGTTTTCAGGGAGAGGAGAATGCAAAAAAGCCGAAAATGCGGCATTCGTTCGTTAGCCTTTTCTAGTAATAAAAGAAAAAGATGCGAATTCCATACTCTCTTTTTTTATTTGTTTATTGTACCCCGTTTAAATTCTAAATACGGTAGACCTTCGTTACATGGCGCATTCTGAAAGACACGGGAAGAAAGTGCGATATAACCGAGAAAACATTAAGAAATATGATAACAAACAAGAAAATTTTTATATTTGTCTCCCAAATAATACTTTATAATCATCCTTACAATATTTTAATAAATAACGATAAACCAATGCACTTATTATAATCGAATTACATAACTATTTATAATTGCTGCTAAACTAAAACGGATTAGTTTTCGGGGTACACGTGAAAAGGGCGATATATCCAAATCAGCAATATAAATAGGAGAGATATAACGTGTAACTGCTGTATTAATGTAATATATAGTACCATGGGGCCCCGGGAAAGGGATGTAAAGGAGGGCCATTACCCCGCTCTGGATTCTGAAATTTAATAAATTATTATTATTTTTTAATATATGGAAAAAACACAATTTATTCTTTCTAAGAGCGAATTAAAATAATTAAACTCTAATAAAAAATGAAACTTTTTCATTGACAGACGGGAAAAAAAAAAAAAAAAAAAAAAAATCTGGCTAAGGCCTATTTTCGAATTGTTTATATTTTATATTTATTAAATTTCTATATTGCTTTAATGCTAGTATGCTTAAACATTGTCTTGAGCGGACGTCTTCGACAAAATAAATTCTTAGTTTATTTTAATTGATTTTTATATTCTCCATTAAATAAATAAATAAATGAGTAAAAACTCGGCCGATGCTGCGAGCCACAGTCCCACATGTTTCAAAATTTATCTCACTCTTGATTTCGCTCTCTCAGCGCTCCTGTATGCTGTATATATGAAGCGCAATAAATAATTTTATGCAATAGCAGATAAGGATTTTATTGAGTCCTCCTGTCCAAATACGGAATACGCATTTTTCTCCCGCCGGCGACAGATGCACGCACACACAGAGAGAGAGAGAAAATATGAAACACACACATATTGAAAGGTGTGCATCCCGTTATAACATAGCCGACCATCCAGTTTCGCTAAGTCCTATTCCTTTGCTTAAAAACAGTTCCACTGATGTTACCCATTCGCAAAAGAAATTTCTTTTTTTTTTTTTCAATCGCAGATATAGACCAGTTCAGTATTTTATTTTCAATAATTCACTACATTGGTTTTCTATTCATTTGCCCAAGATTCATTCATTCACAAACAGTGAAAATCAGGCGCTTTTTTCCGAGGCTATTGATTATATTAAAGTAAAAGTAAACAAATAAAAATTTACTCATCCATATTCAAATATATGTTTTTCATGAAACACTGCTCTGTAATTTCTTTTGAAAGATCGGGTTAACCCGACATGCACGAGTCAAAAAATTACCCGAAACAATTAGTCAACCATACCGACAACTCAGAAATTTCCGTAACATCCGTAAATTATCCTAGTGTAGTCACAGAACACAAAAAAGAACACTATTCGATTTTCTAGAATTTTCTATTTTCATATGTCCAACATTTATACTCATATTCAACTTAAAGGTCTGAACGGGCCGAAATTTCCAGGCAGGCCTGAACCACACATTGTTTTTTAGCCCGGCCCATATAAAGATTTTATTGGCCTGGTATAAAAACAAAAAGTTCAGCCCGAGCCTGCCCCGACTGAATTTCTATAAAACAATGTCGATATTTCTGAAACAACATTAACCTAAAATTAAAATTATTAAAAAAAGCACACTTACTTGTACATAGATTTTATTTTCAAATTATGTTCAAAATGCATGGAATGCAAAATATCAACAATACTAATGACCATTTAGACAATTAAGTACATAAACGTGGATTAAAAAAATTCACTTGGACAATTACATCGAAATAAAGATTCAGTAAGAGAAGAAAAATCATAAAAGAAAAAAAATCCGTTATAGACAGGTTTCTTAGCAAGCAGGTACATCGTTTGTTGTATTTTTTCATTTAGCACATATCAAGACATTTTTTCATTTAAGGCATATTTCCGTCATAGATAGGTTCTATTTAAGAGGTTTTACTGTAGATTTTTTTTTTTTGTTGTTTTTTTTGGCCTAGAAATGTATGTATTATTCTTTAAAAAGAATTTTAATTGTAGAATAATGTCCATTTAAAAATCTATGCATTTTTATTTTCAAAAATTATTGTGCTGGGCCTCATTTTACTGATTTTTGCACGGGCCTGAAAATTTCGGCCCGCGCACACACTAGGAAGAATGACGTCCAGGCCCAATTTGGCCCCGAAAAAAGTCTGGCCTAGCCCGGCCCGAAACGAGTGATGACTAGGCCCGGCCCAGTCTGGTCCGAGCCTATAGAAAAATGTTAGACCCAGGCGCCCGTGCAGCCTCTAATTTAACTACCTATTCATGGAGTTTCACTTAATACATCGAAATCGTGAATGGATTTGTGAATGAGCGAGTCCAATAAATATAGACGATGTCAAGAATATCTTTTTTCCACTCACGAATGCTGGATTATAATCGCACACTCGCGAGTATATTAAAATATTCACAGATATCATGCCAGTCCTGAAGCGACCGGCGTGATATCTAAATATTAGAATATACTCGCGAGTACTACCATGGTAAACCGATATGCAGTGAGTGAAATGTAGCGAGTGGCTGTTTTGGCTTATCGATATTCCTTCTCTTCTAGGTGGCACGATTGCGATATGAATAAGCGTTTGCCTTTCAGTGCGGGTACTTCATTATTAAAGATTATAAAATCAATTCTTTAGGAATGCGATGTTATTTTTTTAATAGAATTTTAAAATGCCAGAAATCTTAAGCTATTCTAATGAAGGTAGATTATTCTAATGAATGTGATGTTGATTCTTCATAGAAATTTGAAAATGAAAAAAATCGTAAACTATTCAAGTTAAGGTTTTTTCTTTCTTTTTTTCGGGGAGGGGGGGGGGGATGCAAAAGATTTGCAAATATATTATACTTTTGAAATTTCAGAAATATATATATAATATATTGTTAAGGCAGTTCTCAAATTTAAGCTCTCAACTTTCTGACACATTCGTGAAGTCAATCTTACACTTAGACGCACGAAATTGGAAGGTGCACTTATTTAAAAACGGCGAAATCAAATAGCGCTTTCCATTTTACAATAAAGTAAAGGGTCTATTTAAAAAAAAAAAAACTGTTATAGTAAACGTTTTGAACCAATTTTCGTAACGCGACACCCCAGAATTGGTCATTATAGAACTTGCTTATAACTTAAAATGCAATACCTTTATCGAAAAATGGAAAATGCTATTAATTTCTAAATCACTTCAATAGCATAATAGTAAATGGATGGTCTCTAGATATGGGAGAAGAGGAGACAAAGGTGAGAAATACCTCTTATTTGGCAGTTTCGTTGTTTACACTCTAGAAATAATTGGAGAATAAGAAATTGTGTTGACTAATGAATGAATATAACAAGGTCCGATATATCGATATTTAAGGAAGATTGAAATCGGTTAAGACGATATGTTATAAAAATCGATATTTCATGATGTATCGATGTATCGCCCAGCCCTAATATATATATATAATGGTACTTCTCTATTATCCCGTCGACCACTTTTCATAACAAAAAACTATCGCCAAACTGTAATGCCAAATAAACGTTAGAACGTTGCCATTGGAATATCAAAATAAATAAATAAATAAAATATAAGAATTTAAGGACACAATTGTTATTTTAATTAATGAAATAACTAATAAATCAGTAAAACATAATGAAAAATACACGCAAATGTCAAATTAAAAACCACTTGATGACATAACAAACACATATAATGCTTCAGACATCAAGTAAATGGGACTGCATTTTTGGCGTTTAATCTTACAGTTTGGCGATAGTTTTTTATTATGAAAAGCGATTGATGGGATAATAGAGAAGTACCATATATATATATATATATATATATATATATATATATATATATATACACATACACACAGTAAAAGATCTTTATAACACAATTCTATATAATATAATGCAATTCTTTATACAATGCACAACTTCTCAGATGTAAACAATGAATTTTGTCTGTTAAGAAGCACATGCAATCCAAATTGTAGAACTATTGCTATCCTCTAGAAGACTAAGTTTCCGTCATTACTTCATCTTTATCTCCTTAATTTACAGTTTTTTCATGAAAACATTGCTTTTATTAAATTTAAAAATTTGAAAATGATTAATATAATAATTATAAACAATCCAAATATGCCCGGTTCCAAAGTAATCTGACAATGTGTGAAATGATCTATATTATGTAAAAATTTATAATCTGCACAACTTCTGGTCCCAAGGAATGCAATATAAAGATTTTCTACTGTATATTAACATGTTCCAGACATATTTGGTCATGTTTACAATGTAATTTTAAAGATATATGGAATGTGATCTATAGAACACTAAATTATATAATACACACAACCTCTCGTCTCACGGTATCTACTATATATATAAAACACAAACGGAAATTTCGTTCCGTTCCTTTATAACTCGAGTTCTGCTGAATGGAATTTGATGGAACTTGTACCAATCGATAGATAATCTGTTATAAAGATCTTCTGTGTGTGTATAATACTATTTTTATTGTTAATTTGTCAAACTGAGAGTTTTGGTATAATAAATTAATCATTTTTAATTCAGGGAGTGTGTTATAAAAATTTCTTCTAAATATATTTCTTTCCTTTTTGTAAGTATATAGTTAGGCTATTTTGATCTATTTCTAAACATCTTGAGATTAACAGGGATTGTAAATAACCTTCATAACTTACTTAAATTTCAATCAAAGGAGGTGTGTAATGTTCATCCTTTTTTGTCTAACTTAATCTTGAAAATTTAAGGTTTTGAAATCCATTTCTTTTATTTCTTTTATCAATAATTATTTTAGCACTAAGTAATTTACAATGCTAGAGCATATTCT
This sequence comes from Maratus michaelseni, assembly GCA_963931845.1. Taxonomy (NCBI): domain Eukaryota; kingdom Metazoa; phylum Arthropoda; class Arachnida; order Araneae; family Salticidae; genus Maratus; species Maratus michaelseni. The sequence continues at coordinate 36,544,402 of OZ007597.1, read as the reverse complement.
TGTGAAAATAGTAATTGAAATCTCTAAATAACTGTGTTTTGAAAATACCATAAAACTAGAAAATAGCATTCTTCTTTAATACTATGACTTACTTTTGTCTTTTTTATACAAATTTTAATGTACTTAAATCACAACTTTATGTATGGATGAATTATTATGATTATTATTTTGAATAACAACCTTTTGCTTTTGTGACGACCAAAAATCTTTACATTTTTATGCCTCTTTGATAATATTTTAAGTATTGAATTATTAAAGAAGTATCAATAATCATAGATAATCAGTTTGTACACTTTATCTTAAAATAGTTTGGGGAAAAAAAAAAAGGTTCTTTATGCAAGAAAATTTAATTTCTAAATTAGTTGCCTTTGTTATTGATTTAACTTTTCTCCCCTTTCTGGTAGAATATTTTTTATTATTTAACCCCTTAACTAACTGAGCATTGCATTGGGCCTTGTAATAGGTAAAGAAAAAAATATAATATTATCTGGGATTTGTTGACTCCAGTAAAACCTCTGTAATGGACACTTCCAAATTGCAGACATCTCTATTTATAGCAAACACTTTTTCAATCCCCAACACAAATAATATTTGCATATTTTTATTACTGAATAACAGACACTTTTGAATAATGGACGAATTTGGCAGTCCTGAAATGTCTGTTTATTTAGAGATTTTACTATATATGGTATATAAATTTATTATAAAGCAGAAGTTAAGCTAATCTTTAATTTGTATTGATTTTTAATAAGGAATTACATTAAGAAAGTTGATAATAGATTTCATACATTTAAAAATCATAAGCCTTTTGTTTTAATCCTAATTGACCCATGACTTGTTAATTGTTGAATTTAATTATATATGTGAGCTGGTGGAATGGAGAATAATTTATAAATTTCTACTTTAGTTATTTTATGTGATATGCTGCAGTATCTTATGTGAATCTTTTCTTTGTGGCATTTAACATTCAAGAGACTTTTATTTATTCTTTTTTTTATTTTTTTTTCACAATACATATTCAAGAATTAAATGTGTTTATTTTGAATGAAATGTCATAAAACTATAGAATTAAAAATGCTTTCTTTACATCAATTTATTTTATTCAGATTGTTTTTTGTTGGTGCTCGTGAAGGACAGTTGCCCAATATTGTGTCAATGATTACATTGGAATACCTTACACCATCTCCTAGTCTAATTTTTGTAGTAAGTGACATAAACTTTTTCATGAAACTTATCCTTTCTTCATACATATTAACCAATTGTAACATTGTTATATTGATTTCATGTTTGTTCTAAGTTGTTATTTAAATGAATACTCAATGTATCAGAATTTGTATGTATTTTTTATGTGCTATTAAGATACCGGTGTGTCTGCTGGTCATGAAAATTGCAGAAAAGTTGAGATTTTTGTTTATCAGTTGCGAAAAAGTCACTAATTTTGACCTTGGATTCTTACTTTGGCATGACATTTGACACAATTGTAAATTGTACTAAATGCCATGCCAAGGTTTTTTACCTTAAATAAATTAAAAATACATTGCATCACTAAAGAAAAATCATATTTGTTTCGTAAATAGAATAAATTTTTATGCATGATGCATAACAGTGCTAACAGTACAGGGATCAAAAAACTTGGAATGCTTAAGTTTGGAGTGTTATGTGTTTTTATCCTTCTTACTTATGAAATACAAGAGTCTTCCACATTTCAGACTACCATAAATAAATTAACCCCATACTTAATTTTTCTCATTTCCACTTTCCTCTCACCATACAAAGTTTAAAATCTTTAAGACACTAATTAAAATAAATAAATAAATAAAGCACATTCTGCTCAATTCAATAAACAATTAATTACCTAAATTCCCTTCCCCACCCCACTCATTTAAAATTTTTGCTTATCCCTTTTTCCCTCCTCCAGAGCATAAAATTTTTAAAATTCTTAATATTGTAATTTTTTTTAAATGTCTAATACAATCAGTCATATAAATCCCACTCCAAACAGTTTGCAAATTTCTAATTTTCTTCTTTTTCTTCCAGTACAAAATGTAACACACTTCTTAAAATTCATTATTTTCTGAATTTTTCTGTCCAAATACTGCATTTGTGTGTGCACTTAAAAACAATATATATAATCTCTTTTCATTTAAAAAAGTTTGTTTAAATGAATCCCCATGTAGGACCAATTATGACTAATATTCCTCCTTCCTTTTTTAAAATGTTTTCTTTTTTTAGGGAGGGGTGGTGGTGGTAATTTTAGATTAATGTGTTTCTAACTAAAAATTAAAGTTTTAATTTAAATTATTTTTCATATATTTTTTAGTTTGTTGGCAACTATCTTCTTATTCTCATCTAATTTCTTTTTATAATTAATAGCTAAGCCATTCTGTTTATGATGTTTTGTATAAAACTTTTCTGTTCATTAAATTTCTCTGGGAATTGTTGAGAATTTATTTATATTTATAATTATATATGATTTATTTTCAGAAATGTTTATTATTTCAGAATGAAATAGCATAAAATTACCTAAATTTCAATTGCTGCTTTTCACATAGTTTGTTTTATTGTCACCTATATCATGTATTCTTTTTTCAGTGCATAATTACGATGTTATATTTGTGGGTTGGAGGTGTGTACGTCCTGATAAACTTTACTTCATTCATCGAAGCTCTCTTCCTGACAGCTACTATTGGTGCACTGTTGTATCTTCGTATTAAGGATCCAAAAGCACAGCGTCCAATAAAAGTAAGTTGTTTTTGGTTACTTTACTTTCTAGTCAACCACTTTCCCAAATAAATAAATTAATAAATCGCCAAACAGTGTTACTTTCTGCCAATAAGTGTGACATCAAGACATGCTCATAAGATTTTTCGGTTTTATGTAACAAGGATTAATTTTAAACAAACCAATTTTTTAAAGGTTTCTGACAGATGTGTGGTCTGGTGTTGTGAACCATAACTTAACTAGAATAACAAGGAATATTCACCTTGTTCAAGTGAAGACACTTCTATATTTTGTAACTAATATTCTTTATGTGAATTAACAACAACAAAAAAGTTAAAACTTAACAAATAATTAAAAATTGTTTACAAAAAAGTCTAACATTAGGACACAACTGTGGTATATTAAAATATATACTCTCAGAATTATTACTGAACTGTCTGCCCTCTCAAAAATTGCCACCAGATATTATTCTGATCTTTTCCTCCCTCTACCCAAATCTCTTTTTAACCTCTGTGCCTTCCCCTGGGGTAGGGGGTTTGGTACCCTCCTGTCTCCTATTGGTCAGCCTTGTAACATGCTGTTTCTTCTGTGTTGTAGGATTTCCCAAGTCTGTAACATTAGTGCAAGAAAGCCACGCTGATCATCAGATTCATATATTCCCCACACCGACCGTTGACAAAACTTCTTTTGTTGGTCAATTAGACAAAAACATTAAGAAGGATATGCATCTCACCATGTTCCAGTCTTCACTGTAACAATGTCATGTCTAACAAAGGCTGCCAATTACTTTGTGACAGTGGATATTAAATAACATTTATCGCCAAGCAGTTTGATTTAACTCAAGTAACTATGCATATTTGAAAAAACAGATTGGTCCTTTCTTAATCTGTTCATCCATTTTTAGATCAAGTCTCATATTGAGCCAGAACCATTAATATATACTTTTTTGATAGCATAATCCCATAATCTTGATTACTTCATCACATCTTGTTCTGTAGGCAAAAGGTACCAAAGCTTTGTGGGTTTTTTTTTTTCAAAAGGGAAAACAGAGAATTTGCTGTTAACTTATGTAATTCATTACAAAAACTAAACTGGCATATCCACAAAATTGACAACAGCAGACATGATGTCACACTTTTGCAATATTGGTGAAAAATCTTATTGTCTGGCAACAGATTTTGTTTACTGTAAATGGTCAACAGGAAAGTAAACAAGTACCTCTTTTTGAATAGCTAAGTTTTTAA